>VCKV01000315.1:17500-617500 GCA_005876975.1 Drosophila orena
TTACTTACTTACTTACTTACTTACTTACATACTTACTTATTTACTTACTTACTTACTTACTTATCTACTTACTTACTTACGTACTTACTCACTTACTTATTTACTTGCTTACTTACCTACCTACTTACTTACATACTTGCTTACTTACTTTCTTACTTATTTACTTATATACTTACTTACTTTATTACTTACTTACTTACATACATACTTACTTACTTACTTTATTACTTACTTACTTACAAACATACTTACTGACGTACTTACTTATTTATGTACTCAATTACTTACGTACTTACTTACTTACTTACCTACTTACTTAGTTACATACTTCCCTACTTACTTACATACTTACTTACTTACTTACTTACTTACATACTTCCTTACTTACTTAATTACTTACTAACTTACTTACTTACTTACTTACTTAATTAATTATTTACTTACTTACTTACTTTATTACTTACTTACTTAGTTACTTACCTAGTTACTTACTTACTAACGTACTTACTTACTTACTTACATATTTACTTATTAACCTACATACTTACTTACTTACTTATTTTATTACTTACTAACTTACTTAATTACTTCCTTAATTACTTACTTACTTACTTGATTACTTTCTTATTTACTTACTTACTTACTTTATTACTTTCTTACTTACTTGTTTACATACTTACGTACTTACGTACTTATGTACTTACGTACTTACGTACTTACGTACTTACGTACTTACGTACTTACGTACTTACGTACTTACGTACTTACGTACTTACGTACTTACGTACTTACGTACTTACGTACTTACTTACTTACGTACTTACGTACTTACGTACTTACGTACTTACGTACTTACGTACCTACGTACCTACGTACTTACGTACTAACGTACTTACGTACTTACATACTTACGTACTTACATACTTACGTTCTTACGTACTTACGTACTTACGTACTTACGTACTTACGTACTTACGTACTTACGTACTTACGTACTTACGTACTTACGAACTTACGTACTTACGTACTTACGTACTTACGTGCTTACGTACTCACGTACTTACTTACTTACTTACTTACTTACCTACATACTTAATTACTTACTTACTTACTTACCTACTTACTTACCTATTTAACTACTTGCTTACTTACTTACTTACTTACTTTATTACTTACTTACTCACTTGATTACTTACTTACTTACTTGCTTACTTACTTACTTATTTATCTACTTACTTACTTACTTACTTACTTACTTACTTACTTACTTACTTACTTACTTACTTACTTACTTACTTACTTACTTACTTACTTACTTACTTACGTACTTACGTACTTACTTACTTACGTACTTACGTACTTACGTACTTACGTACTTACGTACTTACGTACTTACGTACTTACGTACTTACGTACTTACGTACCTACGTACCTACGTACTTACGTACTAACGTACTTACGTACTTACATACTTACGTACTTACATACTTACGTACTTACGTACTTACGTACTTACGTACTTACGTACTTACGTACTTACGTACTTACGTACTTACGTACTTACGTACTTACGTACTTACGTACTTACGTACTTACGTACTTACGTACTTACGTACTTACGTACTTACGTACTTACGTACTTACGTACTTACGTACTTACGTACTTACGTACTTACGTACTTACTTACTTACTTACTTACTTACTTACTTACTTACTTACTTACTTATTAACCTACATACTAACTTACTTACTTACTTTATTACTTACTTATTTTTTTACTTACTTACTTAATTACTTACTTACCTACTTGATTACTTACTTACTTACTTACTTACTTATCTACTTACTTACTTACTTACGTACTTACTTACTTACTTACTTACTTACCTACTTACCTACTTACTTACTTACTTATTAACCTACATACTTTCTTACTTTATTACTTACTTATTTACTTACTTACTAACTTTATTACTTACTTACTTACTTGTTTACTTACTTATTTTTTTACTTACTTACTTAATTACTTACTTACCTACTTGATTACTTACTTACTAACTTACTTACTTATCTACTTACTTACTTACTTACCTACTTACTTACATACTTACTTACTTACTTCCTTACTTTCCTACTTACTTACATACTTACCTACTTGCTTACTTACTTACTTACTTTATTACTTACTTACTTACATACATACTTACTGACGTACTTACTTATTTATGTACTCAATTACTTACGTACTTACTTACTTACTTACATACTTACTTACTTACTTACTTACTTACATAATTCCTTACTTACTTAATTACTTTCTTACTTACTTACTTACTTACCTATTAACCTACATACTAACATACTTACTTACTTACTTGCTTACTTACGTACTTACGTACTCACGTACTTACGTACTCACGTACTTACGTACTTACGTACTTACGTACTTACGTACTTACGTACTTACGTACTTACGTACTTACGTACTTACGTACTTACGTACTTACATACTTACGTACTTACGTACTTACGTACTTACGTACTTACGTACTTACGTACTTACGTACTTACGTACTTACGTACTTACGTACTTACGTACTTACGTACTTACGTACTTACGTACTTACGTACATGCGTACTTACGTACTTACGTACTTACGTACATGCGTACTTACGTACTTGCGTACTAACGTACTTACTTACTTACGTACTTACGTACTTACGTACTTACGTACTTACGTACTTACGTACTTACGTACTTACGTACTTACGTACTTACGTACTTACGTACTTACGTACTTACGTACTTACGTACTTACGTACTTACGTACTTACGTACTTACGTACTTACGTACTTACGTACTTACGTACTTACGTACTTAGGTACTTACGTACTTACGTAATTACGTACTTATTTACTTACCTACTTACTAACTTACGAATTTATTTACATACTTACGTACTTACTTACGTAATTACTTACTTATTACATACTAACTTGCTTACTTACTTACACACTAACTTACTTACTTAATTACACACTAACTTACTTATTTACTTACTTACTTACTTACTTACTTACTTACTTACTTACTTACTTATTTACTGACTTACTTACTTACTTACTTACTTACTTACTTACTTACTTACTTACTTACTTACTTACTTACTTACTTACGAACTTACCGACTTTATTACTTACTTACTTACTTACTTACTTACTTACTTTCTTACTTTCTTACTTACTTAATTACTTACTTACTTACTTACTTACTTACTTACTTATTTACTTACTTACTTACTTACTTACTTACTTACTTACCTACTTACTTACTTACTTACTTACTTACTTACTTACTTACTTACTTACTTACTTACTTACATACTTAATTACTTACTTACTTACTTACCTACTTACTTACCTATTTAACTACTTGCTTACTTACTTACTTACTTACTTAATTACTTTATTGCTTACTTATTAACTTACTTACTTACTTACTTACTTAATTACTTTCTTACTTACTTACTTACTTACTACTTACTTACCTACATACTTAATTACTTACTTACTTACTTACTTACTTACTACTTACTTACTTACTTACTTACTTACTTACTTACTTACTTACTTACTTACTTATCTACTTACTTACTTACGTACTTACTCACTTACTTACTTTATTACTTACTTACTTACATACATACTTACTTACTGACTTTATTACTTACTTACTTACAAACATACTTACTGACGTACTTACTTATTTATGTACTCAATTACTTACGTACTTACTTACTTACTTACCTACTTACTTAGTTACATACTTCCCTACTTACTTACATACTTACTTACTTACTTACTTACTTACATACTTCCTTACTTACTTAATTACTTACTAACTTACTTACTTACTTACTTACTTAATTAATTATTTACTTACTTACTTACTTTATTACTTACTTACTTAGTTACTTACCTAGTTACTTACTTACTAACGTACTTACTTACTTACTTACATATTTACTTATTAACCTACATACGTACTTACTTACTTATTTTATTACTTACTAACTTACTTAATTACTTCCTTAATTATTTACTTACTTACTTGATTACTTTCTTATTTACTTACTTACTTACTTTATTACTTTCTTACTTACTTGTTTACATACTTACGTACTTACGTACTTATGTACTTACGTACTTACGTACTTACGTACTTACGTACTTACGTACTTACGTACTTACGTACTTACGTACTTACGTACTTACGTACTTACGTACTTACGTACTTACGTACTTACGTACTTACGTACTTACGTACTTACGTACTTACGTACTTACGTACCTACGTACCTACGTACTTACGTACTAACGTACTTACGTACTTACATACTTACGTACTTACGTACTTACGTACTTACGTACTTACGTACTTACGTACTTACGTACTTACGTACTTACGTACTTACGTACTTACGTACTTACGTACTTACGTACTTACGTACTTACGTACTTACGAACTTACGTACTTACGTACTTACGTACTTACGTGCTTACGTACTCACGTACTTACTTACTTACTTACTTACTTACCTACATACTTAATTACTTACTTACTTACTTACCTACTTACTTACCTATTTAACTACTTGCTTACTTACTTACTTACTTACTTTATTACTTACTTACTCACTTGATTACTTACTTACTTACTTGCTTACTTACTTACTTATTTATCTACTTACTTACTTACTTACTTACTTACTTACTACTTACTTACTTACTTACTTACTTACTTACTTACTACTTACTTACTTACTTACTTACTTACTTACTTACTTACTTACTTACTTACTTACTTACTTACTTACTTACTTACTTACTTACGTACTTACTTACTTACTTAGTTACTTACTTACTTACTTACTTATTTACTTACTTACTTACTTACCTACTTACTTTTTTACTTACTTACTTACCACAGAAGTGGTGAAGGAACGGCGCAATATTGGATTAAACCACTCTAAGCCTTGTTTTTTGTACTGGGTATACTTGAAAACAGTCATTAAACATAGAAGCTTAGTCCCAAAATGTTAATTTCAATTCGAATAAATCTATTCTAATAGGTAAATTTTAATATTATTTATAGAGTGTTCCAATAAATTTGTGCAAGGTAATTCTGCACATTTTTTGTATATTTTTGTTTAAAAAAAAAATAAACAAAAGTGACTTTCACTTACACTAGCTGGGTAGAGGGTATCTGATAGTCGGGGAACTCGACAATAGCCATTTTTTTGTGTTTTTTTTTTTGCAACTGTGAAACCTAGCTAACAATTTTTGTCTGAGTGTTTCACGGCTTAAATATCCGGATAACCAAAGGCTAAAATTAACTTTAACGGATTTTTTAAAACGACAGTGTGTAACCAAAACTTTGTAAAGTCATGAAACGCCCAAATTCCTTTTCAGCACACCCCGCCGAAAGATCAAGCTTTCGCCGATGGATAAGTTGCCGTTTGTTGTCTTTATAACCATACATATCTACAAAATATATATATACATTAAAACATAACTCTCATAACTTAACCCTTCAGAATTATATACGGTCCAGATATACGTGTATTTGCTGTTTTATTCTGCTAAGCCTCATACGTTTTTAAAGTTAGTAATCTAAGAAATTATTTGTGGTAACGAAAATCTTAAAAGACAGAAATAGATATAAATGAAGCGAACACTCGATGTACAATGTTATTGTACAAACTGACTAGAAAAACAAGGGAGAATGCTTAGTCGAGTTCCCCGACTATCAGATACCCGTTACTCAGATAGTGGAAGTGCGAATGAGAAATTTCAAAATTTTCTGGAATATCAGTAAAAATTGGCGAAAAATTAATAAACTGAAAAAAAAACATACAAATTTTTTAAGATAGTGGGTGTGAGAGTTTTGGGCGGTTTGTGGGCGTAGTAAAAAGATTTTTTGGCAAATGTATAGAAAATTACACGATATATTCTAAAATGAAAAAAAATCACATTTTTCAAAATTGTGGGCGTTTGTGGGCGTGGCAAATAGTTTTTTGGTAAGTCTGTAGAAATTTAGAAAATATATTAAAAAATGAAAAAATAATGGGCGTGGTAACATTTGGAAACAAATTTACGCTGCATCTAAGTATCTGAAAGCTCCATGCTTAATCTCAACATTCTAGCTCTTGTAGTTCGTGAGATCGAGGCGTTCATACGGACAGACGAACATGGCCAGATCGACTCGGCTGTTGATCCTGATCAAGAATATATCTACTTTATATGGTCGGAAGCGTTTCCCTCTGTCTGTTACATACTTTTAAACGAATCTAGTGTACCCTTTTACTCTACGATTAACGGGTATAATAAATAATTTTTGAAAAGTGTGGGCGTAAGAGCTTTGGGCGGTTTGTGGGCGTGGCAAAAGGTTTTTATTGCAAATCTATAGAAATTTACAAGATATATTCAAAAATGAACAAATATCAAAACATTTTTCAAAATTGTGAGCGTGACGGACTTGGGCGGTTTGTGATCGTAGAAGTGGGCGTGACAAAATGTATTTTGGTAAACTTTACAAGACTAATAATAAAAAGGAAAAAATATGAAAACATTTTCAAAAAGTGTGGGTGTGGGAGTTTTATGCGGTATGTGGGCGTGGAAAACTTTATTTGGGCAAATGTATAGAAATATAGATCTATTCAAAAATTAGAAAATATCAAAACATTTTTTTAAAGTGTGGGCGTGGCAGTTATATGCGGTTTGTGGGCGTTGCGTTTATGTCTCTGAAAGCTACTTAATCGTAACTTTTTAGCTTTTATTGTTCATGAGATCTCGACGTTCATACGGACAGTCGCACGAATATGGCCCTCGACTCGGTTATTGATCCGCTATTGGTCGGAAACGCTTTCTTTACCCGTTACATACTTTTCAATGAATCTAGTATACCCTTTTACTCTACGAGTAACGGTAATAATGAAGTTAGCAAAGTTCGGCAAACCGAAGCTATATATTTATATATATACGTGTATATTATGAGATATAATATAATATATTATTTTATATATATTTAAGTATGAGAGTACGCTGTAGTCTAGTTCCCCGACTGTAAGATATCTGCTCAGCGGGTAAATGTGAGGGCGTGACAGTTGTGGAAACACTCTCTTCTACCTGTTACATACTTTCAGCGAATCTAGTATAAACTTTTACTCTACGAGTAGGATTATAACAAGTATATTCATTTCAGTTAGAAATTTGCAAGTAAAGGAGTCATTATTGTTATGTATATTATAAATCAATAAAATTGGTAGGGAAAAAAAATATCGTTGTTCTTAAAGAAATTTGCCAAAACGTGTTTATTTTTTTTAATTTCTAAATTTTGCAATTGTTGTTCCCCTTTAGCATTTTCATATTTTTTATTTATTTATTTTTATAGAAATTAATATTATTATTAGCAATATACCCAAAGAAGACGTGGTCTTTTCAAAAATTTTGAATATTTCCGTATTTATGTATTATACTTATTGACATACACGTAGATGTTCATATCTGTACCATCTAAGCAAAGTAGACATAGCTTCAAATCACTTCCGGATATCCCCATCCGCATGGGGCCGTTTATTTGGCCCGAAAATCCATAACACACTGCATATGCAGCCAATCAGCTATATTAGCGCGGCTATTTATTTGGATCATAAATCACAAAATGGGGCACTTTGTGTACGCGCTAGCCATGAGTAACTCGCAATTAAGAGAAATATATTAGTCTAGAAGCTGATTTGATTATTTAACGATGATGTCCAAGGCGCGGGCGCCAAAAGCGGTCCACCAGCCAGGCCAGACGTAAGTAAACCGAACAGCAGCCGGAAACATCTCCTCTCAAAGACGAGGTAACCGCATCACAGTCAGACAAAGGCATCACTGTCCGGGAGAGAGAAATTTGCCAGCTGAGGTGGTCTTTGAGCATGAGTTCCCGCCGCAGTGAGCTCGGAAGAGGGGCGAAATTCTGTAATTGCACCATCGCGCATAATTCATATCAAATGACCATTTTAAAATCCTTTTATTCGGTGCGTCGCCCATCGCTTCCACATCTTTTGCTCGTTTTGCACTTAAACAACTGTTTAGCCTTCTATGATGTTCAAATTTAAACAAAAATAATTAAGAGAAAGACTACAGCCGTGTGCTTTGACTATCAGATACCGGTGGTTGAAAAGGCAAACTGCCTTAAATATACATATGTGGGGGTATTTATCTCCTGCACTAGTGGCTTCGACCATGATTTACTCTTTAAACAGTATTTTTATTATAAGTTTCTTACTTTAATTAAATGTGTCCTACGCAAGTAGCTTCAATAGCAGGCTACAACGAATTTATATATGTATGTTTAGGTATTTATGAAATGGAATAAAGGGTTGTTTAATTTCGAAAAAGGAAACAAGATGTTTCTGATCCACTTTCTTTCAGTGCTTCCCAGCACCCCAAAATATTTGAAATAATAATTCTTCGAGATAAATTACCCAAAAACAGGTGTGTATGTGTGCCTCTAAAAATTACCCTGATGCTGGTCCTGCTCCTGATGTCCCTCTCCTGGTGCCCCTCACTCCGCTGCCGTCTAAACGCGAGACAATGACACAGAGCCACCACTATAACTGCAGCAGCATATCACTCTGCCCAGGCATACTGCCATCCTGCCATCCTGCCATCCTGCCATCCTGCCATCCTTACATCCTACTGAACTTTTACCCTTCTGGGCTGTTCCCATTCGGGCTGCTTTAGCCCGAACCAAACCCGGTACAAAAATCCAATCCCATTTCGCAAACTCGTTCGCTTGCAGTCGGTCAGTCGATGCCGGATGAGCTTAAGTGCTCGGCTCGCCCGCTCTGGTTCGTCCTGCGTTTGGCATTTAGAATCAGAAAATTATGCTGACGCTGCCAAATGGCATGGGAATCGTGCGACCACTGAGATTGGACCGGACAATCAGCGGCGTCTGCAGATGTGCTCGCCCATGGCCACATCCAAATATGTGTCCCACCTTTAGCATCCCTGCCTACCGCTCCCAAGTCCAGCGCCTGCGCCATCTCGCTCCTGTGGCGTCCTCATTAAACTCGCACACACAGGACCACTCTAATGAGTTCCATATGCTGTCGTCAATTTCAGTAGCAGGGCATCCCAGCCGCGTTCCAGTTGATAGCCTGCAACGAGTAGCCAGCATCAGAATATTTCCGTTCGACGCTTTCGCAGTGCTATGTCACATATCTGGGAGCAAGTTATGGCACATTTCAAAAAACAACGAAATGCACATGTAGTTGGGAAAGTAACCCTCTTCAATTATGGGAACTTTTAAGTTAACTGTCGCTAAGACCTACCTTACTATAATTAATTACTTACCAATCTTGAAAAAGATTATTGTACTCTCACCTAAAGTTGTTTAAGTTGTTTAATTTGTTCGGGCCATGTGAGCCCTACACTTTCTCTGAGTGCAGATCGTACACATCGCATGACGCGTGGCAGCCAGAACGAGTGCGCTATATTCGCACAAAGTTTACATTCACAATGCCACAGCATCCAGGGGACGCTCTAGTTCCTGATAGGTGCATGCAGCCATTCCTAGCCACAAGCCCGGCTGATGCAGCTCGCGGAGACTGGTCACAAACACCCCGGCCGTAAAACATTCGGGTGACGGCGGCACAAAAGGTCTGATGTGGACCGGAGGACGGACGGACGGCTGTTCGAGAAACCCGTGTGCCTCATATGTATACGATTTACCCTTGCCTCGACCCTTTTGCCACGGGTTTCTTCTGGTCGGGCCGCTACTGTTGGAAGGGGTAAATGCGACTGCACCGACTCCACCACATGGTCCCTCACCCTTCACATTGCGAGAACAAAAAGGCGCGAAAATCCATTCGCACATAAAATGCGCCACAGTGTGCATTATTTTAATGTCACTGATAAATCATTTTTATGTCGGTGCTAAATCAAAAGATGGACGAGCAAATGCTGTATTTCAAGGCAGGAACGTAGGAAGGGTTCGGGTGTCATACATGCACCTGGTAAAAGTTGTGCTCCGGGTACGGCTTCTGGGTTTTAGCTCCACTCCGCCGCTGCACTCGCACTCGTCCATTAAAATCCGCTCCAGTGTGTCCAAAATACGAGCTGGACTCCTGCTGCAAGGCCCTTCCGTTTATTTATTATTAATACAAAAAAAGACCCCGAGGGCTCCTCCAGCTGCTCCTCCAGCTCCGGCTCCAGCTCCGGGTCCTGCTCATGTTTCAGTTCCTGGACCGAGACTTGGAATACACAAACTGCCCTTAGTGGCTGCCGCCTGCTCATATTTCGTTGTCCTAATCGGACGAGGCTCGGTACTGCGAAAATTCATCTGTTTGCGGTTCAAACACGTGCCATGGCCAGAAATAATGTGCACCGGTATCTGCTCGGACTAATGGGCGCACAACATGGTATTTGACTTAGGCCCAGTCCGATTCCAGCTACATAGCAACCAATAAACCGCTTTGGTGCTTTGTGGTAGTGAGGATTTTTATCCTTTAAGGCTTCAGAATTAATCAGTAATATTTTTTACAAAAGTGTGAACTTGTTCCTAATTATTTAATTTTAGAAAAATACCGAGATTTGTTTGTAACAATACAAACACAAGCTATTTATACATAAAATTCTGAAACCGTCACAATCAATTAGCTTGCGCGCCAAAACCAAACTCAATATTTAAAAATTTGTTGAGAGTATATTTATTTGAACGACGATCAACCAACATAATGGCTATAATAAACAAATTAATAACAACTGAATACAAAATATTATTGCTATAGGACTCGAGAAACATATCGTCTTCTTGTACAAAGACCAGACATCGCCAGGTGCTTGCGCATAAGCCTTCTTATCCTCGAGTTGGTCGAGGAAGATTAATGACCTTAATAAGAGCTGTGAGGCGTTCGTTGTTCCAGCTCGAGTGTGGTTAATTTGTTCTCTGACAAAGGGATATTTGCTAAGGAATCGTTCCTGCTAACCAAGCCGCGTTTGCAATGATACGTAGCACTTGGTTTTAGTTTCTTTGCTCAAATCTGAAGCAATTCTTCGTATGTAGGAACAGTACTTCTTTAAAGGGACCACAATTTATTTACTACCTCGCACTTCGTTAGCAATGGTAAACTTGCTAGTTGGCATTGAAGGCAGTATCGCCTGAGTGGCCCCCTATAAGTGTGCCCGGGTCATAAAACGGGACCCAGCAATCCTCCCTGAAGAGGAATATGGTCTTAAACCTATAAAACAAGCCATCATGCCTCACACGGACAAAAGCTTTCTGAACGTCAAGGAAATTCTGGGGTTCAATGGTGGAGCCTAAAACCAAATTGGGGCTAATAGCATCCTGCACGCTTCTTACTCCCATAACTCTATTAGAAATCTTCTCTTTTATATTTAAGGGAATATAGTTAGCAAACTTATCGGCCGTATGACTTGCTCAGGTTTTTGTAGTTTGGTATCATCGTTATTACGTTCCATTAAGAGAACAGGATATCTTTTTAAGAAAATACTTGGAAATTCTGCTATGGCAATGCCAACGATCATGCATCCAAGGAAAGAGCATTAGGGAAGTTTAGTTTTTCTTTAACATCTTCGGTGATCGCTAGGTCAAATGGCTGAAAGCGTTTCTCAAGTTAGTCCGCAAAAAGAAATCTCTGAGTCGGACCTGCACAATGTAGTGTCAGATTTCTCTATGGGAATTTTGTCGTTTCAGATTCCGTGTAGAAAGGTTGAAACTATGTTACTGTCAAACATAATTTTGTTAAATTTTATGAGTTATGCCATTTTGTATGAGTTGGAGAGGGCGTGGTCAACATGTTTTTGGCATGATGACAGAAATTTTCAATACAAATAATAAACAAGAAAATATTCAATAGAAGTGGGGTAGTGACAGCTTTTAGCAGCTTGTAGGCGTTAGTGTAGGCGGGGCGAATATAAATTTGACATACAGATAGAAATTGGAAAGAAAAAAATTAAAAATTAAACCATTTTCAAAATTGCGGGAGTGTCAGCTTGGCTTAGGCGTGGAAACGTTCTGAAACCAACTATCACAAAGTAGGCGTCAGTAAAATCTTAACAGGTATAACAAAAGGGATGGACTTAGTACAGTAGCCCATTACACCTTACTAATTTTAAAATTCATATTCCTTTGTATATTTTCAAATTTTTATTTTGATACTTTGAGATCCCTTTCTCTAACTTCTTGTTTCAGGGACCATTTGCTTACAGTCTTAAAAATTATAAAAAAAAAACTAAAAAAACACTATGAGCTAGACAACTTCAATATTTCGCAAAAAAAACACTCATTCTGTCATTGATTAACCTGTCAGAGCTGGCGCGTTTGTCAATAATCTGATTTGTTTCAGAATCTATATATAAATTGTTTTGGACTGGTTAGACACAACACATTAACACAGAAGGACAAAAACTTCGAAATCAACTAAAGCTACAGCCGATTGGAATCCAGGACCGCTCCAAAGATGAGGTCCGTGCTAATGTGTTGGTGTTTGCCGTCACCTCTGCCCTTATCAGGTTTATTCCGATAATCCTGAGGAAAATATTGTGGTCAAGGCCGAGAATGCGATTGACTGAGATAAGACCGATAACAAATATAGCATAAATAGAAGAAAAGAGATAGCTTAAGTCGAGATAATCGATACACGTAATTCTACTAAAGAAAGTCATAGCAATAACAATAGCAAGGATTCGGGCAAATTTTGATAAAGAGTGGGCTTGCCAGTTTTGAGCAGTTGGTGGGCATTAGCACGGGCGTTAAGGTGGACGAGCCCAAAATGTGTTTGGTATATCGAGACAGTGGCAAAACAAATAATAATATCCACAATATCAAAAACATTAATGTTGTGGTCGAGGGAGTTTTGCTCGGTTTGTGGGTGTTTGTGTGGGCGAAAAATGTGATTTTTTAAAATTTTTTATATATTATTTAAGTTTCTATAAGTTTGCCAAAAAACTTTTTGCCACGCCCACTTTAACGCCCACAAAGCGGACAGAACTCTTTTAAAAAATTTTGAAGTTTTTTTTAATTTTTACCGATTTTAAATGATTTTGAAATTTACCTTTTGCACTTTCACTAATTGTGTTTATTAGTGAAAAGTTAATGGGTATGTGAGATATGATTAATAATTGGTTATCGTTGTAATCAATCTACGTGTAAGTTTTAATGCTCAAAATATTTTGGCTGTTCACGTTCTCAAGTTTATCGTAGTTTCGTAGTTTGGGATTAAACAGTCCGAGTCTGGAAAGCGTATTTCCAAATCTTCTATGTATTCTGTAACCAGCTAAGTTCCAATAAAAGAGTTTTAATAATCGATCATGTAGCGTCGTTGAGTTTATGTAATTTTACTGAGTTATGGGCGTTTGTGTAAGGTTTATCTTGTATTTCTACTCGATCATTTTCATAAAGTGTGCCAAATAGATATTTAAAAACTGAACCCATGACGTTAATAAGTCCCCGTTCATTTCTAGTACGGTTATTCCGGCTAGTTCTCTTTTTATTTTATTGTATAAATATTTTACCTGTGATGCATGGTAGTTGGTCGGTTTGTAGCCTTTGCTCAAAATAATCAGATACGAAATCTATTGATTGATTCTCAAACAATTATCAATTATTATTATTATATAGTGGGGCTTTTCCGTATTTTGTTTCGATTTCATATTCCGTTCTGTCTTTATTTATCTTGTTTATTATGTACTCTTTGTTTTTTTTTGTGTTATTAATATTGGTTGTCCGCCGCACTATGGGCTATGGGAACTTCGACCTGTTTTTTGGGCATAAATTATTATCTCGTAAA
The DNA here is from genome assembly GCA_005876975.1 of Drosophila orena. Lineage (NCBI taxonomy): Eukaryota > Metazoa > Arthropoda > Insecta > Diptera > Drosophilidae > Drosophila > Drosophila orena. Next base: position 31,365 of record VCKV01000315.1, read on the forward strand.
CTATTTAAGATACGATGATAAGTCTTATATACATCTTAACAATTATTTTGGCAAAGTGGGCGTGTGGCCACCGCCCACCACCCTTCAACAATTTTTTTTTTTTTATTTAATATATTTTTCAGTATCTATTTTAACGTTTCAAAATAAGTCATTTTCATATATGAGAATCATTCAAACATTCGTTTGCATATTCGAATTCGCACGACAACAATTCATTGATTTCTCGGATTTCTCGGAGGAAGTCGCTTATGTTTTTGAATGCGACTGCCTAAATTTAGAGATGATATAAGGGGTCCAAAATTTTCAATCCTCTGTGAAACACATCAGTAAAATGGAATTCAAATTTGCTTGAATTTCCAAGTAAGTTCAAGCTAAGATTGCCTTCCGTTAATGCCAGCTATTTTGCTGCAACCTTATTCAGCTTTCTATTACATATTTTCCATTTATGCAATAAATTCTTATAATGTGTGCGCGACTTTAATTAATTTCAAAAATGCTGTCGTCGATATGCCCACAAATAAATTTGAATATTGCATTCAGTTTTTCACAAGCTAGCGTGCGCTACACCCAACTTTCTACTAGGGCCGCATTGTTAATCGAGAGGTTGCTACCGAAAAATTTAATTTTCGCGAAAAGGAGCAAAAAAGGCTCAGATTATGACTATATGTTCGAATAGGAAATTAATCACTCTACAAGATGGTCTAACCCACTTACTTAACAAATTGTACAAATTTTTTAAAACTCTTTTCAAAGATGAAATTTCATTTTGAACGTTGGACGAGGACATCACTTGCTAAATACACGAATTGTTTGGTTTACACGCACAAAATAAGCAAGATATTAGTACACACCTGAAGAATGAGTATCCATTTCAAATTTGATGAGCTTAGGCCTTGTGGCTCAAAAGATATGAATTTTAGTATTCACTAAAAATAGAGGCTCACCGATGGCACGTGCCTTATGTCTGCAACAGCTGACTTTGCAGCTGTTATTTTTTAACTTTCGTTACATAACATAAAGCTTTGATCAATTCTTAACCCGTTAAGAACAAAATTTACAAAATTCGAAAAAGTTGAAAAAACACATTTATGGGAAAACATCGGGGCAAATTCCCCATAGTGCGCCGTAACGAAAGATGAGTGCAGGGGTCTGCCCAGTGGTATAATGTTTAGTCTTGAATTGTATATGTTAAATATTGTTTCTATTTTGTTTAGTTTGGTTTCGTCGTTGTCGAAAGTTTTGATTATGCGAATCTTTTCATTAATTTTTTATATTGTCTCTTTATAACCGCCACACCAGTTTTTGTTGTGTTAAGCTGTAAATCGATTTCCTTACTCTCCAGCCACCGCTTGCGGCCAAACTGAACAAGATAGGATGCTATAGTCAATGCTAACTCAGCTAGTGGAAATGCTAACGAGAAATTTTAATATTCTCTGGAATATCGTAGAAATTGAGGAAAGAATAATAAAATGAAAAATACCTTAAAAATTTTAAAAATGTGTGGGCGTGAGAGTTTTGGACGGTTTGTGGGCGTACAAATGGCGTAATATATGTACCTTATATGGTCGGAATCGTTTCCTTCTGCCTGTTACATACTTTTCAACGAATCTACTCTACTCCACGAGTCTCTGCCCGCCTTTAATATAGGCTTGCCAAGCTGGTTGAATATGCACAAAGGCGCATTTTTGCATTCTACCCAGTCTTTTGTTTTTATTTCCTCTAATGTGGCAAATTTCGAATTAATGTCCATGCAACTAACGTAATATTTGCCTTCGTATGAGTAAATGTCTATCATCAATTTTTCGAAAAGCTTAGTAGTTTTCTGTATGCCTGGATGTAGAAGCCTTTCATGAATAGTCAAAATCAATTGTTTAAATTGGTTATGTTTTTTAAGAAAATCGTGTTCCGTACAATTTTTGTATATCTGGTGTTAATCGTTAGTTTGTGTGCGGCTTGAGTGATTTTGAACCATGATTTTTTATAAGAACCAGCTGTCCCTCCTTCAGATTTGGCTTTTCTTGGCGCCATTTGGCTCGCTGTTGCAATGACACCAGATACTCCTCTTTCCATTTCTTCCAAAAATCACCTCTGATGCGTTGAATAAGCTTCCATCTATCCAAAGAGCTGATTGTCTTACTTTGGTCAAAATGTTCAGGAGCTCCAATTAGAGATCTTCCCACCAGAAAATGCCCGGGCGTTAATATGTCCTCACCATCGTTTTCGCTCCGATTTGACATAGCAGCGATGCAAATTCTTCATATGTAAAGCTGTTTTCACCAATAACTCGTTTAAGGTGATGATTCACTGATTTTACACCGGCTTCCATAAACCTACATGCGGGGGCTTCCCGGGGGAATAAAGTGCCACTTGATGCCTTCTTTTTCTAGTGTAGGTGCTAACTCATTATTGTTTTTAATGGTAGCTACAAATTCTTTGTCCTATACTCTTGAAGCTCTCACGACGTTTGTTCCATTATCTGAGTGTAGGTTCTCACTCTTGCCTCGCCTTGCAAAGAACCGTCGACGAGTCCCCTTTGTCTGACGAAAGGTCGCTAACAGCTTCCAGATGTATCGCTTTTGTTGCCATACAAACAAATACACAAATGTTTCCTGTATACTTTTTTTGACCTCTTCCCTTTGAGCAGCGAATCTGGAACGGTCCGGCGTAGTCGATTCCAGTATTTTGAAACGAGTAATCAGCCGTTACTCGATAAACTGGTAAATTTCCCATCAGTTGACTGGACATCTCTTGCTTGTATCGTATGCATACAATACATTCCCTTAAATATTTCTTTAAGGAATTTTGTATGCCAAATATCCAGAACTCCCTCTGAATATAAGTTCACATAATGTTAATTCCGCCATGCAGAGTTTCTTTATGAGCATCCTTTGCAATTAACCAAGTCAAATGTGACTTATCCAGTATAATTGGATGTTTTACATTATAGGGTATCATTGCGTTTTGTAGTCGTCCACCAACTCGAAGTACGCCATCACTATTCAAAAACGGATTTAGCGCCTGTAACCTACTCTTTGGATCTAATGGTCTTTTGTTTTTGAGTAGTCTGACTTCGTGTCCAAAATCCAGCTGTTGTTGTATCTTTACCACGGTAATCTTCGCTAGCTTTAATTCCTCCACCGTAAGATGTGACGGCTGTTGTATTTTCCTCTTAGCTTTGTTATGAAGCGTAATACATACGCCATTACTCTAAGAAGTTTGTCGATCGATGAATACTTCGATAAAAGATGATTTTGCAGATATTCGGATTATATCAATGTGGATACCAGAACAATTTCCGATTCCTTTTGAGTGGGCCAGTGTTGTGCATCTATAGTTAGCCAATTAAGCCCTCTCCACCAAATTTCATAGATTTTAAGAGCTTGCGGTGATATCCCTCTTGAAGCCACGTCTGCTGGATTTTCTTCCGATTTAACGTAATTCCATATGACATTGGGAATTAGTTTATTGATATCTTCCACTCTAGTTCTGACGAACTTATCTTTGCTGCGCTTGTTCTGTATCCAAGCAATAGTAACTTGCGAATCACTCCATGCATGCGTTGTAATCTTGTTGCTCATGCACTTTCGCTAATAATTTTGCTAGTTAATGCGCAGCACATAATTCCAACTTTGGAATTGTTTTCCTGTTTTTTATAGGATTTACTTTGCTTTTTGCTGCTAGCAAAGTAACTCTGCCGCCTACTTTTGTATACACAGCCGCTGCATATGCTTTCTCTAATGCATCGCAGAATCCATGTAGCTCCATAATACCTTTGGAGCATCCAGACCAGCGTGAAATTCTAATTTCTTCTAAATATGATAGACCTTTAGCATATTCCATCCACCAGTTAGCTAAGTTGGATTCCAATTCAACGTCCCAAGTCATCGGTAACTTCCACAGTTCCTGAATGAAACATTTGCCTTGAATCGTTACAGGTGCCAACCATCCTAGTGGGTCGAAAATTCTGGACAACTGTGATAACACTAACCGCTTTGTTATGCGTGTTAGCATTGGGTTTTCTGCCGAAAACGTAAATGTATCCTTCTTCGGATCCCATTGAAGTCCTAAGGTTTTGATCGATTCATACTCCTCAATGCAGATTTTCTCCGTAGCACTGTCGTCCTGAATGTCGGCTAAAATACGTTTGTCATTTGTCATTTTCGCAGATGCATGCCGGCCTTCTCCATCACTTGTTTCAATTTCCTTTGAAGTTCATAGCCCTCGTTGACTGTGTTTCCACCAGTTATGAGGTCATCCATATAAAAGTCGGCGTTTCTGCTAAGACGCTATCCTCTTGGCAAAAGCGATCTGCCAACTCTCGTAGACATCGGACTGCTAAGAAAGGTGCTGCCGATGTGCCCTAAGTTACGGTTGTTAACTTAACCTCACTGATCGGCAATTTTGGATCATCTCTCCATAGGATATATTGGTATTCTTGGTCTTTCTCAGCAACCTTTATTTGGCGATACATTTTTTCAATGTCAGCTACCATAACATATTGCCACTTGTTGTGTCCTTTGGAGCATCAATTGCATGTAATTTCCTTTCTGCAGTCGATAGCACTATGCTTTCCAAAGCATCTAAAGCACATGCTGTTCTTTTGAACGAATTCTTTTCTTTTTTCGATTGCTTGTGCTCTGAATTTGAGACACTTTATCATATCGTGACTCCTTGTAGCCTTGTAGGCATCCATAGTTTTAATAAATATTTTATCATTAAAATATTGATGATCGCCAACTCCCAATTTTACCAGCGCATTGTTGTTAGTAGTAAATCGGTCTACCAATACTTCTTTTGCTGGTATAGATGCCTTTTCCTTGATGGCTTGCAGTATTTTGTTCTGCAGCTCTCCTTGGTCTTGCATCAATTTCACAGATCTTTCCGACAACACCTTCGGAAAACAATCACTGTGACTTCTTTGTGCTTTCTGCTTGAATTCTTTGGCGTGATCCGTTGGAGGATTTTTTGATTGGTCGCCCAGTTGACCTAGCTGACCTCGACTCACAGCTGATTGATCAGCCAAGGAAAAGCAAGAACACAATGTTTCACCTTATAGTTCTAATACTTTAAGGCGTGGTCTTTTATTCTGTGTTTCTTACCACTGGTGGGGGAAACAACAGAAACACTCGAATAACCTTGCTCTTTTTACTTTGAAGCGCTGGTTTTTTTTTCTGTGTTTCTTACCACTGGTGGGGGAAAACAACAGAATCCGGCTCGAAGGACCAAAATGTTCACACTATAAACTTGTGCGTACACTTAATGAGTTCAATTCGGGTTTTTGAATCTAACTCACTCGCTACTGCGAGGGCTTCGCCTTTTATTCATTATTACATAGGTTCTTATCATCTAATTATATAATGCAGCGCTTGTAAGTCGCCGCAGTCTGCGTTTGTAAATGCAGCTGAGTTTTATTCTTAAATCTATGTTTGAGGCCTATGACCGCGCTAATCACCTCCCGCGTGGTCATATCTCTTGACACTTCGGCAATAGGCCGCTGCAATCGTACTTATCTGTAGTTGCCACTTATGCTGTCCCGTGACATGTTTAGTGCAGCCCTTAAATAGAACATATTTATAGTTTGTCTACTTATCATGTCTAAACACATATTTAGACAGGTGTAGTTATACTTTTATTGACAATGAGCGGTCCATTGCTGGTATGAAAGAGATTATTGGTATTCTAGATTGGTAAGTCAAATTGGTAAGCCCGGTATCAATAAGACATTTATAATTATTTTCTTTGTTTTTAATTGTTATATACTAGCGTTTTCTAAGGCTTGCGGCTGAAATTTCTCACATCGACCATCCTCCGTATTCGCCTGATCCATCACCATTTGACTATTTTTTATTTCCAGAACTGAAGGGAGCATTTTATGATGATATCCCAGCCATTCAAGCAGCCGGAACCGAGGTACTGAAGAACATTTCTATAAATGACATAAACAAATCTATGCATGCGCTGGTTGATCGTTCCAAACGTTGTGTTCAGTCAAATGGAACCTATTTTGAATAAATAATAACTTATAAAGATAATATAATGTGTGTTTTATTTTATATCCAAAAAATTCGGTTACGTTTTGTAACGAACTGTTTTTCTTGGTTCTGCTCGCTACGAATTGCAACGGCTAGCTCAAAAAGTTTGTTTGTTCGTCCCACCAAATTTATGATTTGTGTGATTGCCCGACCAAAGAGAAGACAGAGTTTTAGGTTAGAACAGCTTTATTTGCGGACTTCTTCAATGATAGATTCCTACAGTCCTCTGCGCCCGTACTCTGCCCGATTATCCTCTTGTACGTATGACATACGCGTGTTTGGCTGACTGTCTGTCCCGGACTGCGCTTGCGCAAATTACGTGTTTATGTACACGTACGTTCAAAAGATAAAGAAAAACTTGAATATTATGACAATGAGGAAAAAAACGATTTGTGTTTAATTGGGGAAACAAATACTCTTCCATTAATAGACTATATTATAAAAAAATATTTTGATGAACGAAAAGAAGTTAAAACCGAAACGGTATTTTATGAAGAAGGTTTAGATAGCTTGGGATCAAAAAATCCCGAGCGCGCCGACGATGAATTATCCGTCATTAAAAAAATTAATAGTTTGGGATCTAAGATTCCTGAGCGCGGAATGCAATAGTTTGGGCTCCAAAAATCCTGAACACGCCGTCGTTGAATTTTCCGACAAAGAAAAAATTAATAATCTAATAATAATTTCAAATCAAATCAAAGATTTCAAAAATAATATATAAATAAAATTGAAAAGGAGCATTCTAAAATAAATATGAAAATTCCTTTTCGAACCGATATTCGAGGAGAAATAAATACTGACAATGACAGGGCAATTTATAGCAAGCATTATAATTCACCACTCTTAGTAGTACCCAAAAAGATCAAAACGAAGAAGAAGAAGAAGAAGAACTCAAAAACATAGACTAGTTATTGACTATAAAAAATAAATGAAAGCACAATATCTAATGCAAGAGCCGTCTGTAATATTATCTAACTTAGGAACGTCAAAATATTTCTCAACAGTTGATTTGGAATCAGGATTCTACCAAATTTTTATGAATGATTCAGATATTGAAAAAACAGCTTTTTCCATTAATAATGGGAAATTTGATTTCTTACGTATGACATTTGGATTACCAAATGCCCCTAGAATATTTTAAGGAGCAATTGATGATATATTAAGAGAACAAGTTGAAAAAACTTTTCAAGTTGACATGGACGATATAATAATTTTTTCAAATACAATCAAAAATACAAATAATTAATATTTTACAACAAGCAACTATGAAAATATCTCTTAAAAAAATTAAACTTCTTTAAATTAGAAACATTTCTTGGTTATATTGCTTAATTAAAACAGATCCTGAAAAAATGTCCACAATTATGACGTATCCGATTCCACAAAACTTTAGGGAGCTTCGAAGTTTTCTAGGCCTTACTGTCTATTACCGAAAATTTGTCCGAAAAAAAAACAAAAATTACAATACCGTTAGTTGACCCAGCTGTAAAAGCTTTTAACAAACTTAAAGATAATCTAATAGCACAAGTGGAATTAGTTTAATCAGATTATAACAAAAAATGTACTTTGACAACAGACGCATCAGATGTAGGTTTTATCGCAGGATAATAAACCAAAAACTTTCATATCTAAAACTTTAAATAAAACTAAAAAAATGTATGCCAAAAAAAAAAATTGTTAGCCATAGTTTGGGCTCTTAAAAATCTCAGAAATTATTTATATGGCGTAATTGGTATAGAAATACAAACAGACCATCAATCTTTATCTTTTACAATCTCGGACAAAAACCCGAACGTAGAAATGAAAAGATGGTACTTTTTCATAGAAAGTTTTACCCCAAAAATAATATATAAACCTATAACAACAAATGTCGTAGCTGTCGTATCGAATAAAGATAAATAATATTAGAAGCAACGACTTAGAACAATCGAGCCCAGATTAAAATACACAATAAACCAACAACTTTTTAAACCGTTTAGAGACATACACGTAGTTATTAATGAAAATAAATACGAATTAAGGCAACAGAAAACAAAATAACAAGAACTGACTAAATCCCATAAATAATTTTTTATAAGGATATTTAGTAGAGTCGACAGCAGGTCTACACGGTGTGTCCCAAAAATAAATTTGAACAATAAAAATTTGCAACAATAAAAAGATAGATTCATCCTCTTTCAAACGCACCTTACTTCATGTGGCTCAAATGGTTAAAAAATCCAAATTCCGACCAAAAAATCGTTCGCGTGGAACATTGCAAAGACATTATTGAAACTGCTGAAAACGATCCAGACTTCCTTGATTCCATCATAACTGGTTATGAGTCATGGTGCTTTAAATATGACCCTGAAACTAAGCGTCAATCTGCTGAATAGAAGTCCAAAGGCGAGCCAAAACCAAAAAAATTGCGTTTTCAGAAGTCTCGAATCAAGACAACGTTGATTACTATTCTGACTATTTTTTATTTCCAAAACTGAAAACCAAGATGAAGGGAGCATTTTATGATGATATCCCCCCCCCAGCCATTCAAGCAGCCGTAACCGAGGTACTGGAGAACATTTCTATAAATGACATAAAAAATCCATGCATAGGTTGGTTGATCGTTCCAAACGTTGTGTTGAGTCAAATGGAACATATTTTGAATAAATAATAACTTTAAAAGATAATATAATGTGTATTTTATTTTATATCCAAAAAGTTAGGTTAGTTATTTTTCGGACATGTGGTATGTGGTGTTTATAAATTTTGTAAGGCTGGATATGGCATATGGATATGGTGAGTTCTAATGTTGCAAGATGTTGAATATCTTCTGATATTGCTATTAGTCTAGTTAGTGTTGTGATTAAAGGACTTTTGTGGCTTATCAGAGATATTTTGCTTATGGGTAGTTTTACTTGTAAGGTTATTTCCACTTTTATTTGTTAATACATGCATTTCTCTTGTAAAAGGTTTATAAGTGATCGCAATCCTGATATGTTGTGATTAAGAGATTATATACTGCATTTAAAAAGTCTTAAATATAGAGTTTTTTCTTCAAGGTTTTGTTCTAATTCAAGCTTACTGGTAAGTGTTTGTCTGCAGTTTTCTGCTTCTTCCAGGAATGCTCGTACACTGGCTTTGAATAGGGTCTTCTGAAATTCCTCCAAGAGAACGTGGTTAGGTGTGGGGATTATAGTTGAGTACCAATTGTCGTCCAAGCTGGGGCCAGGGTGTCATGTAGTTGGCTCTAATGCAACGCATAACTTCTCCCCTCATCCTGCGTTCGATATGTCCAAAGAGGATCTGCTGTTGGCGGTAACATAAAGGGTCAGTAAGTACTCAATTCGGTTCACAAAGGTGTATAGCGTGTTCGGATCTGCGTTAAACTTCTCCACATTGACAATCTGGTGGTAGGCAACTTGGGTCATGTTGTTTTTACTCTACGAGTAACGGGTATACTAGATTCGTTGAAAAGTATTTAACAGGCAGCAGGAAGCGTTTCCGAGAATATAAAATATATATACCTAATGGACCTACAACCTCTCACAAGTTCAATAGCGTCCTGATTCAGGTATTTTGTTGACACTGCGTTACACGGTTTCGCGTTATTATCGAGGTTTTTATTAAAACTTAACACGATATTAACAGTCGCATGGGTGTCTAAAACTGTGAGTTTTTTTTTGTTTTTCGTTAGCGATTCAATAGAATAAACACTATCACGACCGACTGCGTTACTTTTAATTATTTTTGATCCTATTTAGTGGACCGTCCCAATAGACTAGAACCAACGCTGAAATTGAATCTTTGACAAATAAAAGAAACCGGTTTGGATTTAAATTCTTTATTCTTCAACGTTCATCTTAAGACTAAAAATCAAATGTAAGTAGAAATGAAGTCCTTCAAGAATAAGTTAGTGTATTTCGGGAAAGTATTGCTTTCGGATAGTGGAGTTGGGGAGAGCTTCACAGAAAGCATGCAAAACTGTTCAGGTCAGGCTTTAAGATTGGTTTACAAGAATGGCTAAGTACCGTTGCCAAAGAACACTGATGGCATGCATCAATTTAGTGCTTTATTGTTTATTGTTCTATGAAATAATTGAATTGGCCGGTTTGGGTGGCGTAAATATGTCACTATATATAATAAAACAAAGTTGGTGAAGTCCGATTTTAATGAGTTTTTTTCTGTAGGAAATCTTTGGGAGCAAAACAAAAGCTATGCAGAAATTCTGGAATATCTTTGGAAAAACCGGAAAATAGAAAAAATCGTTTTAAGCTACAAACGTCAACATCACTGTAGGCCGAAACCGATATTCGTTTAATATTTGACAGTTGATCGTAGCTTATATATCTTTGCTTTTTTGCTTAAATTAAACGAGCTTTCTTAGTGAAAATGGTTGTTAATGTTTTTTTTTTTATGTGTTATATTTGTGTTATTATACGTGTATTTTTGGTTGTTTCATTCGCTGCTTTCGTGCATCCAAACTGCATCGGGCATTGATTGATTGTTAGAATTTTGTCTAACTTTGCTTTCTTAAAGACATTTTTCAACGTCTTTGTCTAAGTAGATAATGCAGCGACCACGACGTTCAAATCTTCCAACTCGCGAAGATATCCGTTAAAGGGTAGCCAATTTACGTGCTGCATGCACACAAGAAGAAAGTGATACTGAATAAAAACTCCAAGGTTGTGCTGTACTGATGGAAAAGTTCTACCACCATTATATCCTCCACCAGAGCCATTGCAATCTCTTCTGTCTGGTGATGGTCCAGTTTCCAAACATTTCTTAGCTATCATTCAGAAGTGTAATAACTGCTTCCGGTGGAATTTTCTTTTAGGACGCTCCTGAAGGAACTTGCAAAACATACGATATTTCTTTAATTTTGACGTGCGTTCGTTTGTGAACGAAGTGAGATTGCTTTTGCAATTGCATCATCCGGCATCGCAGCAACATTGTTAGTATGCGGTCGAACTGCTCATTCAGCATTGAAATTACCATTGAATTTGAAAGTTTGTGAAACACCGACATGTATTATTTCGAAAAATTAAACGATGGCGAAAATATGGGAAATATGGGTAACGATGGGACGAGTGCTATTGTAATAGCACATAAGAAAATTACAAGAATAGAGCAATATTGGCGGCGAAGAATATAAATGTATACGAAAGAAATTGATCGATTCAAAATGAAATACCAGGCGATATGCATTCCTACGATCAGTTGACACAATCACTGATGAAGACGACGTTGTCAATAATCCAACTTAGTTTTTAAATTTATTGGAATTACCAGTATTGCCACCACATCATTTGCAGTTAAAATTAGGTTCGGTGATAATTTTGTTGAGAAACATAAATCAGCCGCGTCTTTGAAGCGGTACGCGACTAACGGTAAAGAGATTACAGCCGAATGTTTTTAAAGCAACCATCTTGAAAGGGTCTGAAACGACTTCAGTTTCGGGACGTCTTGCGTTCGCTTTGTCAATAAATAAGTCGCAAGGTCAATCGCTTGATGTTTGTGGAATTATGTATTGTGGAATATGTATTATGTATTGTTTGAAAATACACTGAAATTAATTTAAAGGGATTAGGTTGTGTTTGGATTTTCCATTTCCATTTATTAAAATAAATCGAGAGAGGCATCTGTTTAAATACGAATTTTGGAAGGGACAACGTCCACCGGGTCCGCTAGTATATATATACATATATATATATATATGTATATAAAGAATGAAACACAGTTTTTTATCTGTTAATGTTTAGAACATCTTGCATATCCTATTACTCAAGGAGTAAGAGTATATAAATATTTTAAAATATTTTGAAAAAAAACAGCTAAACCTCTTTTCTATTACATAAAAACACTAGCATTAAATTGCTACTACCAATGTAATAATTATTTAATATAAATAAGTTGAAAAAGGTCCCCAACATTAACTACCAATTTACCTGAGTTCAAGGGACCTGCCCTTGCCCATTGGCGTCGACACCTCTTCGCAGCCATGACGAGGGAAATATAAATCAAGCAAACAAACAAACCCCATTAGCATATTATCAGCATCACATTTTGAAATTTCCCGTCATCTTAAGTTCAAGTGAGAAATCTGTCACGTTGCATTAAGTCGTCTGGCGTGGTAGCCCCCAAAAGCCGCAAGGATAATTCAAAGCAAGGAGTCGAAATGGAGTGGGCAAGCCGGAAACCTGGAGCAATTCCAGGAATCCGGCACACATAATTATGCGTGTAAACAAGCTGATGATAGTGCGCTGACGTGTGACGATGGCGGTGACTGGCAGAGTCACATTGCCCAAAAGGGTTAAGTGTTGTTTCCCCGTCCTTCCCATCCAGCCACCCCTGTTCAAGATATTCAACTCAACTAAGGGAAAACAAATTGCCAAAATTCCATAAGGCCTTCAGCTAGTTGTAGTGGCCTAGCTTCACGGTTGCTGATTTATTCGCGTTGTGCTTACAACAATTAGAAAAGTTACCGCAGGATGTGCGCGCACAACGCCCGAGAAGATGTATCCTCTCCTGTCAGGACCACTCTCCATCTCCAACACCCGGTCCCCGCTCACCGTTAGCCCATTGGAGCTGTGTTTTAATTTGACGAAAGACTGACGACGTCTCATTAATATTCATTCCCTGCGAGGCGCTTCTGGGATTTTGCGGCCATATATTCTGTTTATGTCGGAGTTAACTCATTGCCTGCGTCTTGTTGCTGACTCATGTAGAGCCGCCCAAGAGATGGATACGTCCGCAATTGCTTTTAGGACATTAAGATGTCCCAATTCTAATGAGGCGTTAAATGTTTATTTTTACGTTGCGCCATGAAAGGGTGAATAGGGTGAGATGCTGACTAGTTGAGTTATGGAGCAGAAATCTCAGCTTATTCGCTGTTGGCGTAAGACGTAAGACGTCCGGAAATTGTGATTTCGTGCACGGAAGATACGCGTTGAGCGTAATCCTAATTGGAAATGATAAAAGTTAATAAAGTTCAGATTACTTGGCGTCATATTTTTTAAAAATAAATACGAATGGTAGCTTCTGAGGATTTAATGAATTGTATATTTTATATAGTGTTGGCTAAGGTATAAAGTTTTTAATTACATGACTTTAACTCTGCATTTTATATACCAAAGCATAATAGTGCCGTGAGCCATAAATGGCTTTCGTGTACAATGTTGGAAAGTATCACTTTTCAACATGCATCTATACAGCATCTTTTTATCTATGTTACGAGTATCTTAAGTTGGTGAGAAACGACGAAGAGTGCCTGAAGGAAGGAAGTGTTTCCAACCATATAAATAATATATTGAATACTGTATAGATATATTAATCAGAACCAATAGTGGAGTCGATCTGGCAATGTCCACCGTCCGTCCGTCTGTCCGTATGAATCTCAGGAATATCTCTCCCCAATCTCAGGAACTATAAAAGCTAGAAGGTTGAGATTAAGCATACAGATACCAAAAACATAAACAAGCCGCCCAAAACTGCCACGCCCACAGTTTCGAAAAATGTGCTAAAATTTTTAATTTTATTATTTGTCTTTTATATTTTTATCAATATACTAAAAAAAAGTGTTGGCCACGCCTACTGTAATGCTCACAAGCCGCCCAACACCCCGCCCAACACCCCGCCCAACACCCCCTCACTCTTGTTTTTTTTGTTTCTTTTCTTAAATGTTATTATTTTTTGTCAGTTTCTATCGATAGGCCAAAAATAACATTCTCATTCGCAGTCCCACTAGCTGAGAAACGGTTATCTTACTTATCTAACTTATCAGGAAGTATACAGTTTATAAGATAGGATGAACAATATAAAAAGGGATTTGCACAAGGTTTAAGTAGTGAATAAATGACAAACTAACATAAAGAAAACAGACTAAGAACCTGTAACTTAATATTTATAAACTAGTCTTGTGACACTTTCCGTCCGCTGAAATCCCAAGTGAAAAGTAAAAATACTAGTTATTTTTGTGGAGCACAAGTGTGTTTTAATTAATTCTAAAAATTTCCGATTGCAAAAAGCTTGACCTGCACAAATTCGCATAAATTATAACTCTGTCGTACGCTGCATATAAAAAGTAAAGTATTTAACATATATATATTTAACTGCAGTCGTCGGCATCTACTCATTAGTCTATAGTGCGACCCACATGGCCATTAGTATTTAAAATTAATGGTGACACTTAAACAAAATTTTGAAGCCTATGGCATCCAAAATGTAAAGGGACCTGCCTCGAAAAGCAAACAAGATGTTTTGTTTCGCTGTGTTTGGTGTTTCCTCTGTCACCCTTAGGATGATGCCCTGCAATTATAATGTGCAATTATCATAAAATGCAAATGAAATCTTCATGTCCCAGAAAACGTCAGCCGTTGGAAACCTTTACAGACCAATACGCCTTTACCTCCAACAAACCAAAGAGACGCCAACCTTAGGCCCCTGGACATAGCCCAAACTAAGCAATTTACTTGCGATATCCGCTAAAACAGAGACCTTCCTTTGAACCGCGGTGGAGTGGGAAGCTGAAGGCTTGTTTCCGAGCTCCCGAAGAGTACAGTACCAATATCAGGGCGCGACATCTTGGTTGTTGTTGGTTACTCACACCAGCAAAAATTTTATCTCACGACTAACGCTATTAAAAGAAATTACGTTCAAAACTAAATTGCGCCCTTGTTTCGTATTAAAAGTAAGAGCACAGAGCGCACTTCGAAAAAAAGGGCTTAAAATCAAAACCGGAAAAGAAGTGTAAGTTCCTAACCATATACACGTGTATTTAACTAAAAAACAAAAGAGAACGCTATGCTTGATTTCCTCGAATATTAGATTCCGGTTACTCGAATAGTGGGAGAGCTAAGAAGATATTTCAAAATATTATTGGCATAGCAATAACAATTTGACAAACAAACACGAAAAATAAAAAGAAAATAAATATTGTTGGCGTGATAGTTTTGTTTCTGGATTCTAAATGATTAATTTAAACTTTCTAGGATTTATATTTACATTTTATCGAGATCACAACGCTCATACGGACAGACAAACGGAAATGGCCAGATCGACTCGTCTAGTGATCCTGATAAATAAAAATATAAATACTTTAAAGGGTCCGAAACTCTTCCTTCAAAGAATTTGCTACTCTATGAGTATCGGGTATACAAACAAAAGAGAACGGTGAAGTCGGGTTCCTAGTTAGGGTTACAATGGGCGTGGCCAAAGTTTTATTGGTATAGCGATAAAAATTGGCAGGACAAATAATAAAACAAAAGAAGATCAAAAAATTTTTCAAAATGTGGGTGTGGAAATTTCGGGCGGTTGGTGGGCGCGACAAATTGTTGTTTGGCAAATCTATAGAAATTTACAGGACTACCTAAAAAATTATAAAAAACATTTTCAAAAGTGTGAGTGTGTCTGTTTCCGGTGGTTTGTGAGAGTTAAAATGGACGTGGCAGCATGAGTAAGCAAACTACACAATCTATACATTCAAGGTTTCCAAAAAATGTATATAATACCTGAGGATTCCAGTGACGCCTAATTTTTGCAAGTTTATTTTTAAATATTGTCAACCACGATTAAAGGCCTCATGATCTCAGAAACTATAAAAGCTAGAAAGTTGAGATTAGGCATGCAGATTTCAGAGACGTAGACGCATCGTAGGTTTGTTTACTTATTCTGCCACGCCCACAAATTTTCTTTTTTTCTTATGACTTGTAAATTTTCATCGATTTTCCGATACAACTTTTTGCCACGCCCTCTATCGCCCACAATCCGCACAAAAACATTAAAACATTTTTTTTCCAAATTTCGACCGATATTACCAGAATATGTTGATATTACTCATTCGCACTTCCACTACCTGAGTAACGTGTATCTGATAGTCGGGCAACTGCTATAGTCGCATTCTCTCTTGTTTTTTTATCTTGCTTTGAGAATTTTATATAGTTTTTCTTACGAAGTCTAAGCCTTATAATCTTAACTATCAGTACAAATTTTGTTCAGTGGCCTTGGGGATGTTGGGAGTATTATTTAAGGTGCTCCTCCACAGGACTGAAATAAGAAACGATTATGGCCCGGCCTCGACCCGGATATAAACAAATGGCAAAGAACAAGGAGAAAACTTTTAACTTGTTTGCGATGTTTATATTTACAAGTCCTGTGGGATATCCCCCTTACTTACACTCCGTCAGGTAATTTCTTTGCCGCATTGCGTTTTTGGCGCTATATTCATTGATTGCAGCTCCGGTATGTAATTCGCGACCCGTGTGCTTTTTGTCTCTCACTTGTCGACTTTTTATACCCGTTACTCGTAGAGTAAAAGAGTATACCAGATTCGTTGAAAAGTATGTAACAGGCAGAAGGAAGCGTTTGCGACCATATAAAGTATATATATTCTTGATCAGGATCAATAGCCCAGTCGAACTAGCCATGTCCGTCTGTCCGTCCGAATGAACGTCGAGATCTCAGGAACTATAAAACCTAAAACGTTGAGATTACTTGCACTTTCTTTGGACTTAGGGTCTGAGCATCTGACTTTAAAACGTACCTCAAAAGATTTTATCGCATTTGGCAAATTCTAATTTGTCAATTTGAACCTTTAAGCTAGTATTGACCAGACAATTTAATACTTTGGTTAGATATTATACCAAATATTCTTACGCTTCTCCAAAGGCCAATTCAAGTGGGATCTTGCAAACTTCAAACGTTTGGCTGCATGTTTTTTTGTTAGTAAAGGCAGTTTTTTTGGACTTGATGAAATGAGGTTTTCATCTCTTAGACGTCTTCTTATTGTTTCCAAACTAAGATTAGGATTTCAAGTTTTATTTACTGCTGCAGCAGACCCGAAAGGCTCAATTCTTGTTTGTCTTGCTAAGGCGAACTATTGACCTTTTGGTCAATAACTAGGGCCGACCACGCATTTCATTTGCTGGTCCATATTTGATAGCATTTCTAATCAAACGATAATATTTTGCACTTTCCAGTAGAAATCAGTTTTTTAATGAGTTCCCGCCTCTCGGCAGATCAGTGTTTGCCACGCCTTAATATCAATGAAGAGTCTAAAAATGGTGGGAACTCTTAAAAAACACCCGAATATTGTAAAATACCAAAAACCTGGCCAAAAAGCGTGTAAATTTAAATATTCTTGTCAATTTATATGACACTACTATTATTTTGACTGGGTCAAACTAGTGAATTCTTGCAATTACAGGCGAAAAAGACTGTAAAACAAGAAGAGAGCCGAACAAAACTTTACATTCTTAGAGAATAGAGAATTACAGTTACTTGTGTCAAAAATATATTAAATATGTGAAGGAATAGAGGAAATAATGAGATTTAACGTGTTGCTTCACCGGCACTACTACTATTTTGACCGCAACTGTATATTGACGTCCATTTGACTTCCTAAAGTATTACGTTATGATCAAAGCCGTTATGTTTTCGTATCTGTGCAAAAACGGGTCATTCTAATCCGCTACATTTATTTTTTATATATCGTTTAAAAGCAAAATTCACGGTGGCATTAATGCGTCGGCTTGGTTCAAAAAGTCAGAAAGCTGGCAATTGAAATCTTAGATATTTTGAAAAGAGTGAATTTCGCTAATGAACTCTGTAATCTCGGGAGCTATAAAAGCTATAAAAATAACACTTAGCATGCAGATTCTAGAGACGTAGACGAAGCTCAAGTTTGTTTCAAAATATTACAAAAACATTTTGAACCAGCCCATTCTTACGCCTAAAACATTTTAAAATTGTAATGAATTTTTTTTTTTTACTCTTTTAAATTCAAAAGCTATAAATTTGAAACTTGAAACAGCTAGTGTAAGTGCGAACGAGAAATTTAATAGTTTTTCTGGCGTATTGATAGAAATTGGGGAAGAGATAATAAAATTTTAAAAAAAAATGAAAAATTTAATTTTAAACAGTTAAGAAGTCACATTTAAGAGGTACTAAAATATGCAAACGTACAAATGGCCGGTAATACTGATAGTGTCCTCGCTAACAATCGTGGCAACTCTAACAGTGCTGTCGATCTTCGATTGAATATATCAAGTTTTGACGTTCTTTGCATCTATTTTAGGGACATAAGAAATTTGCATAGTTTTTTGATAAATTGTTTGGCCGAGCTAATAAGAACCGCTCTAGAAGGTAAGACATTTTCTAAGAAAGAAAATTAAAACATTTCTATACATGGTTTCTTAACTGCGGCAGATTTAAATGTCACTTTAAATGTCAATTCTGATGAAAATGACGAGAACGTGACCCTGCTGAAAAAACAAAACCAGATTCCTTGTTTTTGACCAGGAAAATACACATATGGACGGAGAAAAAGCATTCAGATATAGGTGCAATGGACATCACTGCATGGGTGAGATTTTGTTTTTGGAACGAGTTTTGAATGAATTGTAATTGATTATTTTTTTAACATTTGTTGCATACCTTAGCCGCAGCTGCTCCTTCTGTGAATCTTGGGATACCTGAGCCAACGGAGGCTTTTTCAAAAACTGTTTCCGTAAATAACTTTATGTCTTTTGCTAATGGAAAAGCAGGCTCGCAAGCCTGCTCTTCCCCCCAATCCAGTTTTGTTTACAAGCCATTCGATTATACTCTTCATGGCTTAACGGATTTTGGTAAGCGATATATAGGTAACCCTTTTAACTTAAACTTTAAATCCTTAAAAGAATCTACCATGAACTCTACGCGAAAGTCCAGTTCACAATCGCCAGAATTGTTTAGGCAGGAAAATTATAGATTTGAAAATAGTGATGCAGGCCTAGACGATGACTTCGATTCCAATGACATATTTTGCTCCACAATGAAAGACTCACAGGATATTCACCTCGCATTTTCGTCAGAAGAGTGCGAAATTACCAATCTTAATAGCCTAAAAATAATTAAGAATCCTCAAAATAGACCTGAGAAATTTACGATAAGTGCTCATGAGGGAAATCGTAACGATACTTTGTCGAACTGTGATATGAATCACTTAATAGAAAAAAAGCACAAAAGAAAAAAAAATATAGTAATACAACCCAAGTTGTACAATAATGATACAATATTGGGAGCGCATACACTGGAACCTGGGGAATTATCCGAAGATACCACTTCCGAAGCACAGAAGATTCAATGTGCTTACAAGACATCAGCTGTGGAAGATGGTGAAGTGTCCTGCGAAGATTTTGGTGCCCCACATATCTTGATTAAAGAAACGTCACATTGCCAGTTTGATAATAGTATTTTTACAAAAATAAATATAATGGTGGATAAGAAAGTGAGGGAGTTCGAGTCTGGTGAGCTATTCGCGGACACTTTTTTCAAAGCGCAGCATGATCAGGGGGAATCTGCTGATTTGGAAGATGGCGAACTTTCTGAAGAAGAACATGAAGTCTCATGTAATACTATTAAAAAAGAGGATAACAGCATGCCTATTTGTCAATTTCACATACGTAACTCCTGCATTTGGTGCCCTAATTGTCGGTTTCGTCATCCCAAGTTGAACAAACTGGGCAAATATGTGATGTTTGAAAAAAAGTTTCTGCCTGTACCTACAGTGTCTTTTACGCCAGGTACGTTACACTTTAAGGTGTTCATTAAAACTAGTGACAGTTTGTTGTGGTTTAGGTTAGGGACACAGAAACAAAATGTATTAATGCACCTAAGTCTTTGAAGCTTTTGTTTTTAACGACTTTGCATTATTAAAAACACATAATATAATATGCGAAAATCTATTTCAAAACCGGAAATATCTATATGCCGTTTCAAAAACAATTAAAGGATGTTTCTAAGGCGTTGTGCCCTTATTATGCCTGCACAGAGGGAGATATTTCCAAACACACAAAGAAAATTCAATTTCGATAAAATTTGTTTATTTTTAATACAAATACATAATATAAATAATTGATTAGAGTAACAATGAAACTTTTCCAATTAATTTACTGTTTTTAAATACATAGTGCGGCCAACATACATCTTACCATATATGGATACCTACCAAACGGCTCTGGAAATTGAGAAAATGCCGAGGGTGCCTGAAAGCCTGGGTATATCGTTTGGCCTAAACGACATGGACAACGATCCCTACTACACACAGGATCAGCCACAGCGTACTCCACTGCTTCCAATAGCGCAGAAACGATATCATAACTCATTGGCAGGGAATCGGCCCATCCGTACCCTTTTGTCCTCGATACCCAGAGACTTAGGTTGGGAAAATCAACTCAACAGAAGTTCCCCATTCACGGCATTGCAAAAATCGTCTTCTAGCCTTTCACCACCTAGATATTCTCAGCATATGCGATCGACGATTAAGTCAAATGGAACGTCCTTATCGACGTGTTTTGACAAACGAAATTGTTCTTTAAGTCTGCCAAGGTACTCCGTCCGCAAAAATAAGCAACCTCAAATTTCATTAAACAATATACAAAGACGTTCCAGCATCATTGTACGGCCGGAGCCAAAAAGACAACGTCTTACTGACAGCACTTTCAGTTCTAGCGACTCGTCTGAGTCTTCTAGCTATAAATCCACCACCGAAAGCACCGATGAAGTTTCATCTTTCTCCAAATCTGATGGACGGGGGAAACAAAATAGCTCAACTTTATTAGGAATATTGAAAATAACCACAAAACAAAACGAAGAAAATATCCCATCTGGTGCAGTTGCATATTTATCTAATCAAACAAAACTTATCACAACACGACCAAATTGTTCAAAATTCCTAACGCAAAAGCTATTACCCACACAAGATTTTTCAAAGCCGTCGACTAAAACTCCAGCAAGAAGTCCTCCAAATGTGTTACCTAGTGCACCGAAGAAGCCTTACAGCATATTGGGGAACTCTTACAGTATCAGAAAGAAACAGT
Organism: Drosophila orena; assembly: GCA_005876975.1. NCBI lineage: Eukaryota > Metazoa > Arthropoda > Insecta > Diptera > Drosophilidae > Drosophila > Drosophila orena. The sequence continues at coordinate 52,228 of VCKV01000315.1, forward strand.
ATCGACAGAAACGTTTACTAGTTCAACTGTTGCGGGTAGAGCAGCAAATAGCGAAAAAGAAGAAGCAACGCATGAAAGCACTTAAAGAGTAATCGTTTGAATTTTAAATCGGTACTTAAATTGTCTAATAAAGTCAAAATATCATTCGCTAACAAAACATGCATCATGTTTTGTTTTTTTTGGGGTGTTCTTATTTTATTCTATTACAAAATGGGATGTCTTCAAGACTAGATGGTAGAAATAAGTAATAACTTTAGCTGCACCTATGCAATTACTGTGCATGCAAACATTCATTTTGCACAGGCCACATGTACGTGTACATAAACCACGAAGACCATGCCTAATGAAATGCATTTACAGCTGAATGCAATAAGGGTTAGCATCTGTACCCAAGTGGGAGTGTATGTATGCAGCTTCTGCTAATATCCATGTTAATATTATTAAGCATTATTTATGGATTTGTTTAATTTGTATTTAGTAACGCTTCGCCAGGAAACTCCGACTACGTGACTCCCAATTCCAGCCTCCGGGGTAAAACTTAAGATGTGCGGTCGTCTGGTCTGCCCTGCCAGCTGAGCCAAATGTCCGCCACACCCTCAAGCCCCACTTTCTTTTTGACCCAGCATCGTCGTCGCCCTACTAGAACAATTACACTGGTTTGCCTAATGAATTTATCTGCTCATCAGCATCTCCATAGACTTGCATGCATGGATCTGGTTGGTGCACCAGCTTGGACGGGAGTGGGTTGTATGTTTGGATGGTTGCTGGCATCACAGTAAATATTATGTAGATTCAAACACGAATTATGTTTATTTGCGGTCATTTTGCGAGTTATCTTACATTGAAAGATTTGAAAAACGGTTGTAATGAATGGGTGGCAATATTCCCCATAGGAATAATTTTATGTTCGTATTCTTACAAGCAGTAGACTAAACGAAAATTATTAAAAATTTGTGCGATGTTAATTAAGTTTCAATGTTCAGAAATTCGTTCAAAATAAAAATACTACTTAGTATGTATAGTGAAACTCAATTCTACCTTTAACTTTTCGAGGGATAATTTATTCAGGAAGCTGTATTTTCCAGGATTTTGCTCATCTCTAGCGTAATCGCACACATTTCTCTTTGAACCATTTTATTAGCAACTTAATCGTGATTTGTTGTTCCATCCTGTTTGAATCTGGCAACAAATGAATTTATGGATTAAGTTTGCATATGATGATAATTAATATAAACTTACAGGAGTGGGACGGCAACAAAACGAAGACAAAAACATAAATACACAGAGCACTTCATTAAATAATTTATATATATTATATAATATCTTATTAATTATCGTCCGTGCTGCTAAACTCTTCTTTAAGCAACCATATTTCGTCTTTTAGATAATGAACAGTCACAATCAATGTTACTATTATCACCTGACCGCATACCATCTGCAAGGACCTTATAAGAAAGCTATTCTTGATCAAATTTAAAAACTTACCAAACAGACGTAACAGATATTTGAATGAAAAGGCCTATCAAATTTAAAACAAACTTTTGTTTTTAAAACACCTCTTAAATCTTTGGCGATAGGTCGAAATTTTTTTGATAACAATTTCCTCTGTGCCAGCAAGAAATCTATAGCCTCAATAAAGTTTCGCCGCTGAGAGATTGTTTCTATTAGTTGTTAATATCTATACAAAACATTTTATCTTAATATTATCTCCATTTTACCTCGTTCTCCATCATAAACAAAACAACCATCAGGCAAATGTAATCACTGGCAATACAAGCGTATATTGAGGCATTTGCCGCATAGAAGATTCTGCGCTTGCGATCCTCGAACAAAACGTACCAAGTATTCCAGTAGTACGTAAAGGAATAGATTCCTCCCAAAAGGCAATTTGCATGCATGGCAAAAAGAAACATCATAGAATGTTTTAATGACTGGACAAAAATTAAAAAATTGGATCCCAGAGTCTCGAGTTTTATCTTTAAATTTTCCAAGCTTCTCGGAAAAACAGTAACAGAAGTGGAAGCAATATTTGCCGTGTCCATCGTCAAATTTACACTTAACTCCTCTTTTACATTTTTTTTAAGATCTTTTAGCTGTCCTTGACTTAACCAAGATAAAACTATGTACAATCTCACTGACCCAGCTAAAATAAAATGCGGAAAGAACAGAGCCATGCCAATCATAGCATCTTGCAGGGGGGGTGGCTCGAATTTCATTTCATATGCTATGTAGATCGCAAAAGTGCAGAGTATACCAAAGGTTGAACTCAGTAAAACGTAGGCCATGGCCTCATCTTTTTTAAATTCAGAATTTCTAATGGGTAGAGCTTCCAACAGGCGGTTAACTGCACTCACAGCCTTCACCGAAGAATATACGGCATAAAGAAAAGCTTTTGCTCCCAATACAAGATGCATCCTGATTAATCCAAATAAGAAAGGTGATATATCTTTCAAGACTTTCATTGTAGATGAAGACGTATCAAAATGTTGGGAGAAGCACGCGGCATAAACAACTCCGAGGAAAAATATGTAAAGTACACTGGGAATGGACAATCGGAATCTATGCTCCTTTTTTTCAAACCAATGCCTTTGGTAACCCATAAGTAAAAGCACAACATTTGTAGTCCTCAGAATGCGGGAGTTATTCATGAATATTTTTTTTTTTTGAAGCTACCGACTTGCCGTCCGAAATGATACTGATGATTTTGGTTATGGGCAACAGAGCTTAACGGTAAATCATATTTGAGATCTTATCTGACAATCGAGTTGCGACGAACTACGGTGATTATCGGAAAAACCGGTCAAAGTTCAAACCAAATAGCTATTTTTAGTAAATTCGTTTTTGGCAGAGGCTTGACAAATGTGAATGATAAATTGTATGCCGCTTTGGAACATTAGTTATGACACATACATACTAAGTACTGATATGGCCGACCGACATACAATAAAAAAAAGGGAGAACGTTATTCTCGTTTTTCTCGACTATCAGGTACCCGTTACTCAGCTAGTTAGAGATCGAAAAAAATATACTTAATAACATAAACACTTACAATTTATTTGCATATAAATATAAATTGGGGAAAAATTAATACAATTCTTAAAAATGAAAAAAAAAATTCTGGGAATGACAGTGCTAAGCGTTAGCAAGGACGTGGTTAATATGTTTTTTGTAAACCGATAAGATTGGCAAAGTGTATGTGGCAGTGTTGAGCAGTTACAGTGGACGTGGAAAAAATATTGTTGGATATTCAATAAAAATCTACAAGACTAGAAAAATTAAAATAAAATGAATCGACTTGATCAACTCTGCCTTGATCGACTCTGATATTGATCCTGATCAAGAATATATATACATTATATGTTCGAAAACGCTTCTTTTTGCCTGTTACATACTTTTCCACGAATCTAGTACACATATATCCTTTTACTTTACGAGTAACGGGTATAATAACTGTGAAATTTGTAATCAGCTTCATCTTCAAGAATCTTGTTAGTGTTGGATTTTTATCTAAAAATTTTAACCGTTAATAGAATCAAAAGTCTACATTAAGAAAAGATTCCGGCGAACTTAAAAGTATACACGAGTGGGTGGGTCAACAAACAGATAGCGTTGCATGTCGGTAGACTAGAAAACTCTTCCTGGGACAGCTGTCTTGTGTGGCTCCAAAACACCGCCATGTCAACAATAAAAATAGAAACAATTAGAAAGCCGTCGCCGGCGTTTGCCAGACTTAAATATTTGTCATCTGTGTTAGACTTCAAGAACTCATAACTGTTCTTTCTCCGCCTATCGTGTTGACTTTTTAATAAACGCAGAAGGCGTGCACAAAATTGAGATCCGCTGAGAAGCGGATTGGTGGTATTGGTGTTTTACTAGCACTTGTCGGAATATTCCAAACTCTTTGGTAATGGCAAACTTGAAAACGGCTACAAAATCAGTTAAAGTATTGTATTTTGAGTTTATATAACGAAATAAGTCGCACATACCCACGCACAAAAATGTGAAGCGGATACACAACAAAATAATTACAATTTCAAAAAATTGTTGAATGTAATTTCCACTTTTTGTAAAAGATTAATTTCTGGGTATACCTATAAACTTAAAAGAAGAGCGACTGTTGTTCATAGAGTAAAAGGGTAGAATAAATTCGTATCAGTTAGTATCAACGTATCAACGTATCAACGTTGAGATCTCGGGAACTATAAGAGCATAAACATATTCAAGTGAAGAATTCGCCGTTTAAGTTTTTTTTAAGTCCACTCTGCAGCCCAAAAATGTCAGTGCTTCAGTAATGAAAAATGTTTTCATTTTTTGTATGTTATTATTTGTCTTGCCAATTTGGACGATGTACTCCATTAAGATTTTAAGTCGAAAGCAATAAGTGCAAATACCGCTAGGTGGCACTCAAGGTCAATCTGTGAAGGATTCGCTTTAATATGTGCACTCCTTTATGTTGAGTTTAGCTTTATTTTTTGTTTCGTCATTGAGCTCACTTCTCAGTATACCCGGAGTTCTAGGAAATAAACTACAAATCACGAAATATACCTATTATTCTCGTTAACGGGTTTATATATAATGCGAGATATCACTGAAGTATGCGTGTATGACATGTATAACGTACTTTTATCGATAATATGAAACAAAATAATAACTTTGGATGAAATAAATTCTAGAACAGCATTGTTTCCATTCGGGGAACCTGAAATTGGAAATAATTCCTTCAAAATAATTTTAATTCGTTTAAAAAAATGTAATTAAAAAATTACTGCAACAGAAGTGGCTACTTTTATAGACTGTTTACCATTAATAGAGACATAGCACCAGAAGAATCTAAGGAATGTGAAGCGCTATTGTTATTGGATATTATAGATTTATTTGATCCCCAAAACTTTTTAGAACCTAGTCTAACTTTACCAAATCAAACAAAGTAATACGCTGAACAATCTCTTTAAAATTATTTATTTCTATTAAATCAAAAGATTGCGAACTACGTTAAATTCTAGTTGAGCTAAAACTGCAAAGAGCTTTCCATTAAAAAAGTTAAGTAAATTCGACACTACACCCCTACATCTATATGAATATTAAAAACACTTTAAAAAGGTTTAATTATTTAATTTTTAAGGAAAAAGATAGTTATGTAAGTTTTAATGTATATATACATATATATATATAGACTAATAATAAGCTTATTGGTTGCAAAATAACATTATTTTCCTAAAATAAAGAACGTTTGGATGTTGAACATAACAATTTGTATTTTTAAAATAAGAATGAATCGTTTTTTAAATAAAACGGTTTGCTCTGAAAATAATTATATTTCCCTCTTGAAATAAGAATTCTGTACATAAGAATATCTTCTTCTAAACTGAGATACTACCTTCAAAAAACATTTTAGCTATACTTTAAAATCAAAATCCTTCTGTTTTAAATATCGGATCTATTATTTTTGTTTTATATACTAAAAGCCGCGCATTGGCTTCCTTGATTGCAAGTTATCTTGAACTTTACACAAATCATTTGCAACGGAATTACATAGTGTCTTCTTGCGTTTTTTAGAGAAATCTAGTAATTTGGACACCTGCCGTTCTTGGTAGCTTTGAAAACCATTTGAAAGTTACGCACAACGATGTTGCGGGCCGACGGTGATGCAGCTCGAGTTGCACGAGTGTCCAGGAAACTATGATGAATTTTGGGTATTTTTGGTGCTTTTGGCTTGGTGCATGGATAACGTTTCATCAAAGAGGATGTCCAAAGAACTGATCTTCCGAGGATGGGTCCATTTTATTCAGAAACTTCCGGAGCTACGCTACGTTACGTGTAGGTAAATCTTTTTTTCCTTGTGCCCGGCCGCTACCTCCAAACTGATTTATGCCCCATGATGGACGACAGGATTGGGCAACGGACGATGGGCAAGGATGCAACGAGTGCAACCGAACAGGCACCGTGCAGAAGGAAAAAAACGCCAGTGAAATTGAGGGCGAATAAAAATTTATGCATTTTCATTGATATGCAAAGCGCTGTTGCAGGCCGAAGATGAAGAAGAGAAGAACTTGTGTGTGAGCTTCCGTTTCCGCTGCGTTGCCATGGCCATGGGGTCGAAGGGGTCTGGTTACGGGATGGATTCCAAAGGGGGTGGTCATGCGTAGGTCGACATGTTTGGCGTATTGTCGAATTGCATAATATGCACTTTTTCATCGGCCATCCGCCAAAAATTTACAGCCCTACACACATCGATTTATTGCCTGACAATTGTCCCAAAACCTCCAACACTACAACAATGGGAATGCCATCGTCGATGCCCATCGCCCTACGGATTTCTGTGCATGTCCGTGTCCCAGCCTTGTCCTGGCACCGTGTGGAGTTATGAGTGGTTTACGCTGGTGGCGACCGATTAAATGTGATTTTCCACTGCAATTCGCGAACTTTTTTTCGGGGTGGATTCCATCACCGGATTTCAATAAAATTTTGGGAGACATATCCCTAGTACGTTGAACGGGGATCGCGATATGCGCGAAATCATCCAATGACTCAAATTCGTGTGAAAAATAGCTGTTTTTATATTAACACACATGAAAAATGTGAAAGCAATAATCGTATATTTTTATGACCAGCAATGGGAAATACAATAACAAGGGAACAACAATAACAGGAGCAACCTTAATTTTTTGTAAGAAATGGCACACAATTATAAAGTCTTTCCACAATTCTGGTGTTATTTCTATGGTTTAGTCGATTTGACCAATACAAAATTCCCGAAGCTTTTGAGACTCGAGCACAATCGTCAACGTATTTATGGACAATTCATTTATATTCTTTTAATACATTTTGGCTAGTTTAGAGGTTGAATTTTGGAACGACTGCGATCAGTTAAATAATATGGGATTGGAGTAAGTTAGTATAATTAGGCAGCCTATATGTATTGGGAATGTACATACTGTTTCCTATTCCACAAGAACCGCCATCAGCCAGATCCAAATAGCATTGCCGACAGTCTCTCTCTCCCATATTGTCTCTCAAATAATACACGTATGTTGAATTTGTAACGAGGTCAGTCTATGCGTCCATAATGCGAGAGTCGTAGTGTTTTCATTTTACAATCATAATTTAAATTATAATTAAATTGATCAGTACCAATAGTCTTCCCTATATAGCCGTGTCCGGCTCATTATTCGTCCGATTTTACAATCGGATCTTATCTGCATTAAGCTTTCCCACGAGTTTTCCTTCTATTGCAGGGAATTCACATATAAGTCGGAACATCCTGGATCAGACTCCTATATTTAAGATGCTAAAGGAAAAATATAACAAAAATGAATTGAAAGTAATAGAGTGTTCTTGTTTGACAAACACACTTTTTTTAACTTTTTAATTACTGCACGGGTAATATAATCTTCGGGTTCGTGAAAGTAGCTTTCTATAATGTTGGTAAGATGGTATAATAAAAGATAATAAGATAAATAATAAAACGAAAAATTAAAAAAAAAATTGTCAAAAGAGGGGTGGCCCAAATGTGTTTGGTAGTGTGGGGGTTGAAAAAATAAATGTTGTTACCAAGTCGGTAGGAATTTCTAGACTAATAAAATAATTAAAACAAATTGGGGGCATTAAAGTGGGCGTGGCAACATCAGAACACTAGCTAGCTGATACAAGATAAAGCTTATATATCCTTGCAGTAATTATATTCGTATACTTATACAAACTGGTGTATATCAAATAAGAACACTTTATAACCAAAACAACGAACAAGATAACTAACATTTAAACTAATTTTCCGACTTTTCCTATGGCACCTATAGTCTAATCTTTTCTTCAGTTAAATATAGTTCGATATACTCCCATCCTATACTCCTATCCCAATGCATTCTAGAGGTATTGCTGCCAAAATTCCATGTATACAAATATTTGAAGCTGCCTTAGCAGTCAGGGAAAAAGAGAAAAAGGGAAAAGGTCGGCCCTCAGAGCTGGAGGTCTTGTTGTGCAGTGCGGAGTAGTTTGGTGGAGATGCGGCCGCGTTCTAGGACACATCATCATCGTAAATCATGGTGGGACTTTCTGCCGTCTCTGGTCGTCTCGCGGGGCAATGGCTCGAGCATTTTCGGTTTTAGCGGACGGTGGCCGAGTCCGAACATAAAAATATATACAAAGCCAGGCTGACAGCGGCCTGCGCAGGACCCCGCTTCAATTCGTACTGTTTTTCTTCTATTATTTGAGTGTTGCACAAAAATTCGTATCGGATTGGTGGAGAATGTCTGTTTCAGTCAAGAGATGAAATTCGGAAGGATGCGCTGGAGAGGCACAGCAAAAGGATTTCATAAAAATTGCGCAGTTTAAAATGTCACAACATAAATTCAGGTTGCGTTTCTTTGTGCAAGCATGCAACCCAGCCAACGCTAGGCGAAGGGCAATAAGTATTAAATTTTGTTACAAGGACTTCTCGCACACGAAGTCTGCGGAACGTCCTTCGACGCAGGCCAAGCAACAGAGCGGAGAAGTCTTTGCGCTGACTGGCTGTCGGGTGAGTGAATGTAATGGCAACCCAGGCAACAAAAGGAAAACAAAGTGCCCACACACTCACAGAAACCCCCAAACGAATAGCGAAGCTTCCTCTTCCGAACAAAACGAGGGATCCTCCTGCGAGAGGTGGATGCGTTTTGGGGACCTGCCTCCAGCTCACTTCCAACTCGTCAGTGGCATCATCGTAGGTCCTTCTTTGTTATCGCTGCCATTTCTATTGCTCCCGTTGGCCAGACATCGAGTTTTACTCTCAATGTTGTCGTTATTGTAAGTTTTCGTTTGTCTTCTGGTTTATTACACCCTAGCTTTTATAGAAGAAGGTAACACTAGAGCCGTCGAAGAGTGTAATGAATAAAAGGGCGGTATTGATTCGTAAAAGTAAACTTTAGATCTGGATCAGAAGATCCCGGCCACTGAGGACTGTTTTCTTTGTTGCCACTATTTTTCGATATACGAACTTAACTTATTGTACGGGAATGACCTTAGTGTCAAGTAGGTAAATTCGACTTCATGGCTGTAATCCAAATTGTTATCAGATGTCGCTTATGAGTGACAGTGTCTTCTTGTTTTTTTTTAAAGCTAAGAGATTTTTAATATTACCTCTTATTATTTTATTTGAAATGCACTCCAACTTTTGACTATTCTACATATTTTAGCCGCTTTCATTATTAGAGTGTAACTTCTGTAAAATCGTGGCATAAATCAGAGGACAGTGTTGATGAGTGTCCCTCCTGAAAGAAAGTGGTTGGTGCAGATTTTTGAGTTTGCAGAAGACCTGAAGCAACGCCCATTGTCCAACACTTTCGTTTTTTGCAGCTGCCTCACGGGTCTCCTCTTTCCCAGATCCTTTATTTTTCCCCCAATCGCCATTTGTCGTTCTAACCGTGTTTTGTTTGTTTTTAATTTTTTTTGGGTGATTGTGATAGTGTAGCTCCCTTCGGAGTTGGAGTTGTCCTTCTGGTGTCCAAAAATATTTTTGCTTCTGGTTGGACATAATCGTGTCTGCATTATTGGTTAATGTTTGTTGTCTGTACTTTGCATAGAGCGAAGCATAAAACCCAACCAGAATCTATGCCACGCCTTTGGCTGGCCCCTCAGACTCCGAACCCTTTTGGCTTGCTCCACGTTTATCGTCTGTGTTTTTCAAGGTGTGTTGGAGACATAAATATTTTGTTTGTTCATCCTTTCCCGGTTCTCTGGCACTTTTCTTTTCTCTCATTCACTACCCTCCCTGTTGTTATCCTTTTTGCAGATTATGTGTGTTTTGTTGCCTGACAGGGATCAGCATAAAATGTAGCAAGCTGAGCTTTTTTTTAAATCCCTGGTAATTGTAGGGTGAAAATGGTATACCGGGATTCACATTTAAAAATAAAATATTTATTTTATAGATACAATGAAGCAAGCATCAGAAATTGTGGGGAACGTATCGTTGCACGGCTGTATCAAATTATATTACGAAAATGGACTTAATACATTACATAGATTTTTGTTAAATTGTCCTACTAAGAGTAAGTCGACTAAGGCTACATACGTATAAAAATTAGTATAAGTGACCTTTTTTAATCAGTAAGTTTTAAAACATTTGGTTTTACTTCTATTTACTGGTAATTTCTCAGTCCAGCAATCAAAACAGGAGTTTTTCCCCCAATCGTATGCCCTAAAACTCTTTGTTGTTGTCTAAAAAGTGTTTGCTGTATTTTTAGGTATAGAAATTGTACTATAATGCTTGGGAACGTGTATGTCCGGTAAAAACGGGTTAAAGGTTCTACCAAATTTTTAATTAGAAATTGTCGCTTGGCGCATTTCCCTCCGTTTGCTTGTTTTGTGCCGCAGTTTGTTTGCTGGTAGGTTTAGAATATTCGCTTACAGCAGCCATTTAATATTTCATATAACTTGATTACTCACTGTTTTCTGTCTCTACAACTCTCTTTGCTACAAAATAAGAAACAATTTTGTCAGTTCTTGTATACAGTTTGTCCAAATGTAAATATTATAGAAATTTAAGTAATTAAATCATTTATGGAAAATTTTAAGGGAAATTAAGAAATTAAAATAATAATCGTCCTAAAAGAAATTTTAGTAACTGTCACACATTTGAAAAATTTTTTGTTTATCTCCATTGTATTAGTTGTATTTGTAATTTCTATAGATATTAATAATGAATTATAAATATTCCTGTTCGCGTTCTCACTAGATAAGTAACTGTTATCTGATGGTCAATGAACTTAATTATAGCGTTATTTTGGCTTTATTTATGACCTGCTAATTGCCATCGGTATGAGAACATGTTGGCCACGCCTATTCTAACGCCCACAAATTTTAGAAGCCTGTAGAGACCTCTCTTTGGAAGTAAATATTTATTCAGTCAACATCTACCGGCACACAAAGAACTTCCCAATCCGCTTTACTAGTTACGAAGTCCATTTTCTTCGCGCTCTCTTTAGCTGAATAACTGCTATCTGATATTCAAGGAACTCGACTATAGCGTTCTATCTGCTAAAATCATTTTGTATCTTTTTACTGCACTTAAAGGCATATGTATATGTAAATTTGATTTCGAAGAGTAAACGTAGCCGGTACATCTTGGCTGCACATCAAGAGGGAAGCTGACATGACCAGGATCTGTTAGTAATGGGCGTGGCTGGATAGGCTCAAGAGCTCCCAACACTCCACGTAATGTATTGCGCAACCCACCATGCGGGTCTGCGTTTTCCCTATGCTTCTAGTAGTGCGACTGCATCTTGAGGCTTCCTTGCGGAGACATCGTCATCATCCCCAGCATCATCGTCATCATCTGGGTGCAGAAACCCTGAAGGGGCCTCTGATCTATGGACTCTAACGGTGGAAACCTATTCGGGTTCGACTTGCTGGCTGGCTGTCGTTCTCTTCCGCCCTTGCAACACTGCTCTCCGTGCGAATTTTCTTCTGGAAAAGTGGTCCTACAGCTTGCAATTTATGTGCATACCACGTGGAGCCTGCTAGCCGGGCTGCTGGGGCTGTTTCTCGGTGTCGCGTCTCTGAATTTTTCTAGTTCCCATTTTTTGCCCTCCTTTTTGTTTTGTGCCTGTATTTATGGATTTTCATTGGCCCAGCAGCTCGTTGCATGGTGAGGGGAAGCGCCATGTCAAAACGCAAATGATTTATTGAATTGACAGCCAGCAGTGAATTTTGTCGAGTCAAGTCGCAGGACAACGACGCGGCGGCGTCGTTGAGGAAAAGGACAAGCCAACCTTCGAGCATCCTTCGAGCAGCCTAACATTTCCCATTACATCGGGAAAACAGCATCAGCATATACCAAAATGGTATTGTATGTAATTGTGCCTACCAGTGTATGCTCAAAGCGATAAAACAATTTTTTTCTTTTAATTTTTATAATGGCCAAAAAAGAAGACAACTTTAAATCCTCTCTGAAATGCCAGAAATTCCGAGTGCAATCTTAAGGTCGCGTTTCACCTCATTTATTAATTACAGGAAGCAAGGAAATAAGATTGATAAACCAATATCGAATTTCTCCCTGGCGCCCTCGAAACATTTTTCGGTGTAATATTCCCCCTTTCCACCCTCTGTAACATGTTCTAGATCTGCCGCCATTTCTTGTTGTACTTTTCGATGTTGTACCCGTCTCGCTTTTTACTGCATGGGGGTGGAGTTTTCGCTCAACTCAACTGAAAACCGAACTGAACTTAACTGAGGCCCTGGCGCAAGAAATGGCACCGATGTGAAATGAAGTTTTGATTTAGTTCAAAATTTTTATCAAAAGAAACGCGTTTCTGCTGGTGCTGTGGCTTTTTCTCCTGCTCCTGTTCCTGTTTCTCTTCTGGGTTTCCCATGCAGTTTTTCTAATAAATCACAGCATGGGTTGTCTCCTGATATGGGCGGGCCTTTTGGGCGTAATGGTATTTTGATTTATGTCTTAACCAAGCATAATGCAAAAGTTCTCTAGCTCAACTATTACGCATCCGTGAAGACTACCTGTAAAATAAAAAAGAGTAAGTTGATGTGCATACGTGTATTTAAATGTTTAAACAAGCTTATTGCTGCTCGTCCTCGTGAGTAATATGAATGCCGCTGATTCCTTTGTCATCAAAAATATTAATAAGTGCGTACTTACTTCGAAATGCACAAATGGGCCACAAATATATATATTATATATATATATATATATTATATATATTTTATATTATATATATATATATATATTATATGTATATAATATATTCTATATATATAATATATATTCTATATATATTCTATATTATATATTCTATATTCTATATATATATAAATATATAAATATATACTTATATATATATATATATTATATATTATATTATATTATATATATATTCTATATTATACACACATATATACATATATACATATATATATGTGTATAACAAAAAACATAAACAAAAGACATATAGTCAAAAAGACCGAGCGTGACCAGAAGATTAGAATAAGTGTGCTGTACAGGGATTACATTCTTTGAATGGCATATACTTGTTGATCGACTAAACGTCCATACATACGTACACATACAAACGTACATGTCGTGAAAGATGGAAAAAATAGTCACAGTACTTTTATAAATTAATATGTGATAACTCACTATACATTCACTCAGCTGAAAGTATTACGAGCAATCTCGATATATATTTTATCTGGGCATAAATTGTCCAACCCATATTCGACAGACTGCCGTATATCCTGTAAGCATTTCTCAATATAGCACCATCACCAGTCTTAAGTTTAATAATTACAAATGGAAATTACTGAAACATACCTTCTGCGTCTCCCCCTGACGCAATAATGACAAGGCTCTCAGTTTTCCTTAGACATATACATACTTAAGGCAGACAGCTTTCAGGAACGCCCACCCACCACCAGATACGGAATCAGGAATGGAATCAGATTCACGCGACGAATGCCAGTGCCATCGCTGACGATGCCATGGCGATGACGATGAGGATGAGGATGAGGATGAGGATGAGGATGAGGATGAGGATGAGGATGAGGATGAGGATGAGGATGAGGATGAGGATGAGGATGAGGATGAGGATGAGGATGAGGATGAGGATGAGGATGAGGATGAGGATGAGGATGAGGATGAGGATGAGGATGAGGATGAGGATGAGGATGAGGATGAGGATGAGGATGAGGATGAGGATGAGGATGAGGATGAGGATGAGGATGAGGATGAGGATGAGGATGAGGATGAGGATGAGGATGAGGATGAGGATGAGGATGAGGATGAGGATGAGGATGAGGATGAGGATGAGGATGAGGATGAGGATGAGGATGAGGATGAGGATGAGGATGAGGATGAGGAAGCCGAGACCAGAAGCCAGAAGCCCGGCAAAGACTAATGAGACTGCCACAGGACGCAGGACAAGCGCCTGCAGTGCAAAAGTTTAGCAAAAGTGTCAGAAAATGTGAATGCGATTGTGTGGGTGGTGGGTGGTGGTTGGCAGTGCGGGTAATGTGCCGAGGTAAACGGCAGCAAACGAGATGAATGATATCCAGACGAATGATGCATGAGTCGCTTTGGGGCGGGTGGCGTTGAGTGGGTGGCCGGTTGGAATTCCGACGCTTCATTCGCCAGGGCTTGTGTGCTCACTAGTGGAGGCGCGGAGGCAGGTGGAGTGCGGAGTGCTGCCTTGTAAACGAAACGCAGGCGTGGACGCAGCAGCGAATGAGAATGCGAATGTACACAGACATACACGATTATATATACTCAGCTGGTAAGAGGAAACATATCCAGCTCGAATCTTGTCTGCAATAAATCAAATTTTATTACACTTTTCTTTATGCATGCCACAGGATATATGGCAAGCGTATGGCTCACTGATGGGCACACAGAGACCCAGGGCACAGCGAGCTGAGATTTTCGCAAGCTCATTTAGCGGTGTTTTTCCTCTGGTGGGCAGTCTTGGGTTTGAGCGGAATTATCACACAGATTGACATCGTAGCATCGCGTCGCAAGAGATTCTAGTAGTTTGGGTACCGAATGATCGAATTAAAGAATAATAATATGTTACTAAATGCAATAATAGAACCACAAGCTAAATGAAGTTATAAATAGAATGTTATGTACATAGTAAGCAATTACCTTTAAGTTAAATATGAGCCCTGACATCTCTTACGGCATCTTCAGATACAATCGCAACGATTTCCGATGCTAGTTTCCGAACTGTCCAGTTTTTATCACAAGGTCAAGGTTTAACGTTAAGCACCATAGTCGAGTTTCGCAAATATTAGATGATCAATAGAAGGATGCGCTGCATAAGCTCCATTAGAGATTGTATTTTACATTCTAAAAGAAGAGTCTAGTGTAGCATATCTACCCTATAAATATACTAAATTAATGGGTACAACTTAGCTTCAAAACACTATGACTCTTTGTCATAATAAACATAACATTCAAGTACCCAAAAAGACCACCAACAATTACACAAGTATTCCAGCGCTCAAGTAATACGATCTAACGCTTATACATAAGCCGATCGCGGAGCGTGGGAATGCTGAGCGTGCACTTTGCAGCTCAAGTGGTCAGGCCATACATAACATATGTATGCTTTCTGCACACATATGTATATGTATATGCATGCCTTCAGCATGCTTATGAATGTGTATATAGAATAAGAAATATATGTACGGGTCAGCTCAGCCCAAGACGAGCGCACCAGAAACATTCTAATAAAGTGACTCTAACAGAGCAGACGCTCTGACTCTACAACTCCGAACCTTTTGAAATCCTTACGAACATTATATGGCGACCGTGACAGGACTCGAGGACATCAGGACTCGAGGACTTAAGGACATCAGGATTTGAGACTGAGTCTCGCCTCCGCCTGATAATAAATGCCTTGCCACCTTGCCAACCAAATAGCCGATACAAATTTGAAATGTTGCCCAAGTGTACTTGAATGGCAGAGGAGGCACAATTCTCAAACGCGCAGCCTACGATACAAAGGGACTTCCCAACGTTGGAGGAAGCTCTGCAGCAAAACCCTGCAGATGGACCACGCCCACTCACAATAGCTGAGTACCGGGCAAGGCAGGAAAGGAAGGAACTAAAGAAGCACAAACGCTCCGGAAAAAGGGTAAAGCTACTACAACAACGCCGACTGGTCAAGGAAATGACCCAGTTGGCCAGAGACGAGACGTCCCGGCAACGCTACAAAGAGCGTCTGGAAGACATCGAAAACAAGCTTTCGCAAGGTGCGAAACAACGCAAACGGGCTGCATAAATAAATGCCAATGACCCAATTTGCCTTAATTTTAATTTCTAAATCCAAGCCGAGGCGGGAAACCGCTGCTTGAAAAACACTTATATCTGTTAGGCTTTTTACTAACATTGCGGTTGGACAATTTTTTTTTTATTATTGTAAACAAACATGTGAGCCAACCACATTTATTAACATCTAATATTTCCACGTCTCAAAAAAAATTTTTTTTAAAATGACAGAGTATAACAATTCTTATCTTCAGTAAACGTAAAAATTTTTATTTTTGATTTTCTGGAAGAAGAAATAAATATAATAATAATAAGAAAAACTCATAAATAGAAAATCTCACTTTTTCTTTCAAAAACGTTTCATTGAATATAAACTAAAAATGGGATGGTTTAGCGATTCTAGTGAGGCAAAAGACAATACTGCCAACGTAGTTAATAACGTAAAAATTATAGATCACACAGACGATATAAATGCGTTGTGGATCTTATTGCTGATCATTACAATAGTGCTAATTCTACAATTTATGCTTACAATTTATGTTAAGCATAACAAAATCATCAAAAGACGTTATATGAATAGGGCAAATCGTTCAGACCAGATTTAAAAAAAAAAAAATAGATTAGAAGAAAGCTTCATACAAACTTTTTTTTTAACGACAAGAATGGAATGGAGTAAAATAGCGATACAAATAGACGAATTTCGCTACAGGTTTGATAAATCTTATAAATGTATCAATAAAGATGCAGTAATAAAAGCTGAAACCTTGAAAAATCATATAGAGATAGTAGTAGGAGAATATAATAATATAGTTACATTAGTGAATAAATATGCAAATAGACTCACATCTGAACATAATAACAAATGTTTAAAGGTTATAAAATCCCTAAACACAAGATTAAATAATATCAGAAAAAGAAGGCATATTCTGATAGATGTACCAGAAAGTCTTAAACAACTGGTTGAATTCAACCCAGACCAGCTCAAAGAACTAGACGAATCTGTTCAATCAAGCGGCACTGAATCCGATAGTGACATTGAAGCACTAGAAGAAAGCGACCAAATTGAGTCTAAATCTGAAACAAAAACAATTTCTGAAATGGCACAGACAGTGACAGAATTTATCAGGCTAGCCACATCTCTGATACCAGAGTTTGATGGTAAACCAGAAAATCTACAGAGTTTTTTGGATGCTCTAGATCTACTAGACAGTTTAAAGAGCACACATGAAACGACAGCGATAAACCTTATAAAGACTAAACTTAAAGGACATGTAAGAAACCTTATAAGTAATGAGCAGACAATTGCTGCAATCATTACCCAACTGTCTAGTGCAGTAAAAGGAGAATCGGTAGAAGTGATATCTGCCAAACTTCTCAATCTACAGCAGAGAAATAAAACGGCTAACCAATACACCCAAGAGGTGGAGAAACTGACAAAGGCCCTCGAAGGTGCCTATATCAGTGAAGGTCTCAGCCAGTCCTTAGCAAATAAATACAGCACTACAACAGCTGTAAAAGCAATGACACAGAATTGCTCCATTGATAAGATAAAACTTATCATGCAAGCAGGCACATTCACAAACATGAATGATGCCATCTCCAAATTTGTAAACAGTTGCACAGAGATAACAGGTCAAAGTAACACTGTACTCTATTATCGACGAGGTGCAAATAATAATAATAGAGGAGGCCGAGGTTATAATCGTGGAAGAAATAACTACCACAACAATTACAACCGAAGCAGCAATAACAACAATAATAATAACTATAATAACCGTGGAGGTAGACGAGGCCAAAACCAAGGGAGAGGCCGCGGAAACTACAACCAGGGTAATAATAATAATAGCAATGTGAGAATCGCGCAAAGTACGTCGGAAAACTCACAGAACCCTTTAGGAAACAACCAATAAATGTAAAAGTTCATTCCATCAATTATAGTCTTAATATATTCGTAACTTTCCATAACCATTCAACTGAAAATAAACTAACATTTCTATTAGATACTGGTGCAGATATCTCACTTTTGAAAGTAAATTCTGATACCTTCAAAATTCGAAATGAAAAAATAATAAACATCGAAGGCATAGGCCAAGGTGTGATAAAGTCTCGCGGAACAACCTCAATAGAACTCCAATCAACAAAATATCTTATTCCACATGAATTTCATTTGGTAGACCCAAATTTTGCTATACCATGTGATGGAATAATAGGCATTGATTTTATAAAGAAATTCAATTGTCAACTAGATTTCAAACCAAGTGAAGACTGGTTTATCATTAGACCCCAAAATTTAAATTATCCAATATATGTCCCGATAACATATAGCGCTGGCAACAATACAGTTCTTCTGCCAGCCAGATCACAAGTTATTCGGAAAATAGACATTAATGCTGTAAGTGATTACATATTTGTTCCTAATCAGGAAATACACAATGGGATTTATGTTGCAAATACAATGGCAGCATCCAAACATGTATACATTCGACTTCTAAATACAACTAATTTCGACCAATTGGTCAAAGTAAACAAAATCCAGTATGAAAATTTAAAAGATTATGACATTCATAATACCAACACTAAAAATAGAAGCGAACAAGTACTTTCAAAACTAAAGAAAAATTTTCCAGACCAATTTAAAAATCAATTAACTGAATTATGCACATAGTATAGTGATGTGTTCGGACTGGAAACCGAACCAATGTCAACAAACAATTTTTATAAACAAACATTAAGACTTAAAGATGATGAACCCATTTATATAAAAAACTACAGAAGCCCGCATAGTCATATTGAAGAAATCCAAAAACAAGTAGAAAAATTAATTAACGACAAAATCGTCGAACCGTCTGTATCTGAGTATAACACCCCACTCTTGTTAGTTCCGAAAAAATCATTACCAAATTCACAAGAGAAGAAATGGCGATTAGTAAGCTACTTTCTGACAAATTTCCACTCCCTAGAATTGATGACATTCTAGATCAACTAGGTCGAGCTAAATATTTTTCATGCCTTGACTTGATGTCAGGTTTCCACCAAATAGAACTTGAGGAAAACTCAAGGAATATAACATCTTTTTCAACGAGCAATGGCTCATATCGCTTCACGCGATTACCATTTGGTCTTAAAATAGCACCAAATTCATTTCAGAGGATGATGACTATATCATTCTCGGGTTTAGAACCCTCTCAGGCATTCCTTTATATGGATGACTTAATGGTGATAGGATGTTCCGAAAAACACATGATTAAAAACTTAACTGACGTTTTTAATGTATGTAGGAAATATAACCTAAAGTTGCATCCAAAAAAAAGGGTTCATTTTTCATGCACGAAGTGACATTCCTAGGTCACAAATGCACAGACAAAGGAGTATTGCCAGATGACAAGAAATATGACGTCATCAAAAATTATCCTGTCCCTCATGATGCGGACAGCGCAAGACGATTTGTAGCATTCTGCAACTATTATCGTCGATTTATAAGGAACTTCGCCGACTATTCACGGCACATAATTAGATTATGTAAAAAGAATGTCCCTTTTGAATGGTCAAGCGAATGCCAGAACGCATTCGAATACCTTAAAGAAAATCTTATGCACCCCACATTATTACAATATCCTGATTTTCGCAAAGAATTTTGCATTATAACGGATGCTAGTAAACAAGCTTGCGGAGCGGTTCTAACTCAGAACCGTAACGGGATTCAGCTCCCAATAGCTTATGCATCACGTTCATTTACAAAAGGAGAAAGCAATAAGAGTACAACGGAACAAGAGCTATCGGCAATTCATTGGGCAATTACCCATTTTAGACCATACATTTATGGCAAACATTTCACCATTAAAACGGACCACAGACCATTAACGTACCTATTTTCTATGACTAATCCCAGTTCTAAATTAACTCGCATGCGGTTAGAGCTTGAAGAATACGACTTCACTGTAGAATACCTAAAGGGGAAAGATAATTTTGTAGCAGGCGCACTCTCGCGTATAAACATAACAGAACTCAAAGACATGCAACATAAAGTCCTGAAAGTCACTACCAGGCAACAAAGTAGACAAGATAAAAACTGTACAGTAACAAATAAGGAACTATTGCCTAGGCAAAGTATCCAAAATGTATCTAAGCCCAACGTACATGAAGTCATAACAAATGATGAAGTACGAAAAGTAGTGACCTTGCGAATAACTGAATCTATTTGTTTACTAAAACGAGGAAATAAAGTTATTGCAAGAATTGATGTTGACGATTTATATACCAATGGAATTTTTGATTTAGGTAAGTTCTTTCAAAGGCTAAAAATCAGCCAACTCAAATTGGCACCGAGCGAAAAAATCTTTGAAACCATTTCAATAGATATTTTCAAAAATATGGGCAATATAAAATTGAAATCATTAAGAGTAGCGCTACTCCAGCCGGTGACCATTATAAAAACTGAAAAAGAGATACAATCAATACTGTCTACATATCATGACGATCCAACTCAAGGAGGTCATACAGGCATTACAAGAACGCTAGCAAAAATAAAAGTTGGTCCACTACCGAAATCAGAATATGGCAACGAATACATCGTCACACTCATATGTGATTTAACGAAGTATCTAGTAACCATACCGGTTGCAAACAAAAGCGCAAATACTGTCGCGAAAGCTATATTCGAAAATTTTATACTAAAGTACGGTCCAATGAAGACGTTCATTTCGGACATGGGTACCGAGTATAAAAATAAATTAATTTTAGATATGTGCAAATACATGAAGATAGAAAACCTAACATCTACCGCATATCATCACCAAACCTTAGGGACAATAGAACGAAGTCATAGAACATTCAATGAATACATTCGTTCATACATCTCTGCAGATAAAACTGATTGGGACGCTTGGATACAATATTTTACATATTGTTTCAACACAACACCATCAGTCATGCATGATTACTGTCCATATGAACTAGTCTTTGGAAGATTACCAAGGCAGTTCGCAAATTTTAATAAAACAGATAGAATAGAACCACTGTATAATGTAGAGGACTACTCGAAGGAAATAAAATTTAGATTAGAAATAGCATATAAAAGGGCTAGACTTATGTTAGAAAAAGCTAAGTCTTATAGAAAACAACTATATGATAAGAAAACTTCAGATTTTCAATTAAAAATAGGAGATAAAGTTATACTAAGGAACGAATCAGGTCATAAGTTAGATCCAGTATATTTAGGTCCTTATACTGTAGAAACCATAGAAGACAGGGATAACATAGTAATTAGAGATACAAAGCAAAAGAAACAAAAAGTACATAAGGATAGACTAAAAATATAAATTCAATGAAACGTTTCATTCACTTAAGAAAAGGTCTGATCAACCAAAACAAAAAAAAAAAAACAAACAAAACCAAACAAAAAAAAAAAAAAAACACAACAAAAAAAATTTTTTTTTTCTTTTTCCTTCTAAGAAAGTTAAACATAAAACACAAAAAAAAAAACGTAATTTTACATAAATTTTTTATTATTCTGTCATTACACAAAAATGCTTTGAGCCAAAACATTGCTAATAATTAATAAGAAATATTAACAAAAAAAAAATTTTGTTCTTTCGAACACAATATTAATATTCAGAACTAAATGACTACATGTATTACGTCATTTTTTTTAAAAAGGGAGGTGTAGCATATCTACCCTATAAATATACTAAATTAATGGGTACAACTTAGCTTCAAAACACTATGACTCTTTGTCCTAATAAACATAACATTCAAGTACCCAAAAAGACCACCAACAATTACACAAGTATTCCAGCGCTCAAGTAATACGATCTAACGCTTATACATAAGCCGATCGCGGAGCGTGGGAATGCTGAGCGTGCACTTTGCAGCTCAAGTGGTCAGGCCATACATAACATATGTATGCTTTCTGCACACATATGTATATGTATATGCATGCCTTCAGCATGCTTATGAATATGTATATAGAATAAGAAATATATGTACGGGTCAGCTCAGCCCAAGACGAGCGCACCAGAAACATTCTAATAAAGTGACTCTAACAGAGCAGACGCTCTGACTCTACAACTCCGAACCTTTTGAAATCCTTACGAACATTATACTAGTTCCCCGACTATCAGATACCCCTTACTCAACTAATGGAAGTGGGAACGAGAAATTTCAACATTTTCTGACAAAAAAAAATAATTATAATTCTAATAATTATAATAAATTAAAAAATGTTCACAGTGTGGGCCTGGAAGTTTTGGGCGTTGCAGTGGGCGTTGCAACATCATTTAAGAGGGCTAGTCTTAATTACCGACGGACAGAGAGAGGGACAGACGGACATGGCCACGTCGACTTAACTATTGATCCCGATCAAGAATATATATACATACTTTATATGGCCGGAAACGCTTCCTACTGTTTGTTACATACTTTTCAACGAATACAGTATACACTTTTACTCTAATAGTAACGAGTAATATTCATTTTATACTATATTACTAGTCAGCTTTTTCTAAAATATAGCAAAAGCAGTTATTAACTATCCACTATTATTTTTTTTCCTATATTTGCTTTGTCTGTGATTCATACATTCCAGGTACATAAATTTGATTTCCTTGTATATCGCCTTAGGACTTAGGGAATGAACTTCAGCCACTCCCACACACATTAGCCGCCCACTTAGACGCAGAGGCAGTTTCAATGTCGGCAGTTTTGTTGGCTTATCAAAGAGCAAAAAAGTAAACCGTTATTCACGACACTTTTCAGAATTTATGTGTTTGTATCTCATTAAGCGGAACAGTAGCAACGGGTGGAGCAGTTGGTGTTTGGAGGTGGGAGGGCAACCCTAAGGTGTCCCGTGCGTAACTTTCGAAGGGAAGTAACATTGCGTGGAGGGGATGGGCTGCCCTTCGAGGAGAACGTGCAATCAATGAAGCCAAACTGAAAACTGAGTGGGGCCAGGAAAGTTGTATGAAACATTTTCCAAAAATTATCTTTTAGCGCAAATGAGACATCCAGCACATGTCCCCCTACCCTTCCACTCATTCGAGGCATATCACATAGATGTACACTGCTCATGTCATTTCATTTAATTTAATTTGATTTAATTTAATTTAATTTAGTTCGATTTAATTGAATTTTATTTAATTTAATTTAGTTTAATTTAATTTAATTTAATTTAGTTTAGTTTAGTTTAGTTTAATTTATTTTAGTTTAATTTAAATTAATTTTATTTAATTTAATTTAATTTAATTTAGTTTCATTTAATTTAATCTAATTTTATTTTATTTTATTTATGCAAAAAATGTATCTAGGCTTTGCTTTTAGCTAAACAGTTTTTTCCGAGTACCTATAAAAGGGCTAGCGTTCGCGCGCAGATCATAAAATATGAGCAAAAATTAATCCTTTGGAAATTGAAGTTTCCGAGGCGGTTTTTTGTCGTCATCAGCGATGGCCGAAGAAGAGGAAAACGGGCAAGCGGAGGAGAGGGCAAGGGATTTGCGTATGAAGTTGGTATCGCGATCTGGATGTCGTTTTCTCAATCCTTTGTTGCCCATAAATCAGCGAATCGCGTTCACATTTCGCACATGTTCTTGTTCCTGCGAAGTCACTTCCCTCTTCACTAATTTACCATACCGCCGAATTAGGACGACCGTGTAGCCCATAATTCCGGTTTAATTAACTCGGCGCGCTTATTATCACATGTAAGTTTACAATGTGATATGACCCGTTTTCGGGCGGCGTCTTGCCACAATTAAATCAGACTTAAGCTGGCCGAAAAATTTTGATTGGCAAGCAACCGAAAAACTTGCAAGGTTTACGGCCTAAAGCTGAGAAACAGAGCTTGATATTGATATTATTAGCTTTGCTATATTTATATAGAACTGGTATATTGATAAGAGTGATAACTGCATGTATCCATAGTTTTGCAGATTCCATGGATAGATAAATTATGTTTAAGCAGCCTAAATAGAAGCCTAAATAGGAGCAGGACGACGCACATTTTCACTTGTGCAATGGCGTTAATCTGGTCCTTTTTTCCTTAGCTTTTTTCTATACCGCATATATGTACATATGCACTGCACTTTTATATATTCTTATATTTTCTGTTGGTTGTTGTTGTAGCTGTTTCTATTCTTATCTATAGTATTATTACGATGTGCCACTACCATGCCCTTGCTTGGGCTTTATATGTTGTACGTGCTGCAACATGTGCTTTCCGTAAGAAATATTTATAATTACAAATAAAAATGATAATCTTGAGTTCACAGCAGAAAGCCTAGTTCGACACATTTGTTTTGTAGAAAATAAATGTACGAGGACTGACCGAATAGTAGTCTGTATTGATTAAATAGGCATTAAATCGCAATTTTAAATATTTGGAAATATACACGTATGGAAGAATTAAGCGGAAACAACAAGTCTGACATGGAGATCAAGGGTCATCTCAAGCTTTGCAAGGCCAAAAAAGTACATATGTGTATAAGCCAAATTTTGAACGAACATGAAATGGTTTCATTGCTTCCCGTTCACTGTGCATTGTACCAACCAGAATTAATGAATAAATACTAAAATTACTGTGTTATCTTTTAATATACGCGGGCGGCTACATTAGTAGTGTTTGCACTTAAGCCCGTTACTCCAACAGTATAGTGTATCTTGTATGTAATTTGATTATTTGTATTTTGTATATTTGTTGATGTAACTGTCCGTCTGCCCGTCCGTTAGGACTACATGGAAACTGCAGTACTGCCTATGTAGTGTAAGATTGGTTTGGTTGAAAAGCTCTTAGCCACAAATATACGTTTGTTGTTTGGCTGAAAATAGGCTTACACAAAATACTTACACAAATTATTCAGCACTGAAACAAACACCATGCTTACAAGGAAACTGGTATTTGACAGTCGCGACACCATTCCGATTTCCAATGTATCTGTTATATGCCAAATGAATCTCATTCAATTCCTGCATTGCAGTCAGTCTGAAAAGAGTGTCCCCACAAGCCCCCAAAAACAAATTTTTAAATTGGAGACTCAAACGTACAACTGAATTTTATTATTGAACTCCCTATCCGCTCTTACTACTTGGCAATTCCCCTTTGAGCTGCATATCGCCCACTGATTCGGAATTAAGGCATTTAATAAGATAAGGTGCAAACTCGACTTTGTTCTGCTGCTCGTCGTAGAGAAAAAATCGTTTAAATTCTATTCTTAATGCTGTCTTTATTGTGTTTGTATAACTAAAGCGAATAATCCGGAGGGGCGTGTGGGAGGTGTGGGAGGTGTGGGAGGTGTGGAAGGTGTTGCAGGAAATACACGGGATGTTGCGTTGCGTGGCAGGGGGAAGCGAACGGTCTTGATTAAAAATAATATCACAAAAACTGAAATACAATTCGTATACATAGTCAGTAACTATTATTCACCATATATCATAGATATAAATTATCCCGACGCAAGAGACGGTAAAAGTGATTGTTTGGACAATATGAAATGATTCACATTCTGCATAGATTGCCCCCTTCTTAGGTTTAACTCTTAGGTTAGATATTCAAAGTTCTTAGTAATTGTTGAGACTCGAACTGCTAATATACATGGGTTTTTGTATAGTTTAATATGTGTATGAATATAGCATTTTAAAATTGTTTCCGTATACATGCGTTGCTGTGGCTATATATTGATGTAAATATCGGTAATCTTTAGACTTATGGAAGGAAAGTGCCATTGGCTAGTATTTACATTCATTCAATGCATTTTTTCGTATGGGGGCTACATATGCCTCGCTAAGAGTTGCACGCAACCATTAATTGGTTCTATCATTGAGGTTATCATTTAAGTGTAAAGATTTACGTATACTGCGTTGCTTTTGTTTTGTTATTGCTTAGAAGAACCAATTGAGCTGGTTAGGTATCTTTCTAGATCTAAACAGTTTTGATTTTTGGCACCCTTTTAATTTTTATTCATTGCGACAAGGAGCAGCGGATAAATAAATAAGTTGGCTCGTTCCCTGAGTGCACTCAAATCCGAATCCAATTGCACTCGAAAACGAAGTCCATTTTTGCCACTCACACTCACACTCAGCAGGGGCACTCAATCTCCTGCTCTCTACACACCCACTGCGCTATGCCTATCTCTCTCGCCACCATCCAATCCCACTTTGACGCACTCGTGTCGTCGCCTTTCGTCACTCCGCCACTATGGCCGTCTCTGTCCGACTCGCTTTGATGGACAGCAGTTCGTCAAAGGGTGGTAATTGAATTTCCAGCTTGCTAGTCCTCTCTCGCTCGGGCTTCAGACAGCGGCTGTATGATTGGGAAACAATAAAGAGCAGACCAGAATTGCCGTGACGTCACTGACAAAGGGGAACAACAACTCGAGAGAGGGCAGTCTGGGGAAATTGCTGGCAAATTCAGCAAAAGTAGGGGAAATCTTAATGTGACTGTGTGTGCAGCTCCAAAAAGAAAGAGAAACAGACAGTGAGAACATCTGTAACTTGAAAAAAGAGCAGACGAAAGAGCGAGAGCTGTGCAGATCAGAATCATGATCAGAAATTTGCAAACGGATTGCTAAAGTTATGTTAACCGACATTGACGAAAGTATTCTTGATTTCTTGGTTTAAGTTATTCAGCTTAAAGTATTTTGGCCTTTTGATTTTATATGACTGTTAGACAGCCTGCTTCGTAAAGCAAACAATTAAAATTTAGCCTAAATCGAAAGGGCAAATTCTGATTATAAAATAAAGCTTATGCGTCTGCAATCTGTGACCAGATGTTTTAATTTGTATAATCCGTGCAAAGAAACTTTCGCTTATATTTCTTCCTAAGCACTTTTGCCAGTAGACTCCTACTGTTGTCATAGGTGACATAACTTATCCACAAGTTCTCCATTACCCATTGCATCCACAGTTTTGCAGAATTCCGACAGCAACAACTGGAGTCTAGGCGTTTTTAGAGGACAGCTGTTTGGCCAGCTCCGTGTATTTGAGGAACTTAGACTGCGGACTCTCGTCATAGGCATTAATGGTGGGCGAGGGAGGGGGTTGCGTAGATCCTGTCGCCGGACTCCTGGAAGCTGATCTCCTGGGGGAGGCCAAGGGCATCGACTTGGGGCTCTGAACAGAGGGGGACTTGAGTCTGGGAGAGTCCTCGCCTGCGTCTTTCACAAAGTGCGCCTTGGAGAGATGATGGCGGTAGGCGCCCTTCGATGCAAAAGGGGTATCACAGTAGGAGCACTTAATGATAGACGAATCGCCGCCGGAGCCACCATTACTGGCACTCAAAACGGCCTCATTGCAGGCCCAGCTGAAGGCCACCAGATCGCTACCGTTCGCTGGGGGTAGTGCTGCTGATGCGGTGGAGGAACCGGCGGAGGATCCGCTGCGTGGGTCAGTGGCTGGGGGATCCGTCGTCTCGCACAGTTTCTGCAGCGCAGCCAGGGGATGGGACTTCGGTTTCTGAGCGGAGACGCTACTGCCGCTGCTGTTGTTGTTGTTGTTAAAGCAGTGCCCTGTAAGAAGAATTGGTTCAGTACATTTAATAGAATTTCCAGCAGTCAGTGATGATATGTTCATAAAACGAATCAATTGACTCAATTATTATTAATTTATAATTTTAATTTATTATAAGGTTCTGAGTAAATCTATTTTCTGCCTATGATAGGGTATAATATATAAAAGTTCAAAAGAATCGAATTTTATCTCTTACCCGAGTTAATGTTGCTGCTGTTTTCCACTCCACTCAGCTGATCGAACATGGAGTTCAAGGCCAGTAGGCTGCTATTATCTGGGGGAGATCTTTCGGTCTGCAGAGCGGAAGATTCGCTTACACACTCAGGACTCTCCAGACTCCCTTCCATGCTGAACTCCTTCTTCACTTGGATCTGCTGCCGGGGGCTGCAGCCCTCTGGATCGCCACTCGCCGAAGGTTCCGCCTCAGGTGGCTCAGCTTTGATAGTGGGCGGTGGTGGAAGAGGCGGAGCAGGAGTATCTGGACTTCTGCGGGGGGTGGCCTGCTGCCTGTCGGGGGTGTAGGATGATTCCACCCTACTGGCTGAGCTCGATTCGCTGGCACTGCGGTCTCGCGCGGCGAAGGACGATCGGAGCAGGTGCATCGCCTGGGCATCCATAAGAGGCTTTGTGTAGTCTCTGCTGTCCTCTATTCCCAAGCGCTTTAGGATGCTGGCTCCCAGCGGGGTTCCAGCTTCGGAATAGCCACCAAATGTCATGGTTCTGCTCGTTCTCGATTCGAAGCTCTTCTCTATGAGTTGCTCCAGGGCATTTAGGACTGAAGGTGATTTCTCACCGCCTAGTCCTAAGCTGGGACTTGGCAGACGCTCTACTCCCGCGTTAGATCGACGGGGAGGGATTGGAATACTCTCGCCCAGGCACTTTCGTATGTGCTCGACAAACAACGCAGTTTCAATCTTACTGCCACACTTTTCACAGGTAATTTTGGTGGCAGCAGCAAAGTCCCTCAGGGGCTTTAGCGCCGAGTCCAGACTGCAATTCGAACCGGAACGCTCGAGTTCAAGAAGCTTCCGCACCGGCAAGGACTTCTTGCGTTTCTCGTTGCGATTTTGTCTTCCCCTTTTCGGATTGGAAGAGCCGGCAGCTGGTGGAGAAGCAGACGGATCCGGTGACTCCTTGTAGTGAGATTTTTGGGCCATGTGGCTGCTTAACTCTTTTAGGCTACCGAAGGCC
Source organism: Drosophila orena (assembly GCA_005876975.1). Classification (NCBI taxonomy): domain Eukaryota; kingdom Metazoa; phylum Arthropoda; class Insecta; order Diptera; family Drosophilidae; genus Drosophila; species Drosophila orena. Next base: position 80,660 of record VCKV01000315.1, read on the forward strand.
TGATCACAAACTTTACACGTGAGCACTGCACTCACTGATGGAGCTGTGCCACTCTGCGAAGGGGAAGCAGCTGTGGATGCAGACGGAACTCCAGGGTTTGCCGACCTTTCCCGTTCATCGCCGGACTTCCAGGATATGATTTGCTCCTGCGAGATGATATTCGTGTAGTGCTGCGTCTCCTGCATGTGGTTGGTCATCTCGGCCAGAGACCGGAAGCTTTGTCCACACCACATGCACTTAAGTATCTGGCGGGTTTGCTCTGCACCCTTTCCAAGCCAAACATCCTGACCCCTCACCAATTTCCTGGGAAGGGGCATAGTTTCCTTAATAAGCATATTTAACTCGGATTTCGAGGAGTTTGAAGAGCTGGAGGTCGAGCTGCTGCTGCTGGAACAGGCCGAGTTGGAGGCTGAAGTGGCCACCCTTGTGGGAGGAGCAGCAGTCGGAGTACCGACTCCTCCGGTTGGCAACGGCGAAGGTATCTGCACACCGCAATGCTGAGTCTCCTTCATGTGGGCAGTTAAGTTAGCCAGAGTTGAAAAGCTTTGCTTGCACCACACACACTTAAACACATCCTTTGCAGTATCAGCACCTTTGTTCAGCCAATGAGACTGCCAGGCGCTGTGCCGTCCACCGGAGTTGGAACCGCCTCCCCCAGGGACTCCTGGTCCTAAAGAAGATGTAGCGCCTGAACTTCGGACAACTGCTGGTGGCGTTTCCAATCGACTCATTTCACTCATTTTCTCTAGCGCTTTGCTGGCCTCACCGGGTGCCAACTTAGAATATCCCAATCCCCCCGTCTTGGCGGCTACAGCCGCCAGGTATGGGTTGATTGACGGCATCCAGCCGCCAGGTGGTAGAGGTGACTTGTAATCTCCGGATATACTTCTTGGAATCTTCCTGGCAGGCGAAGAGTCCGATTCTTGCATTTTCCCTGTGCTTACAGATAGATCTAAAGGACCATTATCGCACTGGACATCTTGCTCGGGCTCTTGATCCTGTTCCTGATCCTCTTCCTGACCCTCGTCCCCGTCGCTCGTAGGCCGCTTTCTGCTAAAATCCAGGGCTGGTGACTCCCCTTCCACCGCCTGCTGCGTTGCATGTTGGACCAGGGAAGCCGCTGCCGCCAAAGGGTTCGTTAGCAGAAGGTGGTTTTGTTGGGCAGCGGCTAGGTAAGCAGCCATGGCGGCGGATTGGGGCGGTAGCAGGGCAACTGCAGCTGCAGGAGGAAGGGTCGCCGTCAGGGGAAGTCCCACCGAGTTCGGAGAGGTGGCCGCGCCCGTTTGCATGAGAGTGGGCGTTGAAGCTGGAGTCAGACGATCGTTAGCCGAGCAATGCGACTCAGTCGATGGACATCGAACATCTCCCGTGCCAACTACCGCTCCAGCTGAGGTGTTGGACTCCCGGGACTGGCATCGCGGACTAGTAAGCTCACTAAAATAAAAATCCGAAGGTAATGCGAGTTAGGATCGGGGCACGGTGGTAGCATGCGATTAAGGTGGTATTATTATATCTAAAAAGCCGTTCTTATAGCTCTTAAAAGTTCGGATATGAAAACAGCAGCAGTGCTACTTCCAACATAATAATAACAGCAATATAATAACAGTAATATAAAAATAAAAATAATAATATTAATAATAATAATAATAATAAAATTAATAATAATAAAAAAAAAAATAATAATAATAATAATAATAATAATAATAATAATAATAATAATAGCATTATGAAAAAGCCTGTACTATCTGTGACTTGCAAACAAGCACTTCATTGTAGAGCTGAACAACTATATTCTATAAACTATTTTATTATTTCTTGATATGCCAAGAGGCAGACACGCCGCATTCAACCCGCTGAGAAAAAAAAAACTTTCAATACTCAAGAACCCGTCTTCAACGCGGCATTTTTAATATTCCAGTGTAGTGCAACACAAACCGTGCAAAATAAAGCAAATTCCACACAATTGACCGGCAAGATGCTGCAATCATTACAAACTTTAAAGCATTGAACACAAACCCGAATAAAAATGTCGGTAATAGGCTAAATGCAGTCTGGATTGTTTCGGCAACCAACTTCACGTAGATTTTGTATTTCTTGCCGGTTTTCAACGATATAATCGAAATAGAGCACCGCGGTGGACCTCCTCGGAAAACCCCGTATAGAATTGCGATTGGCTTGGAACATCAAATCGGAGGAACCGCTCACCTTGCACTCAGCGCCTGGCGATAGATTTCCAGCATGACGGCCTCGTGCAGCATCATTTTGGGGAATACTGGCAACTCGGGCTCGCTCTCCAAAGGTTTGATTACTTTCGCCTTCCGTCCGCCTGGTCATCGATGGCGGCGGGTTTGTTGTGATTTTATTTTCGTTCACTAAATAAATTCCTCGGCAAGCATACGTGTACGTGTGTTTGTGTGACAGTTTCGTGTTGAACTTCTATCAAAAACACACACGTCAAATAAATCAAATGTCACAAAGGCTCGTTGGGCAGAGAGGGGCGGGCGGGGTTTGAGAGGCGGGGGACCACGACGATTCGATGACGAACGGATGTATGTGAGCGTGCGTTTGTGGGTTGCAGACGTATTTTATTGCTGTTGCGGTCAAACTGCCGCCAATTTCACTTCCTTCAGCTTCCTCTTCTCACTTTGCACACACAACAGCTGTGCGTGTGCCGTGGCTGCTCGGCAGTGCTATTAATTTAGTGATTTATTGATAGCTCGTCACGATTATTTCTCTTATTTATTTTCCTGCACTTGGATTTTTGAGGTCTGTTAATTCCGTGAATACTATATTCTGCACTCGCAATTTAGTCGCAGTTCGAGCGATGTACCGTTACTGCTGCACCACCCACCGTTCAAAGGCGACATGTTTTCAAACTTGCCGCTGAGAAAGCCGTTAGATGAGTCTCCTGCTCGGCCGAAGTCGAAACTAAAACATTCGACTGAAATATGTTTTTGACAATCGGAACGTTGAGAGCTGACAGCGGGCAGCGGCTGAGAGCGAGAGCGGCAGCGGCAGAGCGTAAACAGCCCAACTGACTGAGTTGAACGAGAGAAAGAGACAGTTCCCCCATAGTAATTATATATAAAAGAGCGAATGTGAGATGGGACGAGAGTGGAGCTCGCTCTCCGACGCCTGCGCATCTTTGTCGTGCACCTTTGTTTTGATTTATAGCGTCGGCTCTCGCTCACCTCCGCTGCACTGAGAGCAGAGGATTGCAGGATTGCAGGGAGAGCGAGCGAGAGACATCGGTATGTGACAGGTGTTCCCATGTATAACCCATATGTGAGCGCTAGTGGGCCCCCGCATTTGTGCATGTATTGCAGCTGGTCAAATGCTGAATGCTCTGCCGGCGTTAACGTCGCTGCCGCTTAAATCAAGGTTATTTATTGAAATTGAAAATGAAGCAATGCGTTGTGAGGGTGAGGGAGAGGGAGAGAGAGAGAAAGAGAGAGAGAGAGAGAAAGAGTGAGAGAGGTTTGTTAAACTTAAAGAGTTTTCATTTATTTGCAGCACTTGAAAAGCATTCATTTTGCACTGTTTTTTCCTAGAATGGTTTGGTTGCCTTTACCTTCGTATGACAATCTCCTGCTGGCTTGGTCACTTGGGGAACAATTGTTGCATGCATATCGCAAATGGATTCCGGCAAGCTCAGTGGGTAGGTAGGAGAATGGATTCACTTCGGTCTCTGAAATCTTGAGGTCTGCATCTTAACTTGTTCCCGTTTTTCCTACAATGTTATTATTTTCCAATACTTGTGCGCAGACGACCATTACGCAACTTTATTAGTTTTGCGGTACGTATTTCTTTGGTGTATCACACTGGTCAAAGTATAGGAGCGAATAAGAGCGACAGAGCCTCTTACAGATTTCATTCATATCAATTTGAGTTCCCATTCCATTAGTGTTATTAGAATCACAATTATTTTTAAATAATAATTAATTAAAATTAAGAATTAAGCAGTAAATTGCCTGTTTTTGAGATTGCACGCCAGCTTAACCTGGCGTCGGCCAAATAAGCTGCACAAAACTTTTTAAAATATGGTTGATTTAAACAATTTGTGGCATGTATATTCATATACATATACATAAATATATCGGTATTGATCAACATTTAGGGGTTATTGGTTTGAACGGCAAATGGAATAGGTTTGCTGCATTCGCAAAAGAAAATATCGCTCTTCAACAAGGAAAATTGCCTATAATTAGAAATATAACCTAGAACCTAAGTTAACGCACCGCAAGAAAAATATTTCTTCATAAGATTAGGATAATTTTCGAAAATGTAGGGATATTTTTTTCGTTGGCATCTAAAATTAAAGCAAATCGCTGTCAATTTGGTACTGAAACTTTCTAAATCCACGAGCAAATCCTTAAACTTACGGCGATCGTATTTTACAAATTTAAAGCAGTTTACGCATCACAATTCAACAACTTTTTGCCAAAATCAAAGAAATTATTATTAAATCATTAAAAAATATATTAATTGTAGCCTTAAAAGCATTTCTCTTTTATATATTTAGAAATTATTTTCTGACCTAAAATTATACTCAGCCTTAATAATAGAAATATGTTCTAGTGAATAGTAAACTTTTATTAAAAATATACATAAATATTTACTTAAAAACTTACATATTCATTAAAATTTTCTGGCATTTAAAAAAAACAATTTAAAAAAATGCTATAGTCGAGTTCCCCGATTATCAGATACTTGCTACTCAGATAGTGAAAGTGCGAACGAGAAATTTTATCATTTTTTGGAATATCGGTAAACACTGCGAAAAAAATTAATAAATTTTTTCAAAAGTGTGGGCGTGACAGTGTTGGCTTTTAGAAGTGGGCGTGGCAAAAAGTTTTTTGGCAAACTTATACAAAATTTACAAAATATTCAAAAAAATTAAAAATTAACATCATTTTTCAATATTGTGGTCGAGACAGTTTTGTGCGATTTTGAGTGTCTCTGGAAGCTGCTTGCTTAATCTCAACATTCTATCCTTTGTAGTTCCTGAGTGAAAATTGCCATGTTCTTTTGATTGTCCGTATATATGAATGTATATATCAAAACGGTGCCACGCACAATTTTTAAAAATTGTTTGATTTTATTTCTCTATATTTCTCAAAGCAACAAAATGTCAGTTCCAACCTAGGGCTGAGTGTGCAATTAAAAGGTATCCCGAACCAATTACCATGGTCACCAGCATTAGTGGAAATCCAATGGAGAAAAAGTGCCCAAAGGATATCTTATAACCATGCTGTAGGGCGATCAGCGCAATGATCTCATTAGAAACGGCCCCAAATAAAGACCCATTTCCCCCAAAACAGGCTCCAAAAGTCAAGGCCCAAAACATTGGGGGCAGTGGGATGTGATCGTTGCTGGCCATCTGGAAGCTGAATTTTAGCATAAAGATTGTAACTGCGGCGTTGTCAATGAAGATTGTAAGTAGGGCGGTGGTCCAAAGAAGCACCACGGTGGTTACCGCAATCTGGTTCTGTGGTTCCAAACTTGTAAGAAGTCGAACCGTTTTGTGCCCGAGCCATTCAAAGAATCCCAACTGATCCACGGCTTCAGACAAGACAAAAAGGGCTGCTATAAAAAGGAGGATCGTCCACTGGATTATGCCGAGTGTAGCGTTTAGGTCGTTTTTGTCGTCCAGGATAATGAGCAAGAAGGCGGCTAGCAAAGTTACCCAACCCAAGGAGGCCCCATTTGCTACATTGGGTATCGAGTGGAGGATCATGCAGAGGAATGCAAAGATAAGGGCTATGCAGCATTTCACCAGAAGCGGCTTATCGCGAATTGGACTGCTGGCCTCCAAGTCAGCCAAGGTTTCTGGATAGTCTTCCACTGGCTTCAGCCAATACTTGCTTGGCAAGCTACCCTTGAGAAGAGCTATGCGTTCTTGGGTTTCCTGGTTGGGCGGTTTTTTTCCTCTGGCTCTCTCCTCCATAAGGTCCAACTGATTTTGATCAAGGACAAATATGCTTTTTCTGTGGGTCACGTATACTATACCAAAAACCACGAACATCGCGGCCAGCACTCCGGGCATCATGTGTATTATAAAGTTGACAAAGTCGACTCCTTCTGCAACCGCCACCGGATTTGTCGTTACGATCGCATTCGGTGGATTTCCCAAAGGCGTTAATGCACCGCCAATATCTGCGAATATAGCCATTACGACCAGCACGTAGCTTGTCCGCAAGGACATCTCTTCGCAAAGACGTATAGTTATTGGGGTAAGTGACAAAGCCATAATATCGCTGTTCAGAAAAGCTGACAAAAAAGCGGTCAGCATGCTCAGAAAAAAAATAAATGGCCACGGGCGACCCCTGGATATCCTGTACGTCCAAACGACCAGGAAATCGAAGACGCCAGTTGTCGCCATAATATCCACAATGGTCATGAGCCCGAAGAGCAACATCAGAGGCTCGAAGTTAACAAATGATATAATCGCTTCCATGTCGGGCCGGTGCTCCAGGATAGCGAGAATCGCAATAGCTGTGGTAGCTATGATGAGTGCAGCAAAGGTGTGATCTATTACGTCAAAAATAATCAGCATATAGAGTCCAAGTATCAAGAATCCTGAATAAACGAGGCAACTATCGGTGACCAGCGGATTTGTATCCATAACAACGTGCAGGGATACCGGAGAATTCCGTTTACTCTCCAGCGAGATCACTGCTTGAGTATCTGCCCCTTCCGTTTCTTTGACCATAAAGTATTTTGACACTTTCGCGTATGTCTCGTCATCATTGTTAATGCCAATATTCCACATCTCCGTCCGACGATAAGTCACATTTAAGTTGGAGCTACGCCATTCCACACGCAATCCCACACCGTAAGCTCTATTACTCTCCTCCGGAAAGCTCATGGGATTCCCATGTACTGATCCAAGTAGTGTTATTTTGAGACCATTGTTAGACAGCTCAACCTTCGTTATGGCCGTTTTATTGGGCATCACGGTGATCATAGTGCTATGTGGCGTTTGCTCGGCTGCAAAAACAAACACTATGAATGCACAGCCCACCCACAGCAGCAAAAGGATGCACATCTTGACAATATGAATAATTTTCACATGGCGGCCAGAAGGCTGTTGTCTGTCATCTTGTCGTCGGATATTCGATCTCGGTTGGCGTATGTTAGGCCACGTCTGCAAGCGGCTGCCGTCTGAACGGCTGCCTGAGCTTATAACCAAAATATCACTTGGAATTTTCATTTGAATTATAAGTAGAAAACGACTGAGTTCTGAAGGGTACTTTTAATAAACAAGTTGTTTTGTTTAAGTCAGTTGGTGTAGGAAAGCTTAAGTGGCACACTATTTGAAAAAGTCAGGTCTACATTTATGCTAAAAAGTTAGTAATGATCGATTTATGAGCGGCGGACAGTCAAAATTTTATATAATAGGATGAAGTACATATATTATAGTCAGAACATAATACTCTGTAGGGGTCATGGAACTCATGGTTAGATCAACAATGATTTTAAATTAGAGGTATGAAATATTTAGATAATCTGTTCCAAGCATCGTTCTACGGTAGACTAGGGGCGGTAAGTTAATTAACATTAGTCTACTGGGATAAGGAGGTAATATAAGGTTTGCAACCCTATTAAGGCGCCGTAAGGCAATCCCTTTAGCTATTTCTTTTCCTTTTAAAAAAGTAAGTGTCCGACTTTTCCCATGCCAACTAAAAAATATAGCCGGCCAATGTTTACCAAATTATTAATGAAATTACATATTTTCGAAGACGAAATTAGAACCCTTTATGTTCAGAAGATAGCTCGAAAACTTAGCTTCCTTTCTTGTATTGAATAAAACAATTCTAGAGTTGTTTGTAATATCTAAAATGATCTTTATTCAAACTTCGACGTTTAACAATAAAAAGAATATATTTTTGGTAAGTATCTAAACCAAATTGACTAATAATGTTTTGCATCATACCATACTTTTTAAAAATAAATTACTTTTTTAAGTATGCCAGCTCGCACAGCAAGCCTTTATCGATGAGTTAAATATACAGTCGTGGACGTATAAATAGCACAAAATGAAGTTAATCTTTTTGAATAGTTTTTTTAATTAACAAATATTTCTTGGAAATAAAACAGCTTTCGTTCTTCATAGCCTAGCTTATAAACTAATAAATTTATTAATCAAAATGAATAAATGTTTAAAAAAAAAGATGTGGTCACAGAAATAGCACAATTTCAAAATATCTTCAATTAATCATAAAAAATAAGTTCAAAAGTAATTAATGTAAAGCAAATGTAATATTTGGTTGAGTATCCATGATTTTCGATGACTGCGTTACATCTTCGACCCATACTCTCCACAAGCTTCAGACATCTCTCCTTTGGAATGGAGTTCCAGGCTTCCTGGACACCTTTCCACAAATCGTCAAGATTCGAAATTTTTTTTTGGATATCATAACCTTGACATCATTCCATAGATTTTCTATTGGATTTAGGTCAGGGCTTTGAGCCGGCCATTCCAGAACTTGGATGGATTCGTCCTTCAACCACTTTTTAACGACACGAGATGTGCGCCCTGGGTCGTTGTCGTGCTGGAATGTTCATTTCAGAGGCATGTTCTCAAACGTAAATGGTTCCATTTGATTGTCCACATACATAAAGCGATCCATTACGCTATTGATCCGGTAAAGCGGACCCACACCACGCCAGGAAAATGCACCCCAGCACATAATGGAACCGGCACCGTGCTTAACAGTCTCCATGGTGTACCTGGGGCTAAGAGCTTGGCCTTTTGGACGACGACCAAAAGGTTTTCCCATCGGGTCCTATTTTATTGATTTTTGTTTCATCGCTCCAAAGGATGTTTTTCCAAAAACTCAGGTCCTTATCCCGGTGGGCCCGTGCGAAACTTAATCGTTGCGATATGTTGCGTTTTGACAGGAGCGGTTTTTTTCTGCTGATGCGTCCAAAGAGGGAAGCTTCATTTAGTCTTCTTGCCACTAATTTCCTTGATACATTTGTGCCACATTCTTTATTTATTTCCTCCATAATTTCGCGGGAGGACTTGAAAGGATCCGCCTTGCTCTTCCGTACTATGAGCATATCTGTACGCGGATCAGTTTTTCGTGGCTTTGGTTTGCGTTTTTTTTGATTGGTCAAATATGCTGTGTTTTCCTTTACTACCTTCAGTGCATTATATACCATTTTCCTCGAACATACATAGGTATGTACGATTAACATAATGAAATATAAAAATATAAATATAAATATAATTAATTATGAAATATAATAAAAAGCAATATCCATTTGGGCTTACATACACAATGAAGGAATAATTCGTTATTTTTCTTTATTCTACTTTTTGTGATGCAATGTTAAAATGTAAGTGTCTAGTCATGGCTCGGGGTGGAATAAGATTATTATACCTGTTAAACGTAGAGTATAGTGGTGTATTAGACTTCTAAGGCGAAAGCAATCTCTCGGTTTATATTGTAGCCCAATAAATAATATGTAAAATACCAAATCCATTACAAATAGCTCAACGCTTTTTCAGAGGCGACTCACATTCAGTTACTTTTTATTTTTACTGAACATGGTATTCTCAGTTCGTTCAAAAGCCATGTCCTACATACATAGTTATGACCGGGCGTCAATCAGGTTTGTGCAATCCAACCTGTGGAAGCTGCCAATTCTCTGCCGCAAATGTCATGTAACGCGCCTCTTTTTCTATTGCAGCAGAAACAGTTTTGAAGCCTGCAAAAACGGTTGGCATTGTTTTTGTTGTTTAGGCAGTGGTTAACGTCACAAAACGAATTGACACACGATTTTTTTATCACACATTGCACCTTCCGCGAAACACCACCCAATACCTTTCAGACCCCCACACACATCGTGTCCATCTGTCAATAAATACAGATTGAAAAAAATACCGACACATTTTTCGCGGTGACAGTTGCGGCCAGACGACAATTCCAAAGGCAGTTGCGTTTCCAGAATGACATTATATTGCAGGCATCAGACCTTTCCCTAAACAACATGTGATCCTCATAAAAGTAAAAAGAGATACGCTTTATATGTTAAAGTAGACACAGCTACAATGATTAATTTAACATGCAGATTCATTTAGTGTTAATTGAAAAATCGAAAAAATCAAGTGCTTTGAATGGCAAATACCTGAAAGGTCTTCATATATATCGGGTGGGCTCAAAAGTTATATGGAATCTAGCAGCGTTAAGATAAAGATTTTGGCAAATGTTTACGAGCTGTACATTTGAAAAATATGTGCGCTGGGAATTTTTTTGTATTGTTCCTGGAGATTTTAATTATTTAACATTGACGTTACAGTTGGAAACTTTAAGCTGTAAACAAATTATTCTTGAAATACAATGGTACAAAGGGTATGAAAAGGAGTCCGTATATTTTTACTACAGGTGTTGTTACAAACGGTATAATTTTTGTTTGTTTTATGGGTGCTAATCTTAAACTACGGTTTAAAAACATTTTATTTCAAAAAGTTGTTACTATCCGTTTTATCTTAAAAATTTGAGACTAGATAGTTTATGATTTCTGTTACATTCTATCCAGATATAAGATTATTTTGGTTAACATATTTTTAAATACATTAAGTGTGTATGAAAACAATATTGGTAAGGTGCAGTTGTAAAATTTTAATGATTTTAACATCATTTATGTAGTTGTACGCTGTAAGTTGAATTGAAAGCTAGTTATATTTAGCTATAAGTGCTTTCCGCACATATTTTAATTTCGATCCAAAGCTGAAACAGCATTTTGGCAAAGTTCAGCGAACAAGTTGAAAGAAACAAGTTCATAAAATGAATGCAAAATTCTGAATGCTTTAGGATGAGCAATTTTTATCTAGCAAATATTTCCATCCTAATTGTCATTAAACAAGACAAAGTCACAGATAAAACAAGAGAGAATGCTATAGTCGAGTTCCCCGACTATCAGATACCCGTTACTCAGATGGTGGAAGTGCGAACGAAAAATTTCCACATTTTCTGGAATATCGGTCGGTAGGTTGGGAAAAAAAAATAATAAAATGAAAAAAATTAAAATTCATTTTTTTAAACGTGTGGGCGTGACAGTTTTGCGCGGGTTGTGGGCGTTAGAGTGGGCGAGCAACATTTGGAAAAAAACTTGCTCTGCGTCTATGTCTCTGGAAGACATGCTTAATCTCAATAATATTTAATTCTAAGTGTTGGGAAACGTCAAAACTATTTGTAATGTGTGGTTAAACGTTATTTATTGAAAATAACTAGTTTTTAGAGGTCGGTAATCGATAAAACTGTTTTTAAAAGGTTCAAAATCGTTTTTTATTGAAAAAAATAGTTTTTTGAGGTGGAAAAATTAAAATATTTAATTCTAAGTGTTGGGAAACGTCAAAAACTATTTGTAATGTGTGGTTAAACGTTATTTATTGAAAATAACTAGTTTTTGAGGTCTGTTATCGATAAAACTATTTTTAAGAGGTACAAAATCGTTTTTTATTGAAAAATAAATAGTTTTTTGAGGTGGAAAAATGAAAATATTTAATTCTAAATTCTAAACTATTTGTTATGTGTGGTTAAACGTTATTTATTGAAAATAACTAGTTTTTAGAGGTAGGTAATCGATAAAACTATTTTTAAAAGGTACAAAATCGTTTTTTATTGAAAAAAATAGTTTTTTGAGGTGGAAAAATGAAAATATTTAATTCTAAATGTTGGGAAAGGTCAAAAACTATTTGCAATGTGTGGTTAAGCGTTATTTATTAAAAATAACTAGTTTTTATAGGTTGGCAATCGCTAAAACTATTTTTAAAAGGTACAAAAGGTACAAACCTATTAAACAGACATGTGGCCACTAATAACAAATGATGTTAATAGTTACTTCAATCAAAGAACTTTACTCAAAGACTTTATAAGCACAAAATCATAAATATAGAATCATAAACGAAATGGTACTACCGCTCTTTGGATGCGATATATGGCCTCAGCGACTCAATTGCTACTGTCGAAAACACTGAAGGGCACACTCTAAAGGGGAGAAAGTTCATTTTCGCATTGCTGCTTTAAAATGCTTTGAAATTGAATTGGAGGCGTGAATGAGGAAGTGGGTGTGGACCATAACGAGCCCAAACACTAAACTCCGATGCTGAATGAATGAGTGTCAAGTGTGATATATCACCGCAAAAACAAGACCATAAGCATGAGTGATAAACGCTGTTGAGCTTGGTTAGCGTACTGCAACGCACAACCAAACACCCGTTCCCCACGCACACTGTCACAAACAGTACATCAGCGCACACATACGTCCGCATGCAGTCATAGACATGTCAACATGTTGATGATGGTAACTAACTAGAGCAAGAGCCACCACGAGAATGCTGGCCAGGAGTTGGAGGGCTATGGGAAGGATATGTATGTAGACGGAGCCGGGACTCGGATTCGGCTTGGGATTGGGTAGGCACTGAAACTGGTGCTCCAGGCCCAAGCTGGGTCTAGGCGCGATAAAGCGATGAGGACAACAGCTACTGGCGGCGGGGGGAACAAACGTGTGGATCCAAAAACATCCTGCCAGCCGCACATTGAAACCAACATGCCTTGCTATTATGCCTTGCTATCATGCTTTGCTATCACGCAAAAGCACCTCCTATAGAATGCAAGATATCCTAAAATCTGCTCTGAACTTATGGTCGCGGCCTAAAATGCTGTTTTTACAATAGAGTATGCAAAAATGTTTAGCTTAAAATATAATATATATGATAATATATGTTTCAGTTTGGAACTATTGGAACTCAGGATACAGTGTCCACCGAATGCTTACTACAACATACTGCGGCAATCACATGTGATGAACTGCAAAATGTCACAGGACTAAGAGTGGAATGGGGATCGGATCGGGATATGGGTTCCGGAACAGAGGAACGCGCCGAGGTCGCTGTGCAATGATGCTCATGCTTTCACCATGTTGTTGGTGCTGTAACTGGATCTGGTGTTTCGACAAAAAGGCGGCAAGGCGTTTAAGCCGAAAACAAAAACTGCCAACTAGGAATTCATTGGCCAAAAACAATGCAATTAATTTCACTTACCCTTCACCGTTATGCTGCCGGTCCGTCCGTGAGTGATGATGATGCTGCTGTTGTGTCGGCTGTCCTTGCTGTTCTTGTTGCTATTCTGGCTGCTGTGCGCGTTGCTGCCTCGACGGACCATCCAAATCCAGTGCAGACTTTATACACTCGTCCAAGTTGTAGTGCCAGGCGGATGTGTCAACGAGGCGAGGGTTTTTACCAAGGGTGATGAATTTCATAGTTGTTGATTTTATGATTGCCGTTTCTACTTCTTTTAAATGGCTCCCAGTTTCTGCCGCTACAGCCCAGTGATGCCAGTTTTTTTTTTATATTTCCAATCAATTTTATTTATCATCATCAGTAGAAGTATTTAAATTGGCGTTCCATGTGGACTCATCAAAAAGTACAAGAATCATGCTAGTTTTGGTACTACGTCAAATTGCGGCTTTGAAAAATGTCCATTCGGCATTATGATAACTTTGTATGGAAGAAGACGTACTAGAAACCTACCAAAACTTTTTGTTTGTTTATTCAAATTAATGACTAATTGATTTTTTGCTTTTTTGTGCTTTACAATTTTTACATTATTACCTAGATAATTGTCATCTCTGCTGGCGGGCTCTATTTTGAGGACGTCTCTCACATATCCCCTAACTTTTTACAAATGTGAATTTCAAGCATATTGTCCCATGTTGTTGGCGTTTCCATTCTGACCGCCATCAGCATCAGTTTTTACTTTCTTTTTAGTTTGTGTTCGTTTGCCGCTTTGCTAAAGAGCCGCATTATGGCTGAAGAACATTGTCACATCGTGAATCCTTCAACGTCGCTCGTTGACAGCCATCTGACGATCTGGTCAGGTATTCTGTCCCCACTTTGCGGGTCCCAGGCAAGTATAAGCCATTACCATTGTGGTTGTTGACCGTTGGGGTCCGATTCTGACCGTGTCGAGCGACCACAATGAGCCGGCCTAGTATTGCTGCTGATGCTTGTGTCACCACCATTTGAAATCGATGTCCGTTCTCAGCTGGTTAAAGCATTGGCGAACTCCAAGCTTCTGTCATTTGATTTGTCCCACGTGAACGATGATGCTTTGCGAGTTACGTAATTGAAGAGAAATTTATAGAATGGTGCAATTGTATGCTTGTATTAAAAGTCTTTCATCACTAAACAGTGCCATTCAAATTTAATGTTAGATAAAAAGAATACACAGTCCATTAGATCTGAAAATGGTATTTCGTTTTCCTCCTCTATTTTGAAATCTTCGTGAATTATTTAACACCATATCGTGAACTATTTAAATTTTCTGCGGTTTCAATTTTATTAACATGATCACCACCAAGATGCAACTTCAGGCCATTCAGTGACAAAACAAAAACTTGACAAATGACATGGACGACTCAGAGTTATTTCTTCAATTACGATTCTACGCAGGCGCACCAGCTCTGCATCTTCCACGGCTACTGACTGTCCACTTTTGTCCGCCGTTGACATTGACATAGCGCGTGGACACGAGACCACTACAGCCTAACCCTCCGGTACGAATCAAATCAAGCCCCCTTTGTCAGTTATTAATGGTGCGCATTTTGTGCCCTTATGGCTAATTCAAAAGTTGGCAGATGTTCGTAATTTATTCGCGGCTCTCGGGTATCTCTTTCCCTTACACAAGAATAAAACTCTGGGCATGGCCCAGTACTGGCTCCATTGGTGCTCCATAACTGATCCGCGGTAGCACACATTGTTACAAAAAAAAAGAACGCTATAGTCGAGTTCCCTGACTATCAAATACCCGTTGCTCAGCTAGTTGGAGGGCGACTTTCTCGTTTACATTCTTTTTGGAATATGGATAGAAATTCGCAAGAAAATGTATAATAAAAAATAAAATAAAGAAATTAAAAAAAAAAATGTTAAATCTGTGGGCAAAAATATTAAAACATTTATATAAAGTGCGGGCGTAGCTGTATTATACGGTTTATGGGAGTTAGAGTGGGCGTGGCAACATTTGGAAGCAAACTTGCGGTGCGTCTAAGCTACATGCTTAATCTCAACTTTCTAGTTATATAGTTCCTCAGATCGAGGCCAATTCGAATCAGGCATTGATCCTGATCAAGAATATATATACTTTATATGGTCGTACAGAATGGCAGAAGGAATGCCAGTTAGATACTTTTCAAAGAATCTAGTATACCATTTTTCTCTACGAGTAACTGGTATAATAATTCATGGGACGTCTGAGCGGGTCTTTGATGATATAGCCGGTACGCGAAATGGATCAAATAAGTAGATAATTTTGACTAATTAGACATCAGAAATCCTGATTCGTGATTAACCTAATGTTGTTTACTTTAGGCAGGTTCGTTTTGCAAATACAATTAATATTTGTAGTGAAGGTTTTAAATTCTCTTTACGTTCTTCAGTCGCGAGGTTATTAGTTGTATCCTATCGACTGCGACACTGTCGTTTTCGCTTCGGAAATAAAATAAAAATAACAAAACGTTGTAATATATAATGTATTATAACGGATAATCTTTGGTTAGGTTATTTTTAGTAAGATCCCCAAAGTGAAACTGGTTTTACAAAAGCACTATTGTTATAATCATGGCTTTTATCGGTGACAGCAGCGCGGGCACCGAAAATTGACTTTCATCAGATGATTTCGATTTGTCATTTCGATTTATGCTGACGAATATGTAGCAGTATGTGACAATATGTAACATGTAATCGTTTTGTTTGAAAGTAAAGGCGTGCTGCTGACCAAAATCGTGAGAAAAATGTATGCCATCTTATTTAAATTAAATGTTAATATTTATGTCGTATTGATTTGAATAATAGGTATAATATAAAAATGGAATATTAGGTATCTCGGTACAGGCTGTCCTTAATATTTAGTTTTAATGAAGTCATTGTGTTTGTATAAGATTACCCTTTTTGTTAAGTACCAAAAATTTTTAAAATGTCACGCACTGTTTAAATATCAGCTGTTCGGAGTTTTCTGCCCACGTGCGCTTTTTTTCGAATAACACAATCGGTTTAACAGTCACTACGCTAAGTTTTTATTAAGTATTATTGGCATCGAAAGATGTTGGCTCGTACCAAAGACAATAATTATAAGATTTAAGTTTTTCTAATGCCTTTGCTTGTACTATGTGCTACTGATTTTGAGCTGCTGAATTGAATGTGCTTGGCCCTGTAATTGAGCGTTTAAAATAGCGCTTTTTGCTGTATTATTTGAAAGAAAAACTTATGTTTAAGTTGAGTTTTGAAATGAGTTTCCCCTAGTATAAGGTAATTCAATTCTTGTTCATACGAATTTAATCTTAATGTGCACTTTTGCGCACTTTCTTATCAATTAACATATTTAAGTCGCAACATCAGGGAGGGTCTCAAATACGGAATTGTTTGAAATTTCGAGTTTTGCTGCCGTTCTTCAAAAGCGATTCAAAGTGAGCTCAGCAGAGTCCATAAACGAAATGTACTTCATAATGTAGCTGCTGTAGTTATTTTTTAGATTATTTTAATTAAAATACACATTTTACGCTGCTGGGAAAAATTATTATTTTCAGACCTAACCTCACTTCTCCAAATTCAGAGCAATATTATGCAGAAAGGGAGCCTTACAAGACGGATGCTGAATATTTTTATTTTATTTGTTATGGTTATTGTTTTTAACTGTGGAAAAATAATTTAAAATGCAAACACTTTCAACAAACCACTTATTTATTGCTTAGATTAGAAACAGCTTCCACGCCCACATTTTTTGATATTATAGATTGGTCTATTGTTTATCAATGAAAAAAAAAACGAAATATAAATATAAATATAAAGCGTAATAATAATAATAATAATACTACCAGGACTAGTTTAGGATTTCGTCAAATTAAATACACTGCAGTTTAAAGCCAGAGCATTCAAGTTAAATGAAGGCATTCAAAAATAATTGGGAAATTAAAAAAACAAAAACCAAGAGAAGCCATTAAATAGAAAAAATGCTGCCGCAAAAGAGAACTGAATGCGAGGTAGGGTACAGGGCCCAAGCTAAGGCCAAAGCCAAAAGACCAAGCTACTGATGGAGCAAATGATAAGCCCGAAGGAATTGTTTGCGAATTGGAAGACGAAGACAGAGCCTTAGAATAAGGAAAAATGCAAAACGGTAGAGAACATACAGGCGAAAAGGGTCCAAACCAAACAAATGGCAAATGAGCCAGGAAGAAGGAAAGCATTTTGTAATAATTTCATTTTGCAAATGACGTGCGAGAAACGAAACAAAAGAAATTACATTTAACATACAAAGGATGTTCTGAAATAGGAATGAGATGCCTTAAGATGAACACGGTAATGGAAATGGAATACGGTACTGCCAGAGGGTGCCTTATGCATTATGAATCGGATGGGTGGGTTGTGCGATAACTATTTCTCCAGATGAGGTGCCGAACGCGAATAGGTTTTTTTAATGGCTGGCCGAGTGCGGGAAGACATGGAGAATTATATTATTAATGAAATAGAAGCGGACTAACTGGAACAGAAACAGATCCAGTGGTACAATGAAATTGCAGCCCACTAATGTGCCCAGAACCAGGACGCTCCTCTGACCCCAGCAGAGAGACGATGATAAAAACTCATTTCATCTGATGGCCCAAGTCCCCGGCCGAGTGCCCTTTGCCATCTACAACACTTTTCTAACAAGGGACAGTGGATCAAAAGGCATTTAATTTGAAATACATATTTAATATGACGGCAGGTCCTATTTTCCCCACCACTCTGGTTAATACCTTTTATCTCTGACGACATTTGAAACCGCGTGGATGTAGCTATGATACCTAGTGTGTTAAAACGAAAAAAAGTGAAAATATTGCTCAAGGGTGGGTCCAACGATCACCTGTTAAATAAATAACTTACTACGATTTTTAGAAGTGTACCAAATGTATTATAAATAGATGTGTGCTTCAACAGTATTTTATGAATTCATTAAATTTAAAACAAATTGTATTTGACAAATATAAAATTTACCTAAGCTTCTGAACCACTGTGTGGTGGCCGCCAATGGAGCGTGGACACTTTGACGACTCCTGACATGACGAGTGTGAATGCCCAGAGCCAGACACCTCCTTGCCAATCGCACTCGCTCTCAACCAGCGTGACCCCACTTCTTCGTCCCCACTTCGTGATCTGCGGACGCTGGTAATGTTTCTCGTTCTGGGTCTCGTCCTTGTTCCTGTTCCTGGTTGGCGTTGCCAGCGTCGCGGTTTATTTTAATATATTTGATACAGACCATTACTTTTAACGATTATTTTCTAAAGTAATTACGTTTCAACTACGAAATATGAAGAGGCGAAACGGGCAAAGGGTCGAGCATTCCCGTTGTCACCCACTCCACCAATTCACATGGGTAGTAGTCACATAAAATTGAAATGCTAACAGTGCAGCCAAGTCGACGTTTGGAGAGCTCAACGCGATAGCTCTGCTAACGACAAAATTGTAAAGCCTAACCTTACAAGCCCCTTTTGACGAGCAATGAATTTAATTCGAAGCTCTGGGGAGAAAATAAAAGGAAATAGCCACGTATATAACAACTTCTAACAGCGTAGGGCTCGTTTTTATGGCTATTTTTAATGAATACTACTCTCTTTTTTTGAAATTAGATAGAAATGCAAGGGTTCTCAGGAGAGGTAAGATCTTCCGGTCACTACTTAAGCTTAATTTATAGTAATAACTAGAAACAGCTTGTCATTTTTATATACATTAATTGTACAGTGAAAGGGTATCCTAGATTCGATAAAAAGTATAAAGACGCGTTTCCTTCACAAGAAAGTATATATATTCTTGATCAGGCTCACTGTCTGACCGTATAACGCTGAGCTCTCGGGAACTATAAAAGCTAGAAAGATTAAGCATGAATAACGCCTAAGTTTTAGCAAATTGCCACGCCCACAAACCACAAAAGCCTTTAACCCCCACACTTTTAAACAGTATAGAATGCTATAATCGAGTGATACCCGTTACTCAGCTAGTAAAAGTGCAAAAGAAAAATTTCAAAATTTTCTGGAAACATTATTAAAAGTGTGGGAGTGAGAGATTTGTGCGGTTTGTGGGCGTTAGTGTGGCAGTGGCAAAAAAAATTTTGGCAAATCTATAGAAATTTACAAGATATATAAAAAAGTTGAGAAATATCACATTTTTCAAAAGTGTGTGCGGTTTGTGGGCGTACAAAAGTGCGTGTCAAAAAGTTTTTGCCAAATCTGTAGAAATTTACAAAATATATTAAAAAAAGAAAAAATATCACATTTTTTTAAAAGTGTGGCCGTGACAGTTTTGTGCCGTTTGTGCAGCTGCGTCTATGTCTCTGGAAGCTGCATGCTTAATCTCTAGGTTTTGTAGTTCCTAAGATCGTGACGTTTATACGGACAGACGGACGGACTGGCAGACGGACCGACGGACATGGCCAGATCGAATCGGCTATTGATCCTGATCAAGAATACCTTATATGCTCGGAATCGTTTCCTGTTACATACTTTTCAACAAAATCTAAGAATTAGTATACCCGTTACTCGTAGAGTAAAAGGGTATACAAGATTCGTTGAAAAGTATGTAACAGGCAAAAGGAAGCGTTCCCGACCGTATAAAGAATATATATTCTTGATCAGGATCAATAGCCGAGTCGAACTGGCCATGTCCGTCTGTTCGTCCGTATGAACTCCCTGGAGCCTGGAGCTCAGGAACTACAAAAGCTAGAATGTTGAGATTAAGCCCAATCTAATGCCCACAAACCGCACAATGCTGCCACACCCACACTTTTGGAAAATGTGATATTATTTTTTTTTTGTATATACCTTGTAAATTTTTATAAGCTGCCACGCCTACAAGCAGTTTAAAACTGCCACGCCCACACTTTTGAAAAAAGTTGTAATATTTTTTAATTTTTTATATATCTTGTAAATTTGCTTTAAGTTTGCAAAACAATTTTTTGCCACGCCCACGCTCTAAACCGCCTAAGACTGTCACGCCCCCACAATTTTAAAAAATTTAAACTGTTTGTTTCATTTGCTTCGCAATTTTTACCCATATTGCAGAAAATTATGACATTTTTACGCAAGTTCGCACTTCCACTAGCTGAGTAACGGGTATCTGATAGTCGGGGAACTCGACTACACCAGTTTTTTGACAACATATAATTATTGTTGGCTATAATTTGATCAAATTCGATAAACTATATCATGTAGCTGCCATTAGAAGAGTTCGAAAATTAAATGAAAACAAGAGATACCGCTATAATCGAGTTCATCGAATATAACATAAGCGTTACTTAGAGGTGATCATTTTGAAATTCTTTTTTCACATAGATAGAAATTGGCAAACAAATAAAAAAATTTAAAAATATCAAAACGTTTTTATATGTGTGGGCGTGGCAGTGTAGGGCGTTACTGTAAACATGGCAAAAGTTTTTTGGTATAAAATTAAAATTGTGGGCGTAAAAGTTATAGGGTATTTGTGGGCGTTTGTGGGCAAGCCCACCCTGGCGTATTGATAGAAATAGGCAAGACAAATGTTAAATCAAAACATTTTTTAACATATTTCAAAATTGTGAGCGTGGCAGTTTGTTCGGATTGTCAGCGAGTTCCCTAGAACTTCGCGTTCATATGAACGGACAGAATATAAAATCTTTGTCGAGAGGGAAACGCATCCTTCTAGTTGTGATAAAACATAAAATGTTCTAACTCGGTATTCATATGTATTTTGACAACATATAATTCCAGTAGCTGATATAGAAAGATTAAATACAAATATTAAAAAACAAATCATTGGTTTGGATCATAAATTCTTTTTATTCGGTATCACCCAGGGCTTGCCAAAACTAGCTTTCCTTATGTTTGTTTTAAACAGCATTTCGGTTCAAACTCTGGGACAGCCCAAATAATCATTATGGTACTGCATCAATTGGTTTGGTTTGGGCTTTTTGGCTGAAATGGTTGGGGGTGGTTAAATCTACAACGCTACTTGTCGTTGGGCGCCTTCAAGTGCAATCGGCTAATTGATTTCGATTTGTTTGGCAGTTGTCGATTCACACGTCCGCCGCAATTACAAGGGAATAGCAAACGTTGGCAGGACCCTTGGCTTGTCATCCTATGTCCCTGTCTATCTGAGATTGTCACAGCGTTTTTCTTTTCTTCTGACTTCACTTCATAGCTAATTTTGGAAAGACGCAGACACAGCAAACCGATACTGGTCAAAAGTTATTAGTCCTTGGGGTTGCTCATTGATAAAAATGTACTTGAAATCCCAAGCCCTTTTTCTCCATAGACTTCACCATCCGTTTGGCTGCAGGATTCTGCCAAGATTTTTTCTTTTAACAAAAACTGTCATCGAATGTCGATGTTGTGAGCAAACAAGTACAAGTCCCCGTTGACATTTCCCCTTTTTTTGACCAGCTTGTTCGCTGTGCACTGTTAATAATTACGAGTCTGTGGAAGCCAAGCTGTTATCGTCATCCGTTGCATCACCATTATATGAAAAATTTGTTGCAAAAGTCAGTGTCGGACCTAATATTCACTCTAATATCTAAGTCTCTGAATCTATATCTCTGAACGGGAAATGGTTAGAAACGACTCTTTTTTAAAGCTCGATAAATATTTGAATCGATCTGAGCATTTTTCCGGTAGAGGGATCCTAAAAGTATATATATTCTTGATCAGTCGTTCTAACGCCCACAAATCACGCCCACAGATAAGATAAGATAGTAAAAGAGCAAGGGAGATTCATATATGCATGTAAGGACACATTGTACTCATTGGCATTCATTCTACACAAAGCGGCGGTTACGTTATATTGCACACGCCTTTTTGACGTCATAAAAAATTCATAGGAATTTCTACAATAACTGCTAACTCAATAAATTTGTAGCTCAACGATTTTTGTTATTTGTTGTTGTCATAGTCGGAGTGAAAGAAATTGACAAAAACAACAACAAAATAAAAAATTGGGTCACAGAACTCGGATAGTTTTTCTTTTTTTTCGGAGAGGCCGTGCAGCATAGGCTTCTTAGATGCGCAGTTGATCCAATTGTACAGGCGTATGATTCGTACATGTACGTACTTTTTCTTATTTATCTATAAAACGTTTTAGGCGCTTAATCTTCTTTGTTTGGTTTCTGTTTTACGTGTTACAATACAATCATACGGAAGAAGTAAAATTATCCACAAACGTTTTCACAAATTTCACAAAAAACAGCGGTAAATCTCCTATTACCGAAAATTAAATTGTTTTTAATACTTAATTATCTACACCTTGCAGGATCAAGAAGAAGTTTGTAGTCAGGATTTTCCTGATCAGTATAAAAAGTTTAATAGTAAACTCGACAAATTTGGAAAAATAAGAGAGAACGCATATTTCGATTTCCTCGACAATCAGATACCCGTTAGCCAATAGTAGTGCTAAGAAGATATTTAAAAAAATATTTGAATAGCAATAGAAATAGGCAAGGAGAATAGAAAAACAGGGAAAATTAGAAAGTTGTCCAAATTGACAGCTTTTTGCGGCTTGTGGTGGGCTTAGTCCCGATTTTCTAGCTCTTATAGTTTCCGAGATCTCAGCTTACATACTTACAAATAGATGGACCACGTACCACTCGGCTAGTGGTCCAGATCAAGACTATACATACTTTATAGGGTCGGAAAGCTTCCTTCTACATGTTGCATACCCTTTAACTAATCTAGTATACGGAAATATTGTATAAAAAATAATATGATATAAAATATAAAATTATATGATATATGTATATATGCTTTTGTATTTTTGTTTTTACTATATACAGGAAATGAGATGGTTTTCGAACTGGGAGACTGGTTTGGTTAGATAGTATACATAGTAGATATAGACAAAGGACAGACAGGTAATCATGAGTGTATCGACAATCATAATAAAAGGTGTATTCTTTATATGGTCGGAAACGTACGTTTTAATGCCACAAAGTGCTTAAGTACAAAATCCTAAAATAAAGATTTTCAAAATTTTCTTCAGTGGAACTTTTTTCGACCTTTCATAGGAAGCGAAAGGAGAAAAATCTTCACTGATTGCTTTCACATTTTTCACCCGCCTTAAAATTCCCTAAACCTTGATTCCAGAAAAAGAAAACAATGCAGTAAAAGGGGAAATGGGAGTGTACTTGGTCTGGACATGTCTTTTCATTTCATCCAATACCCACAAATTGATGCGAAAATTGATTCGGTTGCAAGAGACATGTTTACCGAATTGTTTAATCGCTGACAGCGGCCAATGAACGAAGAAGTAGCCAACTTTGTAAATATATCAAAAAATGCAGTCCTCCAGCACATTCCCTCTCGATAACCATAAAACTTTTTTAGGGTAGCTGGGATATATCTTTTACTAATCAAAAGCATACTAAATGTGGCTTTGAGTCTAATTAGTGTGGTCGTTCGACTCCTTTCGGTTTAATTTATTTTTTCTTTGCTTTTCCATTGAATATTCTCAGAAGAGGGTAGTCCCGTTTTGGCAAAAACTTGATGTGCTCAACGGCTTTTAGTTGGAACAATTACATCTTCCAAATAGAACACTTTATACATTAACAAAATTGTATTATCCACTATTCTAAAATATTATTACCATGTTCATTTATACCAATCCATTATTTTAATTTTTTGAAAAACTTTTGTATTATTTGCCAGAGTATATCACCGTGGGTTTCTTGAAAGAAGCTTTCGCCTTTTTTAATTAGGGAAGCGAAAGGACAAAGATGCGTTAGGACAGCAGCAGCGTGCGGACAAACAAAAGATATCAAGAATTTCATTTCTTGGCGGCCGTGGAGGCGGCAATTGAAGTGTGTAGCTGAAGCTAAGAAAAGGATGGCCAAAAGACGACAACAGCCATCACTGGAAGAGTTGGGGGCGACACAACGCATTTAGCTAAAATAAAGAAAATGCCAGCGAATTAGCGGGCAGTCACAGATGGAGAGGAGGTATGAATTGCCCATGCTCTAAGTTGGCTCACATTCCTTTTCACTCCCAGCGTCTTATTTTTTCCTTTTTGTCATGATGCGCCTTAAAATACCGCTGATAACTGCTACCGGCGACAGAGTCCAAGGAGCAAGGAGCAGCAGATGGCGTCAGTGTCAGCGGTAAGCACAATAAATGTGTCCCAGGCAATTAGTGCTCCGGCCTTTGGAGCAGATTCTTCTTAGATTATTTGGAGTTTTACAAATTAATATACGAAAAAACAAAAATGAATCGATCAAACTCTTGATCAAGATAAATTTAAAAAAATGTATTTGTGTTTATAAAGGTCTTTTATGAAACAGTTGCCATTTTGAAATAGTTGCCAAATTATCTCTCAGACCCTTGATCACCCCCTTCATTTTTATTCCCGTTACTCGTAGAGAAAAAAGGTTTACTAGATTCCTTAAAAAGTATGTAACTGGCAGAAGAATATATTTTTGATCAGGATCAACATCCGTATGAACGTCGAGATCTCAGGAACTATAAAAGCTATAAAGTTCAGATTCCAGAGACAAAGACGCAGCTCATTTTAATGCTGATAATGAAAGTTGTAACGCATATAATTTGGAATACAATGTAGTGCTTTCCATGACAGTTCATTATCTCTTTTGTTTGCAAATGAGATATTGGTTCTACTCTTGTAACATTATTAGTAATATAAGTCGTTTGCGTAAAATCTGCTAGATTGTTTGAAATTATGAATTCATCAATTTGGATTGTACAATTTTTAATCCTTACAATGTTATTTCATGATATTACAATTTTGTTGTTAGTGCAATCCTAATTAATAACGGTTTCTGGTAGATTCCCGGTAATCAGTATATTCGGTTATATGTAATTGATTTCATTGTTATTTCATTGAGACTCCTGTAATCCACTACGGACCTAAAACTTTTGTTTCCCAGAGGCGTCTGCCTTCCTGGGGACCACCCAAATGGGAGAACAATAAGGTGACTTCGACTTGCGAATTATACCTATGATAATAGGTATGATAGATCATTTCGTTAATTTGTTTGTTGACTTCTTGGTCAACGCTTTGTTGGTATTTATAAGGTTTTCGGTAAACTGGATCTTCATGCTGAGTCTGGATAACATGTTATATAGTACTTGTGAGGGTCAAATTTTCTCCTTCTTTGTATTGAATGTCTCTATATTCGTGTAGGACTTTCTTTATACATTCAACTTCCTCTACATTTAGATGTTCGAGTCTGTACTCGTTACACTCGTGTAATTCATAATTTATCGCGAAGCGGACTATATCGTCGTCAACGGACTTGTGATCAAAATGCTTTACATCTTTGACCACTGTGTCAATGTTCACTTTTGGAGTGAGGCATTTTGCTGATGCGGTCTCCTCCTTCTGTTTAGGCTTTGGTTTAAGCTTTGGTTTAAGCTTCGGCTTAAGCATGGGTTCAAGGCACTTTGCAGGTGCGGTCCTAACCTTTTTCTGTTTCGGATCGAAGTGTTCAATTGGCATGTTCCATTTTAAGGCACTTTTTAGATGCGGTCTTACCCTTTTTTTCTTCATACCTGAATCTGTAGGTTCTCGAGATATTTTCCACCAAACAGGAAATCATAAGTTTCGGAAAATGTATGGACATACAATGTTTGTACGGACGGACATATCGAAGTTGGCTTCCTCATAATACTCTTCTTAAATTATATTGGCCCTTTTATAGTGTATACTTTCAAATCTTCTTCCTCTACGCCTGCAAAATTTCTTTATTGTGTTGATAGGAACCTGTGTCAATAATTCCCTTATTATAATTGTTATGCTAGCTTATTAGAACATGGGGACTGGTTCGTCCTCCCACGTTTCTTATGTGTCTGGGGCAGTCTGATGATTTCTCGTTGTCTCTTTACCGGCCCATTACCATTCACATTATTTGTGGTTGAAGGTTGAAAATTGAGAGGATTGTTTTGTCTACCTTAAGTTAATAACGTTTTAAAACTGTAGTAATTTCCCTTTCATTAACAGTCATAACTTGATTCGGAGTTTGCATTTAATGTTTTGATTTGTTACAGGTTAATAAGTAATAATTATGTATGATATCTGTTGTTAAGTATCTTTGATTATTGCTTTGATTTATATTTCCTTCTTTCTTTCGCTTATGCTCTTCTGATTTATTAAAATACTGATTTTCGGGATTAGCATCATAGAGACTTAGCTCCAGTGTGGCTTGTTTTAATTTGGAAATAGAATCAATGTCTTTACGCGCTAGTGACATGTACATTCTATCCGGCAAGTTTCGATCTATCGTGGTTTTAAATTGTTACTTTTAACATTTCTGTATAGCTTGACTTATCAATAGGATCAATTTCTAATTCGAGTTTATCAAAAATATTCCAATATTTCACTTCTAATTTTTCTATAAACTTACTTATGCTACCAGGGTATGTTGTGTCCTCCAGCTGTCTCACTAGGGTCGCGTATGTTATGTGGTCCTTGAATGATACCGCCAGTGTTGGTTTTACATCCATCCATGTTGTTGCTCTTGCT
Source organism: Drosophila orena (assembly GCA_005876975.1). Taxonomy (NCBI): domain Eukaryota; kingdom Metazoa; phylum Arthropoda; class Insecta; order Diptera; family Drosophilidae; genus Drosophila; species Drosophila orena. The sequence continues at coordinate 107,193 of VCKV01000315.1, forward strand.
TGGATTACGACTTCCAATGCTAAATCCACGATAAGGCGATTCACTGCTCCGTATATTCGTATGCCTGCCGGACATCTTGGGTATAGATTGAGCAGTTGCTAGACCTGTTTGACAAATCCTAACAACTAGACAGGTGTGCCGTCGTAGTAATGCAATTCTTTAATCTCATCCAGAAATTGATTCAGGTTGATCTCAGTTGTGGAACTGCCATGTTGTAGTTTTTATAAATTTCTTGATACACAGAGTTTTAAAATGTTATTTGGCTTGGTTTATTAAGCCCACGGAATTAAACATTTTACTAAAACTCTGTTTCCCACCGCACGGGATTTTGCTTAGTTAATTCGCAGAGTTTATCTGACTTTAGTTATGGAAATCTACACGCACGTAGATTCTTTTGCGGATCAATTTCAACTAGCAATCACTGTTTTGATTCGCTGTTCAGGATAGCTAGTTGTATAGCATATTCTGTAAATGACCAGTACCGTACTAAAAGGACATCATATTTTTATGATCCTACCGATTGCGCCAATTATAAGTTTGTAATATTCATAAGATAAAAAAAATATCATTTTTATTATGTTTCGAAGAACACCGACCTTCTTAATTTAGGTCTCAAACTGAACTTAACTAACTAATCGGTCGCGAGCTTTTCGAATATGGACTTTGTATTTTAGAGTTTAGAGAGAGATTTGGAGTTACTGACTTTGATTGTCAAGGCATTTCTCTGGGATTCAGTGCATTCGCTTTGGATACAAGCGCTCTTAGATTCTTATGATTTTGTTTATTAAGATATAAAACTTCTGTTTTCGAGCTTGCGAGTCCGAACTTTGAGCGTGCGAACGTGATAATTGTGTGAGGGCTTCAGCAAGAAATGTTTAGATTAGGCAATAGACGCTTAGTCTACCAGTGGGTGATTTATCTCAGTTACATCCTGTGTGCGATTTAGGGCTTATTCTATTCAGCCTTATCTTAAGAATTCATATGACAGTTTGGTTCTTATCTGGTATTGATTGGGTACATATAAGGTAGTGTTGGCTATAATTTTATTTATGCTAAGTAGACATATACTTAAGTCTAAGGGACTTGTGGATATGTCACTATATGTAAAATACATTTTTAAATCGTGTCAAGTGTATTAAAGTACTATCTCTTATATATAAAATCATCTGGTTTTGGCAACGGAGGTCAAACGATTAAAAGAAAAAAATTTGAAAAAAGTAAACTAAAGTGAAAAGTAAAAAACTAAAATTTCAAAAATGAAAAAGGTCACACAATGTATCTCCAAAAGTATACATTTTCGAACTTCAATATTTTTGAAGCTGGACGTGTTAAAAAAATAATTGGGGTATGATGGTCCGATGGGGGTCAAACTATTAAAAAGAGTATTGATAATTCTTCTCGACCCAGCTCTGCGATGACGTTCAGATATTCGTATCATATATTTCCCTCAAAGGGCGAAGTGAGTTTTGCCCCAGCCCCTTCTGACGTGTTCCAAAACAAACAATTTATCAACCAGGCGATCGGCAGGTACATCCAGTAGAAAGAGTCTCTGCCGCCAGCTGCGCTATCTTTAACAGTATCCCCAACCAAAACAAGCACTCAGTTCCACTCGGGCGATGGTTGGGCTCATACAGTCATACAGTCCCGTCGCCGATATACACGTATATTTATTCTATCGACGATCCATGGGTCGGCATTCTTCAGTGCAGATATATTTTTACGCCCTATTATCATGAGTACCTACAATAGTCCGATCATCAACATAGCTTGACCGCGATTTTTAACTGAATACTTTTAATAATGTAATTATCAATTTTTAATGGTGGTCAAACGATAAAAACTATTTTTAAAGGGTGGGCAAACGAAATTATTTATTCTTAAGGGTGGGCCAACCATAAAAAAAACAGTGCGCCTACATCGTGAATATACATATATCGATATTATGAAAATAATGGATTGGCAAAGAATAAGAAAATAACTAAAATATATAAAACGGCATTCGACAAGTCGTACAAATGTCTCAGTCAGAACAGAGAAACGCAACAAGCTACTCAAAATTGGAATGCACGTATATTGGTAGAATGTAAGCAAGCTCTAAGAGAACTTCTTAAATATTGAATATGCCTGTTACATACTTTTCAACGAATCTAGTATACCCTACGAGTAACAAGTAATAATTGTTTGTCATAAAAGTTGATAGTAGAATTTATCTGTGTTGAGGTGCGATCGTAGCTAGTTATACCCGATACTCGTACAGTAAAAGGGTATACTAGAATCGTTGAAAACTATGTAACAGGCAGAAGGAAGCGAGTCCGACTATATAAAGTGTATATTTTCTTGATCAGGATCTGCCCGTCCGCCGAGATCTCAGGAACTACAAAAGCTAGAATGTTGAGATTAAGCATGCAGCTTCCAGAGACATAGACGCAGCGAAAGTTTGTTTCCAAATGTTGCCACGCCCACTCTAACGCCGCACAAAACTGCCACGCCCACACTTTTGATAAATGGGAACCGATTTATTACGATGTTTATGGTACTGTCACTTAGCAATATGGTCAAGGCTGTGAAGGCAAAGAATGATTTCAGCCTAGATACATGTAAACACGGTTAAGTGTTTAATGTAAAAATATTCCTCCAAATTGCATTGTGGAACTATCTTCCAACAAGCATGCCAGCATGGGATCGAATCAACATCGCTTCGTGTGAAGCTGGCTAACCCAAACTGCCTACACTGTAGTTGGCGAAATGAATGAAGTGATTTTTGTAGCAAACGATTTAATTTCTTCCTTGTGCTACTCATTCTCAGAGAATGTCGAAAAACAATAACCAACCTGGTCTGCTGAACCACCAATGATGCGACTTATGCCCAAAGGGAACAACTCAAAAAGTTGGCATTAGGGCTGGCCCTGCAACCAAACGAGACAATGGTATCGAAATTCTCCGCCAATGGGCAAAGTGCTTCTTTTTCCAGACTTCAGCTGACATTGGTATATTGCAATGCTGTAACTTTTGGCCGCTATGCTACCATTGATACAATTTTAGTAATTGTTTGTCTATACAAAAGCAATCGAAAAGCTTTGGGTATTACCTAGACGTTGGTTGTTTCATATTTTAATATTTTGTGTAGACTATATAATTTAATTTAAGTAATTTTTATTGTGCCGGGGTATGAATAATTGTATCCTTTTATTTATCATTTATCATTTATTGTATCATTTTTGAGGACTTAACCCGTGTACTGTAGATATGTGGTACTAGAAATTTGTTTGCTTACTGAATTTACTAATATACCAATTTGAAAGCCTAAGTGTTACATTTCCCCATTTTGACCTTGAATTTGAATTAATGCATCACCGATTTCTTTTATTAAGGTATCAGTCCTTTATATGTATATTTAATAGTGTCCTTTACGTCTTACCAACTTATTTGTGTATCTAATATTCCGGTTATACTGTAGAGTCTTTTACTTTTTAATTTCGAATGTAAGTTTTGATCAATTGCATTTCATCTGAACACTGTATTTTTACTGAGTGTATTGCATTCATGCTACGACGTTCTTGGTACTCTACGAGTAACGGGTATAATCAGATGAGTCAAAACACTGCGATCGCGGTGGATCGCAAACCAAAGAGACAGAAAGGGCACAGACTTCTTAGACCTTTTTGGGGAGAATGCCAAGGATGGGATCGAAAACCATGTCAATTTGATTGATTCATGTGTAATTTATTTTGAGTAATTTACTCAATTCACATATATTTTGCTTGTCTATTAAGAGGTTTAAGAAACTATAAATTTATATTTATAGCCATTGCTCGTAGAGTAAAAGGGTATACTAGATTCGTTGAAAAGTATGTAACAGGCAGAAGGAAGCGTTTGCGACCATATAAAGTATATATATTCTTGATCAGGATCAATAGCCCAGTCGAACTAGCCATGTCCGTCTGTCCGTCCGTATGAACCTCGAGATCTCAGGAACTACAAAAGCTAGAATGTTGAGATAAAGCAAACAGCTTCCATAGACATAGAAGCAACAGTTTGATTCCAAATTTTTCCACGCCTACTCTATCGTCCACAAACCGCCCACAACTGTCACGCCCACACTTTAAACAAATTTTTAGTTTACTTTTTACCGATATTCCAGAAAATTTTGAAAATCCTTGTTTGCGATTCCAGTAACTTAGTAACAAGTATCTAATATTCGGGGAAATCGACTATAGCATTCTATCTTGTTTAGCCTGTAGTCAGAGTCGAAGACGACGAGCAATTCAGCTGAGGCTTTCCATGCCCGAAATGTGCGAAGAAAAATAATTTCTGTTTTATTGGTGTTCGCAAGCTGATTTATTTCCCAGTTCTAAGTTGCTCGTCTTATGCCGCAAATTTATTTTGACAGAGGGAGACAGACAACCCAGTAAATGGTGCATCGTTTTGGGGGAAAGGAATTCTTACCCAGCGAGTTTCGGAAATGTGTTTCAACTGTAATGTATAGGAAATGCGTTCTCAAATTGGTTAACAATAGGTTTTTACTTACTCCCATATGTATCTGTTGGCATCTGCGGGCCGCGAAATCTAGAATCGTAATCAACTTTCTTTTGCAAAACCATAACAATGAAAATAACATTTCCCTCGATTCCGTTGGGGGCTTACATTCCCTTAGATTGAGCGCCATTAAAAGAGTTAGCCATCACAAGAGCAAAGGCTATGAGGACAAAGAACTGGGAGCAGGCAACACAATACAATGGACAATGACCACATAAATCAGTGTAATTAATAGAAAAAAATAGAGTAAGGCCTGACGATCCGATCCCCACGCAATGGTGCTCAAGGTCCGTTTTAGTCGCATGGAATTGACGTACCAAATACCAAATCTCTTTACCTCATTAAAAGGTCGAGTCGAAAAACGCCATAACAAAGCTCTGTTATGGCCGTATGCGCTGTTTAATATAAACATTGCCGATACCAGCGCCTTCTCAAAATACGATGCCGATTCAGTTTTCACTCATTTATCTCGCAGTTTGAAGAAAATGAATAAATCTCTCTTCGCTTGCATCAATACCACATTTCACTTCAAAATCTGAATAAATATTTAAGGGGGTAATTTTCGAAAAATTATATTTCTATCTTTAAATAACATTTTTTTCACTGGACCCGTCTCATCAATCAGCTAAGCTGTGTGAGTCCGAAGACCTTGAGTCGTCTCCAAGGAACTAATTCATTCATTTGCCGAGAACAAAATCACTGGCCGTTCATTTGGCAAATGTCCGGCCGGAGCAAGAACCCCGAATAGATCACAAGCTTGGGACCCGGAAAGGGGTGCCCTATAGTCGGAAAAGTCGTAAGAACAAGTCACCTGCAATAAGTCAGGGGCGAAACTCAGCCAGTTTGATGTCTGGCTACTGTCCTTCATATAACAGCCTGATTAGACTCGTGGGACATCCGCACGGTGCCAAACCATTCTCATCAGTTGTGCCCGACTAAGAGGTACACATTATATGGAAGGGGTTTTCGTGCCTAGATTGATGAGCTTTGCGGCTTTCTCTAAATAGCCCAACCTGAGATGCGAAAGTGATAAATATATGGCTGGGCACGTGTCCACAGTGATTTTACTTAAACGGAAATAGAGGAATATAAATGGAGGTCAGTCTGCTAAAACGCAAAAGAACAGTTCAAATGCTGAAGAAAATCACTAAGCACATTTATAAATCGAAATTAGGAGTCCAGAGTATATGGCTTTAATTATTTTGCTGGACAATATATAACTTTTAGATACTAGGCCACCACATATGCGCTACATGTGGACTCAAAAAATATTAAATACTCAAGTAAGGTCCCTTCCACGTCTCTGCTGGATTTTGTAATTTGGTTGGGCATTGCAAAATTATTTCGGCATTTCGATTAAAGTGTTTAGAAAAAAAATAATACAATTTTTAAATAATAAAATATTTATTATTTTATATGGGCGGAAACTCGATCTTTACGCTTTCATATACGAATAATAAGCATATAAACTAGAATTACATGTAAATTGGAAAATCAAACAAAAAAAAAAGCAAATTTTTTTCGCCACGCTTTAGACCTAGCTATTTTCCCCATTCTTTTTTTCAATGTGGTAAAACTACACACAGGTATTTTATTACCATTTTAAAATACCGTTTTGTTGCTGACCGACAAACACAACGAAATTAAATTTTTAAATATTTTTTGTACGGAGCTTTGGATCCTAAGATGCGAATCTTTAACAAGAATTAAAAAAAGTGTTGTGAGTGAAGATATTTACCCCCATTACAGCCTCATCAGCGCCAAGTTTTTTCAAATTTTAACTCCTATTCTTTCACCGTCTTATTTTGGGCGCTACCTTTCGATTGGTGAATTACTTGTTAAGATCGTACAATCACAGAAGATTTTCATTTCTTCACTCTTCTCGACCGCCTTGGACTGACGTCCACAGTGATTAAAATAAATACACATTTATTTGCTAGAGCTTAAACGGTTTGCAAACGGCAGACTAAAAGTAACCACCACTTCAGAGTCACAAAACAAACAGAAACAAACTTATGCCACCAATAAATTTCGTGAGTTCAGGACCGTCGATCCTAATTCTTTAGGGAATCGGAGAAGGCAGTCATAGTAGCAGCGCGCCAGATCGGGTCAGCAACACATAAAATTCGCTTTAATGAGATCGCAATCTCGTCGATTTGCGACAAAAACACACGCGGTTTCATCTCCGTACCCTCGTTTCCAGAGGCAGATGCAGAACGCAATTCAGGTCTGCTATGGTGTAGTGTGTGTGCTTTGCGTGTGTCTGATAACTTCAAAGATGAGACGAGCCAATGTTGAAATTCCCGATCTTGATCAAGCCACAAATCTGCAATGGCGATCACAAAGCCCAGCTTCCAATCGATGCAACAACGTAGTATGATCGCTGGCTACCAGCATAAGCTGTGGAAGAAGTACACTGTTTTATAAAATAGAGTCCAATCGAGTCCAAAATAGAGTACAATGTAGTCCATTGTGGCGACTTTACCCGATGGCCCATTAAACTCTTTTAGCATATACATCATGCACATGGCCTCTGTCGAAAAAAAAGTTTTAAAATATTAGCCAATTTCAAAATATTTAATGCTTCTAATAACAGAAGCCTTATTGGAGCCAATGTGATCAACCGGTAGTGACTATAGATGACAAGGCCATGTAATAAAACTAAAAAAAAACTACTTTTCTTTATAAAAAGTAAACTTGAAGCCGAAAGCATCCTATAATTGAGCACAGGGCCCACATATTTTTACAGTGCAACTCTTGTGACCACTGATCTCCGCTGCTGGTGCGCTCATGTTGGCTGTCAGCGCTCTTGACTTGTTGCCTTTCTGGCCTCCGCTGCCCTTCTGTCTTTCTTATTCTGGGACTGTGTATCGCCCCTTGTTGACATGCTCAGCATGCTTAGGCTTACAAAAATTGCACCATAAGACCAAATGCACCAATCAGAAAGGCGCCCCAGAGATGTCAGTGTGTCGTGAACGGGACCTTAGGGCGGAATAGACAATATCACGACACATGGCATACGGATTTAAATAATTTAATGTAGACCTCTAGTCTAATGGATAAGCCCAACCAGTATCCTATCTGTTTGCATTCGGCAACATAGTAACTGTAAAAAGTTGGCACCTAAAATATGTCACTATTTAAATCGCATTTAATTCGCATTTTAATTCCAAATTCGCCTTTTAATTAAGGAAAACAGATTCTAAAATTAATTTTACGACTGGGCGAATGGGCGAATGGGCGTCATCGAGTCATTGAATTATCCTGTTACTTTTTAATCACATATCTACACGTATGTCTCGATCGATGGCTTCGGTTTATGGTCGAACAGACGTGAGTCAGTCAGTCGAGGAAGCATGTGTTAGGATTATGTATCCAGAAGCACGAAAAGATGGGAGATTCGAAGAATGAGAGATTCGATGATACACGACGCTTGAAGGCTTGAAGGTCCAGATTCTGCAGAAATTCAACGATTTGTAAACGCGCAGAACAGCAATAGCCTTAAAAGAAGTGCGGAATGGGAGACTATTAATTCCAAACTGACAAAGCACTGGAAAGCTCTGACCGTAAGTGGTTCCGATTGGAATAAAATTTAAATACGAAATACCAAGGAGTGTACGACTTACACGAAGCTCTGGAAAAAATTAAGTTCTCTAATGTCTCCTGGACAAAGAACAGCATCTTCTAAGCAAGGCGGAAAAATTGATGGATCAGAGAAAACGGTGGCTGAAAATCAAAAACTGTATTACCATCTAATAGGAGAGCGCCCAAATCAAGATATATTGATCGCGGAGTTCCCTGAACACCCGTCGTAGCGTTTCAAACCCGGCATAATACGTGTAGGTCTGATTTTTATGGCTTTTCCAAGTCTGAGAATATGGCATAGAGTGGCACAATCGGGGAAGAATGTTAAAAAAAACAAAATGTTTTTAGTGATTTTCAGGCCGCCGCTGAGTTTTTGACCGAAAATAACTATACCGGCAAGGATTGATTGGCCATACACGTGTCCAGGGCGCCTCGAATGGTGGACATTTGGTGGGTGCCTGCATCAATCAGCGTCCAGAACTTTTCGGAGCAGCAGTTGCCCAAGTTTACTATCGCACATGCCTGGTGTTCCGATTCTGGCAATCCCGATGAGCTAATCTTATTAAATTCTCCCCTCCCTCTTCACAATGTTCATATTCTTCTGAATGCAAATCAGGAGTACCCATCGACATTAATCCTGACAGCCGATCACGATCCTTTAAATTTGCGGTACTCGGAGTATCAACTTAATCCAATATTACTAAGGTTACTGGAAAGCTAGCTAAAATGCGAATTAGTGAGGCCACAGACACTATAACGTTTTTTAAAAATACACTCAATGTCGATTGTATTAATCTATGAATGAATAATGATATGAATAAAAAATAAAATTGTGAATAAAAAACTTTTTTCATTCTAAAATAATCGTTAATAAATAATTCTAAATTTTGTGTAACTATTATAAACGTAATTATTTAACTTAACATAAATGTGATGTACAAAATATACATTACTTACATTGTACTTAGTTGTTTATACAGTAATCAAAAACAATAGAGAACGCTGTAATCGAGCTCCACAGGTATTGAAAGTGAGTGGGGAGTGTTGACAAAATATGTTTGCTATATATAATTTTTATGCCGGAAAATGTGAAAATTTCTCGTTCGTACTTAAACTGGCTCAGTAACGGGTATCTGATAGTCGGGGAGCTCTCTCTTGTTAGCTCTTTAGTCGTGTGTTAAAAAAGTTAAAAAAGTTATACGAAATAGTCGTCTTTCAGCTGAAATTTTATTCGTGTCTGTGAAGAAAAGTTGCATAGGAACCATCGGACGGTCTTTGCTGTTGCTGTTGATAAAAAATATGAGCTTTATGGCGGAAAAACTTCAAAATTAAATTAAATTCTACGTCGATTTATACAATGTCATCATATACTATGACAACCCTTTGGGGGCTGAGGTCTTTTAGGGCCGTCACAGACGCTTTGTCGTACATCTGCTTAATTAGTTAAATGTAATTAAAGAAAAAGCACCCGAACATCAAAGCTGTCATGGCCCAGATTTTTCCATTTAGAAAAATCCTTCGACTCTATTATTGCATGTTAGTCGAACGATTAGAGCTCAATACGGTCGCTGGGCATGCGATATAAGGGGGTAGGGAGAAACGGACTGGGAAACACAACAACATAGGGAAAGACAGAAGCTGGACTGAGGCGACCAGATCGCCTGCTCTGCCCACTGACATTGGACCGAGAGCATTTTAGTAGTTTTGTAATGTCTGCTGCCTAGTTTAGAGTCCCAGCATGGGTCTGCTTATCCCGATCCCTTTTCACGGCCTCTGGATATCGAGGCACCGTGGCAATCGAAAACGGATTTATATCAATATCGACTCACTAACATGATTCCAATAAATTAATATGCATACATGGCAGGCACACAGACAGCGACTGTAGGCTGAAGTATGGACTATGGAGTGCGGGATCTGGTATCTGGTGTCTGGAGATCTCGATCGACTCGCAACACGATGATGCATGTGCAGTGCCTCTGAGCTGTGATCGTGCTAATGTAAATAATTGCCAGACAGTTGCCCCAGTCGAATGGTCCTGTAGTGTGGTATTGCAAATGTAATTAAAATCTTTCCGCTTCTCAATTTTGGCCGGCATTTAGTGCAGCTTGTTCGCGTTGCCACAGAAAGATTTCTCTTGACTGATAGGAGAGTGCGACTTACACGCAAGACTATTTTTCGGACGTTCTTTATATTGACTTTTTGAATCCTGAGGTTGACAAGTAACGAATTTGAGATTGGGGATTGAAGCTCTAAAGTATCTTGATTCACTTGAACGCCTTGTTATTGCTTTACATATTTGCATAAGTCTTTATACCCGTTACTCGTAGAGTAGATTCGTTGAATGGTATGCAACAGGCAGAAGGAAGCCAAAATATAATTTAAAGTCAGCTTATAAAAGTTACGCTCCTTAGAAATTTCCCTTTGGGGGAAATGAGCAACATCGACCGGTTGAATGACAGGTTTGAGCATAAATTTCTTTTGGGTGCTTTAAACTTTAAATTATAGGAAATCCGAAACCTAATGTTTACTTAATCGGTTCATTGTTACAATAGAGCCGAGAAATCACTCGGTTTTTACAGTAATATCTTTTCCCGGTCCCAGTTCTGTAAAGTTGTCAATCAGAGTTGAATCTTGTCCGATCTGTTAAAGTCGCCAAGTCATTATTTGTGGGAACCAATAAAAAAAAGAATGAGAGGTCTCGCGGTCTGCGCAAACTTGACAATCATTACTTCAAGTAATCAATCAATCACCTGATTTAATCGACTCTTAAGGGTCCAACACGCATTGGTGCGCATATTTGATAGATCATCCAGAAGAGGAAAAAAAAGCGTTTTCATAAGTTTTCATACTTAATAAGTATATACGTGTATGTATGTATATGCTTGTTCAGTACATGGCTAGTGATCCTGATTAAGAATATATATACCTTATATAGTCGGAAATGCTTCTACCTATTTTATACGTTTTAGCCAATCAAGTACGCTCTTTTAATTTTAGTCATTACGTCTTTTCACAAGAACGCAATTTTGTCCATATCATAATTTATTATTTTTTCGATTTTATTTCCCTTGCAATTTTACTCTTTCTGATTTAATAAAATAATAATAAGTACGTTGCCATTCGAACTTGTGTTTGTTACTGTTATCTGTCTGTCCTTATGAAAGCTGTGATTTTGGGAACTATACAACCTAGAAAGTTGAGTTTAGGCATGTGCACATTTGCCTACAAGCGTTGCTATGCATTTTTCAACTCAACGCTCATAGATTTTTAATTTTTGTTCTCCCGATTTCTATTGCCAACTGTTAAAATTTCTCCCTAGCACTCCCGCTAGTTGAGAAATGGGTATCTGCTATTCGATAGTAGAAATTGATTATAGCATTGCCTTTTGTTTTTAAATATATAAGTATTGCAAAGACTTGCCAAAGCTAGCTGCCTTTAATGTTCTTTTTTTCGTTTCAAGTGGTAATTCTGTAGAATGTTTTTACAAAGTAAGACAAAAGTATTGATGGCTTTAGGTTTTTAAGTAAAACTATCTATAGCTTGCATTTGCGTCCCACCGATCTTTGCCTTGTGATAGTTTTTTGCAATAAAAAGAGTATTTAATTTCAATTGATGCTCTCAAGTGCGACTTCCACGAATATCATGGATACGCTGACATGCAGATTGAGATGCAGATGTCGATGCCGGAGTTGGAGTTCAGGTAGATGTTGACTCCGAGGCAGCTGCAATCTTGCTCGAGACTGCGTGCTTCGGTTCTAGAGCCGTTTGTTATTGTGGGCCCGTGGTACATAGAGCAGTGCATGTGTTTTTAATGCCGTTGGTGTTTTTCCCCGACTGCTTTGACTGAAATTATTAATGGGGGAGGCTGCAAGGCCTTAAGCAAAGTGCATATCAAAATAATCAAGTTTTTGATTGAGTGCAGTTAGTGCGGTTGTGTTTACACATTCTAGATCGCGATGGTCGAAAGATCGATTCGACTCATTTTCATCGCGCCGAGGAGCCTGCGTTTCGTTTTCAGTTTTATGTCCAATCATGTTGTTGATATTGATAATGACATTGATGGCATCGACTTTGGCCGAATGGCTATGGGGATGCACAGGAAAAAATGTTTTCTTTTTACTTTTGTCTACTCAAAAAGTTTCTCGTTGTTATTGGAGTAAAAAATATGTCATACAAATTTTCTAAGCAATTTGCAATATTTTAAATATTCGCTGAAAAGTATGTAACAGTTTCCAACTATATAAAGTATATATATTCCTGTTCAGGATCAATAGCCGAGTGAAACTGGCCATGTCCGTATGTCCGTCTGTCTGTCTGTCTGACCGTTCGTCCGTATGAACGTCGAGATCTCAGGAACTTTGATAGCTAGAGAGTTGAGATGAGGCATACAGATTCCAGAGACATAGACGCAGCGCAAGTTTATTAAATGATGTTTCCCCGCCCACTGCCTCGCCCACACTTTAGAAAAATGTTTTGATATTTGTCATTTTTTATTAGTCGTGTAAAAACTGTTTGCCCCGCCAGCTCTCCCGCCCAAACTTTTAAAACATTTTCAATTTGTTTTCATTATTTAATTTTTTGCTTACGTAATTAAATTTTTTTGTTAGTTTTGTAAATTTCTATCGATTAGCCGAAAAACTTTTTGGCATGCTCACTGGAACGTCCCACTTATAAAAAATTAAAGGCTTTTTTTTATCCACTAGCTGAGTAACGGGTATCTGATAGTCTGTTGTTTTTTTTTATAAGAAATACAGGCCCAACGTTTTTTTTCTGTCTCAGTATAGTCTTACACTCGATCAAAATCCCGAGCTCAATTTCGAGTGCGTATGAATTCAATTTTTGTTTACGCTGATTTTTTAATTCGAATGTTTTCATGATGCCTGATGGCTGTCAATCCCGTGAAATCCGGCACAGTTCGATGGAATTGGATATGGAATCGAGACACCGAAAGACGAACGATGATATTGACATTATCGAGACACTTAAAAAATGGTCTGCACACAGCAAATGCTCAAGTGCCAATGCGCAATGATATGTTAAAAACACTTTTGTCGAATTGTTATTGTTTTCTCAATATTAGACATGCGATACTTTAGTCGATGAAGCTTTGGCGCATTCATCAGGCGAAATCGGAATTCAATTTGATGGATTCGATGCACTTGAGATGTGAGATAAGCAAGCCGAAGTGAAAGCTGTGTTCGATTATTCGTATTGATTTGTGTTCAACATACTGAGAATCCACACAGATAGTTTTGTGCTTACTTTGAGTAGGAATACTTCAATCTACATTGTTCGAAACGATAGTTGAATTCCCTTATTAAACTTCATCGATCTTTTATAAGGAGTGTGTTGCTATTATATCAACTCGATTAAACGGACAGCCCCACATCTGAGTTCTTGCTGGGTCAATGCTAAGAAACCAATACTAGTTTTACGGTCAACCAAGATATATATTGGTCCAATAAAATAGTTTCAAAAAGTGCGATCACCAGAGTCGATCTGGCCGTTATAATTTTGACTATAATAATATTTAACATTTGGCGGTGCATTGAATCGGTTCGAGTGTCTGCAATTAATTCGTCAAAGTGAATGATGAGGGGACAGCAGAGAGTCCGAATTGGCCCAATTAGAGAAGAATTTCATTTGTTTTGGCACGGATCATTAGGTACTGCAATGTCAGCTACAACATGACTTGGAGCTCTTTGCCAATTTCCTTTGACCGGCAATTTTTCAAAATCCTAACCAATTCGCAGTTGCTGGACGGGCACGCCTCTGTTCATTCGCACTGTGGGAATAATACCCGTCTAAAAACTAATGTTAAAGGAAGCTTATTAAATTCCTTAACTATATCCAAACTACCTCTATAGAGTAGAAATGTAAAAATAAACCTTTCTTTAGACTACGAATATTTAACTTTTTCTCTGTATGTGTCTCTTGCTATTCGAAATCTCGGTTAAAAGATAAAAGTCAAAACTCTTCCGTTTCTTGTCATTTCGCGATTAAATCGAATTTGATCAAATCAAAATTGTTTTGAGTGCACTCGCACACTCATGTAATCGGACGGCGGCCCCGAGGAGGTTTTGGTTATTTATAATTCGAAGCGATTGATTGATGGAAGCTCTGCGAAGTCGGTGACACTTCGCACTGTGGCAAAAATAAATAACCGAACCGATGCTGGGCGAGGCATTGACAGCTGATTGCGAAAGTCCATTAAGGGACTCTGGACGAGGAATATGGGCGAGGTGCTGGCCACATGTACTGAAGACCAATTGGCCAGGGTAAGGGACGGGAAGTGGAGTGGGAGTGCTGCATCTGCATTGAAGTTTTGTGGCTTTGGCAGCGGCATCAAAAGTGCAGTCAATCAAGTGAACAAAATTGGATGATTTGGCCCGGAAAAAGTAACGTTTCCGTTTGCAACTTCGAGCAACTTCCCAGCCTTCTGACTATCTGTCTATTCGTGGGTTTACTCAAATCAGACAACACTAGGAAGTATATCGGGAATCGGAGCCGTATAATAACCAATTTCTGTTCCGGACAGGAAGCCTAGAACCAAAATGCTGCATTGCCAAACTGCCATGCAAATCAGATTAAATTTTCTGTTCTTACGTATTCAAAGAAATATAATATTCACCTGTTCGTTTGCGATTTACTATTTCCTCCTTAATTCTATTTAACTAAAAGTAATGGTAGTTTATGTGCTTGGAATGTTTATTTTTTAATTTTTGCTGTTTATTTTTATTTTATTAAAGACATATTTTATTGAAAAATTATTGAACCTTCAGATAATAAAAATTACTCCATTGCATCTTTAAACTTCAAAATATTGATTGTGCTTAAACATCTGGAAAGTGGTATATCAGGTAAAAGTCCATGTTTAGATTAAAAAAAACGAAATTGAATCCTATAGTCGAGTTCCCCGACTATCAGATACCCGCTACTCAGCTAGTGGCAGTGAGAACAAGAAATTTCAACATTTTATGGAATATCGGATGAAATTGGGGAAAAAAAGTAAATTGAAAATAAGAACTTAAAAATTCATTAAAAGTGTGGGCGTGCAGGCTTGGGCGGCATGTCGGCGTAGGAGTGGGCGTGGCAAAAAGTTGTTTGGCAAATCTATAAAAATTTACAAAATATATAAAAAAAATTTTAAAATATCACATCTTTTAAAAGTGTGGTTGTGGCACTTGCGCTGCGTCTATGTTTCTGGAAGCTGCATGTTTAGGCTCAACATTCTAGCTTTTGCAGTTCCTGAGATCGAGGCGCTCATACGGACAGACGGACGGACAGACGGACGGAAAGACGGACGGACGGACGGACGGACGGACGGACGGACGGACGGACGGACGGACGGACGGACGGACGGACGGACAGACTGACATGGCCAGATCGACTTAGCTATTGATCCTGATCAAGAATATATATAGTAAATATAGTCGGAAACGTTTCCTTCTGCCTGTTACATTTTTTTCAACGAATCTAGCATACCCTTTTACTCTACGAGTAACGGGTATACAAATTTGTTGTAGACAACACTCGCCACATTCAGTTTTCCGGACAAATATTTTTCTACCATATTTACCCACTTGGCTCGTCGCATGATGATTGGCAATAAATTTATTGTGAAAACGCCAGAACCTCTGGTGCAAAGTGGACTAAGTCAGCTAAAAGCACAAGGAATAAGCGGATAAGGACGTCGATAAATAAATCCATTAGATTGTAATTTGTATAATTCGTTAAGCTCAGAGATCCTTTAATTGCCATTTATGATTTATAACCTTGGGATGCATGTCAAATTTATGTGAATGCCGCTGCGAAGTTGTAACACACTCATGAAAGAAGGCTAAATAATTTAAGCTGAAAACATATATTCGCGCTTCTCACATTACTTCCCCTCACGGTGAAGTGCTCGACTTGTCTGTGACATGTGGACCTGGACAATGGACAACTAATGGTCATGATGCTACTCCAGCTATACAGATAACAAACAAAAAAAAACGACCACAAAAAAGACTTGGAAATAAAACCGACTCACCAACGCAACATAAATTTCACACCCAGCTTTTCCGTGGCTATTAGGAGGAAGGAAGAGGGCTCGGACTGCATCCCCCCCGCATCTGACACACGCATTTTACTCAGTGACGACATGAATCCGCCGACATAAACACATACTGCCGAGTACAAAGCCAGGACTTTATTCCGGTCACACGAACGCACGAAAACACACTAACAAAAAAAAATCATTGTTGTTCCTATTTCTTCTTCTACAATTTACTTATTATACCTAGACTAAGTTTTTAATTCCAGATCGCGACATCTGTCGATAATTTCCAATTCATGCCCAATGATGATAGAAATATAATCAGGAGTGTGAACCACTGAACCAAGCGACGGTTATTCCAGTTGATTTGGACAATTTTAAACAAAACTGTGAAGTGTATGGTGCATATGTAAGTTTATAGAGTTCACTTATATTAGAGTACTACCACTAATGCAAAAGAAAATAACTTATTTATTTTTATTCCGTCGCAATATGTATCGTTACATTTCATAGTTTTAAATAATGCAAATTTTATATTAGTTTCTGTAATTTCTGGGAAACTCCAGTACATACAAAGACAATTCATTTTTGATTTTGATACATTTGCTTTTTGATTGGGAAACCATAAGGACTATAATATAATAAAGAAATAAATAGAAAATCAAATTGATAGCGTCTTTTTGAAAAAAAGGTCAAGAGGCTGTGTTCGAAACTAGAAACCAACAGCCGACCATTTTAATGTTAAATATGACCTCATATATTTAGAATAAGAATAATTTTGGAATTTATTTAATTGTGATAAACACAAAAAAATATCATAAATGTAGTCTCTACATTAAATGAATTTGACTAAGATCATTACTTGACGATAATTTCTGTGCACTGTACAGATTAAACGTACTTTTTTGTTTGTGAGCGTAGAGAATAAAACACTACGTATAGAATACGGTGGAGGGAAGCCAAAAATAGCAGGACAGGCCCAAGGGGAATGGCCACCGTTCCACAGGACATTTCCGGACTCGAGGACCAGAGCTAGCAGTCCTGTGAACACTGTGGCGTGCAGCCGTGGCCAAATTGGTTGATAGCTCGAAAAACAGTTTCTGCACAGCTCCGTCAAATTGCATTTGGTGTGACAGACCGCAAAATGCATCATCACCAACATGAGCGATGGGTGTTGTTGTTCTAGTTGTTGCCCCTCCGATGTTGTTGATGTTTATATTTTCCAGGCATGACCTCGTCCCTGCTCTTGCCCCAGCTTCCCTCATCTCCAATCAGCATCGCAACTCCACATTGTCCAGTAATTTACGAGCTTTTTCAGCATGTCCGCTGGAATGAGAGTGCATGCGTTGCTTGCACTTCACTTTGGTGTGTTGATGGCGACAGGGATATTATGGGTAGTTAGGTGAATTCTGGGAGAGTGTTGATAAACATGCGTACTTTCAGACCCTTCTAGGGCTGGCGATAGCGGGAGATAGAAAGGTTAATGCTGGAAAGTGTTTTCAAAGTGCAATTTTTCCGAACTTTAAAAAGGGGTTGTCCCTCAACACAAAGTGCATTGATGTTGGAGGTGAAGGGGGAACAGATTTATAACTATTTTAGATCAGAGAAATGTTGATCAATAATATATATATAATTTTAGAAACAGTTATTTTCTAGTCTAGTCAAGTTTAGTACGCCAATTTTCTTTTTGAATATATAATAGGCCCACTGTGCCTGTTTAAAGCAAAAGAAACTCAACATTCAGTTTCAGTTCACATTAATGCAGCGTGAGTTAAGTGTCAAGGACATTTTTTGGTTTTGCTGCAAACGACGCAACATGTTTCAGTATCTGGTGCGGCATCCCTTCTTTTTCTGACCTCCTGCCTCTATATCTTTTCCCACCAGTGGGGTGTGCTATGTTGGTCATTTATCCTGCGTGTGTGCTTGTGTTTTGGGTGACCGAAAATGCGTTGCAACATTCAAGTAAGTGACATAAATGCATCACGGACACAGCAATTGCCCTCACCCACAGTGGGCGGACATGCAGACGGACAGAGTAAATCATCGTCATCACCATCATCAGGGGCACGAAAGGACATTCACATCCACAGAGGACATACTCGCATGCAGGCAAAGGAGGCAGTTATGGCTGTCAAGATGAATGCCATATCATCGCCGCACCGAAAATGGTGTCAAAACGTCACCAACGGCGGTTCAACACTTTAGCAGCAAAACTGCAAACAGAAAACAAGACCTCCACAGTTGTTATTCGCATGAGTTATGCTGTGCCCGCTCGGAATGAAGAGCAGCTGTTCTCCATTCTGTGGAATGCACGAAAAATGTATCCACTCTGGCCGAAATCACCGCAGAAAATTAATAGATCAATGAAAATATTTACAGTTTACGAGTAATCAGTTGGGTATACAACTCCCTATAATGCTCTATATTGGCAATTATTTAATTTTGTTTAGAATGGAGAACGTCACGGACAGGAAATAAGCTATAATGAAAACATACATTAATAAGTACTTAAAATATAGCGAAGTATTTATATTCAGAAGGAAGCGTTTCCGAGCATATAAGTATATATCGTTTTGATCAGGATCAATAGCTGAGTTGATCTGGCCACGTCCGTCTGTTTGTCCGTCCGCCCGTTCGTCCGTCCGTCCGTCTGTCTGTCCGTATGAACGCCTCGATCTCAAGACCAAGAAAAACAATAATGTAGAAATTCAGCATGTCGCTTCCAGAGACATAGACGCAGCGAAAGTTTATTTCCAAATGTTGACACGCCACAAACCGCCACGCCCACAAATATTTGGAAAGTTTTTATTTCTTAATTAGTCTTGTAAATTTCTATCGAATTGCCAAAAATGGTTTTGCCACGCCCAATCTACCGTCCACAAAACGCCCGCACTTTTGAAACAATTTTTTATTATTTTTTAATTTTGTTTGCAATTTTTACCGATATTCCAGAAAATTATGAAATTTCCCGTTCGCACTTTTACTAGCTGAGTAACGGCTATCTGATAGTCGGGAAACTCGACTATAGCATTCTATCTTGTTTTTTCTTATTTTTGACGTTCCAATTATATTTTATAAACTGCCACAGTACAATAGTGAAATAGCTTACAGAACACTTTAAAGGGATGGAGGAAGTGATCGCAGCTCGATTAATTGATCAGCACAGCTATCTTCCACATTCCTGCATATTTCTTGCATATTTGAAGTGCGACTTAAACCCACATTTAGATCGCGAAAATGTATTAACGTGATTTAAGAGTACAAAGAAATGAATTCAGCAACGGGGACGAGGCTTTCTCAATGGACCGTGAAGTGGCGTCGTTTACACTTGACAGGAAGTGTCAGGCGGTATCAGATGACGAAAGTCGAAGAATCCGAAAATCGAAAGGTAACTCGAACCGTAAGCGCTGATCGGCGGGCTACCGATTTGTCGTTTTAAAATTTTCGGTAGCACATAAATTCTACGCTCTAATCGGAAATTAATAAATGTCTGCCGTTCGCAGAACACGTACCTCAGCTTATGTGTTTCGATTGGACCACTCAGTCCCAAAAACTTTAATTGGTATTATTATACCCCTGACTCGTAGAGTGAAAGGGTATACTAGATTCGCTGAAAAGTATGTAGCAGGTAGGAAGAAGCGCTTGCAACCATATAAAGTATATATATATTTTTGATCAGAATCACGTGTCGAGTCAATCCGGCCATGTCCGTGTGAACGCCTCGATCCCAGGAACTATAAAAGTTGAGATGAAGCGTGCAGATTCTAGAGATATAGACGCAGCGCGAGTTTTTTTCAAATATTTTCAAAAACACGGTTTATATTTATTTTATATTTTTTTTCCACTTTCATTTTTATCGATATGCCAGAAAAATTTCTCTTCTTCCACTAGCTGAGTATCGGGTATTTGATAGTCGGGAATTCCAGTATAGCGATCTCTTTTGCTTTTACTTCGTTGTTTTTAGCCTTTGCTTTGTAGAATAGCTCTTTGATTGGGTGTCTGCGTTCAGTTTGGCGTGAAATGTCCGAAAGAATTACTTGAGCCGTTGTCACAATTGATGAATGAGCAGTTACTGTGGCATGTGGTGTGGGCTTGGGCTGGATCGAGTTTCTGCTGAAGGATTTTGACCGCAATA
The DNA here is from genome assembly GCA_005876975.1 of Drosophila orena. Classification (NCBI taxonomy): domain Eukaryota; kingdom Metazoa; phylum Arthropoda; class Insecta; order Diptera; family Drosophilidae; genus Drosophila; species Drosophila orena. The sequence continues at coordinate 127,490 of VCKV01000315.1, forward strand.
TGCACGTGACACGCTGCACACATTGTCAAAAAAAGTCAAAGTATTCAGACGGACTTTAAAATACAATATTATTTTAATAAAAAATGTTGTATAATATTTAGTTTGTGAATACCTATCTAAGCCAATTTCCTTTACATTAACAAATTAACCTTACTATCTTTACATAGTTGTTGCTTCAATGCTTACTTAAGGTATGTATTATTCTATGCAGCACATCGAAGAAAGCTTATTACAAGAATTTTTAGCAGCTTCTTCGGCAAGAAATTAAGTTGGAAATCAAGATAGAACTTTAAAGAAAACGGGCATAACAGAAATATCGATTATTGATTTTTTTCGGTCAGTTGCGAAGCAGCCTAGTTTTGTTACAAACTGGGGAAACGACTAAACAAGCACAATAAAACAGAGAGGGCCAAAAAAGGAAAAAGCAAGGCGACTGTCGACTGGCAAGCCCCAATAAGGGGCGAAATCGATTTGGTTTTTGCATGTGTATTTCATACAAAATCAACAAGTTGCCAACAAGTTGGGTTCGATGAATGGAAACGTGGAGTCGCTGGGTGATGGTGCGACTGTAGAACTTGAACTCTGGGCCACAGCAAAAGAAAATGTTCCAGCAGGCGGCAGGCAGACGCTCGACTCGCTGCCAAGGCCCACACGCACGCAGGCAGAAGGAGGTGGTCTGAAGCTGTGTGTGTGTGTGTGTTTGGAAAACGTGAAAAACGCAAGTCGGACGTTTTTGTGCTCCGCAAGGAAATTCAACCCCGAATCGAAATTGAACTGGCGAAAAAAAGCAATTTTACTCAACTTTTGCCCCTGTTGCTGCTGCCATGTCTCATGCCAAAGGGGCAAAGGGTGGCGAGGGAGCTTAGGTCGTGGCCTTTGCCACACGGCAGACAACCGAGATATAATTCCTTGATTCCGCTGCGGCCTTGTCCTAGTCCCACTTCTGTCTGGCACAGTCAAAGGATCCTCGCTCCCATTGTGTGCATGTGATTGTAGGCATTTTTCGCAAAAGTTCCCAAGCAACAGGCAACACTGCAGAAGACGATACATATCCCACCTTCTTTTTTTTATGAATCAACCATTTCCAATCCAAACACACTTAAGAGCACCGTAAATATACTTTAAGTTTTGGCATTTTAAGCATCACCATATAATGCTCAATTACAAGTAGAAAGACAGCTGGCAGAGACCGACTTGTGAGTTATGACACTTCAATTTTATTAATTGCCAATAAATCAGGGGCATGCGGTAACAAAAATGAAGAAATCGTTGCCCATGAGGATGGAATCCAGAACAAAAGCCACCGACAGTCATTCAGCTTGCAAATTGGCCAACATTGAAACAGACAGGCTAAAGCTGCAAGCGAATTGGAACAAGCCTTACGGCCATCCTGACAGATCTTCCATCAAACGTGCTCTCACGTCAAACGTCAAATGGAGGAGCCTTGTCCAGCAAACCGAGGGTTAGATGAATGGGCTGTTGGCTGTGGGTGTACATAGATGGCGATGTTCATGGGGATACGTGTATATATGTAAGTGATGGACAAAGGCGTGGGGAGAAGTGTTGTGAGTTATGACCGGGACGTGCGCAAGTTGATCCATCAAACTGCTCAAATCCGATGCCTGTGCACTCCATTTCATGCATTGAACGATGGCTGCGACGAGAACGCCGACGTCGTTGGTCATGACGGATGACTGTGACTGTGGTCTGCACGGATCGCAGCTGAAGTTCTCCAACAAGGGCCAACAAGTATATTGATATGTTCTTCGCTTAATCGTGGCTGGTAAGAGATCCACTTTATCAAGGTAGAAAACAATCATTGAGTAACTAGGCGGAGGCTTTGGGAGAGCTCATGGGATATTGGATGGTCGTTTAGTTTTTATATAAAAAAAGATGGAGTGCTGGACAAGATCATACGCGAAGTTTTGTTGATAATTTACATTTCATAAATATGTGTCATATTCTATATGTATCGGTTATGCATCTTTTTAAGACTAACGCCAGTGCCCGGGCTCAGCATGCCACTAAAATTTTAACTATATCCGTTACTCGTAGAGTAAAAGTATTAGATACATTGAAAAGGAAAAACTGGTAGAGGAAGCGCTGCCAAGCCAATAACCCCCACAAGCTGCACAAAACTATCAGCTCCACATTTTTTAAACATGGTGTCATTTTGTACTTCTAGAATTCTAAATTCGTTAACAGGAAAAACAAGCGTTTCCGGCCTTATAAAGTATACCTATTCTTGATCAGGATCAATAGCCGAGTCGAGCTGGCCATGTTCGTCTGTCCATCTGTCTGATGAAACGGATCAGACATGGAGAGTCCAAAACAAGATAGCATTCTATAGTCGAGTTCCCCGACTGTCAGATACCCGTTACTCAGCTAGTGGAAGTGCGAATGAATTCTGGAATATCGGTAGAAATTGCAAAATAATATAAAAAAATTAAAAAGAGTAACTATTTTGTAAGTTTTTTAGACTTCTTTTTATTTAATATTTTTTTTATTAAATTCTATCGATATGCTAAAAAGAATGCTGAACTTTCTCATTCGCACTTCCACTGTCTGAGTTACAGGTATCTAATAGTCCAGGAACTCCACTATAGCGTTCTCTCTTATTTGATTGCGAAATGGCCCTTTAACGGCTGCTTCATATACTTAAAATAGCAATATATAAAGTATATTAGGTATACTCAAAGTAGTATATATATATATATATACATATATATTATATATATTCTCAAATTACATAAGGTAATGATGATTAATAAATTAATTTTAGAAAGATGTCGACATAGACAATGACGATGGCAATGAAGAGCTTCGAAACTAAGCATTCCCGTAATTTTGATAATACGTAAATTCTATTAAGAAAGTCAATCAATGTCTTTCAGGCGCGTTGACTTTGACTTGCACTCCAAGTTGGACTGGGACAAGAGACCAGTAGACTAGAGGAATCCGGGTGCCGGATTTAGGAAGATGAAGGCCTCCCAAGTAAAGTCCTAAGGTGACTGGCAGCTGAGCGGAGGGGATGGGTGTTGGGTATCGGTTGGCAGAGACAGAAGCAGTGGGCGTGGGATGGACGTGTGGGTAAAGGCGTCGGCGACTTGACTGACAGTCGGACGCGGATGTGGACGTGCAATTGTTCCAAGGAGTTCTGGCTCCATGATTGAAAGGACGAATTCACTGTGTGCGTGTGTCGACACACACACCATATAAATTATGAGAAAAATTGAATAGACTTCGCGCGGAATCGAAAGGAGAAGCAGAAGTTGGTTGTAAAAAGTTGACGAAATGGGTTTCAGGCGGGACAAGTGGTTGGAAAGATATAATTGAAGCTGGCAAGAACCCAAGGACTCTCACGCTTCCTGGACGACGTCCGACAGGTAAAAGTTTTCCTCTTTTTCTCGGCTACATAAATTTGTAAAAGTGTTTTTCATCAAACAGGAATTAATTAAGATGCGCTACCGAGGACCCAAAAGTTTGTAAACGGAAAACCCAGAAGTCTGAATGGAATCAGAAATCCCTCTCTTATTGCTCAATCCAATTTAGTCCCATTCACTTCCAATGCCAATAATAATTGAAAATCATTACTCGAGATTTTGCTAATTATGTGGAATTATCACCGCAATTATTAATTTTTCGATTTCGATGCATTTTCCCTTCTCATTAGTTCTCAGAAGTATTGATGTGGCCGACTATAATTACCTTTTTCCTCAGGTGCGATTATAATCAAAGCTTTTCTGGATTTGTGCCATCAAAGTCTCTTCGAACTTCTCAATTAAACGAACGTATAAATCATTAGAACTGGCACGTCTGCAGATAATTCCCAAATGAACCACTCCTACAAAAACGAATGGGCATCACAGTGCGTATATATATGTGTATGAGCTCATACAGGACACTCATAAATCTTGCAAAATGTTTCTAATTAAAAAAATACGCTTATTCCATCATCATTCAGCTCCTCTGGACTTTGGTTCGAGCATGATAAAACCCAACTGAGATTTATACCAACATAATCCATAAATATGCTTTTACGCATCGCGTATATATATACATACACGGTCTCACGGCTATGCCAAATCCTTACATATACATCTTCATAAATTAGCTCACCAGCGTTGGTCTTGTCATTCCATGACGCGTTAATTAATAGCCACATCAACAATTTACCAACAAGCATAAGATAGTCCCTCCCCCAAATTCTGGGATGAAGAGTCCTATGGGTATTCTGTTGCCATTCACGCCTCGTAACCTGTCAATTGCTTTCACATCGAATGGCGTTCGTACAGTTCTCGGAGATAAAAGAGTATACAAATTTGAAAAGAGTCAACTACAATACAAAAATACGTAAAAATTACGTAACGAAAATTTGAAAATAAAGTACATAACGTATATTGTTTTACCTTCGTAGTATTTCAACAGTTTCTGGAATATAGGTAGAAATTGCAAAAAAAGTGACAGTTTTGGGCGGTTTGTGGGTGTAAAAGTGGGCGTGGAAACATCAGTTAACAAACTGCATCTATTTCTTTGGAATCTTCAAGCATAATCTCAACTTTCTTTATACTTCCTTTTATAGTTCCTGAGATCTCGACGTTCATACGAACGGACTGACAGACGGACATGGCCATTACTACGTGATCCTGATCTCGATCCTGATCAAGAATATACATATATACTTTATATAGTCGAAAACGGTTCCTTCTACCTCTTACATGCTTTTCAACGTATCTAATACACCCTTTTACTTTACGAGTAAGGGATATAACAAGGTCAATTATAATTTTGCAAATACATCAGCCAATTAAACTGATAATTGGTATTGATCGAATTTAATCAATACGAAGCCAAACTTCTGTTCTAACCTCACGCCAATGTAATTCTAGTAAATTTATCTTAGTCTGAGGCATATGGGCTTTAGCCCCAAAAACTTTTGCAAATATAGTTTGTTGTGGACGTGGGCAACAAATGTGTTTAATATTTGTGATCGATGGAAAGTGCTTAGTTTTATATCCGTGGTAGGAAAAGAAAACGCGTAACTCAAGTCGGGCTCTGCAGCTATTTATAAGATCTCTCCCTGCCTCTCTAGTAACTAATATTACATGGGGAGGCGTTGCACTAATCACTTCATTAGCGAAACGAGGAGCGGGAGTCGAAGCCAAGACCCCGCCCAGACATATTTATTTAACCTGCACAAGTCACAAATTCATCCATCATTCTTTCCTCGAGGCAGGCCCTCTGTTACAGCGACTGACAGACTGCCTCAGGCTTCCCTTTCGAAATTTTCGTCCGTCTTTATCACCAACGTCATCGTCTTTGACTGACATTTGACTTCGCGGCTGACGAGTACGGCGACGATGAAAGCGACAAGTTCATTGTCCTTGCCCTAAGTCGACTGGATACACCTTTAAATAAATCCTCTCTTCTCCACAACACCCCGTACCTTTTGGCTTTATTTTTGGGGGTAACGAAGGACGTACTTTGTTCGCAATTTGTTTTGTTTGTGTATTTCCAAACCACACTCTCCTTGTCCCTACATTTGTTGGTGGAGACCGTCGATGTGGGGCTCTTATCCGTCTAAAGTTTTGTGTCTGTCCTTTGGCTCCTGAAAATGTGTGTCGCGCATTTTATTTCGGTCTCAATTTAAAGCTATAGGATTTGGATGATTATAGCAGTTGAAGCACTATAATGGCGTACAGGTTTACGAATATTTTCGGAACTCTAGAAATAAAAAGTACGTCTTCGGCTCACCAGATTGACCAATACAAACCAATTTCTTCATCCAACATCGAAGCCAGTTCTGTAATACGTTTAAGTCGGATACATCAATTGACAAGCGAATTCACCTAAGTGATAAAAAGACAGACAACACATCGTTTCTAAAAAAGAAGCGGTCGTATAAAGTATTTATATTCTTACATGAAGCATTCCTAAGAGTTTTCATCCTATTCGGAGCGGGCCGGAACAGACCACTAAGTCAGCGGCCATAAAAATAATCAGAAAAACTTTAATTAATAATTTGTGCTTGCCATGGAATCAGCTGGAAAAGTAATTTAAATTAATATAAAATAAATTATAGTTTCGTTGTTTTTAATCATAAAACGATCTAACTCGGTATACACCGTATACCGGTATATTGTATCAGTATGGGACGACTTTATCATAAAGCTGCCATAGGTCGGAAAAGTATTAAAAATATTCGTAAAGAAATCATTATTTCGTTGTTTTTGAACACAAAGCGCTTTTTTCCGGTATAAATTAATTTTGTTTTATATATATAATTACTGTTAGGGTACTTTAGCAACGGCTTGCCGATGATAGCCTATTTTAGTTTATACATCTACTTAACTGCAAGATTTAAGAAATGTTTGGCCTGAAAAGGCCCACAGGCGTTTATCTGTAGGTTTGGACCAATTATTTTATGGAATTGCCGGTTCCCAAGCAATTGGCAGCTAATTATCTTATTGCAAACAAAACGTTAAAGCAGCTGCTCAATCTCTTGCATAGTGGGTACAATTCTGACGCGCTGCGTTGATATGCAAACCAACAATAAATCAATTGCCAGCAAGGACTGGACACGTCGCTTGCACTCAAATAGTAGGATGGAGCGGGTGCCAAGACGGATTCCAACTCATAATTAGCTGTTCCTGTGTCACGCAGCTGCAGCTGAGTCGACGGCGAGTGGGTTGAATGGGTGGATCAAGGCACAAGGAGGTTTCACGTGACCGAAAACTCCGAATACGAAATTTGACGTGAACAGCCAATTTGGCGCATTAGCGAAACCCGTTGGGCAATTACCGTCGGAATGTTTCGTCAACTGGGGGTTTCGCAGTTGAGTCTCACGAAGGATTACCTAACCGAATTTGGATGGTTAAAACATTCTGAGGGCATGAGCAATGGAAAAACAATCGTCTGTTGATTAGAGCTGGGAAATGAATGCACTTTTAAAGAGAAAGCCAAAAGCTGATTTAATAAGTGTCTTTATGTTTCATGGGTTGTTAAATTGAAATAAATTCGGCCAAAATTGCAAGCATTAATATACTTACTCCTCGAGCTTTAACAGCTATTTACCAAAAACATTTTGGCAACGCCCACATTAACGCCCATAGCCTACAAAAAGATGTAAGCCCCACAATATTGAAATATGATGACATTTTGTTCATTTTATTTTCTTCCCAAAAAAACTTGGCCCACGACCATACGTGTAGATTACATTGTAGATTACGTGTACCTAAGATGTAATTTTCACCAGGGTGCCCTAGTAAGCAATCTCGAAAAGAGAATTCGAGAAATCGCACCCTTGGTATTTTATAGTCGACCTTAGCGTTATCTGTTGATTAATAATGTTAAAAAGGAAGTATTATTATAATATATTTGTATATGTATCGACCGTACTTCATGTCGATAATGTGGGTGACATACAGCACAAACTAATTACATGACTTCTCCTCGTCTTCTGAGTAATTCGTAATTAGGTGATGGCTTCGCATTGTTATTCAAATGCCGGGCATATGAAGCGTGTTTCATATTTCATTTCTGATGACAAGAAAAATTCTTCACGCACAATTCCTAGAGGATTCAGCACCGCATCGACCAGTCCCATCGCCGAATCCCTCATCAATACTGCGGTCTGTCTGTCAGCGGCCATTGAGGCTTCAAATGTAAGACATGTCATGGCCACTCCAATGTCCAATTTCGATAGGGGTCAGAACGGGAAATGTGTACGTTTCAGCCGGACCGAACCCACTCGCCCGACACATCAAAAGCATCAAAAGTTTTGTCATGACGATTGCGGATCTGCCCGTGCCACATAAAGTTTTTGCACCTGCCGCCAATACAAAAACGTTGACGTATTAATCCTTAATAGAAATTTCATCAGCAGCAGCAACATAGGTCGAGCAATCGAGGGTATGACAATGACAGGAGTCTGAAACGGGAATCGATGGACAAGCAGAAATCGTGATGGAGTGGGATTATACGAAGAAAAGCCTGAATTGGGTAGTTGGATTTTGGGCTTGATGCTCGAGATTTAAAGAAAACCTACAAACATTCCACAAAAATGTATATGTATCTTAAAACTTTAAAATGGACCTTACCATGACTTTGTAACTTTTACGTATTCCAGCAAGGATGTTAGTTACTCCATCAACCAGTTTTATGTATAGGATTATTTAAGATAAGATTACTGACCTGTACGATAAATTTTAAAAATTATAGTACACCCTTTGGATAATAATAACGCGAACAAAATTGTTCAATCTTTCAGTGACGAATTTATTTATTAACTGTAAGCATTTTCGTTCAAAAAGTTTCAAGTCATTATAAAGATATGTGGCACTTACAGTTACACTTACTTTTTTTATCAAACAAATCAAAACGACAAAACGGGAGCAAACAAAGCAACGAACTTAAAAACCAAACACGAAAAATTGGGCTGCACATTTAATGAACTTCGCGAACGGTTGCGATTGCAACCGGTCTGCAGTCCGGAGTCCTTTGGGGTCACGAGACTCAGGGGTCTCAGTAGTCCGTAGTCCGCAGTAGTCCACCGAACCCTCCGGTCTCATTTGTCGCACCCCTGCGATTGACAAACTGTCAGGGAATGCATTCCACTGGTGCATTCTACGGTGTGGCCCGGCTCCTCCACGGATCTGGATGCAGTGCAGCTGGAAAAACAGAAAAAAATGGAAAATTAATTGAACAATTTAAAGGCATTTTTTGCTTTCGGTGAACTGGACGTTAGGCTATAGTGGACATCGGCTGTCAGTGTCAAAAAGGACATGACCGAACATTTGGCGGCGAGTGAGTAAGTGAATGAGTGAGAGATGGTTTTATTGATTTTGCATATTAAAAATGTCACACACATGCTCGCGATACGAGTTCGTATATGTGCATGTGTGGGCCCATGAGAGTCGACAATACAGCAACAATAAATTAATTAAGCCGATAGAGACAGTTTAATGTCATTTAATAAAATATTGAAGTGTCACTGACGCTGACGATGACATAACGCACACATACTCGATCGGAAAAGCCCGTAATCTATTGGCTCGCCATTTTGTTTTTCCTTCCTTGACATTGATGTCTGATGGGTGTTAAAATCAATTGACGAAATCAATTGGAAACGGCAGTCAGTCGGCAAAAGGGCGGATGCTGATTGATTGACGGTCGACATATTGGCCACCGTTAGTCCCTAGATTGATGGCCCCTAATTAATGGATTAAACTATGTATTCTCAGAGCTGCATTCGAAATGCATCATAGAGCCAGTTCTCAACGCAGACAAATTCGCATAATTAAATGTTAATTCTGACACGCCATTAATATATTTTCTTTGCCCCAAACCGCCAACCATCCAACCAGCCCAATCTATCGCATATCACCCATCGACCACCGGCCACGCCCATCTGGCCAAAGCAACCTCAACAATTTGGCCAGGCTCAATTGACGTGCAGCGATGTCGTAATTAGTTTTGACGTTTCTCGTTGCACAAATTAATTTATTTGACATGCTCGACGAGACGGTCAACGTCAATTGACAATCGACAATTGCCGACCACTAGAGGCAACTACAGGGGCTGTATGTCTGGTGAAATCAAGCTCCATATCCGTGGCCACTTAGTTGTAAGTCTCACATATTATTTCAATGTCAAATATATTATATAACCAAATATCCTTCAGATATCACTTGAAGTTATTTTACGAAATGGAGGCACAGTTGAAGTGGAGAAAGTTAAGAACACGAAACTCTAGCTCTTGCTAATCAATCTATAGATGCAGGCCACCTACAATATTTTTAATAGATTTACGTGCTTATCAAGTTTATTAAGTTTCGGTACACCCTCGGATTCTTTCTTCCATCAATGGTCAGTGCACTTTGTCCTCCGTCTTTCCCCAGTCCTCTGCACTGAGCTGCTTTACACTTCGCCCGGTTCCTGCCTCATTGTGCCCCCTTTGGAGCCATCAGTTGACACTTTGCATCTTGTGCAATCACCAAATATTGTCGCAGAATGTCAACGTCGAAGTCGTCGCCGTCGTCAGCATCAACTTTGTATCGAAGTTTGCACACAATCAGTAAAATATTTTGGCCAACCCTTCGGGGTACGACCTCGTTTCGTTCGACTGTGTCCTGCTCAGCTCCCTGGTCTCTGCTGAGATCTGCAGTGTTTTTCTTTTGCCATGAACATTTTCCGTTTTCCTCCCTCTTTTTTAATCTTTGGCTCTGGCTTTCGGTGTTCTTTCTTAGCAGCCCATTGCCATTCTATTGCGCTCCCTAGCTGAGGGCAAACTTTTTTGGCGTTTCATCTGCAGCACATCAATTTTTGTTGCTGACGAGCAAAAGTTGCAATGGTCGAGGCCAAAAACCACCCTCCGCCCACCACCCACCACCCACCACCCACTGCCCACTCGGCACATAATGTTGCTTCACTGTCCCAGTGTTATTTCTACTTGGGTGGCGAATGTCTGTCAGAGTGTCCGTCTGCTGATTGACGGCAACTGACAAGTTTCTCTTCGACTGCGCATTGACTTTTCTTTTGCAGTCCTTGCATTTTACGTGTGTGTGTGTGTGTGTGTGTGTGCTTCAACTTTTCCCCCCTTCGCCCTTCCGTATAAGCAGAAAGAAAAGCATTTCAGTAAATTTCTAATCCTTAAGTATATATGGCAGAAAGCGTCAGTCGAAAGATGTGTGTCTGTCCCAGTATCCGTCCTTTTGCCTGTCTTGTTCCTGTCTCTCTTTTGCTCGCAAGCGGAGAAACCATCCCTCTCCCTGTATTGCGTAACGCGCACTGGAAGAAACAATTTTAAAATCTTAAAATTGAATAATGTAAAATATTAAGTGCCTATTCAATTTCCCCCCTCACGAGTCGGTAAGAGGTATCTTATTATGTACAAAATATGCAAACAGGAAAAGCGATGTCTGTCGAAATAATTGATTTGAACACTTAAAATGTGTTGTCCATAACTCCAGTTTTTTTCATACCCTTCGTAGCTACCCCTAGAGCTGTGCTAGCTTTGTAATATTTCAATAGAAGGAATTGTCTTTAAGTGTTTGTCCGGTATTGCCGGACTGCAACTAGGGTAGAGAAATGCTGGTCATTTCGTCAGTCAGTCTGTCAGACTGACTGTGGACTGGTAGATGTTGGGTGGTGCTTGCTCTTGGCTCCGACAACGTCGGGAATGACAACAACAATGAACTCAGTCAAGTCTTTATTGCATTTTGGCGACAAAACTCCTTGGATCTCATCGTAGCTTTCAGTCCGTCTCCGTTTTTTGCTCCCTCTGACTTCCAGCAGAACGGATTTTGCGTTTCACTGACAACTTCCAAGCAAATTTCTTTGAAATGGACAATGTTTTTCTCTATAGCTGGAATGGATGCGTTTGGGCTTATTTGCTGTTTCATGTACAATTTTGCATTACTTGGATTTGCGACTGATGAATTTATCGCCCCCAGCTGAAAGAAGATCCCAAAAAAAGCAATATCCACTTATTTTTCATAATTTTCATCGAATAAAGAACACCAATTCTGTGTTTTTTCTTGTACTTTGGCAAAACTTCATGTATTCATCAATCAATACACAAACGTCTAATGCATAGTGCGCAAATTGCGTGTCTGAATCACAATGTCGCCTTTTCTCTTTCTGGAAGCAGAGCTCAGCCTGAACTTCTTGGCAAAACATTCCAAAGTAGCTCGCCAACTTTATTTACGGCTATGGGATCGTTTCGGGAAATTCGACGCCTTCTTTGCTAGGCTTGTTAGTCAAAACAGTTTTTGGCTGCCATCATGAGGCACGCCACGTCCAGGCAAAGGACACTGAAACAGTTAAAAATTTAGAAAGGCAGCGTGGAAAGGTGAGAGTGCGATCTGAGGCAGGAAACTTCTAGGTGACCCCAAACTGGGTTGAGAATGGAGAAACGAAAGGAAATCATAAACGCTATGGATATATAATGCATCTATTAGCTCAATGAATACAGCATATAGCTTGAATGTATTTTATGATTTACTGGCTTAAACCGATTCCCAGTCCTGGAAAACTGTATAAGGTATCCCTCAAAATTTTCTATGAAGCCAAATGAAAAAGTGAGAGTTCAATACCAGGGCTGAAGCTCAGTTCAGCGCAAATGGTACGTCGCAGCCAGAAAATAGCAAAGACTCTGCGGAACGTCAGAATAATCCTTGGGCATCATATTGCTGAACTCGAGTACGGCAGAATAAAATAACCCTGTCCAAAAACTTGCGAATGCTCTACAGTACGCGGAGCCTTCGAACTCTTCCCATTTCTGCCATGGAAGCCATCAATCGTTTTGTTGAAATGTGCAATAAAAGAAAAGTCATGAAAAGTTTCTGCGCTGTTCGCAGACTCCTAAGGATGCTTGAAGTGGTGGGGCTAGTTGCCTAATGCCTGCAACAACTTGGGTAGGACTAGGATTTTCGCCAGTTCCCTCACTTATCCCATTCCACCCGTCCCGCCCTTGGGCTGTCCTCAATTTCGCTTGCATTTGACAGCGTCGTCGGCGACATTTGACGATTGACGAGGACGTCGAAGACGGTGGCCCGTCATTTCCTTCCTGGCCCGCAGTCTTCTTGTGGCCCTGGAATATTGTTTTTCTTGTTACTCTGTAATAGCAATGGCCAAGTCGTCGAACAGGATCGGAGAATTGCTAAAGCCGAAGCTGCAAGTTAGGAGGGAAGTCGGTAAGCTGGGACTTGCTAATGTTTTTGGTTAAAAATTTTCCATTTCATATCCATTAAACAATAATAACTTCTAAAGCTGGACTCAGTTCAGCATTTTTTCATAATTTGGAGAAGACAGACCGAAGCCTGAGAGCTAAGTCGGATCAAAACCTGCACTCCGCTCCTGATGTATCCTAATGATGTTTTGCCACCCAAAAAGAAGTATAAAGAAAAACAAGGACCCCGTTCGTGGGTCAAACTGTCGTTCGCACGTTAAATTGCGGTCGGTAACTGAGGTTGGGCTGGATAGGAGGAGAGATATGGTGGTGCTGGGTGGTTTTTGAAGCAGACGTAGGGGCAGCTAGTGGCCGTGTTTATTGGCTTTTCTGCTGCCTTGGGGCTGACTGGTTCGGGGATTTCGTTGGGTTGGCGTCTTAGTGTCAGCGGCCGAGGCGTGACTGCTCCACTCCCGCCCATCCCCCCAGCTCTGACACTTGTTCTTTCTCTTTCGCCTTCCAACTGCAAGCGACAAGTGCATCCCAGCACTGGCCACCCACCTCCTAAGATGTGCTGCTTGCGAGTTCTCCTTGGTTCACGACTCGCTCTATCAATCCGCAGAGCGCATTGAACGACAGCGTCAGGATTTTTGCAATTTGAGAAGTTGCTACGTGACATTTCAATAATTTTTGAAAAGTTTCTTACGTTGCCCTATGTCTTCCATACCTCGTTTTTTCTTAGGAGACGTCTTTATCAATACACTGAAGAGAAGTGCGCATATAGTTGCAGGGAGTATTATTATGTTTAATAATGCCAATTCTTACCGATCCTAGCCGAAGATCCCAGTGTTACCTTCTGTTTTTAAGTATCTTCGTTGCAATTATATACATATCCGTTGTGTTTATTTTGTATATTTTAATAGTGTAGCTTTTTCTGCGTTGTCCTTGGAAACAACATCGAAGCATGGCCAGGCAGGCAGGATGTTCCATGTGGCTTGGGTTCACTTTTGAGTGTTGTTGTTGGATGTCGTTGGCGGCCCCGGAACTAGGAATTTTATATTCTGCAATTTTCGTGACAACGTCATTTTGTCCACGACATTTCTGCCTGATGCGTCCTTCCATTCGTCCTGCACGTCCCTTTCCCTCATCGCAGTTGTCGCCATCGTCCTTGTCAGTGGCCAGCTGCACCACCGTTGCCTTCTCCTCATCTGCAGTTTCGTATCCTCTGCCGCCTTATATAAGAAATTTGTTGTGTGCATTAGGAACTTTGACGCTTCACTGGATAGCTGTCAGTGGGGTTCAGGGTTTTGAGTTCAGGGTTCTGCGCTCTGTGTACTGGGAGCTTGGGGTTTGTGCTCTTCTCGTTTCGACGTTCGTTTTGACGTTTGAATTTTGATGCTCCGACAGTCTATTCAATTGTTTTTCTCTTTTTTGGTCCGAAAAATTACGGAAGTGCAGCATCAGAAGTCATCTGCCTTTGTGCACCTCACCGTCACATCACCTTTTCCTATCTGGCGCTGCTTTTGTAAGAAGAGAAAATTGCTGGCACAAATGATGCTGAACTCGAAAGACTCACTCCGTCGTCGAAAGTCCAGTGATACGACATGCTGGCCTGCCATCTTCATTAGAATTTATTTTTATTGTTTTGCACAACTTTCAACTTCTGCAACTTTATCAATATATGAATATAGATGCGCTGCGCAGAGTTTCTTTCCGCAGCCCTTTAATAAAACAATTTTGTAGACCTGCTCGTCCATAGGGATTAAATGGTGTCTTTTGAGTTCGTAAGTTATTGTTAGGAAAGCATATGAGGTAGTGGAATTGTATATGTAGAAGGTAATACATAGGTGATTTCTGCTTATCGAAAATACAAACACAACTGGACTGAGATGTGAGAAAGTTGTGTTTGTATTCAAGATTCAACCAATGATCAACAAATATGTTCGAGTTTGGACATTTCGAGTTTTCCTTGTCTGAAGAACAATTGTTGCATCAGAATAAATATCCATATGGACATATGGACTCAAGATAATTTATATGTTATTATTAGTTGTGTTATTATGTTATTATTATTATGTTATTATTATTTATGTTATTATTCTTAACAAACATGTTTGTATGCAATATATAACCATATCTTTATAATTGACAAGCCCTTCACGATTATAAAAGTAAGATTTATTAGGCACTCAATCCGGTCACGAAAAATTAAAGTTGGAGCAAGAGCAAACGCTATAGTCTATCAGACTATCAGATACCCGTTACTCAGCTAGTGGGAGTGTGATCGAGGAAGTTTAGCATTCTTTTATGCAATCGATAGAAATTGGCAATAAGTGGAAGTGCGAATAAGAAGTTTCAACAATAATAATAATTTTCTAATTTTATAAAAAAATTAAAAAAGTTTTCAAAAGTGTAAGCGTTACAGTTTTGGGTAATTTTCTGGGAAATTTTATCAAAAGTGTTTTTCTATTGCAGGTATATAAATCGGAACAAGCTTAACTTGTTTGTGCCAATTAGATTTACTAGAAATTAAGTTCCCCTTATTTTAAAACATTATAAGATGCTTAAGCCTTAGACAGTATTTTGTTCTGACAAAATTAGACTTTATCCTATAATATCAAATTTAAACTCCCTTCTGCTTGTTATGTTACCCGTAGGGTAAATGTCGATCTGGCCATGTTCGTCTGTCCGTATAAACGCCTCGATCTTTTATTTTATTTTAATATTTTTCTTGCCTATATCAATAGATTTGCAAAAAAAAAGTGTGAACTTTTTGTTTGCAATCCCAATAGCTGAGTAACGGGTATCTGATAGTCGGGGAACTCGGCTATGTGGTATAATTGTCCAAATTGACCTGTTCCCACATACGTGTATAACGTCTCCCAATAAAAATAAGACTTTTAGAAAAGATTCAAGCAAATGAGCTGCGTTGTAAACTTTTGACAGAAACCCATAAATACTGTACAAGTGTATAATAAAATAATATTAGTTTGGCAAATATCTCCCTTCCGCTTTTTTGCTCTTTATTCAATGCTTTATAAAAAGTGTTACAGTGATCGGATTTAGTTCAAATATGCGCCGTTTTGTTCGATAATATAATAATATAATATAATATAATATAATATAATATAATAATATAATAATATATAATATAATCTGTATACAAAACATAACCTGTATATTTATTTCAAATTAATATTAAGTGTATTTAAAAATCAAATTTCTGGTCTTCAAAAATATTGATTATTTTAACAGATTACTTAATAAAGGTGCAGCTTAACATACACGTGTATCTAACCGGAATTAGAACTTCCTTTAGTTGTTTTTCCTGTGTGAACACATTGATCAGTCTGCTCACTTATTGCAATTTGACAAATTACCATAAATGATGTTAAATGGGTGGACTTTAATCAAAGAACCATAGAAAGTCTAAGTCGAAGCTTAAGTCCGAAAGTGCGCAGGCGCAATCCGGTTGGTAGAAAACGCTGTCGTTGCGGTGCATTTGTGCACCTTTGTTCAAAGTGTCAAACGTCAGGAGACAACTGGCGACCCGACATGGGACCCGACTGGGACCACGTCCAGTGGCTTTCCCAGCGGACCATGACACCCATTTGCCATGAAATATAACCTCAATCAACATTCGCCCATTACCTGGGGACTGTGCCGTTGTGGCTTTGGTTGCACCGTCGGTACGGTGAAAATGGCGTTTTATTTATGAATACCAAATTGTAAATTATTAACATGTTTCACGCAAGTTATTGCCTGACCCATGACAACAACGGAACTCGCAGATACCGACGATGGATCTTCAACTAACATGGACACCTGGGCATGTAAGTTGTTGAGCTCAATTCAAAGTAGAATCACTTTGCTAAGTGAAATGTTTATTCCGCGTCTATACCTGCAATGAGGTAATTGTGGCCTCCATTGAAACTGTCTGTCGTGCAAAGAGCTCAAAAGGAATTGGACACATCGTTTCTGCTTAAAGCGTAGCTAGAGCCGTTTAAAGTGCTTTAAAATCAGTCCTTGTCTTCGGAAATCCATTAAAATTATAAACGATTCGATTGATTATCAAATTAATATCAATATATGTAAATAACCAATTCAATAACTATTTTTAAAGACCATCAAAAATGTATGTACATATAAGGTTAGTGCGAACTGAAGAAACTAAAAATGCAATCCACATTGATTTTTAATATACATCGAATGTTATCGGTGAAATATCTCAATTGCCACCGCCCCCTTGCGCAGAATTAATTTACAATTCACCGAAGGAGAAATTCAGGCTGAGGTGACGAATGATAGCAACCGATGTCGCGGACAGGAGAAAAATTTCCCGACTGAAAGTTGACCAAATACTGATTGCGAATTGTCCACCATCTTCCAGCTACAGCTCCTGGGTTCCCTGACTGGCGACGTCGTCATTTATCTTTCTCATATTTTACTGCAGATAAACACGAAAAGTAGACGGACTGCAAACAAATCATGCGACTGACTGCATAAATCACACAACACATTTGACACATTTGGGATGCCATTCCCACTGCCTCCGCACCATCTGTCCCACAATTTCCATGTCAACTAACCAGCTCACAAGGATGGTGTAAAAACTTTCTGCATTAAAGCGAATGCAACCCATTTAACCAAGCGCGGGAGAAGGCTAAAAAAAGTCAAAAAGTAAAGTCAAATCTTGCTGACCGAAGTCAGCTGATTGTGGTTGAATATTGGTGGATATCCTATGGCTTGTTGTCAATTGATATTTTGTATATCTTCCGATTCGCAAACTGCGATGAACCATTTAAAAATAAAAGGCTTTGAACAAATAAAAAAAATGTATACACAATATATATATATGTATATATATATGTATATAATATAATATATATAAAATAATAAATAATATATGAACTATATAAACTGAAAAGTTATTTACCGGATTATCCCAAATCAGATTTATGAAAACTATTAGTTCTTATTCATGCTTCTAAGGTAGCTTTCATTCGATCAGCAATGGGCCCTTCACTAACCGATTGGCATCTTTTTTGTTTTTTTTAACAGCTTAATGAGGGCAAAGAGTTAGGGGTCCGGCGAGGAACCAATGGATGGCAAGGTTAGTCGCGAATACCGTGGCTTCACATACCACCCATAAAGAGAAAAGGCTCTCCGCTTACCGCTCGTCGATTAGAGGTCCACTTCCTTGCCGACACCAAGTTGATTACACTGATGGCGTTGCCGTGTAGCTGTCAGCATTGCTGCTGATGATGACGATGATGAGAGCACCGAGCTGCGAGCTCCAGGATGCCATGCCGTAGTTTCTGTTGCTGGGGCCTCTGATGATGCTGCTGATGTTGCTGCTGCAGATGCTGGTGGTGTTTCTCCTGCTTCTGGCGTATCTGTTTGTTGTCAAATCGCCTTCATTGGCGGTTCGGTATGGCTCAGCTTAACCGTGGCCAGAGGCTGCCCCAACCCCAACCTACCGCCAACCGGCTGGCTGTGTAATAAATCTGTCAGTAGGTGATTTTTATGGCCGCGCTCGACACTCGCCGATGCTCGCTGCTGTTTATAATCAAATAATAAATGCGCTTCAAGCTAAGCCAGTCCGACGAACCCATGATCCCCAGACAGAATTTCTCTGGGTTTCGTGATTGAGCAGAGTTAGCCTAGCCCTACAGTTAAACGGAGCTCTGCAACGTGGGAGTTCGACTTATTACAGCTGTCCGTGTGTGGGACAATTGTATATCAGGTGAATCATACCATTACAGTTAAGCGGAAGATGAAGTCAATGGTTTGTCATGGTAACACCATGTATGCTTTATTGCGGTTAAATTGGAACTCAAGAACTTTAGCTGAAATTGTAACATAGGAACACTTAAAGGTTTTAAGTGATACATCAATGTAGGCAAGTCGGTCTTTGCGGGACGGTGGTGGCTTAGACCTGATACTAAAGAGAAACTATAAAATGGGACGTAGCTTCGTAGCTTTATTGAATACGGCACGAATATAAGCTGGACATCGAGATCCTATACCTAGATCCTATACCAAGCAGAAAGTGAAGGTATAAAGCGTCTCTGTCTTTTTCGTGCTATTATAGTAAAATTGTTTCATGCAGTTGAAAATCTGATGTAATTGCAATTTAAAACAAGATAGAATGCTATAGTCGAGTTCCCCGAATATTAGATACCCGTTAATCAGCTAGGGAAAGTGGCAACAAGAAATTTTATAAATTTCTGAAAATTCCGAGAAAAGTAAAAAAATTAAAACAAATTTAATTTGTTTTCATATGTTTGGGCTTGACAGCTTTGGGCGGAAGAGTGGGCGTGGCAAAACGATTTTTGATCAAGAAAGTATATACTTTATATGTATATACTAAATATGGTCGGAAACGTTTCCTTCTGCTTGTTACATACTTTCAACAAACCTAGTATACCATTTAGTAACGGGTATAAAAATTGTCCATATGAACAGAAATTTTAAGTGGACATTATGTCGTCGCTTACAGTTATAAGAAACAGAATATTGAGTGGATGTCAACACAAAATATAAGGATGTCGGAAATATGTACATATTTCATAGCAGATTTATATTTTATTCTTAACAAAAATAAATCTTTTTTTTAGATGATTTCTCCAATTTTTTATATTTTGTCACTTTAAAGCTAAAATATAATTAAAAATTAGTTCGTCGAATCGGTATTATACGGAGCTTATGCCATTTTGCCATCCAAAAACTAGCGAGTCGTTAGGTTTTCTGCCTGGTGTTTCTGATTCGCCTGCTTTTCCTATAAAGTGTGTTGTGATAGACTATTTATCTAATAGTTTTTCTAAAATCAACCACGATCCCATTTACAACAGCCAATACGGCTTCAAAAGAGGTAATTCTGTACTAGACGTCTACTTTACGTAGACCACCTAGCATCCAGAGCCATTGCCCACAGGAAACAGCTCACAATCATTTCTCTGAACTTCACTAAGTCTTTAGACAAAATTGGTTTTCATACAGTAATAGGTCAACCACGACAAAAATTTTATGACAAACAGGAAAATAATAGTTAAAGCTGGCAACCATCTCTCCAATTCCTTCCCCCTAAACAAGGGGGAATATTCCGTATTGCCTATAACTCCCTCACTAACGTTATCTCAATCTCCAAACAAGATAAATTCTCTACTTGAATATAAATATATAATAATTATTGAATATAATAAAAACAAAAATCCCATTACAACCCTATCTAACCTTTTACCAAATTGAAGACTGGTGCGTCCACTCTGTCTCAGTATTATCAAATGACAAGTGCCAAATCCTCCACATCTGCCGCAAACATAACTGCTGGGCAAAAATAATTACAGGCCAATCCAATACCCCAACAACAGCCTAAAAACGTAGGCCACACAATCAACCATAAATACAAGTGTAACGCTCACATAGCCAAACTAAAAACCCATCTCTCAAAGCCGCTAGGCATATTCAAACACCTCTCTTCGCTTTAAAAATATATTACTAACTCCTCCTGCCTCATTAAAATTATTTAATCAATTCTAATCTCCAAAATAGACTACTGCCTTCCAATATACGACCTAGCATTCAAATCTCAACTCAACCAGCAAAAACTACGCTTAACTCTGCAATTCTAATTGCTAATGAAACGAAAAAAATCCAAACATTTTCCAAAGGGTAGGCGTGGCAATTTTGGGCTGTTTGCAGGCGGAGGTTACGCCCAGGTTAAACATACATGCGCTACATGTTACATATTTTTCAATCTAGTATACCCTTTTACTCTACAAGTAATGGTTATAAAAAACAAAATAAATTTCCTGTTTCGGGCGGCATTGTTTCTTGTTAGCGGTACATATAAATTTCTCTTGATGCTAAAAGCAGTATACTCGTATATACTTTTATCAATTACGGAGCAAAATAGAATCTAATAATCTTGTTATTTTCGGTTTTATATGTACTTCCTTATGTATTTCCTTAACCAACTGTTGTCGGATTGATTACTCATCTTCGTTCTATACATTTTTGTTGATACCACATAAGGAGGAACCTTAATGCGGAGGAGCCGAAGTGCACAAATTTAAACAAGAGAATTCAAACTCAGTTAGTGGAAACTTAAACATTAACATTAACATTAACTGAAAAATCGGTAGAAATTGGAAAAAAAAAATAAAGTGGAAAAGAAATTTAAAATTTTCCAAAAGTTTGGGCGTGACAGTTATGGGCGGTTTGTGGGCGTGGAAACAAAATTGTGCTGCCTATATGTCTCTGGAAGCTGCATGCTTAATCTTAACTTTCAAGCTTTTATTGTTCTGAGATCGAAGGGTTCATACGGACAGACGGACGAACACACGGACATGGCCAGTTGGACTCTGCTATTGATCCTGATCAAGATATATCAATCTATATATCAATATATATATAATTACAACTTCGCGGCTTGTTGGTTTATAAAAAAAAGAATATTTTTATTAATCAAATATTAATTAAATATCGGAGACAAATTCACGTCTTACACAATTGAAGTATGAATAAAATCTATTCTAGGTTGCAAAGCGGACGTTTAGCAAACCCTTGGCTGAGCTTATTTACTTCTTCATATTGAACGTACATAGGCTCTCGTTTATGTTTACGTTAATTAAGCGCTCTCTTGAGTGGATTGCGCATGGATACAGATCAGCTGAGTTTGAGCTACGTGGAAAGTTTTGACCCTTTAAGCTGCGTAAGCAGTTTTCACCCTTCTAGTGAGAATAACGAATAAGACTGCGGATGCTTATGTTAAATTGTTTACATCGGCCGAATTTGTTATTGTCACCAAGAAGTTGGGGTTCTTATGGAATTTAATAATTGTATATCTTATGTGCTAAGGCATTCTAGGTTCTATGTTCTATTGTTGCTAAGTAAGAGAATATATAAAGTGGCTGGTATATGTTGTGTAGATATATGTTATGTGGTTGAGCAGTACATATGTCAATATATTAATATATATACTTTATATGGGTGGAAACGCTACCTTCTGCCTGTTACATACTTTTCATTGAGTGTAGTAGACTCCTACTCTACGAGTAACGGATTTAAAAAGGCAAATGTCTAAGTTTGTTGAAATGGGCTGGATGGCATCATCTAGTCAGATTTGTTAGATAATATATCGCTTCAATGTGCTATGGAATTCGGATTGTCAGCGCTATTCAGCCGTTGACATTTAATTGCAAACAGATACATTTTCTCAGGATGTAGCTGAATGGGACTAGGAAGACGGCGGGACAGGTCTCCGCTGTATTTGTCGTGCCATCTGAATCTCATTGCCATTTGAGCATCCGGCCGTAGAGCTACTGGCAAATTAAGTGGGTGACGCGAGATGGCGATTCGCGTTTGCACTCAGAATGAAGATTGTTCTGCCTGAAGACAGGCAGATACAGATGCAACTGCCTCTGAGGCTGACAAGTCTGAATGAGAACTGCGCAGTTTTTGCTATTTAATGCCAATGGATTTCGAATGGATTTTGAATGCAAAGGTAAAGCAAATACCATCAGTTTTCAATCGGGATCTGATTTGCCATCCCATCATGTCACGTCTGTTAGCTCCATTTGCAAGTACCGCTCCTGTGGCTCACTTGTTGCACTGTGAAATCACTTGGCTTCTGTATCATCTCATTAAGTGCCCCGAAACTACCAAACTGATATGAACAGCTCACCATTCATCTAGTGCTCCCGCTGACTGATGGGTTAGTCATCCGGAAATGTTTTTTAAGTCAGCCCTGCCGCAGACAAGTGGCAAGTCCCTAGACTTCGCGGCCAACGAGACAGCAACACAAAGCGTCTTTTGTCAACTGACTGACAAATTGGGGCCTGTTAATATTTGTACAATGATTCTCTCGAAAAGGGTCATACACTTGGACTGCCTTTTCCGAATATATATTGCACATTATGGCCAATAACACTGTCTGCTTCTTTCTCTCTTCATATCTCTATGTTTGTTTTTGTTTTTTATAACAAAAATTTTGTTTACAGTTTGTTTTTAACAACAAGTGTTGCATGCTGCAATTTCAGGCTCCTTGCTTCTAGCCATTTTCCAACGCAGCCTCCTTGGGAGTCGTGGGTGCTGAACACCTCTTTTGCATATTGCATATCGCATATCGTGATGCATGTCTTCCTGTGAAAGCTGACAAATAGACTTGTACACAAATAGCCAATCCCGGCCCTAATGATGCATTTTTTATGACGCTTTACGGCGCATTCCCATTTCCATAGACGCTTAGCGAAACGAATTACACAAACATTATATTTCGTTGCTGTTATTGGGACGCAAGAGCAGATCCGAGCGTAAACGTACACAACCATCAGAAAACGCGTCAGGAGACATTTATGACAAGCTTCCCCATCTGGAGCTGCGAAATAGCGCAATGTAATACGGCTCATCAGCCAACGCCTTCGTTGTTAAACTCATCAGTTTTAGACGACTTTCACAAAGCGAGATTGTCACCAGCCATGTGCAAAGTCTCCATCTTTTTCTGTATTTCCCATGCACTGCGCTGGAAAGCGAGTTATGCTATTATTATATTATATATTAATATATTCTACATGCGTTTTCAACCATTTAAAGAGTAGCCTATATAAACGTGTCTTATGTGAAAAATATGCAATGCATTTGTAAAGGAAATTACTAGCCAAGCCAATCTAGCCAGTCTTTATGTTTATCCGTCCTCCATGAGCTGACAGTTGAAAATCTTCTACGATAGTCCGGTCAGAACAGTTTATATCTTTACAAAAGGTATAATAAAGCTCTAAAAGCGGCAGACTTTATTTTCAAAATAAGATTAGAAATATAAGATAGGAGTAGTGGATAGGGAGTGAAAGTGCAAGAACTAAAAATGAAAGAAAAATTAGACGTACAGGTGGACATATAGTCGCAAACGGTTTCTTCTAACTGTTAAATGCTTTAAAAATACGAGATATGGCTTTAATAAAAGTGTACACACTTTTATAATACTCTTCTTAGCTGAAAGGGTAAGCCACCTTCGGCCTGCTTCAGCTGCTTTTTGTCTTTATTGCAAGTATATTTACATATACTTATACGTGTATGTATATTAAACTGAAAAAATAGCCTCGTTGCTTGTTAATATATACTCTTCTTTTTCATGTATACCATTTTAAAGGCATATACAGCTACATTCGTACAACAAATTTACATTGATTTATTTAATTAATAACTTATAAAGATCATATCGTAGATACAACAAAATCTAAATAATATATTATTTTGATGACCTGTGGATGATTATAAAAAAAAGGAAAACAAAATTCCTTTCCTTATTTTGTTAGTTGTATCTGTTTTGTTTAACTTAAAATATATGAATTCATGTTTTCCATGCGCTTTTCTTATCTTCGCGGTTTTTCTTATTGTTGTCTGGCTGCGACGAAGTCATCATCTCCCCATTAGTTCCAAATTCAGATACAGAACCAGTTGCTCACCAGAACACATCACATTGTTATTGGGAATGCATTTTGCTTCGTTTAATGTCTCAAAAAAAAAATTAATGCAAAAAATACGATATTGAAACGATATTGTCAAGTGCCTCGATTATCAGCTAATTAATTTATAGAAAATCCTGTGTTCCTATATCTCGACGTTCCTCAGATATCGACGTACGGATTGACCAAAGACTTTGAATAATGCACTCTTCTTAACTGTTTATTCGATTTTATTGTAAGAGTAACGGGTATGATAAATTTAATAAGACTTTATGACTTTATTGTTTGTTTTAACTATCCATTCTCCTAATATTACTCAGCACTTTAAAAACTGTGACTTAACTTTTGCATTTTCTGTGGTAGCGTAAGAAAAAGGAGGAAGAACAGAATGACTTTATTTATAATTTTAGTTCACATAAATCCGCACAACTTATATGTACATACAATGTATATACATACATATATGCCTCATCTTTTGTGATAAAACATCTCGCACTGTCACAAAAAATCAAGACCGTTGGTGCGTTTCGTCTGCTTCGTCTATCTGCCGTATGAACAAATGTCATATTCCCGGATGGTAATGACGAACTGCTGACAGGTGGCAGTCTCTAATTGGGCTTCTTAATTTTCTGACACTTAAGTTTGGTGAACGCCTGAAGAAGCAGACAATTGCCTGGCTAACTTCGCCGCCTGAAATTCCGCAAAACGCTACTCAGGCGTTCTCGTCATGTCGACAACCCAGCCACCAAATGGTAAAATCCGGCTGGGCGTATCGGACTACCACGCATTCATCATCATAGTCGTCATAATTTGCTGCAAAAAGTGCGAAGCAACAAATACCCACGCCGAAAATGGCATGGGCTAAGAATATTTACATACATACACGTATATGTAGGTGATGGTAAATCAGCGGTTTTTAAGAATTGCAGGCTTTGAATAATGTTGAAAACCATATGTGTTATGTTTGTAGTTCAAGCTTTTGGTCACAGATTTAAAAATATATTGTAAATATATTCTATATATTGTATATATTGTATATACGGAAAAAATCGTATTATTTCTACTATTATAACTGAGGGAATAGGACACCAGGCACCGCTTAGCGGTGGACGGGATTAAAAAAATTAGTCGGTTTTTTAATTATCTGAATACAATCTGAATACAAATCTACCAAAACTTCTGGTTAAATGTTAAGTGCTATATCCTAGTTTTGGTGTGTGTATTCTAAAAACTAACTACGACTACAAATTTTCATCTTTGCTCTGACCACTTGGACCCGCTGCAAAGCGCAGTGCCCTGATTAAACTCTCCCACCTCCCTAGACCCATATTAATTGCGTTCCACCGAAGCGAACAACATTATGCAGCAAAAATCGACCAAGACGACAACTTGGATGCTGAGATGCTGAGGCTTGTCACTTGTCAATTGTTTGTCATGTGACAAACATGAGAGTGATATACATATAAACATTCAGCGACTGAGATGCTTCGGTGAGATGCTTCCTATACATGCACATAGTGAAAATGCTCGCGTATTTAGGCGGCATGCTCTCCCTGTTTTTTGATGTCAACTTTCCGTTCTGCTCTGTTGTGTTCATATACTCATTTCGGTGTCTTGCGTGTTTTTTGTCATCCAAATTTATTGCTTATTTGTATCGGACCACTACCAATATCGAGGGGAACTTAGGCGGGGCCTCAGTACATCGCAGCGACGGTTTAGTTTTTCATGTTTCTCATATTAGATTGTCAGTGATATATCATCGAGCAAGTGGTGGAAGCATCACCATCGTCGGTGCCAGTTTCGCTCATTCCGTTCAAGAATCTGCAAAAAATCAATCAACTCGAGGCGTCTACACGTCTACACGCTCGGTTATCCCTTAACTTTACCACTTTCGGTTGTAAGAACGAAATGCTTTAGAGAGTAGTACTGCAAAAGTATAATTTCACAAAAATATATATATATTATATATATTATTATATATATATATTATATTATATTATTATATATTATTATATTATTATATATATATTTATATATTATATATACTGACTTCATTCAGAATTTTACAACGCAAAGAAGAAGACAATTGTGATCACATGAAGTATTTATTCTTGACCAGTGTCAACAGCCGAGGCAATAAAGCCATATCTAGGAAAAAATTAAAATTGAACGCATAAAATATTCTTATTCGGTATGCTCCAGTTTTTAAACAATATAAAATTTTAGATTTTAAATTATCAAAATCGGACTACTGTGCCATATAGCTTTAATAGGAACTGTCCTAATAATGATTCAAAATGCTTAAAATTATATAACAGGCATAAGGAAACTTTTCCGACCATATAAAGTATATATATTCTTGATCAGGATCAATAGTCGAGTCAAACTGGCCATGTCCGTCCGTCTGTCCGTCCGTCTGTCCGTCCGTCTGTCCGTCCGTCTGTCCGACCGTCTGTCCGTCCGTCTGTCCGTCTGTCCGTCCGTTAGTCCGTCAGTCCGTCTGTCCGTATGTACGTGGAGATCTCAGGAACTATAAATTAGGCATGTATATTAGGCATTTTTGTGTGGCTTGTGGGCATAAGAGTGGGCGTGGCAACATTTGGAAACAAACTTTTTCTGCGTTTATATCTTTGGAAGCTGCATGCTTAGTCTCAACATTCTAGCTTCTGTAGTTCCTAATATCGGGCCGTTCATACGGACAGATCTACTAGGTTGATCCTGATCAAGAATATATACTTTATATGGTCGGAAGCGCTTCCTTTTACATACTTTTCAACGAATCTAGTATACCCTTTTACTCTACGAGTAACGGGTATATAAATCGAAAATGTCGTGTCAACAGAACCCAGCATTTAATTGAGGTATTTTGTGTTCCCCTATAAAATAGTGTGATGGTCAGATATACGTGCCTATCCCATCTGTTATGCATCTGGAAGGAGTAAAAGCGTTTATTATGGGCCTGACTACAGAACGTCACGTAATTTTGATTGACGAAACCGGCGAGAAAAGGCAGGAGTTGAAAGTTTGGTTCGTCCTGACAAATCGTTGAATACGAGGTTGAGCTTTGGCAATGTATGTGCACGCAGTTGTCCCCACAATTCCTGATTTTATTCGGTCCTGGAACTATTTGTTTGGTACGTGCGCTCGATGTATAAGACGAACCTCCTGGCGGGGATAGTATGGTACATAAATATACAAATATATGTACATAAATAAATACATAGATATATAATACTACTAGTTATTTAATCCTAACTGTCCGTCAAGCTGTACATCAATTTGCCAGTCAGTCACCCCCGACAGCCACGCCAATTCTTGTCCGGTACGGTACACTGGATTAATTGGGTGTCTGCTGTACGGAAAAAAAAATTGTTTTTGCGATAACCACTCTTTTATTTTAATGTTTTTTCTGTTTGGTGCAAACGTAAATTTTAAAACATTTTTGGCTTAATGGACGTTAAAACCCGAACATCTTATGAACTAATTTTGTATAGATTCATTCGAAAGTTCAATCATATATTTTTCGTTTCCACAAACTCCACGAAAGACGTAGCGCTTTGGAGTAACTACCGATGGCTGTCCATCATTTTGTCTACTCTATAAATTTTCTATTTTAAATTGACAGCGCCTCGTCCAACACTGAAACTAAATCGAAACCGAGAAGAATGGAATGATTTCAAATGGTTTAGTTTGAATTGAGTGAGTGAGTGACGGCCTGTCTGGCTGGGTGAGTGAATGAATAGGACAGATTGACGTACTACCCGTTACCATTCAGACGCCCATCTATTTACTGCTTGAACTTGAATCCTGAAGCCAGAAAGGTTCTACAGACTGGCAGGTTGCATTACATTAAATGGCCAAAACCGAATAATTTAGGTTTAAGCAAACGCTAACCGCTCTCTTTTCAACGTAATGTGGTTTTGCTTGAGCTGGAAATGTCTCGGCGGATTTAGTATAAATTTTTGTTGCTGGGCTGGTACAGAGATTTTAAAATTTAAAATTTAAAATTTTAATAAAAACTAAGAGTCTGCAACAGAATAGCAAACTGTAGCGTTTTCAAACGTATGCAGTACATACAGTGGTGTACACTAATTTAGCATACTATGCATGGTCGATTTTCTATTCTTAATTTTTCAGTTGGTAAAATGATTAGATCACTAATATTTAATTGTGGGGGTAGGTTGCTAAGTAGAGAAGAAGTATCGTTATTTTCACCTCTCTAGCTTTTGTCTTATTTTTTTGGCATTCGTTTTTATCCAGACACCCCCAAAATTGGCTGGACACGAATTTAGCACACTTGAGCACTTTGTAACGATCAAATACTTACATACTTACAGTTGTTGGAAGCAAGTGAATTTTTGTGATCTTAAATTTATAAATTGTACTTTATTACTTCGGTTTAAAATGGCTAAAGGTCGCTGGTGTACTGAAGCACAGCGAGATGTCATGCAAATCATGAAATCGGCGGGAAAATCAATTTCAACCATTTCAAAGGATCTTGGCTGCTCTCGAAAAATTGCTTATAACGCTTTGACACATATTGAAAACAATGGTAATGCATGGTCACGTTACAGTTTCTTCGAAGCCCAAAAGATGTCCTATAATAGTAAAATAAACAATACCGTTACTCAGCTAGTGGAAGTGCAAACCAAAATTTCAACAGTTGCATTTTGTTAAAAGTGTGGGCGTGGCAGTTTTATGCGTGTTTGTGGGCGTGACAGAAAGATTTCTTGCAAAACAATAAAAATGTACAAGTCTAATAAAAAAATTTAAAAAAAACTTAACAATATATTTTAAAAGTGCGGGCGTGGCAGTTTTGTGTGGTTTGTGGGCATTAGAGTGGGCGTGGCAACATCAATAAACAAAATTGCGCTACACCTATGTCTGGAATCTGCATGCTTAATCTTCTTTATAGCTTTTATAGTTTTTGAGGTCTTGTCGTTTATACGGACAGACGAACATGGCCAGATCGACTCGACTAGTAATCCTGATCAAGAATATATTTACTTTTTAATGTCGGAGACGCTTCCTCTAGTACATCCTTTTACTCTTTAAATAACTGGTATAAAAACTTATAAGCCATCCAAAATCTTTCTTCTTTCTGTACTTTAAAAATAATTTTCACTTCACTGAAAAATCATTTTCCCTGGGGTAGCCCTCGTGTATGAGTGTGGGGCGAAAAGTTCGTGGCCCGTTGTCCCATGTCCGTTGTCCAATGTCCGTCAACTGTTGGATAGACCAGTGGGCTTGTGTATGCCTGTGTTTAAACTTGGACCAGCCAACATTATGTATAGGAAGGGATAGAAACCTGTCCCTGACAAGTCATCGTCAGCTGTCAACTTATTCTTTTGAAGTGTATTTAGCGTTCACTGTATTTGTGTTCCAGACGCTGTCGTCTCCACTGAAATACCGACGGACGTGGGGAGATATCCTTAGTCCTTGTTGGCCAGGTCAATTTACCTTCCCTCTGCTTTCATCCCAAGCGGATGAAATGACTGAAGGATTGAATGCTGCAGAGATTTTCTTCTTCGACAGCACTATCCCAGAATAGAAAAAGAAGAATAGTAGTACTTCTACTTTTTCGATTCTAGGATAGTGCTGTTGACACTAACACGTAATATAAAAGTAACGGTACAGTTAATGTCCAACAAAATGTCAACCATATCCATATCTAATGCAGGCTAACTCTCCCTATTGGACAAGTCAGGCAACAAAATAGGCACGTATGAAGGCATGTAACTAAAGTTAAGCCAAAAAAACAAGATATACCGCTACAGTCGATATCCTCGAATATCAGATACCCGTTACACCGGGAGAACTAGTACTTTTCCTATTTCTCCAATGGCAGTTAGTGGTTCGATCCGGCCTGCGCCGACTTACTTTACCTGCATCAGAAGAATGACATTTGAGAAAGTCTTTAAAAGTATAGTTTGTATAGAAACGGACGGTCGGACAGAATATATACTTCATATGGTCGACAATGTCTTTGTGAAAATGAGCCTGTGATTAAAATCAAAATACCCTCCCCAAGGGTATACACATGGTTAAGATTGTTCTCGACGAAATGTAATGTAAATCAAATATCTTTGAAAACCGAAGGACCAAGTTCGTTATATGAAAATCTCAATAGTGACGAACTACATGCAGACAAAGACGGTGCGGTGCGGCCCTTCAGACAGGACGATGAAAAAATGTAAGGTATTTGGCAGCACAGCGGACAAACTACATAAAACCTATGCGACTGGAGAGGATGGAAAGATATGCTGACGAAGTGCTAGCACAATATGGACAAATGAAAAGCCTTAGGAAGAGAGGAAGAGAGAGTTCCTATCCTTATTCTCCCTAGCTCAATAGCAAAGAGAAAGGCTAACGATGAGGCAAAAAATGGAATAAGGAGTGGGGTATGTTGGGTAGTGGGAAAGGGGTCCCGACATCCTGATGAGATCTGAAGAGACCGGTGAAAGCAACAGCAGTTGGAAACTTTCGCTGTGTCTATGTCTCATCATAATATCATCCTAGCTTTTGCAGTTCCTGAAATCGAGGCGTTCATACGGACAGACGGACGGACAGACGGATATGGCCAGTTTGACTCGGCTATCAAGAATATATATACTTTATATGGTCGAAAACGTTTCCTTCTGACTGTTACGTGCTTTTCAACGAATCTAGTATACCCTTTACTCTACGAGTAACGGCTATAAATATGTACATCGTTGTCTCTAATCATAAAGTGTTTAATAAAAATATACCCATTTACTATATAAAATAGCTGCTATACGAACAGTCAAAAAATTACTAGTATATAAATGGATTAAAAATCATTTTGTTTCTAATCATAATAAGTTAGAGTTCGGTAACCAAAAATTCGACCATATGAAATTCCGGTTTTTATATGAACGGGAAATAAATAAATAAATAAATAGCGTATATAAGCTCCGGCGTGACGAAACTAGTTTATTTTCTTGTGATCCTGATGAAGAATGCATACATTTTTTAGTGATATTTGTAGCATGTTAAGAAATATTATTAATTAAGAAATTGATATTCCTGCAGTTCTTTTTAACAAATTTAAGTCAAAGGAAGAACAGAGTGTCGTCCGAGCAAGTCGTAGCACTTGCTTCAACGCATGAAAAATTACAAAGTTACTGTCTCGCTCCCCTCCAGTTGTCAATCCGCCAAAGGATCTTTGTTAAATGCTCCAATGCACATGCGGGCGGGGTGGGTGAGGTCCTGTAGACAAGGCGACATTTGGTTTGACGAAGATGCCGATGAGCAACAAAGACGTCACTAAGTGGGCAGTCAAAGTTAAAGGATTTGTGATAAATGAAAAGCAAGTGGTGTATGAAACCGAGGTCCTATGCTGATGTGTTATCCGCACTCTCACATCCGAGCCAAGTCCTTTGTTGCAGACATGCGACTGACAACTTTGTCAAAGCTGAAATATTCATCTAACTTTCCGCTTGCCCCAAACTGCTTTAGTTCTTAGGGAGGGAAACCACTGAAATTAATAAATTGGGGTAAGCTGTTAAAATCTTATATTTATTGGTCGAGGAAACACTAATACGAGCTGAATTATTTCCGTAATTCCAACTGCCCATGAAATCCATCATTACGTCTAAACACATTATTCCGTTCATTTCAAATAGAATCATAATAACTAAGTTTCGACAATTCTCATTTCATCATTTTCATTTTAAAATCGGCCGCTAACGCATATAAATATTAAGCACGAAAACACGAGCGTGCATTATTTTCGTTAATTTTTCTTAGGAGCGAGATGGTCGACCCATCTCCACAGTATCGGAAGTGTTGTCGAGTCCTTCAAATGTGTCTATGACACGCGATATAATATTCTGGTTACATACCAACATCTACTATGTCGTTTTCTTTATTTTTACTTTTTGCTTATAGTCAAATATGATTTTCTTTCATTAGAAATTTTTCGGCGTTGTTCTCATCGTCGGCGGCTGTTTCTTAATTTCTGATTGAACTTTTCTGTCGACGGAGCCAAGTCACTATTCAGCTCACCTCATTGTTTGTCTGGGAAACAATCGATTGAATGAGAATTCAGCAAAACAGATGTGTTTTGTCCCCTTCTACAACTTGGCAATTGTCATTCCGCATTTTGTGCCTGAAAACCCACAAGATGCGTTGGTCTGACTTCACTTCCACCGTCCACCTTACTAAAGAGAAATTAGTCTACATCTCTGCTACCTTATGCAAATAAGTTCAATCACCTCTCACCCCCCAATCAGACAAAATCGGACCCCAACTTTGCCCCCGACTCGAACCTTGACATCGGCAGTGGCTGCTCGTCAATTTTCGTTCGAAGCACTTTCAATTTATTTTCCTGCCATCCACCACTCCTTCAGTTACCCTTTTGCCGCTGTCACACTCTGCAAACATCCATCTGATGGCGTCCAGCTTGAGCGTCCACCTCCCTCGCTAGTGTGCGTGAAGGAGAAACGCAGGAGCCCCGAAGGATTTTCAATCGAATCTGTCAAATATCAAGAGAACCTTCAATCAAGCCGAAAGCTCGACGTCTCATTTTTCTTTTCATGTTACCGTCAGTATGACGACGATGATGTGAATCAAGATACTGTTGTTTTGATATGATGAAATCACCTCTCACCCAAACTCCTTCGGGGTGACAATGCAAACGGCTGACAAGTAGCGCAAGCACACAATGTGTCCGAACGGGAAGTACAAATCATGGATGACCACCTCCTGGATTTGAACAACGTCAGACCACAATACGTATACGTATATTAAATTTTCATTTTATTTTTCCCATTTATCGAACATAGGCTTTGAAATTGAGTTCAGGTGTGTTTAATACGTTTTTGATTATTCATAATCGTTTTATTCACGGGTAAAGCTGCACAGAAAATATCGTTCGAATAGCCTACTTGTATTAGAAGGATTATTAGTAGTCGGTAAAAGCATTAGCATTTTAGTAATGGTCTGAACTTCATAGTCGTGGTATTGAAGTTATAATCAAACAAACATCAGTCGGCTGCAGTTGGAAATATCATTGCGATCAGTTGGACCGGCTAGCTGTTCCAAACTTGTTTGGATTTGACATTTTGTCACTGAATTTGTTGCCAGGTCTGCTGCGGCGGCAACAGGTTGTCTTTTGCCTTGAGGCCCCAGCAAGTTGCAGCCGGTTGCAGAATTAACGGAAACTGAAGACGACTGAAAGGGGTTAATAAGGCATGCAACAATGTCTCAGACGCCAGGCAATGCCAGTCTGGTCTTTGGTGCAGGTCTTTGCGAACTTCGCTGTGGTGCTTAGTTGTAGATCATCTGATTCTGAGAACAGATCAGTCTTTGACATGGACTTTGCCACAAACAGATCGTGGGAAAGAAAGTGTACGTTAGTGACGGCACTATTCGGGCTGACACCTTCCATCCGGAATGTACACACGAATACTTATAAAAAAACAAGATTCAGATATAGAGGGCGATTTTTCAATATATATATGATCCTTAAAAAATATAATAAGTTCAATTAATCAAAGTAATAGTGAATTTAGAGTTCGTTAGGATACGCATTTTCTTAGTTCAAACGTATACTTCCAGGGAATTACTAGAACCAGACTGTATTTACAAATCTGCAGCTCTTTTGGTTCCCGAGACGATCATAGGATGGGATGACGGCATGATGGACTCGGCAAGCGATCCTGATCAAATTCTTTTCACATGATGCATATTTTTTAACAAAGTTTAGTATTTCCAAGTTAAGGGTATAAATGTTTAACTCTTTAATCTTAATGCCATTCAGTGCCGACCTTTATTTTATCCAGATTTATTTTCCTTTATAACAATCCGCATGATGATTTATATTTTCCTTAAGCTTAGAAATCTTAACCCCCTTCGAGAAGACGCTGGTCGTCGCCTTAGCGAAACACCTGCGTCTTTTTTCACATTGCTGCCGCATAGTGACGCAAAAATAAATTTATGAATGATGTCGTCGGCTCCACTCATATGCCCAGACATGCATATGGCAAAGGGTGGAGTAGGAGTGTAAAGACAGATTGGCACGCTGTCGTTGGTTCGTCGTTCCTGGCGTTGCACATTTTTCAGACATCACAAAAATTCCCTGCCCAAAAATCGTGGGGCAAGCTAAACCGAACCAAACTAACAGGGAGCCGGAAAGACCTACAGTGACTTATGTTCGACTGCCGCTGCACCCGACACATCCATCATCTATTCTAGATTAATTCATCTGCGTCACAGGGACCAGTAAGTGTCCTGTGTGGGCCACTATATTTATAAATAAATGGGAACTCGACGGTGCCGACATCCTTGAATGGTTTCATAATCGAAGAATACTATTTATACTAGTTTACCATACACAACTTAAGTATTGGCAGTGAAATGGTTAATTAGAGTCAATGGCTTACCATCGTGTTTTTTTTATAACCAAATATCAGAATAGTAATGTACAAAATATCTATTTTATTATTACCAGTTACTCGTAGAGTATAAATACTAGATTCGTTGAAAAGTATGTAACAGGCAGAATGAAACGTTTCCAACCATATGAAGTATATATTCTTGATCATCGTATAGTAAAATCGTATACTAGATACGATGAAAGGTATGCAACGGATATAATAAATCGTTTTCGATCTTATGAATATATTCTTGATCAGGATCATTAAGCGAGTCGATATGGCCATGTCCGCCTCTCTGTACTTATAAAAGTCGAGATCTCGGGAACCATAAAAGCTAAACAGCTTGTGACTCCTACGCCATTTTGATTGATTTTCGTTTTAATATTATTCTATCAGCATACCAAAAACATTTTGGCCACGCCTATTCTATATCGCAAGCGTATAACAAGAGAGAATGCGATAGTCCCGTTTCTGAACTATCAGACACCTGTTTTTCAGCTAGTGCAAGAAAGAAGGAAGAAATTTCAAAAACTCTTTCGAAAAATATAAAAATTAATAGAATCAAATTATTTAAAAATATCTTCAATTCTCTAGTTTATAGTTTCCATGATCTCTGCGTTTATACGGGCCGAATAAAGTGGCATTTCTGGTTTCCCAAATCTCGGACAAAATAATTTTGCCATTATTTGGGGACATTAAAGTCGAAGCAGACATCAAAGTGCCTTCAATTCCACTACTAAAACTATTACGGCACTTTCGCTCTACTATTGCACTTTGTACACTCGTAAAAAAACCCGCAGTTTAAAGTTTTGTTGGAAATCTCTCACATAATCATAAAACGACGGCGGGAAAGGCAATGAAGCAGGCCAGAGGAAATTTGCCGGACAGATTTATGCACTAGAGAAAGCTTTGGCTCCACTGCCAGACGCGTCTCCCAGCTCCTTCCCAGCACTTCGTATGCTTCTGTGCCTGGCCGGGGTGACTTCATAGTTAAAGTGTGACTGCAGCGCAATCGCTTGGATTTAGTTGCAATTATTTTTAATGTTGTTTACTTACACTTCAATTGATGATGCCAATAACTGTTTCAAAAACTTTTCGTCCCAAATCTAAGCGTTCTCCCTAATGGCTGACCTAAAATAAGCTTGCAAAAATTGGTTTCAGGCACTGTCAAGGATTATTATACCCGTTACTCGTGGAGTAAAAGGGTATACTAGATTCGATGAAAAGTACGTGTATGTAACAGGCAAAAGGAATCGTTTCCGACCATATAAAGCATAGAATGTTGAGATAAAGCATGCAGCTTCCAGAGACATTATTTCCAATTTTGCCACGCCCACTCGAACGCCCACAAACCGCACAAAACACTCGCGCCCACATTTTAAAATAGTTTTTAAGTTTGTTTTCATTTTATTATTTTTCCCCAATTTCTACCGATATTCCAGAAAATTTTGAAATTTCTCGTTTGCACTTCCACTAGCTGAGTAACGGGTATCTGATAGTCGGGGAAGTCGACTATAGCATTCTCTTTTGTCTTTGATTAAAATCCCAATGCGAAACTGATTTTTGAAATATTTGTATTAATTTTTAATTTACTTAACAAATTATTATAGAAATAATAGAGATCAATTGCCTTCTTTCGATGTTCTCACCATAAATATAAAAGAGGAAGGTAATAAGCAACTGCAGAAGAGCAAAGCGATATCAGAAAAGCATTCGTCACAGAGATGGCAAAAAGGTGATAAGACACGCGGTGAAACGCCCAAGTAGCTTGCTAAATGCTGGTGACCTCAGTAACTTAAGGTGATTAGTATGGTGCTTAGACTAGCCATATGTTTTGTGAAAAACAGCTTTTTATAAATTGGAAGAAGCACACTGAACAGATTGAACAGACAAAAATGTGTACCGGATGTGCAGGAGATGAGAGAAGTTGAGCGCCGCGAACCTGGATGACCCAAAATGATCCGGACGGGAAAACGAGAAGCTGAATAGTTTTCTGGAGGATTTGGGTATTGTTGCCTATGACAACAAACCATGTTTAAACAAACGAGGCGGAAAGAGTAATTTGTCAATAATTCTTGACGATATTCGCATAGCCTGCCAGACTCAAGAAGATTTATCTAAGGTTAATGCCGGAATATCAAAGGTTTTCGAGTGCTTGTGAGCGTGGACGCATTTGGAAACAAACTTGCGCTGCGTCTAAGTCTCTGCAACTTGCATGCTTAATTTAAATTTTCTAGTTTTTATAGTTCCTGAGACTGAGGCGCTTATACGGACAGACACATACACGGACATGGCTAGAAAAAATATCACATTTTTCAAAAGTGTGAGCGTGACAGTTTTGGGCGGTTTGTAGGCGTTGGAGTGGGTGTGGCACAAAGTTTTTTGGCAAACTTTTAGAAATTTGCAAGATATGTGATATATATATATATATATATATTCATATATCCAGAAACTAAACTAAAACAAGAGAGAAAAACTTTAAAATTTTTCAAAAGTGTGGGCGTTGTTGCCTCGCCCACAACCAGCACTGTCATTTCTTTGCGACGAGAATCATGTACATACGTACGCCTGCGCTTCCTCGATTTGCTTTAAACTGTCAGATTGCGCATAGCCTAGAAAATTCATCCGCGACTACATTATCAGATCCAATGACATGTATGATTTTGTTCGCAAACTGCGAAATGTTTCCAAGATAACGAAGTTGCCTTGGTGACGATTTTTCAGGCCGTTGTCTAAAAGCACAAGGATCACAAAAAAAAAACGGATCATAGTTTGGATACAAAATACTGGGCACTTGAAGTAGTACTTAAAATATTGCTTAAGAAATACAGAGTAATTTACGATCATACGAGCTTCAGTTTTTTTGTGTCGATCTGGTGTTCATTCGATCAAGTGTTGGTCGTTTTAACGTTCTTAAGAAGTTCTGAAAGAGGTGCCTTGATATGTGACTAATGGGGCAGGCATCTTCGGCGGTCAAAACAACATCTGATCACAATTTTCTTGGTTCCAGATTCACGGTGATGTAATTAAATTTGTCATCGTCGTCGTTGACGAATGAACCTTCCACGTAAGCAAACCACAATTGGGGATTATTGCCCAGTGGGTCGGCGGTCCAGCAGCTAAGTTGACTTGTAGCGCAATTTGGGATTGAAGCTTTCTGATCCGGTTCAGCGATTGTTGCTGGTCATCGGGCACGATTTCGTATTCGTCGCTCTCGAAGATTAGATTCTTGGGAACAAGATATCTCAAGTTTTAGCGATATACACCGGGCATAAACTATTGTAGTGCCACCACTTTAGTTTATTGTATGTTTATTCTTAAAATAACTTATCAAAGGTTCACAGAGACTGTTACGCTTTTGGCCGTTAGATCAGGCAAAAAGAGTGAGAGAGATCGATAAGTGAGTTGTATAAGGGATGAGCCATGGAATCTATCGCAGTCCAGTTTGTATATCCCACACCAGGTGGCCCTTCGACAGAGGCACCACCCGGCTTATTTTTAAGTGCCATCTATATCTAAAGATACAAAATTTTAAAATTAATTGGATAACAAATCGTATTTTGGAATGATTTTTTTTAGTGTATCTTTCAACTCCAAGGCCAGTGCTGTCAAGTGCTGTCATGTCCCACGCGTCAAATGAATGTTTCATATGCGTAAAGTGGGGCAAAGGACGTGCTCCTGAGGCAGATATGTGTTCCTGGTCCTGTGACATTTGATTAGATTTTCGTTTTCTGAGTGGTACTTGTCGGTTATTGACAATACCGCAGAAAACAGTTAGGGGATTGTTACGTTAGTGTTCTATCTGGCTTTTAATTTGAGAGGTTATTTCCGCCTTAGCCTTTTTTTGAGCCAACCCTGATTCCTATTACAAAATTGAGAGCAAGCCAAGACACTGCGTGTCATCGCAGCTCGAGGGATGCATAAGCTAGGTAAGGCTATAAGCGAAGGTTATGTTGTGGCCGCGTTCCTTGGGTCCTTCACTCTTTTGCACGATACTCATAGACAAACTTAGTTTGTGCAATCCAGAAATGATTTGTGCAGTTCGTGAGCCTGTGCCGCAGCAAATTGCCACAAGATCCCGAGATGTAAGGAGCTTCTCTGATAAACATGTGTTCTTTGGCTAAGTTGGTCCTTCTTGTTTCGCACCTGTCGTTCATCCCCTTCGTAAAAGGAGTGCTGGCTGCCCCAGCGGCATCATTTCCCATGAAAAATATGGGAAAACGTTGCAGGTAATTTGGGCAATTATGTGTTGCCAATGCGCTGGTAAGGCCCTTGCTGCTCAATGTTGGAAAATTCGTGCACGTGCTAATGGCCAGTGAAGTCGATGGGATGCCTTGAGTTCTTCAAATCAAGTTCCATGGCAAATAAAATCTCGTCAGCTGGCCGCGGACCATTAGCATTTTGGTTGGGAATTTACGTTTCCAGTGCGTGATCTGATCGTTTGGAATATTGGCATGCTGTTGTCGTCATCAACTGCCTGCCAAAATGTTGGAAGGAAATCAGAAATTGCATTTAAATATTTTTTTAGGATAATGTTCTCTCAGTTTCGAACCCAAATTTATACTCTTTCAAGTTTTCGAATGATTATTCCGGTTTTTGCCAGTATAAACGTCGAGACATCGAGATCTATAAAACCTAATAGCATGGGATAAAACAGACCAATTTTGTTAGTCAGCACCAAGGGTTATTTTTAAATTAATAAAGTTTTACAGTAATGCGTATTTTTTTTCAGAGTAATTAGTATTAGTGAAATTGAACATTGAAATATGTGAAATATGTGAAATATTGCAAAATATTAAAAAATGTAGACA
Organism: Drosophila orena; assembly: GCA_005876975.1. Lineage (NCBI taxonomy): Eukaryota > Metazoa > Arthropoda > Insecta > Diptera > Drosophilidae > Drosophila > Drosophila orena. The sequence continues at coordinate 166,836 of VCKV01000315.1, forward strand.
TAATTTTTCACATCATAAGTAACGGGTATAAAAGCCATCTTACTCCTCGAGAAGTAACAATCCCTTAATAGCGATATGGTGTGGATATCGGGATATGTTTTCATTTCAACAGGGTGAGCTCGGAGGCAATGTTGCGATGGCGGCTCATCGATTTCTAAACGTCAGAGTAAAAATGTATTACTCCAATAACTTTACCGTTATGATGGCTTAATTTATGAGTCGCAGCAGCAGCGAGGACGGCAAAAGCAACAATACCAAAGCACCAACAAATGAAAAAAGCAACTGCTGCACTTTTTGCTGCCATGTCCGGAACCTCTCAGTCCGAGTCAGTGTCCTGTGCCCATGTCGCTGTGAGTGTGTCCCTGGGCTTGTGTGTGATAATGTCCTGTTTAAATGCAATAATTTTAACTGCAATTTTCCGCGGGCCATAACAGGACACCACCCAAGCCCGCAGTCCTTCCCATTCCCATTTCCCATTCCCAGCCGTAGCCCTGCTGGAACTCTTCCCTTTGTGGCCATTCCTACACGGTCGCCCGACTGTCAGGACGTGTGACGACCAAATGACTGCCAGCTTGCATTTATTTATTGCTGACTGACGTGGCCCTGGTTCACATGTTGTGCATTTACCAGTGCTGTATCTTTGGCTTCATCGTAACTCCGGCATCTTTTTTGTAAATATACGTATTTATATTCATGCATATAAACATTAAAACAATTATTGTAAGTGTAATTCTAAATAATTTTGGCAATAATCTATTACCATGGGCCATCCAAAATTTAACAAGAGAGAATGCTATATTCGATTTCCCCGGCTATCAAATACCCGTTACTCCGTTAGAGGACATTTTAACATTTTCTGGAATATCGGTAGAAATTGGAGAAAAAAAGATGAAAAACAAACACGGGAGAATGCTATAGTCGAGTTCCCCGTCTATCCCCGTCTATACCCGTTATTCAGCTAGTGGAAATAAACATAACATAATTTTCCGAATATTATGAGAAAAATAAAAATAAATATAAATTAAAATTTTAAATATAAAAATTAAAAAGTGTGGGCGTGACAGTTTGGCAAATCGGTAGAAATTTACAGGACCAATAAAAAAATATCAAAACATTTTTCAAAAGTGTGGGCAGCTATTGGCGTTTGTTGGCAATATAATTTACCAAACTTGCGCTGCGTCTGTGTCTCTGGAATCTGCATGCCTAATATCAACATTCTAGCTTCTGTAGTTCCTAATATCGGGCCGTTCATACGGACAGATCTACTAGGTTGATCCTGATCCAGAATATATACTTTATATAGTCGGAAACGATTCCTTCTACCTGTTACATACTTTTCAACGAATCTAGTATACCCTTTTACTCTACGAGTAACATGTATAATTATCAACACAGTTTGTGGGCATTAGAGTGGGCGTGACAACAAAATTTAACAAACTTGCGCTGCTTTTATAGTTCCTGAGATCTCGACGTTCATACGGACGGACAGACAGGCGAACATATGCAGATCTACTCGGCTATTGATCCTGATCAAGAATATATTTACGTTATGTAGTCGGTAACGCCTAATACACTAATACCTTTTACACTTCGAGCAAAGAACGCTTTAGTCGAGTTCCTCGGCAAACAGATACCCGTTACTAGTTAGTAATTTGTGGGCACGAAAATAATAAATTCAAACCAATCTTCTGCATGATTAATATCCACTTTCTAACTTGCATACATCCTCAGGGTACGGACAGATCAGTAATTCCTGTTACTATTCATCAAATCTAGAATACCCTTTAATTCTACGGATAACGGGTAACGATTGCTTTTTTTCCGTATCTAGTTCCATTAACAACCAAACTGACTTCGGTCTTTTAACTGGACCTGGCAGCACTGACTCAGTTGCAATTGACGACTACCGCACACGCAGGTTTGAACCTTCACTTCAGCCAACCTTCTCCTGGGGATCAGGGGCCTTTAGCGTCACTCTGTCTAGTTGCAGTCATAAAACCGAAAGTTATGACAACACTTCCGGGATTTATGGGCATTTTGCAAAATTATTGTTATTTATTTTATTGATGTCTGGGCTTTATGCAATTTCACAAATATTTCGTTGTATACATTTCAACGCCCCTCCACTTGTGCACAGGGCGTATAACCCTGCATCGTGGACGTGAAATGCACAAATACAGCCTTTAACGGTATTCGCCGTCAGCGCAATTTATGTCCCTGACTGCAATAGGCATTTACTTTGAAGTTTCAAGTGCTCTGCAATGTTAGTCCTTGCTCTGTTGAGTCCTGGATTTTGAGTAGTAGCTAAGAGACTCGCAAGTCGTAAGTCTATTGACGAAAGCGAGTCATAAATAGCATCACGTGTGGCCCACTCAAACCGTAACTTCTTGGAATTTGGCACTTAGAGTGCTTCTGTATTCTTAGTTATACCCGTTACTCGTATGGTTAAAAGGTATAATAGATTCGGTGCAAAGTATCTAACAGGTAGAAGAAAGCTGATTAATAGTCGAGTCGATCTGGCCATGTCCATCCGTTTGTCCGTCCGTATGAAAGTCAATATCTCAAGAACTATAAAACCTGCAAAGTTGCGATTAGACATGGATATTCCAAATTCATAGACGCTGCGCAAGTTTGTTTTCTGATGATGCCACACCAACTTTAGCGCTCACAAAAATGGTAAAAAGCTTTTTGACTTTCTTTCATTATATTACATTTTTTGACAATCGGTATTAGTATTTTTTCTATAGAGAAAAAATAGCGAAAAAATAGAATAGAAAAAATAGAGAAAAAAAGCCGCCTAAAACTGCCACGTCCACACTTTTGAAATACGTGTTAACATTTTTTCATTTTATTATTTGTCGTTTAATTTCTGTCGATATACCAAAACATTTTGTCCACGACTACTCTAACGCCAACAAACCGCCCAAATCTACAACGCACACATTTTTGAAAATTTTGTTAGATATTTTTCCAATTTTTATTTTTCTTGCCACTTTCTATCGATATGACAAAAGAGATTGTTGAACTATCTAGTTCGCACTCCCGATAGGAGGCTAATAAGTATCTGATAGTCGAGGAACTCGACTATAGCGTTCTCTCTTGTTTTTCATGTTATCATTTGTTTTGCCAATTTTTATCGGTACGCTAAAAATAATTTGGCCACTCTAAGGCAGAAATATTTTCATATTTTTTATTATTATTTTTGGTTTTCAACTCTATCCATATGCCCAATAGTCCTACTAGCCGAGTGACGGGTATTGAATAGCCTTCTAATTACAAATGGATTGCCCTATTTTTGATTAAATTATCTTATATTACTGAAAATTATGTACATATATTTTAAATAATTTTTGGAATAATATTTAATCTAAGAACCTTTGTGTATTGTGCACCCTTAAAAGTCATTTTATGAGTATGACTTTCTAAGCAATTGATGCTTTGCAGGGACTGTTAATAAAAGGAATTGCTAAATAGAAAATTGCTGCTTGACAAGAGGAATGGAGAGAAAAGTACCTAGCCGAGATTTTTAAATGCGAAACAAGCAGTGACACATTTCGCTTATATGGAGCTCGGATGAAAAGTGGAAAGAGTATGTAAAAATGTGGACTAGTTAGGAATAACTTGCCAATGATAAATGATGCCCTGGGCTGTGTAGAAAGTGTTCTCTATTTCGGTCAATCGAAATGCTGATGGGGATGGGGCGTGAAATGAATGTGCGGGTATTTTCATCGGTTGACAGTATTGTGTCCTCTGCGACAAGCAAAATATGTGGCCAAGATGTCACAGCCAACAAAAGCTGAATACCACAGAGCTGGGGCGCGAGTTACGAGTTTTTAGAGAACGATATATGGGTTCTAATATTCCCCACCCTTTACATTTGCCGCTCGAGTTTTGCATGTTTCGCACGCCAATTCTCTCGCTTTGACAGATCGGCGGACTGCCGTCCGTCCTCAATTTGTCCTTGCATTTTTTGGCGTTGCCGGTTTGTCTTCTTTTTCAAATTTTTTCATTTCGGCTGCCTCGAGGCATTGTGTGAGGCATTAGGCAATCCGCCCCACACATTCGACACATTTTATTGGCGTGCCTGTCAATGAGTTATAAAGGCGAGGAAGCTCAAGTTGAGAAAAACAAAGGCCAATTGAGTGTAGACCTTAAGTCTTTTAAGGATTGCACGATTACACTTAATATCTGCGGTGTTGTGGGTCAATTCCGATATATTTCAGGCGACACTTGAGAACATCTGAAAAAATCTTGAGAACTTTTGACGTGGACCTATTATGAATATAATAATAACCGCTTTCCTTTCAAGGTCTAAAAATGTATTGTAAAAAACTCTGCGTATAATCGGATGGACAAACAGATTTTGCATGATATTGAACAAAAAATGTATTCTTCGAATGATCGGATACGTTAATTGCTTGCTTATTTTTAACCTTACTTTTTAACAAATAAGAAATATATGACACATGTCCTCGGCACAAGAGGCGTACATCAACATCTAAACGATAGGTGACATAAATTTAAACTTTTCAAATGGTATTGCGCTGAGTGCCAATACTCCGGGTCCTTCGGTTATCAAGATCCAGAAGCAAATATAACACTTACACTTAATTATTAATAAGCGGCAAGTTTAAACAGATCTGTTATTTAGTGACTATAGGGGGTTCTCAATGTGGTCGCAAATACTTTTTCTACACCAACATACATTCTTTTCAACCAACATAATCTGCTTTACGGATTAGCGGGTATAAAAACGAATTCTACACTATTCATCAATTTAACATCTCGGTATTGAGCGAAATTAAATTAAATTAATTAATTAAATTTTAGTTGGATACAACACTTTTCTCCAAATGATTTGGTAACCAGTTTCTTTCCTTCTTGGCAGGCGTCACAGCCTCAGAGTCTGAATTGCGATCCACCGAAACTCTCCCACGCCGTTTAGCCGAGGAGTGAACTGGCCGAAACTCTCACCTCTCACCGAAACTATCTGGCAATCACATCGAGCGATCGGCACGCAAGAGGCCTGCCAGGTTGGCGGTGACAGTTGTCCTACCATAAGGTTTTGTCCCAGCGCTTTGTAAGACAAATGTTTTGTCAACCGCATTTGCTTGCTTTATTTTCTTCTTTTTGCTCTCCGACAATGAATGTGGGAGCAATCTGCAATGTAGGCGTTGCAAAGCCACAGGTTCCTGCCACCGGAACCGGCGCTGTTGGAATGGGCAGCAAATTGTTCACAAATTTGGTGGCTGTTATGTCGGGAGCGGTGGACAAGAGCGAGTGGATGGCTTATATCTTTATTAGAAGTCGAACCGATCCAATTCGAGTTCTGGAAGAGCCAAAAGTTAGATTTGCAGCAAATAAATTAATTGTATAGATTTTTACCGGAATAGTTTTTACCCGTTATAGACTTACCATCCTAAGCAACTATCCCACCGTATTCTGAACATGTGATTGTTGCCAAAAAAAATAACATATTAATCAATTTCATACGGTTTGCTGTGAGTCAATTAACTCGAATGATTGAAATCATTTGCGCTGGAGAAACGCCGCTTAAAAAGGTTCGAAAAAGCTGCCCATCCGAGGCCCTTCGAGGCAAGAATACGACAATGGCATCACTGGATAACAGAAGCGCCGGCACCCACAATGCAACCCCAGGGCAAGGGCATAGAGTTACGCATTACAGACATTGTCATTGTCGTCATTGCTGTCGGGTCTAAACTCTAGTCTACTCAGCTTTACCTTCTCCATTTGAATCGACTCAGGACACGGGATCTGACTTGGCCGGGCCGTCGCACCCATCAAAGTGTTGTCACTGTCAGTGCGAATGTCACAGACACATCAGGGATTAACGCGGTGGCGAAGAAGGAGCCGGGAACTCCGGAACCCGGAAGCCGGATTTAAGGGTTTATGCGCGGTCGACAAATACACCGCCAAGCCAAAGCGGCTGAAAGGAAGAGAAAGGTGGAGCGTGGAAAGGCGACGAGGATGAGACTGAGGCACTTGTCGCCCACAGTGGAATGGTTTAGTACCATACACGCCAAGAAAACCCGAAGTTTGAGAAAAAAATACGAGAAGATATAAAAGGGACAAAGCTTCCGAATACTAAAAGTTAGAGCCACAGAAATTCTATGAATATTTTTAGCTAAATAAATATAAAGTCAGCATCGGTTAATAAAGTTATTGAATCTTCTAAAGCTTGAAGGATTTTCCCAGTGTTTTTCTATAGGCAAACAAAACGATGCCAACCGCAATAGCAACAACAATAATAATGAGGGCAAACATCAACAGCAGACAACTCAGGCGACGTCAAAGGATTGTGGGCTGGGAAGGCACACCGGAAGTGAGGGGTGCAGGATCGGTGGTGGATGGTAGATGGGCACCGAGTCTAGTGCCCATTTCGTCATTACTTCAACCACATTTACATGTGTCAGGACAGGCAGCAGAAGCGCCATGAAAGTGAGGCAGCGACCCTTTGAAGCATCAAGTTAACGGTGACAACAGTGCTGCAACCCCATCTGACCAGCAAGAGCCCAACCACTACCTCACCCACCTTTCTCTCGTCCATCAAAGTCGCTAGAAATGCTTTCAAGTTGCGAAAAGCCGGGAAGTTTCTTCTCTTTTGATGCCTGGGTGACCCCTCGGGGTAACAACATACCGCCAGCCATCCACCCAGCCACCCACTCATTACGAATGTCCTGTGGCATTGTCGACATGTCCTTCGCATTATAAACGAATTACTGTCGTCTCAGCCGTCCCTTGCCCCTTGCCCAACGCCGCTCATGTGGAACCCGGACCTCCAGGGGGCTGGAGCTTTGAATTTTGTCCAAGCCAAGTTGGGTAATCGCCGGTACATTTAATTAGACCCTGGTGTGGGCAAACTACAGTGAATAAATGTCTGACAATAAACGGATAGAAGAGGTACGAAGCTGATGTGCTCCAATCCAAAAGCATTTATTTCTGACCTATAGGAATGGTGTTGGTGGACTCGGAGGCGAATTTCAGTGGGGCTTATGCTTTATAGAGTTTATATACAAACATTATTTGAATTTTGTTGTATTTTGTTGTATTCCTTATTGCCCCTCTATGAGAAGCAATAAAATCGGTTTGGTTAATTTATTATTCACAAGACCCCATCTCTGCAATTTTCTTCTGAATTAAGCACATACCGCGGCGCCAAGAGAGAAAATTGAAAGGATCCTCATTTGAAAGTTACCTGCTTATAGCAGGTATGGCAGAAATTGCGATAAATAGCTAAACATAAATGCACTACACATGCGTTTTACAAGATTGAAGACGTCAGGCCGGCACCCAATGAAGCAGGGAGCCGGTCGGCGAAGAAGGCGAAATGAGTTCCCCTTCAAACGAGCGACTACACACATGCGCCAGGCTGGCTCGCTTTTTATCGCCCATTCGCGCACTTAATAATTGAAAAGGAAGCGACGATCTGCCAGGCTGCTGTCTGCTTAGTTCGGTCGCCGCTAACGCGCATCTCCTATTTGGTGTAGGCCCCTACAACTCCCACTCCCACTACCACTCCTTGGCCCCGGCCCCGGATCCGTATTCCAGGCCTCCGCTCCGTCGCCTGTCCAAATGTTTGTCGATAAATTTGCGGATGTGCGAGTGTCTTGTGCGTCTCGCTCTTGGCGGATGGCGGATGCCATCACTCGCGAAATCGCGATTGCCGGGCGCCGTGCTCGAGCCGCACAGTGGTGCAGACCCAGACAAATGTTTCGATGAAACTAGCACACAACAACATTTGGCTTGAAGAACTTATAAAAACTATACCCGCGTGCGCATATCAGAAGATTGCTCGAGAAACTTTTTAAAACGGAACAGTAGTTTTTTAGATTTTTTTAAATCTTTAAACACCAAAAGCAACAAAAGGAAAAAAAATTCTGGAATTTAATCTTACATCAATAATCAAGTCACTAACGATTTACACTTTAACTAGGATGTACGGTGTCCAATTTTTAGACTGTTTCATAATATATTTCAAATAATTTCAAGTGCGTTCTCTTGACATTAAGTAGTAAGTGTGCAACAGGTAATTGCAACGATTAGTTAGATTTGTGGACCAAGATATTTCCATTCACTACAACTTTAAGACGTTTTATCATTTATGATATGAACAATGAAGGGAACTGTCGATAAGCATTTAGCTATTAAGAGCCGTTGAGTTGATTTTGAAGACCGCTCGTTAACAAAGCTCTTTCAAGGATTCCCCTAAAAGACGGAGTGAACGTTCGCTTACCAAATTTCTACATGTTAGAGCAGTGTGCGCCGCCACTTCCCTCCACCCTCCCTCCCCATGGGCCAGTTGCATCAACATCGTCATCGGCTGCATTCTGCGGTTGCTCGTTTGGGAAATTTGAATTTGATTTTGTAATGCGGGTGGGCAGTGGGGGACAGAGCGGGGCGACGAGTAAGCAATCTGCGCGGCGTAAAGTTATTGACAATGGGATGTATCTGTCGGGTTGGTGTCATTAATGGCGAATGCTTTATGATCGCATTGCTTGTGCAATTTTCAACACATTTCGCGCTCGTTTTCAGCCCGGCCGATGATTTTCATGTTTATTGAAGTGAAGATATTTTTATCTATTTAGAGGCGCAAGTGTTTATTTCTACTGATTACATGCCGCTGCATCTTTGTGCCATCGCTTGCACTTAGTAAATATAAATGGCAAGAAATATTCCCTGCTCCCTATTCCTTTTAAACGCCTGATGAAATTATGGGAGCCAATATTCATTTAATTGAAGGTCTGTCTCTTTTCCAGCGATTCGTCTGGAAAATGCAGATGAAAAGAAAAATATTTTGATATTCAATTACAATTAAATTATTTAAAAATTATATATTTTCGCAGATGAAAAAGCTGAAACGGTTCAATAGCAAAAATCCGTTGTATTTTTGTCTTTACCAAAGTTAAGGGAAATTGTGCCTCTACAACAACGCAGGCAAGATAAAATCATTGCTCTTTATTCCTAGATAATAAATGCGGATTGTACATTAAAAACAAGAGAGTACACTATAGTCGAGTTCGCCGACTATCAGATGCCCGTCACACAGATAGGGGAAGTGCGAGCGAGAAAATTCAACATTTTTCTGCATTTTGACAGATAATAAAATGTTCAAAGTTGTTCAAAGTTTGGAAATAAACTTGCGCTGCGTCTATGTCTCGAGAAGCTGCATGCTTAATCTCAACATTCTAGCTGTTGTAGTTTCTTAGATCGAGGCGTTCATACGGACATACGGACAGACGGACGGACGGACGGACGGACGGACGGACGGACGGACAGACGGACAGGGTTAGTTCGACTCGGCTATTGATCCTGATCAAGAATATATATATTTTATATGGTCGGAAACGATTCCTTCTGCCTGGTTCATACTTTTCAACGAATCTAGGATACCCATTTACTCTACGAGTAACGGGTATAACAACTTAACAAACAACGCCAGTCCAGAGGCGGGCATGTGTATTTGCAGAACTTCCAAAGAACTCACAATTTAGAGGCGGGTGTACCTCAAACTCTTGGACATCGCCCATTGCATGGTGTACACATGACTTTGTTTAAAGGAAGTTTTCTGAGGGCATCCAATAAACAATTTACGATGGCGCTGATGATGACATGGCCAAAGGAAATGACTCTGTTCCAAGGCTGATGCCGCCAAAGTTGATGATGAAGGCCATTCCGAGTTGCAAGGAGAGCAGCTGTTATGTCCATCGCACTTAGCACTCGAAACACTTTCCACAACGTATCTTCTTTTCTGTGCTTTTTAAAACTGTGTACTGATGTTTGGAAGATCCTGAGGCGCTTTGTGTGGCAAGTCGGACTCGAACGCCTGTGAATCCTCCCTCGAGAAAGTCCTGCAAAAAGCATAAAAGTCAAATGCACTTGGCGCTTTGTCTGGTAAAGGAACGCGTTTTAACGCGTTATGCGGTTTTGGGCATTATGGTGGGCACTATTTATAATCCACAAAAACCCCCGCTTTAGTATCTCTTTACTAATTTGGCTTTTAGGTTTTTAAATAATCCCTCACTATCTGGAGAAAATAAAAGGTATATTGTTTTTATTTCAGTGCTTTGAAGATGAAGATTTAATTAAAAATAAGAGATTAAACGCTATAGTCGAGATTCTGGTCTATCAGATAACCCTCACTCAGCTAGAGTGAGGCCGAAGAAGCCCATTTTAGGTGTAACGTGAACAACAAATTTTTATCATATGAATAGAAATTGGCAAGACAAATAATGAAATAAAAATAATCTAAACATTTTCAAAATTGTGGGCGTGGCAGCTTTGGGCGGTTTGTAGGCGTTACCAGGGCGCGGCCATATTATTTTTGGTATACCGATTGAAATCGGCAAGACCAACAATAAAACGAAAAACAAGATAAAATGCTATAGTCGAATTCCCCGACTTTAAGATACCTGTTACTCAACTGGTGGAAGCGCGAACGAGAAATTTCAACATAAGCATTTCAACATTTCTTGTGATCGAGGTGTTCATACGATTCTCGTAGAGTATACTAGATTCGTTGAAAAGTATTAAACAGGCAGAAGGAAGCGTTTCCGACCATATAAAGTATATATTCTTGACCAGGATCAACAGTTGAGTCGAACTGGCCATGTCCGACGGACATGGCGTCGAGATCTCAACTACATTAGCTAGAATCATTAGGCATGCAGATTACAGGTGTAAAATGATAAAATTTCTATCGAATTGCCATTAAAACTCTTTGCCACGGCCACACTTTTGAAAAATATTGTGACACTTTTAATTTTATTCTTAGTTTTGTAATTTTTTAACGATTTGCCAAAAAAATTTTTGCCACGCCCACTCTAACGTCCACAAGCAGCCCAAAACTGTCACGCCCACTCTTAAAAAAATTATAAGTTTTTTCTACCGATATTTCATAATGTTGACATTTCTCGTTCGCAGTTCCACTAGTAGAGTAACGGGTATCTGATAGGCGGGGAACTCGACTATAGCATTCTCCCCTGTTTTGTTTATAAAAGTGCAGGAAAGGGATGTGTGTGTCTGTACAAGACATTCTATTTATGTTTTCTCTGAAAATTTATTGTAAAACTTAAAAGTTTTGATGGAAAAATGAAATAAATAGTGACATCACTAAAAGTAAAGAAATTATAAAGTGTCACCGGGCTTGATAAGTGGGGCTACAGCAACAATACAAACAGCAAAAACGTCAACAGGAGCACTGGCATGGCAACAACCGGTCAAGTTGATGTGGGCACCTCCAGGACTTCAGTAAGGACACTGACCAGCGAGGATTGTGAAACTGGTGAAGGGGAGGGGGGGGGGGAGCAAGAGCGTCGACATCAGCTCTTGGGCCCTAAACAGATTTGGGGATCAAAAGCCAAGGAATGTCTGATCGACGGCGGAATTACTATTAACATGGTAATACCAAATAAGAATGTCTTATGATTAAAAACTGCGAATATTAATTGTACTTTCTATTATTATCAAAAATTGTTCCGATAATTGTCCGATTTTGATAAAATTATAAATAAAATATACATACTATAATTAAAAACAAACATTTCATACCAATATCATCCTAAGAAACATTAAATTACGATGATGTTTGATTAATAGGGTAAATGCTGGTGAAGGACGCTCGACCAAGTGGTCTGATTTCCATGTGAGAAGATTAAAACTCGACCGTCAGCCAAGAAGGATTAGTGGGCGGGCTTCCCACCAAATACATGTCTAGAACCTTTTCACTTAAGCTGACAGTTATGTACTTGGGAGGGCAGCTGCCTCCACAAAATCCCCACCTCAATCCCTTTTGGGGGTCAGCTCGGTGTTCGCTCAGCTGTCATTCATGAGTTGCCGTTTACCGTTATTAAAAATTACATACTTACTGGTTTGAAGGACACAGCAGAGAAGAAATAAATTCTAAAGTTTCACATGCACTGTATAACGCTGGGGAGCGAGACTCGGACCATTGGGAAGAATTGCGACGCTTGACACGTCACAAGTTTATAGTGGCTTTTGACAGCTTGGACATACTTCGTTCTCCTCCCAGGGTTGCTTTGCTTCTCCTTTTTGACATAACAACGGAAAAGTATTTGACTTTTTCTATATGACGGTTGATTTTATAATTTTTTTTCCTGTCGCTGGAGGTGGGACCTCTCGTTTTATAAGAGTCTTGTTTTTACCAATGCAAATTGGCGCCCAGCATAAGCAAAAAGTGTCTGCACTTTGCCTAACTCCTTGATGATGATTTTGCGGTCACTCGTGCTTAATCCTTGGAGACATGTGTCGAACAGGAATTTCGTTCGCAGTGAATATAAATAATAATTTCTGGAGAGTTAGCTGGTAAAAGGTATCTGAACTTTGAGTGGATGTGGAGTACTGTATATGTCCTTGTCGGTCTCCTCAGTACTTGCCATATTTGCCACAGACAGCTTGTCGATCTTTATAATGTTGTAATTGAAAACTTTTTTCTCCCCTGCATCCATTTTCGTTTTTGTTGTACCCTAGAAAAACATTTCTTTTAAAATATTTTTACTTTTGATGTGTCATGCTGGCTGAAAGCTGTCGAGCCGGACCAAGGCAAGTGGACAGCAGTAAATTTTGCCGAAAATATGTTGGGATGGTTAAGTGTTGGGTTTGGGGACTATGAACTTTTTGCAAACTGTGACCAAAAATAAATGAGATTAATAAATTGATTTTTTTTTATTTGTGCGTCTCACAGCGAGCTCAGCCAGCTTCAACAAAAATACGAAATGCACCGAATATAACTATATAGAACTATAGCTTAATAGAGCGTATATAGTGTAATATAAATAAATCATATTCTAACTCGGGAACTCGATGACGTAAGCTTACTCAAAATGTTTAAAGATTGTTGGTCAAATATATCAAGTGTCTGGTTTTTAGAAATGTGCACACAAGGTAACTAATAATATTCCATTCCATTTCGTTTTTCGATATTTCTTTAAAAAAAAAGGCTAAGCAAATTTGCCTAAAACCAACCTTGATCACAATAAATGAGCCCCAGTGCATCCAATTCCAATGGCAGTGGCCTGCAAATTAAGACTTGCAGGAGACTGTTGGACAAATGAACATTTTCCGAAAAAGAGCCTGGTTGAGTGACAATCGGCAAGGCAGCCAGCAATGTTCAGTTTTAGAATGTTAAGATGACAAACGGCAAGCGACTCTGTGACACAAACTCACAAACACACTGCTGTGCAACTCTGTCTAACCGAACACGTTTATATGTCAGAAAGTATTTTTAGGTTTAAGCAGCAACTGCCAATAAACTTTGTTGGCGGATGCATCTTGGACAAATGGCAGAGGAATCAGGCGGAGTCAACAGAGGAGTCAAACGACAAATTTTGTGATAGACCGGACTGTATAGGAATATATATTCGAAACGCTAGCTAAACAACTCCTTTTCGCCCAACCCAGTACCTTATGGGTTCATCGCTGGCCGGCGAAGGCTGTTATGAAATGAGCAAAGTCCAAACTAGCAAAAGCTTTTTGTAATTTCCTTGTGGTTATGTACGCAAGAAATATTTTATTTTATTGTGGGCTCTCAAGTGAGCACGTACTAGACGATAAAAGCCTTTAAGTTTCGTTTTTGAAATATAAAATAAATATTGGACATTTTCCTCTCGTCCTATCTGTCAGCTGATGACAATAACAGGCATACAAATGCATTGGATTTCGGGTCACAGGTTGTACGGTTGACTTGAACTCAAGATACTTGTCATGTCCCCTTAGTTCTTAATCTTAAAGAACGCACAGCAACCATTGATTTTCATTGACCCACCTTGTCTAGACCATTTATTTAAAAAATAGTCCTTGACTTAGCCATCAACATAAGGAATACAAATTAATTCCCGCCATATTTCCGAAAAAATTGTGGTACTGGTAAGTAATGGAAAACATATCCAGAATTTTTAAAATTGTCGTTAATTTGGTTTGATCCACGAGGTTTTCCTGGGTGTACTGATTGTACCCGTTACTCGAAAAAGAGTAGATTCGTTAAAAAGTATCTAATAGCTAGCAGGCAGCGTTTCCGAACATACAAAGTATATATATATTCTTGATCAGGATCAAAAGGCGATTCGATCTGGGCAATTGAAAAATTTCCAGAATAATTTATATAATAATAATAGTTATAATCGGGATGTTATTCGACCTTGATGTTTTTCATATGCGTATATGTAGCTATGTATATATTTTTTAATATGGGTCGCATTAGACTATAATGCATTCTCTTGATTCTTTTTGTTATTGCGGTAAAAGCGAATAAAAGTAACCGGTTATATCCTTATTTAAAAAGAACTAAATATTTAACAATATATGTATTGTTCTATAATTATATAATTTCTCGATTGTACCTTTAAATAATCGATAGTCTGTCTAACAAGACCGTGGAATCAATTGCAATTCAACTTTAATGTCTGTGAGCCTATGTAAATGACCATTTAAGATGTGTGTTTGTTTCGGTACTAGTATTCCGGCTGGTTATTAAATGAGCGACAGCATCGACTGGCGACATCATTACACCAGCATTAATATATCACATAACCAAAAGAGACCCACCCTTGTATTTTTCACGCTGTCCACCATAATTGGCAAAAATTAATTAAATATTTTACAAATGAATGATTCAGCGTTACTGTGGCGTCCCAAGAGGGTGTGGTACGGAACTGGTTGGCCAACAACAGGGGAAATTCGTTAGCCCATAAAACTCCGGACCCACAAAAACATCAGATCAGCCGCGGCAGGCCCCACTTTAATCTGAAATGCAGGACTGCATTTGAATTATGTCAAATCCATTTTGTTTTAATGAAACGTTGATTGTTTCGCCATTAATTTCCTATTGTTTGACAGTAATTATTATTTTATTATAATTTATACTCATATTGCTTTGAAGGGCAATGCCAAATTCAATAGGAACAATAAGATTAAAAATAAATAAAGTGAACGTAGCTAAAATTTGTACATATTTTGTGTGTGTAAATAATATACAGAGAAAACGGAAAATGTTAATGTAAATAAGATTTGACTCAGGTTTTTCTCGCTTTTATAAATATGTACATATATTATAAATTATTGTAAACGTGAATGGTTTCGCCATCTTGAGTATGGACCCATAAATCGCTTGCATTGGTTCGCCTTCGTCAGTTAATTTAAAACATGTCAGACAACTCCGACAAGTTTGGACAATTGATTGACGTTTTAAAAGTTTAGCACAGAAGGCGTTCTTGCATCAGCAACAACCACACGTGCAACATGCAGCTCGGAGCAAGTTCCTTCTTCTCCAATCCTGGACTATCAGACTGGACAACGACCAACTGTTGGCCGTCCGACCAGAATATCCAGGGACGTTTTGGAATTGCAAAGAGGCCAAGCTCCGACCAGCCTGGGCCAAAGTAATTTATTTATTTTCCATTTGTCTTGACGATGAGCAAACGAGCCAAGTGATGGCCTGATGGCCCGGTTCGCTTCGATGAATGGCGTTGGCGTTGGAATGGCCTGTGCGGCCAGGTTGGGCAAGGAACGGGCTCCACAGAATGGATGGATGAGAGCCATGCCGTTAAAGATGAGAATACATTTCTTTTTGTATATAGTCGGATGCCTCGGAAACTGAGGCTGTAAAAAGCGAAACAGTGGTGACTTTGCTGAAGTTGTAATTTTATGATTTAGTGGTAGAAACAGGAGTTCCCTCCATACTATCAGACTAGTGGAAGTGCGAACGAGAAATTTTCGGGTTTCGGGTGGCTTATGGGCGTTAAGGTAGGCGTGACAAAAAGTTGTTTGACAAATCAAAATATACAACACTAATAAAAGAGGGGAAAAAATCAAAACAATTTTCAAAAGTGTGGTCGTGTCAGTTTTGGAATATACAAGACAAATAAGAAAATCACAAAATATCAAAACATTTTTTAGAATGGGCGTGGCAACACGATCCTGATCTAGTATCGGGCATAGTCATAGTGACACAGTACAATTAATTAAGGTATCAGAGTTACAAAATAAAAAAAAAAATGTTAAACAAAGCAGATCCCAAGATCCCAAATTCGGAACTCCGAGTCAAAAATAAATAATAGCACTGAAAATATTTAGCTTAAAAGAAATGAATATGCATATAGGTATAAGAGAAGAAAGTTGACTCATACTGACCATAGTGTCCGTTTTTGCCAAGCGTTCCGTTAACTAGTAGTAACACAATCCCTTAATCCCTCAAAAATCATTTGCACGAATATTAAAAATCACACCCTAGTTTTCTTTGTTATCGTAAGATTCATTACCATTAATTTAGATCTTTAAACATATTTTTTAGGCCCTTATAAATGAGTGTTGGATCTAACACTTGTCAGCCAAAACATCTGCGAAGGAGGAGGTTCTCCTTGAATCTGTCTCTTTTTGCTTATTTTAGATTCAAGCGTCTGAAGCGAACCATCCATCGCGCTGAGGACCTCCGCCCACTTCATCAATGTCGGACATTATTGAGCTTGAATACAGTCCAAGTTGCGCCTTTTTGAGACCCAACCCCACACACATCCATCCATCTGTCCTGGAGGACGACAGCTGCAGAAGATTGGCTTCGCCAGTGTTACGGGAATATCCAAGGACATGCCAAGGCGCTCGACGATGGATTATGAAGCTTCCGCTCGTTGCAAGGAAGCGCAGCGATGCTAGCGTCATCGTCATCAAGCTGGACATCGCATCGCGTTGTTTACTCGAGTCCAACGATATCCTCTTTGTTGCTTTGTTATTTTTCATGTCAGTCAAAAAATTGGCAACGGACATGGCCGATGAAATATGTTATACATATATAGCGATCGAACTGCGGGGGACAAACTTGGTCGTGGAGCACATTGCACCAATATTGAAACGTCAACATCAACTTGCCTAACGGCCAAAGGGCGCTGGCATAGAATAGACAAAGGATGCCGCCTCGACCCAAAAAGCTGATGAAGAGTTCACATTTTTCTTTGTATGATTTGACGAATGAGCTGTCATCTTGCATTGGAAACTTGTCCGTATATCAGCCCATTTTTTCCTGGACAACTCAGCACAGCTGATGGCCTTTATAGTTATATTCCTTTTTCAAACAATGTTGATGGCAAAAAGTTGCTCACCATTTCGTTTGATGCTTCGTTAGGGGGAATAATGAACGACTAGAGAGGTTTAGGCCACAGAATTTTCGGACTGAACTCTTCAAACACATTGAACGATATATACGAAGTTGGTGACACGGAAATATTCCCTATTCATTTGGATTTAATAAAGTATTTACTCGTAGAGTACCAATTTCGATGGGCTTCTTATACTGCATTCCACTTATCAATTAGGTATAATATACTATAATATAAAAAAATGTATAACATTATGTAATGTTAAGATAATATGTATTATAAAGTAACTCGCAATACATTTTGAAATAACTATAGTAAAAGGGAATGTCTGAGTCACTTACTCTTTTCAGAAGGATTCAACACATAAACATACATAGTTACAAATATGTACAAACGTTTTCAAATATCAAACTGATTGTGAGAATCGCACGAACCCAGCCACCAAAATGTTTTGCCATTTTGGACTATTAATGGCATGGGATATCTTTTATTGATGTCCGGACACTCATCACGGCTTCTTGGGGCCGGCAGACGCTTCATGTCACTCTCACGTACTGTTTCTGGAGCCCTCCGCTCCCGCAAATGGCCGTCAAAAATGATACGATACTGTTTTCAACTTTCGGACGACAAGGCCACCGAGCTGAGGAAAAATCAAGAGATATGTGCCAGTGGGAATGGGGTCCGGGAGCAGGGAAAGAGTTTGGTCGTGACGTACGTTTGTTTGAAAAATGCACGGGACATTACCAGGAGCTTCTGCAGCTCGGATCCGTGATATATGACGACGTGGGCAGGGGGTGGGTGGTGCTCTGACTGCAGGCGCCAGCTGCTCTATCACACCGTTGGCTCCGTCCTTGGGGACTTTGCTTTCGTCATCTTTCGGGGTCCTGACTGACCGTCAGCCCTGTCTCGACGTTCTGCTAATGGCTCCGGTCCATTATCTCGTCATGTTTGTTACGAAATTTAATTACTCTTATTTATTTTTCACTGCCCGTTCTCCTCCGCATCCGCATTCGCGTCCTTGCCCTGCTCCGGTTTTATGATTTTCAGCTTGGTCAAAAAATGTGAAAGCAAATATTAAACGTGAAAAAAATGAAATTAAAAATACTTTTTGCATAAAGCGTCCTTACGGCATTTCCATGCGCCCTTTCCTTTATGTGGTCCCTTGCTTTACCATCGTCTAAAGTTTCGTCACTTGACCTCTCAATAAAAGCCGTAATTTTTTTTTTGTTGCCTGGAGCTAGAGGCTCCGGGGATGAGTGTTTTGGAAAACACCGAATAAAACGTTTCGGAAATTATATTTTTTATTGTTGACAAGTTGCCGTCAGACGGTTATATGGATTGTCAGGTTAAATAAAATGGAATCTCTTTAAATTTTCATATTTTCGCGTTATTTTTTTAGGTATTTCAATTGCATTGATAATGTCGACTTTATTATAATATTCAAATATAGAAAGCCTTCAAAGCCTTTAAAAATAGAAAGTCTTTGCTGACTATCAATATGCAAGGAATACGTAAAAGACCTAAAAGGAATTGATAGGAAGTATGTTCTCAGATACTTAAACATTGCTCTTCTTTAACTTGCAGCCGTCGAACAATCCTTTTGAAATTAAATGCCCCACGGATATGCTGACTAAGGGAACTGTTCCATTGACCGGCTATGGAAGATGGAATTCCACCTGCTCTCCGTGCATGTCCATCAATGCTTTTGTCTTTCGGTTTTGTTTGCACACACCAGTTCTTGCACAAAATCCTTGCAACCCCAGTGGCAGCCTCTTAGACCTGCCACGCCCCCGATGCCAACGCAACCGCCCACGCCCACGCCAACTGGCATCCCTGGAGCTGTCAGTCAATGTGTCGTGTCACAGTGTCTCTCCATCTGTCTGTCACTTGCATGTCTGTATGTCTATTCTACGTGACACCAGGCGAGCGAATTTCAAGCTGCTTCAGCCAGCTTTCTTGCTTTCCTGCTTACTTGCTTGCTTTCCTGGTAGGACGTGGGCGGGCGGGGGAGCAAGGAGCCACGGTGAAGGATGTTCTGCAAGGGATGGATGGATTTTTGGATTCGGAACTTGCACTTGGATTACAAGTCTGATTTTGATGCGTGCATGTTTGTCCCGTTTTCAGTGCAATGAGGGGAGGAGAGATTGCACTCACAAGCGCACTGCTAAAAATCACTTAAGCATTAATAAATTAAAATTACAATATTTCGAACTAAGTAAATTCGACTTTTTCGAAACTATATAACTATCAACTAACTTAATTAGACATAAGAACACTTACATATATTTGGTGACTATGCCATCTGGATGCCTCTACTTAAATTAAAATGATTAAATAAAGGGTAGGTACATATACTAAATTAATTGAGTGTAAAAGGTATATTTTTTTATCAGAATCAGTTGCCGAGTCAATCTAGACATATCCGTCAGCTTGAACTTAAAGGAGAATTAGGGTTTTAGTAGTCCCCTTACAGATAAGAACTAAATTACTTTTAATTGGTAATTGATATTGCGGATTACTATTTTAAGATTTACGTAGCATAGCATGTTCAGTTACGTCAAAATATGATATCTTGTATATTTATATTGACTTTTAGAATGACTTGCTATGGGACCGGTATTTAATAGCCGATTTAATCTTATATGGCGTTGTTCTTAGTTTAACTACTTCTCTGAAGTCTTTAAAAAAAAAGCGTTACCCTTCAACTTTGTACACAATGAAGAAATATTACACACTTATTTCTTTATGCAAAACATACAAATCTCATATGCTCTTTTATAAACTTCCCTTGTGTTTGCTTTTTGCGATAAATTCAAACAAATTAAATTGCATTTGAAGAATATGTCACGACAAATTAATTTCTGGAAATGGTACTAGGATATTTAAATGTATTTGATATATTTTCTATACTTCGTTATTTAAATGTCTGAATTGTATGTATGTGTAAGTATAAATGTATGAAGCTATTACGTATGAAAAAGCATCTAGACTTCATACATTTTCTTCCGTGTAGTGGCCCCAAAACCCTTCTCTATTATGGGTCAACCTCACACAAATACGAGAGGCTGGAACGGTATGAGAATGTTCAAGTTTTCTTATGCTTTGTCTTCGTGTTCTTTTATTATTTTATTCCCTGGCCTTGTTTTAATTCACAGCGTCTGCTGCCGCGTCATCCTTCTGACTCGACTTTGTCTTCGTGGCAGTATCCTTCTCTGTCTCCGGCAACATTGTCTCAGTCCGCATCCTTGGCAAGGATGTTCACTCGCAGACACATGTGCCCGAGGAAAAAGGGGGCTGCAAGTGCAAGGCAGTGGCTCTTGTTGTTGGGTTGTAAGTGACATTCGCAATTTTCAAAACTATTGAATGAGTGACAAGTTCTGCAGACACGATTGAAACTGACAGTTAACTCGAGGCTCGGAAGGCAGTGACTTGCATTGAATATGGGCCGTACTATGTGCATCCTCAAATGACAATGTGAAGCTCAAACGATCACTGAATTTGGATCACAGCTTGGTCTTTAATAAGGAGAAATTATGCATTTACCACCACCTACCTCCTACCTCTTTGAATTAATTTTAAACTTGATTTGTTGCCCCTAAGGCCTGTCAAATATGAACAAGTTTCAAGATATTCTTTGTCACCTGATGATCTGGGAATATTAGGTAATGTTAGATTCTCTACATTTTATGATAGGCAATCGAGCATTTCGGGCTTTCACTGAATGGATTCACCAATAAAATGTCCATTATACAAGACCATCCGTGTAGTCGCCGTCCTGATGCAGCTGACAATAATGACGCTACCAACTCGATAAGCTCGGTGACTCACTGGCCATTAACAATTTCATTTATTTTGTCACATCGAACGAGTGAGTTGGGCTTGGTCTGTCGGGGACACTCGACCCAGTCTGTCTGTCAATGTCAACATCAATGTCACTGCGTCCTGGACCAGACATTTTGACAAATAATTCAAACCGCATTTTATAATGAATTTCCCAACGCCCTGGGAAGGATGCGCTGCCCAGAGGAGGGTGTGACTGCACCTGATAAGCCTTTCTCCATATTGAGCCAGATACTTGCGGGGAATTTATGCGGAATAAATTCCAAGGGAGAAAAAACACAAAACTGATAATTACACTGACGAGCGGGCTTTATTTTTAAATTCAGGTCTTAAGTGCCAAAAAGCGACGACTTGGCGTCACTTATACTGCCATCAT
Organism: Drosophila orena; assembly: GCA_005876975.1. Classification (NCBI taxonomy): domain Eukaryota; kingdom Metazoa; phylum Arthropoda; class Insecta; order Diptera; family Drosophilidae; genus Drosophila; species Drosophila orena. The sequence goes on from VCKV01000315.1 coordinate 188,175, forward strand.
ACTCCCATAAAAAAAATGATTTTATGGGGCAAATGCTTGTGGTGACTTCGGAGTGCTGTGCGATCGTAAATTTATTCGGTCATGCCTGTATCATGGTCAGGCCAAGTTGAAAATAAGTATCAGCTGCAAAGCTAGAAAACATTTTTACAGTTCGGCACAAATAAACAAAAGACCACCATTTTAACATGTTTGCCAATGCAATAATATAAAATACAACTTAAATCGAAAGACAAAAAATCTGCGACTAAAAAGTCAATATCCGGAAAAAAAGACTGTTTTTACCGCTGATAACTGCAATTATATTGGAACGCATCATGAACGTTAGTAACCATACAAACACCCAAAATAACTTACAATTTTGAATTGCAAAGCACATTTGGTCGAGGATTATTCCTCGCTATTCCGCTTATTCCCAAGCTATTCTAATACTAAGATTCTAAAAAGGAGATGGCCTGTTGCACCTCCTTGCGATCTTCGATGCGTGGCAAAATTAGTCCACCAATGGGAAATACGATGGATTTAAAATTGTCATAGATGTGTAGGGTCTCGAAGTGAAAGCCGTTTTCAATTACCACGTAATTTTTCTGGGCCTTATGCTGACTTGAAACTGGTGACATGTCCACGTTCGCGCAATTTAGAAAAAAATAAGATGAGCTGAGGGCCACTACGAGATCGTAGCATCCCGTAAGCGTTTCGTTCCAAATGGAGACGGATGCGAAGGCCAGTGATTCCCACCGACATATGGCAATGGCCTCCTGGTTATTGCGGAAAGTGTGAAATGTTATAACCCCAGTTGGATAACTTCCCAGCACATCGTGAGTACAATTGCAAACAAAAGTGGGCGAAGCCAGTGGGGCGGGCACCTCAGTAATGCAGGCCCTTATTATGTTCAAGTTGGAGGTCTCGCATTTCTCCAGTGCTGTCAGATAACTAGGATGTTCGGCCACAATCTTACTAAGGGGGTGTAGCTTAGGCAGGATTCTCTCGACGATCTCCGCCCGAATTTTCTCCTCAACCAGAACCACAGCCACCGCATTCGAGGCAAAGGGATTTTGAGCCGACTCAATTAGGAAGTGCAGTGCACTGTTAATATCACCTTCCTCAAAAATAATCATTAATTGAGGAGATAAAGTGGCATCGTCAGCTTCCGATGCTATTTCGATGACACTTAGATCAGGAGATCTTCCCTCCAGATTATGGACCATATCGTAAGTGACCAGATGGTCCTGTGACGAGGACCCATTAGGCTCCGACAAGGATGGATGCTCAGAATCAACTGAGCGCGGAAAGTATTTGGTTGTATCGAACATCGCTTACGCAAATTTTCACTTAGAAACACTGTAATGTAATAAATTTGTTTTTATATATTTTTAGATGAATATATTCGAAGGGCAAACACGATTGCATATTATACGAGTAGAATAAATCATATCTTATACATTTTCATATTTCAATAATTTTTATTCAAAATACCACGAATTCTAATATTACATTGAGCGCCCACTCTGAATCCTAACTATCGTAATTTATCAAAAGCAGTATAGTTTTACTGAGCAGTGTCCCTGCCATCCATTCCAAAAAACCAATCCCACATCGTGGGAGTTCAAAAGGGCATAACCCACGTTGCCCTTTATTTGTTAATCGCTTAATTTATGATCAAATGCGACAGTAAAATTAAAATATCACAAACAGATACAAAACACCAAAGTACACCAAACAGAAAACCAAAAATGCATTGGATTTGTTGAAATTAGCATTAATAATTATAAATATTTTGCCGAAATATTACAACTTTTTTATTTTGCATTTTAAGCTACACCCTTTTTGACTTACAACAAAGAGCATACGATTATGGAATAGTAGGAGCGAGCCAGCAGCGACAATTAAAGCCACAGAAATATTTTTATGGATGGCTCATTGGCGCCCTGAAAACCCACAACAAAAAAAGAATAGTAAATTTCCTAACGAGTTGAGGGACATACATACACGTTCGTACATGTGGACATCAAGTGCAGCAATAACAGAGCTATATACGAAAGGAAAATTTCGCTAACGATGACCATTTACATATATCAAGGGTAATTATAATAAAATGTCGAAAATAAAAATAAAATTAGTATAGAAAGCCGATTATAAAATCATATTTATACTAACAAACAGTTATCCCACACACACTCACTCGCTGTAGCAAACACAACTGTCAAAAATAGCAAGTCCCATAAATCAACAATAAAATGTTGCCCAGGAAAAAAGGAATTTAAACACAAATAGAAAAAACGTGCGTGATTTCGGATACAAACATAATTGCGAAAAACAAAAATTTGAATTATTTTTGTAGGTTTTTATTTCTAGCTATGAATATTTTGTCAATTTGCGTAGAATAAAATTGAGCTATATTAAAACAATTCTCAAAATGGTCGATGACATGGTAAAGAAGCTAACTGGTATTTTATTTGGGGTAAGTGCTTAATTAGCAGCCAGTCTTAAAATTTGTAATGACACCTTTATCCAATTCTAGCTTATATTGGCTGTATTATTTCGCGTAATTATACCCTTTACTCGGCGATTAAAAAATACTGAAAAACCCATCCATGTAATTAACTGTTTTAATTTTCTGACAAGCACCGTTTCCATTATTTTATGCCTGTATTTGGTGTGCATTTATTTAGCTAATTTAAGTGATGATTGGATTGTTTATGGGGTAAGTACTTAACCAAAAAGACATAAGGGCATATAATTGTAAATTAGTATATACCGCTGCAGATATTCGTCCTTCATTGGACGTACTTCGCAATTACAAAACAACTAGAAGCCATAAACATGAACTATAGTTCATTCATGGATAGTTTAACACTTAAATGGCTGGCTCACTCCAATTTCAACGAGACAGATTGGCCTTCGCTTGAGAATGCCGTATGTTTTATATATATGTATGTTTACTCATTGGACCTTTTAATGGATTTGGATTTGCATTTCTCAGTTGCTTTGCTGTGGAGTGGAGGGTCCCCGTTCTTATATGGATTATCTACAAGGTGTTCCAAGCCACTGCTATAATCCCGACCTTATCACTCCAGGTTGCAGTCAACTATTTAAACACATTTTTAAGCCGATGCTACAAATAAGTATATTGTTGCTGAGACTAACCATTTTTGTGGAGCTGGTAATATTACTTATTTTCTCAGCAAAGCTATTTAAGAAACTTTTTAGTTTGATCGGTGGAAGGAAACGGAAAAGAATAATTATACACTGTTTTGCGGTACTGTTAAATTTAATTAAAAACACATTAAAAATATAAGCCTATTTTATATAAGCCAAATACTGTTACCCAATGTCCCACTATGTAACTAATCTTCAGTTCCAAAAACAGCTTCTTGTAATACGTAGTTTCTTGGTATTAATAATACTACCTATTTTTAACTACTTTGGTACATAAAATATGCAGATGACAACTCCGAATGGAAAAGAAATAAATTAAAATATGCTGTCTTTTATTGCCGATGACAATTTGAATAAAATTAATTATAGTTTATCCTATTTTTAATTAATAAATGTCAAACATTTTGCGAGTATTGAATGTGAGTATTTAATTGTCTGATTTGTAATTGGTTTTTTTTTTCCTTTTGTCTTTTTGCCAGCATTTCATGGAAAATTGGTTTTGTTATAATTCGTTCGGTGAGTACGAAAAAAAGGTTTTCAATGGAGTGGTTAAAGGGTAGCGGTAACACAGTTTGGTCTCGTGCAGCGGAAACGGAAGTGAATATTAGAAGCCAAAATAAACTTTCGGAATGGGAAAACATTTCGCATTAAGCAAAATGTACACATTTTTGACAATTCCATACAGTTATCATTGGTCTGAATATGTCCCTCTTTGCTATCCGAAATTATAATTTATGGTCGTTTTTTTGGCTTAAAAATGTATATAGATAATGTCAGGAAATCAATTGTGGGAAATTTAAGCAATGTACAATTTTTTTTATTATGGGTGGCTTTAAAATGTTCTTTAAATACAAAAGGTCTGTTTTGGAAATATTAGTTTTACTAAAAATTGTTTTTCATTATCAACTCGTACAATAAAATGGGAATATATATTTATGCATATCCAAGGGTAAAAATGGATTCAGTTTGAAAACATCAATGAGCTACATATATTAACCACTGTCTCATAATTGAAAATCTGCTAGAAAGCATAAAAGTACTGCTCATTGAAACTGCAGAAAGCAAAAAAGAAATTTCACCATTTTTTGGAATATCGGCAGAAATTGGGAAAAGAATAACAAAATGACAAAAAAAACGTGTGGGTGTAACAGTCTTGGGCGTTGGAGTGGGCATGGCAAAAAGTCCTTTGGTAATTCTATAAAAATTTACAAGATATATAAAAACGTGAAAAAATATCACATTTTTCAAAAGTGTGGGCGTGACAGATTTGGGCAGTTTGTGGGCGTTTGAGTGGGCGTTAGAGTGGGCGTTAGAGTGGGCGTTAGAGTGGGCGTTAGAGTGGGCGTTAGAATAGGCGTTAAGGTGGGCGTTGGAATGGGCGTTGGAGTGGGCGTGGCAACATTTGGAAACAAACTTACATTGCTGGAAGCTGCATGCTTAATCTCAACATTCCAGCTTCTGTAGTTCCTGAGATCGAGGAGTTCATACGGACAGACGGACATGGCCGATCGACTCGGCTATTGTCCTGATCAAGAATATATTACATTATATTATATTATATATTACATTACATGTTACATACTTTTCAACGAATATAGTATACCCTTTTACTCTACGAGTAACTTTTATAATTACCAAAATATTTTAAAAATGTTTAATTTTTTTCATTTTATTATTTTTTACCCAATTACTACTAATATTCCAGAAAATGTTGAAATTTCTTGTTTGCACTTCCACTAGCTGAGTAACGTGTATCTGATAGTCGGGGAAATTGACTAACGCATTCTATATTGCTTTAATCTTATACATATATGCTATAAACTGTACTAGATCATTGTTTCTAAATTAGAGAAACGAGTACAGAATTTCGAAGCAAAAACGCGAAAACCTTCTTCAGACCCATGTTAGGCATCACTTTCTACTCGTAGTAGAAATAGTCAATAGTGTCATTGTCAATCATAAAACCCTTGAACGATCCAGCAAAACCCCAAACGGTTTCGGGTGTTGGGGTGATGGCTATGAAATCACTTTGATTGATGGCCGTTCCCGATTTGACGACGAAAGGAAGACCACAGTCCTAAATTTAAAAATATACACATCGTGTGCGATAATAATATGGGGCCCAGGTCATAAACACAGACACCCACGAAGAAACTCAAGTGGCTCGTACGAAAATCCGGGCTGTGCGGATTGGGTGCTCTCAAATATTTTGTGGCTGGCAAGTGCCAAACACTGGCCATCGCAGACAGGCAGTCATCAGAGTGAGACTTATCATTTGCTCATAAAAATGTCAAAACTATCATGCTGACATTGACTGATGACGTCGACTTGAAAGGGGGAATGACATTCCATTGGGTTCCATGTCATAGCCGGGATGCCAATGTTAAATGCTTCGTCTCCTCAAATTGTCGCATATCGAGCTCGACCAGCTCTGCTATCACGCATCCTTGCATTGACTGATTCCATTTCATCCTTTCCCATCGCTGTATTTTTTACTCAGTGCCCCTGCATTCACCCATCCGTCTATCAGTCAATCGACTCAGAGATGCTCCGGAGCCATCAGCATAACCATTACCGTCTCCTCCGTTTGGCATGATTCATGACTTCGATTGAATTTTGATTGACAATATCGCAAGCATTTAAAGTGTCTGTTTCCGCTTTCCGTGTTTTATGAATATTTTTCTCAACTCTGCTTGCAAGTGGCTTGACTTTTGGACGGCAGGGCTTAGATTTTAAAAATCATTTGTCCTTTGACAGATGAGCGATTGATTGACATTGTCAGCTATGAATTCATGGCTATTCCAGAAAGAGTTATCAAGACATGCAATATGCCTTGAGGTGTTTTAGTTGAATATTAGGGGCATATGCTTAATGCAGAGAATCACGCATGAAATAACCAATCCACTTTGGAACACTGCGATTTCTACAATTTACCAATGTAGTCTGTACATATGAAAAATGAAACACGTACATACATTAATTTATAGCTCATAATCGACCTGATTTTGTAATGCTTCTAGAAAATAATAGAGTTCGTTTAAATTTATAACCTCTAATATGTGTCATTCTCTGCATGGTATCGATTACAATCCCCATTATAAGCACCCACACTTTGAGCATGGACGCCCACATTAATTAGCGATAAGATCACTCAGTTCGTTTCATTTTGATATTGATGGAATTAATTTATGAGCCGCGCTTTTTTGAACGTCCACACCTCACTAGTTTATTTATGACCGTTAACAATTCGAACCAAATCAGAGCGATTTGAGTGATTACCGGCTAGACCAATTTGAGATTTATGCTCCGAAACAGACTGAATGTTGTCGTGACAAGTAGAAATCTAATCGGTACGGAGTGTGGTGCTTATAATTATCAAAACAACTGGTGTTTTAAAAACAAATACTTTTTTTTTATTACGGCTGTCCATATAAAATGTAATTCCAATAATACTCCTTTTGCTCTTTCATTACCTAAATTTACATTTTACGGAACAGGAATCGGTTCGTCGACATGCTGGAACACCGGTTCAATTTTATTAGCCAAACAAAAATTCACTATCATTCTCTATATTAATAGATAAGATTAGCATTAAAATTAATATTAATATTAAAATTAATATTTGCATTAACAACTTAATAGTGTATTTTTTGTCTCTTAGCAAAATTGCGCTACATGTTACTAATAACACAAAGTACGCAAATCACCAATTGTAAAATATGCCGCCAATATTGATGACGAAAATATTGGCGGCATATTTTACAATTTATTGGCTAAGTAACGGGTATCTGCTAGTCAACGCATTTCTATAAACCGCTACTACTTCTTTTTTTTATACACTGCTGAACAGTTTTATCGATTTGTGTACAATTTAATCTGCAAGCCTAAATTGAGCGTACTCCGCAAGCTTTGGTACCAACCATGCAGAATTTTAATTTTACAATAAAAAAGCCAATTATTCGTTTCAGCCCGGTCGAAAATATTTATATAAAGCAAATGGAACAGTCACGCACTCTCCGCCAAGAGGCTGAAGTGTGGTGGTGATCACGTCCAGTGGACGGAACATTTCAATTTACTCATTGCGCTGTTCACCTCATGTGCAACCTGAGGCCTGCCAACATTCGCCAACAATCAATGGAAAAGCGTTCATTTTAGGACATTTTGCGGTAATTGAAAGCGACTTGTCCTCCAAATGGTTTTTAATTATTTTTTTAAATTTATAACTCCCGTGCTGAACGCCATTCCAGTTCAGCACGGGTATAGAAGCTTTACTCCCAGCAAATAAATTGCAAATTATTACGGATTTTGGTTTCGATGTGGCATTTAAATATATTTTCATTTTAATTCCATTGCACGTCGCTCATCGAAGCAGCCTCTGTGGAACCACTGGCTCTTCAAACATACCGACATTTTGACGCAAATTATCCGCTGTGGGCCCAAGGGCTATGGATCATTGTCTTTGAGCTTACTGTTTGATTAATGAAATTTATTTCCATACTCTTTTCACCCTAGCGTTTTGCTTTATAAATTATTATAAATTATTGTACAATTTCAATGACACCGCACGTGAATACTCAGACCATAAACTATAGTTCAATTAAAATGCAAAAGTAATCATTTGGCAAAATACAAAAAACCTTGACAAAACTTAATTTACAGGTATCAAATTCACACGTTTAGTTTATAAGCGGATATTAGTATTTATATTATTATTAGTAGTATTAGTATTAGTATTATTATTAGCAAACAAAAGGAATTCGCAACGAAAGTTTCCAAAAATACACTATAGGCCTACAAAAAAATATACTATACCCTGGTGCTTGGCATCTTCGACACGACTCGTTTATTTACGCATACATATGAAAACAATTTACTACACTTAGAGTAATGGTGTGTATTGTGGTTTCCAGCTCGGAAACATTCCTATGTTTGACTATATTTTAGATGAGTCCACCCAATACACCTCTCAAATGCACAAGCAAAATACTTTTAGGTCCGGATCGCCGACGCAGTGGGACTGCCCTAAGTAATGATTGACCCGACTAATGGGACTGGTCAACAGAAGAACGTCAGACAGACGAACGGTGGCCTCAAAAACTCCATTCCCCGGAATCGTCCGTACCCGCAGCCTCAACTCGTAGACAAAGGAGTCGTCACCGAGGTCCAAGAAGTAGGCCAGTAGAACCATTTCGAGCTTCAGCTGCCGGCACCGTCCGAACGGTTTGATTAGCTGGTTGATGGATTCCACCAAAAAGCGACTGCTTCGAAGGACTAGTCCGTCGTCCGTGGGAACTTCGGTGAGTTCGCGGCAAAAGCAGAAGAGGGGAGGTATATGAGCCAAGTCGCAGGTCCTGTGGTCAGGAATCGGGAGAAAGAGGCTGATGCCCCTGGGTAACTTATTTGCGGGATGCGACTGGAGCCTTTTCATGCCGACCTCTATGTTGGCGTTCTTCAGTTGACCGAGAACTAAAACATCCGCCAGGGTTTCGCGCAGATCGTACGGAGTGATCAGGCTATGTGCGTTGCTTTCAAGATTCCCCACTGCCAAGGGGTATTTCCGCTTTAGCCATTTCGGGTATATTGCCACCATTAAAGGCTGTGATTCTTCCTTCATGCCCTGAAGGCTCATGCGGTATTCTCCAGCTCGCAGGCCGTGGTCGGACATCAGAAATAGCAGAGTGTTGCTTAGAATATCCGCGTCCATCAATTTCTTCAAGAGCATCATATAGGAAAGATCCAATTGCGAAGCGTATTCGTAGTATTCCTGGACACCCTGCGACTGCCAGAAAAACGAAAAAAAGGGGAATCCTTGCATATAGGGTACCAGTTGGAGGATGAAGTGCCTGAGAACCTCTTGGAATTTGCGTCCTGCCGTGCAGTGGATCATCTCTTTCAGATCAATGCTATAACGAGTGTGATTATCCATCTCGACAATTACAGGAGTCAAATCAAAATCGACTTTATTTTTGGGAAGCTCTTCGTCCCCGTTCCTACCATAGAAGATCCCTTTGGCGTTATCCTCACCATAGGCAGTACTGTATCCTTTCATTTTGAAGCTCTCCCACATAGAGAATTTCTCGTCGGATAAAAAGTCTGATCCCGCTACTCGACGGCTTTTGCCACCCAGAAACGGCACTAAATTTGCATTTGCATCCAAGCCCACTCGACTGTAGCCTAAGAATTTCGTGTGCGGGTGATTTTCTAAAAAGGACTTTACAAGGGGAAAATATCGCACAAAATGCATGTGAGATACTGAGTCAATGCCCAACACCATCACTGACAATTTTTCAGGACTCTCTGTCGGCTTCAATTTCGGATCAGGCGGAGGCAAAAAATAATATACGTCATGGTATTTGCTTTCATTAAACTTGTCCGAGCACCTAATTCGAACTATTTGCTCTCCTGTGCCGATCTTAATTTTTCTGGTCGCGCCACTTTTCAGATTAAATTGTCCATCCGTTGTGTACCGCCTTGAGTGGATGCGTGTGTATCCAGATTTCAGCCAATACTTACAATTCAAGTCCTCTGCAATCTTGTTGGCCTCCAGAAAATTGCTACCATCTTGAGTAACCGCAGTTAGTAGTTGAGGCGTGCGACACTGCAACTTGTTAATCGGCTCAATCGCACAGCAAAACGCCGCTGGTTTCCCTGGGCCACTTACATGACACACGGATGTGTTGACAAAGACAACTTCCTCGGGTGCAGCCACTAGATGCTTCCTTTCAAACCAGTCAGTTAGGGGCTGGAGCCCAAGGTAAAGAGTACAAAATAGTCCGGTCAGAATCATGGATACTTTTATTCGCAACATCAATCGTGCCATTTCTTCGGTTATATTACGATCCGGATAAGGACTTTTGATTGATAAATATCTCCGAAAGACGTTAGTTTACAGGCCTGCTGTAAGCCGTCACTTTCCAGACAGAAAATCGAGTGTAAACTATTACAAAAAATTATTAAATTAGTTTAGTATTTTTAAAAGGGTGGTATATAATTATATAACCCTATGAGAACTTAATTAATAATGTCGAACTCTGCACCAAAGAGGAAATGTTTTAAAAATTCCCTACATGAGCTCTATAGGAGAAACTAATTAAACAGGCTAAAAATGATTAGAAAACGTGGAATTGAATATATACACAAGGAATAAAAAACACAAATTTGCAGGCAATCGTTGATCCCGCATTTCGATAGTGCTTGAAATGAAAATGGGAAAATAAAATAAAGCCACTAATAAATAAGAAAAACCAAATACAATTTCAAAATAATTTTTGCTATTATTTTAAATAAATAATATGCACAACTGTACTGCCGAACATTTTTGGCTCGGCTTAGCCATGGAAATTATAAAATCTAATCACCTGTGCTTAAAATGTAATGAACGCAATAATTTTAGCGGATTTGTTTTCACATATCATTGGTAGTGGGGTGAAACTTGCAGGGAAAAGGTGTTCGGGTCGATTGCCGTAATTGGCGACAGGCGCTTAATGCGCCGCAGGATGTAAAAAACACCAACAAAAGGCATAAAAACTAAACAACATTTTCAAAAAACAAATAAAAAGGATTTGTATCTATCGACGTCCAAAACAAAACAACAGAGATTATGGAAAAGCATAACAAAAGAGTTTAATTTCTCATTTTTATTTATTATCGTATGCAAATAGGCAGTTTACAAATACCAGCAACCAAACATTTGAATAGTTTGAATAAAAATCGAGCAATTTATTTAACAAATTATCCATTTTAGCGCTGTTCGCTTTGTTTTGTCAAATGAGGTTAATTTGTGTTTAACCTGACTTGTGCTGGTCTCTGCCTCTTTCTGCGGTCAAGTGTGGGCAAACGCAGTTTGTTGGCTTTTCGACCCGTTAACAGTGCGGGCAAATGCAGTTAGAAGCGTCAACATGGCGGAATTAAACAAATTGTTGGTCATATATGTACGTCTTTCTCGAAATAATAGCCAGAACGCGTCTTTTTCCCAGATTGTGAGCGTCACCTACCGTCGGTTACAATTATTGCTCACGATTCTCTGACTTCATTGACCGTGGTAGCAATTGAAATTTTAATTTATTGAAAACTTTTAAGCAACGGATGATTCAGACTATACTGAAAAAAAAAACAATATTTCACCCATATCCATATAATACATAATACATACATATAATACATAATTTAACGCAAATACGTATCTAATATAATAAAAAATGTATCAGCTTCAATCATATTACCAAAAAAAAAAGTGTTTCAATTACTGTGCCTTGAATTTGATTGACAGAAATAACGCACCGCCTGTTTTTTTTTTTGTATTCAAATAGTTATTTTTTATTCTTTAATATTTAATTAATTTAGTTCATATTTCATTTTAAGAAATTCCGTTAATACTTTAAACATTTAAAATATAATTTATATATAACTACTAAAATATTGTAAGCTTACAGTTAACCACTTCACGTTTGATCGAAATTGTCGCTCATTTCAGTGGCATATACGTGTATATTACATAACTACGTGGGCTTATTTGAACAAACCAATTCACGTACATATATGTAAATACATAAGTCCAATACAGGATAATTGCAGTGGACATACCAAAAAGCACACCACGGATTGTTTTGTGAAAAAGGGCGAAGGGCTGGACTGGACTGGATGGTGATGGTGATGGTGATGGTGATGGTGCGTTGACGTTGTCATCAAAATAAAAATTAATTATGCATTCTATGCGCTGCATTTGAATTGCTTTTGTTGTTTATTACTGTCATTCCCATTTTGAGTGCGTTTGTTGCGGCGGCGTCGTAGTTGTTGTTGCTTTGTATCAGGCTTTGTTGGCCTGTTTGTTGTGCGGGATTAATGTGGCATTAAAGCACCGCGCATACTTTTTAGCATTTGGATCCGATAACTGCGGGGCAAATAAATTACAAATATAATAATTAAGCAGCATTATTTTTGACAAAACAAATGCACACACAGTGCACACATCGCGTACCACCTCAAAAATGTTGGCAAATCGGGACCGACGACTATCGTGCATAGCCGTGGTTCCACCCCTTGGCGGTAGAGGGCGATTGCGCTACTTTAGGCGTGCTGCGCGTTGTTATACTAAAATGCATTTGTGCATAGGAATTAATTACGCATAATGACAATTTGATAAAATTGAAAAATTACATTTTATTTAAATTGATTTATTGTAATTAAAAATTCTATAATGGCTCCCAGAGTCCGAGTTCGCGGTCCATCCCAGAAAGGCATTTGTGAACAATGCAAATTTAATTTATCGGCATTGAACATTGTTGTTGGATGAGTGCGTAACATTTACTGGTATTTACTTTACGTATATTCAAATATCTAGCAAAAGTGCACGGAAAAAAAAGTTCCTTAACACGAAAATAGTTCTGACGTTGCTAATCTTATCTTATATACGAGTATGTATGTATATACACACGTACACATATATAGTATACATACATATAGTATATATAAGGGAATAAGTAAAGGGAAAACCAGAGCTCATTAAAAATATTAAGCTAATTCAATAAATAATTCCCTGGGATTGACATCTTGTATTCGTTGAAAAGTAGGTAACAGGTAGAAGGAATCGTTTCCGACCATATAAAGTATATATATTCTTGATCAGGATCAATAGCCGAGTCGATCTGGCCATGTCCGTCCGTCGAGATCCGAGGAACTATAAAAGCTTAGGCATGCAGATTCCAGACTTATAGACGTAGCAAGTCAGTTTCCTGATGCTGCCACCCCCACTCTAACGCCAACGCGTTCTCTTTTCGAAAATTGCCTAACCACTAGCAAACACATAGATAAAATCGCCATTTTTCTAAAGAGGTATGGTAGCTCCGCTAGTCAAGCAAATCCTTGAAAAACTATGGTAGAATTTAATAAAAGTAGAACACATAAGATAGTTTTTCTTTAAACCATTGTGATAAGCAGACCTTTTCGTTTGTGCCTTTAGACTTATTTTCGCAATGGTTTCCCTTCTTTAGTTGATCACAAATGAACTTCTCGTCCTTATTATTTTCGACACAGACGATGGCCGTCTCTGTGGTTTTATTGTCAGTGGGATTGCCATTACACTCTGAGCACTGCTCCAGAAATTCAATGACGGAATTTTCGGTAACGAGGTTCTCAACCCTGACTTTGACGCGAATATCAGCGCCATATCCAATATTTTGTTCATCGTAGCTCAGCGCAATTTGGGAATCTTCCATGCTAAAGTACCTCAGGTACATTCGATTAGTTTTCGTCAAGCTTTGGGCAACAATGACACCTATATCGTGAAAGAAGCGGTAGACAATGTAAGCCTTGTCCAACTGATAGTCGCTCACGGATATCCAAAAAGAGTTCATGTGCTCTTCGTCATACTTCTCTTTATTATCTGGAATGGTATGATCTGAATTAATTCCAATGACTTGATGGAACGCCTACCGCGACAGACCATCGATGATGGGTTCTCCAAGATATGTTGGTAAGCAACGGTCTTCTGAGTGTCGTGAAAAATAGGTCCCTGCGTACTCTGTATTTTCGCTTTTCCTGTTCATTTCTTTATTCTTTTTAATCTGACGATTTTTTGTATTATTTTAACAATTGAAGTCATGTTCAATTTTGACAAGAGATAAGGAGTGGCATTGCGTTGATAATGTGATTAAGTACACAGAAGGAGAAAAATAAATACAACATTTTAACAGATTTGCGATGTAACAGGTAGAAAGAAGGGTATCCGACTATATAAAGTATATAAATTCATGATCCGAGTCGATCTGGCCATGTCCGTCTTTCCGTCCGTATCTATATCTCAGGAACTATAGAAGCTATAAAGCTGAGATAAGGCATGCAGTTTCCAGAGAGTTTGTTAAATAGTTTTAAATTTTTGTCATGTTTTCATGTTTTTCCAATTTCTACCGAGGAAGTGTTGAAATTTATTGTTCCCACTTCCCACCAGCTGTGGAACGAATATCTGATAGTCAGGGAACTCGACCATCTTGTTTTTTGCCAAATCGATTGAAATAAAAAAATCAAAAGTGTAAGCGTGCCAGTTTTGGGCGGTTTGTAGAAGTTAGAGTGCGAACCTGAAAGAACCTGAATAAGAATACATATACTTTATTGGGTCGGAACAGAGTTTTACATAACATGTAAATTAATTAATCTTACATACCCTCTTACATATGGACGTATCTTTTAAGAATTGTAAATAAAAACAAGAGAAACCCTTTTACTCTACGAGTGAGGGGTATAATAATCAAAGCATTTTTGATTGCTGAGAGCGTGGCCGCTTTTTGTGGTTTGGGGATCTACTGAAACAAACTTGCGCTGCGATACGTGTTTTTAATCTCCATTCTTGGTATCCAGTTTCGATCTTTAATAGTTCCAGAGATCTCTGCGCCCGTACAAACAGACGGACGGGCACAGGATAGACGACTTGTAATCCAGATCTAAAATATTATATATCACTTTATTGGGTACGAAACGCTTTCTTCTATCTGGTAGCTGCTTTTCAACGAATCTCCTCAGAACAAAGATAAATTTTTACACATAACCAATTGAGATGGGTAAACCAAACCGGAACTTTATTTATAAAATGTATTTTTCGATTTCTGAGGAAATATATGATTTAGTTTGCCTCATGACCCCACCATCCGAGTCACAAAAGCCGAACAACATCAAACGGTCGGCGGACCCCGAACAGACGGCTTTGCTTTATTTACGCATAATTTCGTGCAATTTATGGGCTAGGTACTCCTCCATACACATAAATATCTCAGCTCCAGAGCGCAGGGGGATCCGATTCAAGGCGAGTTCAAAGCGTTTTGCAGGCCAAGAGTCCATAAAATATTAAAAATTAGCTGATACAAATACATATAAGTTATATTTGTAGGCGCCAATTGCTGTGTGGTGCGTGGAGTGCTTGAGATTGTGATTGCGTGATTGCGGCTTCGGCAGCAGTGGTTGCCACCCACAATGAGCAACAGAAAGGCCGACACGGAAGTGTCTTTCACTTAGGCCCATTGTGGGCCATTAGCCGGATCGGAGATTAAAGGCGGCTGCTTCCGAGGCCAGGTCAAAGGAACTTCAAACGGAGGTACGATGCCATTCCTGATTGGTTCCCATCATAATTCTAGCAATCGAACGAGTTCCTAATTTGTTTGTTTGTTTGCCTGTAGTGGCGGCGGCATCCCTTTGAACCGGCGGAGTCTATCGAGCTCAGGTGCGATCTTATGAATCTGCGTGCCTATGTACGCAGTACTGTACTACCCTTCCCGCTTTTATAATCCTCGATGCCTGCGAGGGCATTACCAAGGTGTTAATCATCCGCGAACCGCGAAGCGCAATCTCGGAAACGCTCCAGATCAAAGGTTTATCTCAATCTTGACCCCATAAAATTCAATGAGCTATTCCCTAATGAACTGTGATCTACCTGTTGGCCTAATGATAAAATCTTTTGGAACGAAGCGTCCCGTTTGCACTTTCCTTATCAGGTCTCTGTTTGGTGTTGTGAAATCAAAGTGAAAACAAACAGGATATAAACAGGATACGAGAAAAATGTGAAAATGTATACAAGTCTTAAAATACTCATACTCCAGAATTATGGGGTATCTGTTTGCAAAGCTTCGTATTTTTCCTTCTTCTCTCTAATACAGACCACACCAACTAATATTTAGATCGACCTAAATCGTGGTCTCGTATATAACTAACACTACAAGGTCTATAATTAAAAATACTTAGACCAATATAGTATAGACCAATAGACCAATAAGTATAGGATTTTTATTATATAGTATGCATTTAAAACTAGAATGTTGAGACTTAGCATGCAGATCCCAGAGACATAGAGAGGCAGCGCAAGATTGTTGACCCATGATTCTATTTTATTATTTGTCTTTCCAATCTCTATTGATAACCTACAACAAATTTTAACCACGCCTACAAGCCGCCCATTACCCACGCTCTTGAACATTTTTTTAATTTTTTTTATTTGTTTTGCTAAAATGAATTTTGAACTTTCTCTTTCGCACTCCCACTAGCTGAGTAACTGGTATCTTATAGTCGAGGAACTTGACTATACCATTCTCTCTTGGAAGGAAATAATATTTTTTAATTTATCAATTCTTTTCCATTTAAATAAAACTAAAACTGTCATAAATAGAATCGAGTTAATCAACAATTTTTAAAGTCGACTGTTCGTAATAATAATAATAATAATAATAATCGCTTTGCAAATATGTTTTAAAGTTTATTGCTAGTTCTAAATATAATAACTGGACGGTTACTTTTTCTGGACGACACCATTAGTAATACCTTTAGAAATCAGAAAAAAATCAACAGTTTTAGTTAACAAAAAATCTGGATATGCAACATATGTCCATCGTCACTTCTTTTCTCTTTGCTTGTCTTGTCTGACACCGTTTGTCGAATATCAGAAATCTGTTACTCAGCTAGTGTCAAAACGAGGAAGAAATTGCAAGATTGTTTCGCTATATCGATAGGAATAAGAAAGACAAATAATGAAATGAAAATAAAATCAAAACATTTTTCAAAGTGTGGGCGTGAACTTTATCCAAGTCTCCCATTGTCGATCTTGCGCCTATGAAGTGTTATCTGCGGATCAAGTGCTTCCCCGTTTATCAAATTCGACAAATTTTGTCTTTAACCATTGTCTTTTATAATCATCTGTAAACGTAAATACGATTTCGGATTCCCCTGACCCACAGAATTTCGTTGTACTCCTGCGTTGCCTTGAAATCCGTACCGTCACAAGCTACTGTGGCTTTTATTATTGTTGGTAGTGTGGGACGGGGGTGCTGCGGAAGTCGTGCGACGACGCCTCTGCCGATACCGATGACGTCGTCGAAGAAGTGCCGGTAAATTCAGCACAGCAGCGCTGTTTGCAGGCGTGTGGTTTGTTTGCGTTTTTGTTTCTCCCAAGTGAACGCTCTCTCGTGCTCGTGCAGCGCTGATTCCAATCAGAAGGAGAGAGAGAGAGCGAAAGAGCGAAATCCACATTAGATATTTCTCTTTATTTCCCCTTTTGCAGAGACAGCTGCGGTTTCATTTCAGCCGTTCCTATCGCCCCGTTTTTCCCCTTAAACAGCAACATCGCTTGCGTTGCTCTCCCTCGTTCGCTCTTTTGATCTATCTTGTCTTTCCCGTCTGTCAAGCATCGGCGCACAACGCGGTCTCGCTCTCGCACCCAATAGAATTGGGCTAGATTAAGTTTTGCTTCCTTTTCCACCATTATTTATTTGACTTTTTGCGCTTTCTTTGTTCTTGCCTTCGTGAAATGAGTGTGCGCGGGTTAATAGTTGTTGGTGCCAAAGTGAAGTGCAATGGAAAATGGTGAGGTGTATTGCCATTTAGAGTCCAGCTTAATTTTTGCAATCTTCAAGTTGACGATTTTTTCACAGTTCTCCCTTTTGCCTTCGTTGACCCTATGCTCTTTTTCGTCCATTCGGCACTCACGCATGCATACATGCACATGTGCAATAGTTCATTTCAAGGTGAAAATAAAAAAAGGAAATTGGGTAGATCAAGTAGTCTCAGAAAGTAAACAATATTATATCAATATATATATAATAATATAATATAATATATAGTTTAGTACAATATACAATATAATATATATTTTGATAATTGAAAATTATAAGCAATCTTTTCCTTATTTTGGATACCTAATTTCACAAAATGGATACGACACAGATCAAAATTGTGTAACTATGTAAATATGTATAAAAATTGAATCTGAAAAGGCAAGAAGGTAAAATATAGTTCAGCAACGAAAGAATTAAATTAAAGTAAAATTCAAAACCATATGTTCAATAAAACATTTACCTTTTAAATGTAAACAATTTAAACGCAAAACCAAATTAATAAATATTTAACGTATGTTTGTTTACGTAACCTTTAGTAATAAATTTTATAGTTCGCAACAGAAGATTCAAATCGCTTAAGATTGACAGTTTTGTGATATTTTAAATGTCTCTCCCCTACTCTTTTGTCTTTCAAATTTATCCAAGTTCTCACAACCGCCGAGAATCCGATTCCATGCTGGTTCTGCTCGGTGGAAAATTTTGGAGCTGGGAAGCATCCGGTGGATTTTCTGCCACTGGACCACTATTTGGGTGATGAAACGCACTTGAGACGT
Organism: Drosophila orena; assembly: GCA_005876975.1. Classification (NCBI taxonomy): domain Eukaryota; kingdom Metazoa; phylum Arthropoda; class Insecta; order Diptera; family Drosophilidae; genus Drosophila; species Drosophila orena. Next base: position 206,473 of record VCKV01000315.1, read on the forward strand.
CTTTTACAAATTTCACATGACAGTTATATTTGAATTGGGAAAATATATTTTGAACTAAGCCCGTAATTGCAAAAATGCTCAGTCTGAGGAATGGAATCTTCGCGGGCAATCTTCTCGGCAACGGCTCTTGCCTTCAGCGATTTGTTCCCTGCTCCTGTCGCTCTTCGCGAAAGCCTCCGGCGGGAAACTCCGCGAAGAAGCCATTCAAGCAACTGAACAATGACTCGGGGGAGCAGAAACGCATGTCGGTCCTGATGGAGCTGGGGTGTCAATGTCCTCAGAAGTCGCACAAGGAGCGTTGGTTCTCTACCAACCAGCGCATTATTCTGGCCCTGGCCACGGCTCTTAATCGTCCGCCGGATTTGGTGTCTGACTTTTTGCACACACTGACCCTCCAGAACTTTGCAGATATCCTTTATCCCGCCGAGACCTTAGGCCCCTCTTGTAGAGTTCCATATGTGAACTGCAGTGCCTGTGAGAATTTTATGAGAGTTTTCGATACTCATGGGAACGTAAGAAGCCGCTTCAGCATGGACTCACTGCAGCTACTAATGCGCGCCGTGCAAACTGTTTTAAAGCAATCTTCACCCAGGGAGCTCAGTCCAATGGACGCAGGCTTCAGCAGCCAACGTGGGTCAATTAAAAGGGATTCCAGAGCGCGTAGAGCTGGCATCGATCGCGACTCTATCGCTTTTCAAAACGGCAGGAGGCGATTAAGAAACTCGGAAGCGAAGGCCTCAGAAAAGAGAAGCCATCTTAACACCGGCCTCGAACATCGCACAACCGAAGATCCTGGATACGTTTTTGGGTCAAGTCTGGAATCCGCTGGCTTAGATGTCATGTACTCGCCCGGAAACTGGGCGCTTGAGAATTCATTTACCTTAGAACGCACCAGGCGGCTCGCCGATTTGCTTTTTCAGGTAAATGATAAGACTTATCTGACGCGCGATACCGAAAAACTAATAACTGCCATCAAAGAGCTCAAATTGGATGGTACTGTCCAAAAAAATCCAAAACAGACCCCAAGTCGCACCAGCATCGCTAAGGGAATTTCCGATTCGTATTATGAGAGGGTAAAGGCTTCTGCATCGAAAGCCGTGCTCAAGAGCCACTCGGCTCGCGGCTCGAGGAAACGGAAGAAAGCAAGCGATGGTGAGGCAGTTCCTAGGCGGACCACGAACCGAATGTACTATGGCGATCCGCTCCCGGTGCTCTTGCACGAACCGTTTAATCGGGAAAAGCCATGGACATGGTTGCGCCGCCATCCCCACCAGATGCGCATGGATGGAAAGGGTCAGGTGACACAGGGAACTATCCGACGCTATCGACGCGACACCATAGAGCAGCTGATGCAGACTGCCAAGGAGCGATCATCGGTGATCACTGTGATTTCCGTGGGTGACGACAACGCATCTGCAAAACCGCAGCCCATGTTTGGCCAGAAAGCATTCAGGAACTAGGCAGTGGACTGACTGCCCATTCCCCCGGCCGTGGATTTTTCAAATTCCTTGGTAACGAAAATATTATAAAAAATGATGTGCGGATATCAGCAATCCAAAAACTTTCATAGCCTATAAGTAATTGAATAATAAAGATTTTTAAAATTAAAATGCTAAATAAAAATAAAATATGTACATTTTATATTGCAACTTGGAAATGTCGATCAACAATATCGTATGTTTTTGAAGTGCAAGCTTCTGGAACATAAATAAGCAAATACAAATTACGTGATGTTTAGATCGCAGTCCATCTTCATTTAACATCCCAAGTTTGACGTTAAGGCTGCCTGCATACATACGATCGATACGACCTTCACGATCTTGAAAAGTTTTCGATAGTTTCTCGCTCAGTGTGTTCATTTAATGTGCCATCAAATGGCATTGGAAATCTGCCTAATGCTAATGCCACCGCAACTGTGCTGTTAAATCATTTTGATTATGTCACCCGAGGGGCAGAAGCCCCAAGTAACGAAGTCTCCTGCCTTTCGGGAGCTACGAATATTATTTTTAGACCGCCCAGCCGTACCGATTCTTGGTACATTTTCGTGATTTGAGTTTTATGACGTGTAGTAATTTGTTGGCTCGTTAATTTTCTTTAAAAGGCGGGGCAAGGGAAAGAAGGTTTGACGCGGAGCAAGACGTTCGCTACGTATCCAAATGATCTTGCATTTCGCCTGGCTCTCTGGCCAATAAAATTCCAAAATTTTTACGACCAGCAAAGGGAAATCCAACCGAAATGCTTTTATTGCACCAGAAACACTCAATAAAAGCGAATTATTAGTGTTGGATTGCTGCCCTTTGTTTTTGTGTGCTGGCGCGCCTTCCCAATCTATTCCATATTTTTGGCTCGCTTTTAAAGCTTTTGTTGCTTCTTCATTCCTTTTTTGGTTGAGGTGTAAATGCATTTTTATTACACTTTTAAAGCCGATAGCCGTTTTTAGTTGGGCTTTCTGTTCCCTCGTATTTGTCTACATACTACATACATACATATCTACTTGTGTGGTCTCGTGTTGAGTCCTAAACTTTTTTGTGGAGAGGCTTTGTTAAATGGTGGTGATCTGCTGTTTGTTTATAGTCATATTTATAATGGCATTTTTATTTTGAGAATTAGTGCATAGTTGGGTTATAAGCACCAACAAAAGTCTTTTATCCATTGAATAAAAAATGGAGCCTTCATCACAAACAAAGTTTGAAGAATGCTTCAGTTAAATAAATTTAGCAAATAAGCTTTTAGGATACTTTATTTAATTAAAATTTTACCACATCAACTGGATACACATCCAGTATACACGTATATGCAAATGAATTCAACGTGCTAAATACTTTGGCGAGCTGCAACTAGAAGTTACAAAGTCTTTATTTGGGCGAACACTAGACCGACCGTACAATAAACCACGATGAGCCATGAAGAGCCATACTCCACTCCGCGGCTCAGCATGCGAACGAGTATGTCGCCTGTCAGACAGTGACATCATAATAGTATCATTGCCATTGGACCTATTGCAGCGAGAACTTGGCTCGACTTAAAAACTGTCGAAAAGGACGTCGAAAACAATCCGAGAAGAGAGCCATAAATCAAAATGCCCCGCATGACGAGCTAGCAAGAAAAACAATTAGAAATAAGCGCAAAAACTAAACGGCACATACATGCAGAGGATGAGGATGTGGGCCTGGATGTGCGCTATGAGCTCCATATGAGCCATATGCCGGGCATAAATAAACAATGCAGGACCAAACAAGGACAGCACCGACGACGACAACGACAACATTTCATCAACGCAAACGAGCGAAACGTTTATCAACTGCTCAAATGGCCATTAAACGTGTGTGTGTCCCGACATCAACGCCCCAAAACAGTCAGGCGTGAGTGGAGGGAGCGGAGTACCAGGACTATCTGCCAGGACATTCATCAAACGATAAATTGAGTGAATGACTTCATGATGGCGATGCAAAAGGGGCGCACTTCCTCACATCCGGCCTCACGCACACCCCCCAGCCCGGACAATTGGCCAGGACATGCTGCAGTTGCTGGCCCGGAGGCGGTGCGCTTGCCACGCCCCCTCGCACCATGGCGAAGGCCAGATGGGGTCCGGAGAAACTCCATTTTGAGCGACTGTCTGCTGTCTGCCTTAAATTGCCATCACATCCTGTTCGCTGGCCGGAGGACGACGGCTTGCCAATTGTTTCTCTGATTGGTATTCATCCAAGTTCTATTCAGTAGCCGTCAGGACCTGTTATCCTTTCAGTTCCCGTTTTTGAACGTTCTTGCCTGCACTCTCGTCTTCGTCCCTGGGTCACATCCATCACTCGGCGCCTGACGTGACGTTAGTGTTTTAATGGACTCCACTTGTCTGCCTTGATCGCAGGACTCTGAAGTCCAGAGTCCGGACTCCACACTCCGGAGTCCAGTCACTCTCCCACATCCTTTGGCTGCATTGTTTGTCTACGTGTTGGCATTCGAGTCAGTCATTCGGAATGATGGTTTTTTATTGCAGTCCAGCTCGGATTCATTTGCATCTTTATTTGAGTCAGTTGCTTACCTAGCATTCGTCTTTGGAGTTGATTTGATGCACTCCGGAAATATTTTCAAGTATACAAGTGCGAAAAGCATTCTTAAAAACTACGATAAATTAAATAAAAAATTCAGAGACACCCAGAATAGATCACAATAATAATACCGATCGACCCGGCTATATATAGAATAGTTGTATATACTTAAGAGGGTAGAGGTGCATACTCTTTTACTCGAAGTTTTCGTATTGACAAATAAAATAGTTCTTAATTAAAATTGTGGACTTAAAAAAAAACTTCTGTTATGAAAGGTCAGGCGACATGAAATAAATGGATTTTCGTTTTGAGCTCCGTTAATGATTTAAGGATCCTAATCCTTAAAGCAAGGTTGCCGTTTTGACCATTCTCCGTCTTAAAAATTGTAAAAGATCCCCTGTCCTTACAAGACAGGACCTTACTCCACCTTCCAAACGTTGTTATATATTTATAATTTAATATTTTTGTAATGAAATTGGTTAATAGGTTAGCTTAAATCAAATTAAAAGCACACGAGATTATCCAGTGCTTACATATTAGAAATGTACGTACTTGAAAACCGATATGTAGATTAAAAAAAAGAAAACGTTCAGAGCACTGATCCAATGCTTAGTTGGAGGGACTGTTCAAACAGATATCCCTCGTGAACACCTAATGACGAAATTCTTTGACAGAAACTAAATGAAATTTTGCAGTAGGGTACATATCATAGTTTTTGTATTCACAGTTAGTTAAATTTCAAAATTTTAAGATTCCACATACGGCAGTGTGGACCATGCTGTGACTTAACTTTAAAAAAATTATTCCTTAACGCAATGTACTTCGCTACCGAAGCTTAGGATGACAAAATGATTGATTCCGCTATAGAACTAGTTAAAATTCTCAATGTACCGTCCTCAAAATATAAAATTTTATTCAGATAAAATTTTTATGTCTGATCCATTATTTTTTTGCCGACTGCTGCTGGCACAGCTATTTCATTTGATTAAGCCTTAAAATAATTTTACTTGTGAAAAAGCGAAAAAATAATGTTTTTGTAATTATACGTTATTTTCTGTCTTATAGGTAGCCTAGTTTCACTGACAAGTGTTTAATAATATTTAAACTAGAATAAACTACGTATCAAATGTTTGTGAATCGAGATTTTCAGACAAGACTAGACTATGTTTTTCAAAATAATATCAGAATATATATGATGTTAACATATTAACACTAGAATGTATTAATAATCATTAATATATTTGCGAATCGAGGTACCATTAGTATTACTTCCAGCATTTGCTTTTTATACCCGGTAAACGTAGAGTAAAAGGGTGAACTGTATTCGTTGAATGTAACAGAAAGAAGTAAACCTTTCCGACCATATAAAGTGTATATACGTGTATTCTTGATCAGGATTGATTGGCCATGTCCGTCTGTCCGTCCGTCTGTCCGTCCGTCTGTCCGTCCGTCTGTCCGTCCGTCTGTCCGTATAAACGCTTCGATCTCAGGAACTACAAAAGCTAGAATGTTGAGATTAAGCATGCAGCTTCCAGAAACATAGACGCAGCGCAAGTTTCTTTCCAAATGTTGCCTCGCCTACTCCAACGCCCACAAACCGCACAAAGCTGTAACGCCCACAATATTTAATTATTTGTATTTTTCTTGTAATATTTGTATTAATTCATTATTATTAATTATCATTGTATTATTCTTGTAAATTTGTAAATAGATCTGCCCAAAAACTTTTTGGCACTCCTACTCCAACGCTCACAAATATTTTTCCCCAATTTTTACCGATATTCCAGAAAATTTTGAAATTTTTCGTTTGCACTTCCACTAGTTGAGTAACGGGTATCTGATAGTCGGGGAACTTAACTATAGCATTCTATCTTGTTTATCATATAAGGGTAGTTAATGCTTTTATGGATTTTACTCTCTCAATTCGACACAAGTTACCGTAGCTAACGAGTGAACTAGGGACTAGGAAGAAACCCCGATCGAGTTGCGGCTTGGAACAAAAAACAAAAAAGTCTTCCCAGCTTTATCAGCCAGAATTACCTCTGAACGGCGCAGAGACGGAAGTACTGACTACAGTGTTGCGCACTTAATAAGCTTACCAGCATTGGAGGCGATTCCATCATCCTATATTGGCGACTTCCGTCTGGCGACTTCCTGACATTAGCGAGACGAGGCGACGGGCTCCTGGCCGATTTTAATCGCTGCTAATATTAACTAATTGGCATACTTAGCCGCAGATAAGTGCGATGGAAGAGTGTGCGGTAGTGCGCCTGACAAGCTCTCCATCAAGATGCGACACGGACTGAAATTATCTAATGAATTTTCTCATAATCTCATAATCACAAGTGGCGATCAAGACGGGGCATCCGTTGCATCTGTTGGCATCGTCAGCCAAAAGAAAACTCTTGCTTGTGCTGTGTCGTTGGCTGTCATAATCCGATCATCAGGCAAATCCGTGGCCCAAGAGGCCCGAGGCCCCAGAGTATCGCATCCCAAGAAGCAGGGGGTCCCGGAGAGAGGTTGGCACCCAAGATATGATCTGTGGGGTCGTCAGCACGATCTCCCCTCTTTTCCTCCATGCTAATCCGCGCGTTGATTTTCATTTCATTCTCGCTAATAATTCGCCCGACAGATATTCAGGCATAATTAGAGATTAATTGTTCTACTCATAATTGGTCTTGGCTTGATATTTTTGGACATTTGGCAGGAAGAAGACGAAAATTGCATCAACGTGGGGCTCTTAGCCGTCACAAATACTAATGGATGTGAAAATGGGAAAAGGGCTCAGAGTGACAGCGGCAGTTGTCCGTGCGGAATCGTGTTTGCATGTTTGCAAGTGGCAAGTGTTTTTTTTTAAACACATTTATGAATATTGATTAATAATGTCGTTTAGCCTACAAAAAGAAATCAATTTCAAATAACAAAAGTAATATTCTTAGAATTAAATTAAGCTTAACCTTTGTTAGTTTATTTGTTTATTTGCAAGCATTAATTACATACAATTCATGCATTCATTATATTCAATTTCATGCAGGGACATTATAATCATTATGCGTTTTATCATATTGATTGTATTTCAACTTTTTCCTAAATTATTTAATTGCCTAACAAAATAGCCGTTACTCAGCTAAAGGGAATACCAGAAAGATATTTCAAAATATTGTTGGCATAGTAATTCTAACTGTCAAGACAAATAATAAAACAGAACAAATCATAGCATTTTTTAAAATTATGGGCGTTACGGTCTTGGTCGGTTTCTAAACGTTAGATTGGGCGTGGCTAAAAAATATTTGCCTTGCAATACAAATAATTATACAACAAAATATACGCTACTTTTTAAAAATAAATGGTAGTTTTAAGCGGTTTGTGGGCGTGAGGGTAGGTGTGGTGAGGGATAACACAAAAAAAACGGACAAAAAAAACTGTAAAAAAATGGTTTAAAAATAATCATTGATCGAAACAGCTGTAATTTCCTCAATTTCCTACGCATATAACTTTTGAACACTTGAGGCTATAGATTTGTGCTCTATGTATTATATTATGTATGACTTTCTTTTCATGTGCTTTTCTTGTTTCGGCTATTATTTTCCATAAAGTTGATGGTTGCCTCGTTTGTTTGATATTTCGCAGGACATGACCAATACGCAGGTCCCGCAAAGTAAAAGTAGTAGCATATTTTATTCCTCCTAATGACAGCGCGTAAAATGTCTCGAAGGAGCAAGGGCTGGTCAAACAGAAGCTAGAGCCATGACAAAATGGCCAGGCAAAAGAATGAGCACATAAAAAGTGAAATTTATGTTCTGGCTTTTCTTTGTTTTTACTCAAGTCGTTCATAGATTATACGGAATTATGACGAGCGCGTGTCTATCCATCGAGCAGGACAATGGACGAATGTCGCCACCAGACGAGTGGACCCAAGACAACTTTCTTGTCCTGCTGAAATAGTTTTCATAAATTAAGTTTATTTCATTTGCGGAGGTCAGAACAAAACTCCTGCATTCGATTCTAGACAGTTAGATATTTCTTTCCTAATTGTGCGACAGTTTTCCTTTGCCTGCTTGGGGAAATTTACGTAGATTAGAGCACTTTGCATCGATTTGTAACGACTTGGCGTACAAAATTGTATTGCGAATCCATAAATATTTATATTTATGGCTTGACGAATATTATGAATGGCTGCAAAAGTTTTCTAAACACGCAAAACTGGGAATGGGGTCTACATAGCAATCACGTTACGTATTTCTGGAGCGTCAGCAATTTCCGGTTTACGTACATCAAATTGGTTCAAGCAAAATATCGATATGGATTAAGGATGAATTGTATAGCCTGACTTAATAGCGCCAACAAGATTATAAACAATTTGTATACTCTTTCAGTAAAAGGGTATGTAACAGGTGGAAAGGATCATTTCCTCCCCTATTAAGCATCAGGATCACTATTCGAGTCTATAGATAAAAGCTACAATGTTCAGATTACGAATACATGCCCACATGACCACGCCCACTCTAAAGAGCACTAGCCGCCAAAAACTGTTACGCCTCAAAATGCTTTGACCCTTTTTCATTTTACTATTGGTCTTGCCACTCTAGTGCCCACAAGCTCTCACCCACTCAATTTTAAAACACGTTTTGATTTTATCTTATTTCACTATTTTACTAGCCGATTTCCATCAATATGTCAAATGAATTTTGAAATTTCTTCCTCGCACTCCCACTAGATGAGTAAAGGGTATCTAATAGTCGGGCAACTCGACTATAGCATACTCTCTTGTTTTTCTAATGCAATGGTTACAACTGGACTTGATTTATTTGAGTAAAATATTTATTCATATACTTTATTGTTGTAATTTTAGATGGTTAAAAAGGTTAAAAACAAATTTACACAGACACGTAGAATAACGAAAATCCGAATTTATTATTATTTTCATAATTTTTTTCTTTCATATCTAGTTGGATTAAGCGACAGTCAAAATCCTTACTTTGTTACCAATCCCGTTCTGTTTTTTTTTAATAAAAACTGTTTCGCCTAAATCCCAAGACTGAAATCGTAAAAATGAATTTCTAATGCCTGGCATGGTTGGGTAGACCGAAGCGATAGATAGGAAAGGAACAGATTCACTCGGATATGTTCACACAGATAGTGCAGGTCGAAGGAGACAGATATTTGGCTTGGACAGGCCAACCATCATTTCAAAATAACGTATCGTAAATTTTCAAGTTAACATCAAAATTGTGAAAATTATGTACAATTCCCAGAAAGAGAAACGGGTGCAGACCGAAAACATTCATAACCAAATTTATTGCAAATAAGAAAAATGTCCGCCGTCCGATAGACGGTCGGAAACGAAATGAGTGTGAGACTTAGACGGGGTGGATGGGAAAAGTGGGAAAACTGGGAAAACTGGGAAAACCAACAGATAGACAGGAATGTGAGGGAGTTGAGTGGAAAACTTCAGAGCCAGGAGGACATGGCAGTCGAGCTGTGAACGTAGTAAAAGTGGCCACAGGACAACAACAACAACGGCTCCTGTGCTCTGTAGTTTTCCCACTGGGTCCCTCCCTCTGTGGTCAGCAGAAAATGTGGAAAAATAGATGAAAAGGAAGGCATAAAAAACATAAATTCACTAAAAAAAAAAAACAAGAAGAGCAAAAATGAGGAAAGACAAACATGCGCCGCAAGGATAATGGACAGTGGCATCGAAGGGGGGTAGATTTTTTCGAGACAGGGAGTCGGCGTTTCAGAACATCGGGTGGCTTCCATCCAAGCAAACATGTGCCGACCGTCCGACGGTCCAAAAGATCCACTTCAGAGTAACCGGGTTGACGACACAAACGCGAAAGTGTTGGAATGTTTCAGAGTGAATGGCGGTGGATAGCTGGAATTGGCAAAAGAATCAGTGGGGATACAAGAATACTTTTTGGCCCAGAAAGTTAAGGTATAATGCATTCTGCTATTTAATGAATCTCTTGTTTTTAAAGCGCAGGTTTTGAATTACACAAAGATTTCGGCACTTAGTGCTAGGTGGCTGAATAGCTTGGGTCAACTGAATTTCGTGGCTTTTATTGATAACAGGTTTTCTTAGGGTTTTAGTAAGTTCGGGGAGATGCAGTTTTACAGTTAGGAAAGCATTTGTTTTCGAGATTACATTTTAGCGCTAATTTGTAGGCGAAAGGGAGGGCTTCATCAGAATGTTTCTTCTTATATTGAAATTTAAAAATCAAATAATGGCCGGCACTCTAATATTTTCTATAAAGATATATTTACAGATATAGACAAATTATCGGCCGGACATGGCTGGATCGACTTTTTTGTTACTGCTGATGAAATTATTTATGCCTTATGGGGACAGATGGATAGTATACTCGTACAACAAATATAACATACCCTTTTACTTTACGAGACGAAATACAAAACGCAAAATCAAATGTCAAATTATAGACCGTCAAGTTAATCAGCGTAGTTGGCATGTAAGGGGGTAAGTAATGAAGTGTCGTGAAAGGCTCTCGATGTGACATACAACGAATTGTTTTAGAACGAAGAAATATATGTTTGCAGACTTTCCAGCTGCGTCAAAAATTGTCAGCACTAAATAAATGACAGGCCTAACTGTTCTTCCAAACACCACAATCCCAATCCCAAATTCAGTCGCACATACCCCCTTTTCAAGCCCCAGGCTACACATTCGTATAAGTCGTGGTAAATATGAGTTACATTCTGCTGCAGAAATTTGACACATGGTATTTTGAAAATTGTCTGCCAGCAGGCAAACAAAAAGAAGAATTAACCGAATGGAAATGGCTTTTGAGTTTGTAGATTTCTCGATCCATTTCTAATTAGAGACAACTTTTTGGTAGACTTTATGGTTCCGATTTCGGTTGTTTTACTCTGAAATTATTTTGCAGTTGTCGTTTTGACAGATTTTGTGACAAAATCAAAATTAGATGCATATGTCGAGTTTATAAATTAGTAAGAAATAGAAATATAATATTTTCATATGCAATGGGCATCTTACTTACGACTTATTCCCTTCCGATTTTTTCCTTAGCTGTATTTTTCATCTTTTTGTCGAGCCAATTTGGGAGGAGCGCCGAGAATACCATTTAACATGTTGTACCCAATTAAGAGAATTCATTTAGCCAAATTAATTAGCTTGTTGTTCTTAGCGTCAGCAATTACGAACGAGAGAAAAAAACGCTTCCATCATCATAAAATATTTGCCGTTGAGGCGTGGAAATTTATAAAAATTATACAAATATATTTGCGAATTTCGTTTAGCTACTTACTGCGTTTTTTTCGTCCGCGCTCCTATTAAATCATAATAAAAAATGATAATTGCGATTCTCACGCGACAAGCCGAAAATTAATGACACGCATGCGAATGAGACAAGTGTAAGTCGTGATTCAAATTGACGCGCCAACAATTAACATACATAACTCTTGGCCGAGAAAGAAGCGGCATCCAAATGCCCAAGGAGTACTCACGCCCACGCCACCGAATTTCCGCATTTTGGTTTGGGTTCGGGTTCGAGTTCGGGACCCGGGACCCGGGACCAACGGCATTCGTCAATATCTCTGTCCGCGCCGTCATAAATTGCACCCCAGTCCCCCAGTCAGTGGCATCCAGCAGCTGCATCATCATCACATTCCGGCCAAACGGTTCGAAGACTTTTTTCGTTGACACCGCGGATTTGCTGCGCCGCAGGCCCCTCGCCGACCTGCGTGCGGTGCGTGGGATGGTTCTTCTCTGTTGTGAAAGATCTCCGCTAAGGAGGAAAATATTTGGAAGATAAATAAACTAATAAATCATTATGTTAAATTGGCATGATATTTATTTTAGTGCCTTGGTTTTCGGCGCGCTTTCCGAAATTCAAATAGAATGGTAACATGTGTTATGTTGGAAATGCTCTTGGCGTGTTCAACTGTCAGTACGTTGTAAGTTTAAATGAGCTTCGTTGGATGGACAGCTGACTGTGTAGATAGATGACTGTAGATCGCGTGGTATTAACTGTATAAATGTTGACTTTGAAACGAACCCAAATACTTTGCGTAGTTTCTTTTCTAAACTCGACACACATAGGTGTGAATATATCGCTATTTTGAATTTTTTTTACTTGTCAATAGTAGAATGGAAACTATTCCTACACAAATATTCTAATGTAATAAGTAATACATTATTCTATTCTATAACTATTTAAAAACGAAAACAATTAATCAACAACCTTCCGATACTTACACTGAAAATTAGGTTTAGAGGCTAAAGAGGATAAGTCATCATAAGTTTGAGTTCATTTGTGTAAGTATGAGGTCAAGTTTAATAGTGAAATGCTTTGTGGTTCTACAGGATTTTTCGTTTCTACTCCAGTGGGTTTCTTAAACGAGGCACATTTAAATAGACCGGCCATCGTCTAAAAATTGCTGTTTTTATGTGCTGAACTCTGGAGTTTATGTGGAAATGCCAAATTTAATGTTATACTTCAATAAAAACTTCGTGAAGGCAGACGGCACTCAGCCTAACCAGCGGCAACATGTTGCAGGCATCGCAGCCTGTGTATGGGGCGCTTATATTTGAGCAACGTCCGCATTCCTGCATTGAACATTAATTTACAAAATATTAACAACGTGCAACAGCAACAAGATGCAACAACAGCGCCATTTTTTTATTTAAAATTTGCAAGCAAGCGGCAAAATATATAATTAGAGATTAATTGTTCTACTCATAATTGGTCTTGGCTTGATATTTTTGGACATTTGGCAGGAAGAAGACGAAAATTGCATCAACGTGGGGCTCTTAGCCGTCACAAATACTAATGGATGTGAAAATGGGAAAAGGGCTCAGAGTGACAGCGGCAGTTGTCCGTGCGGAATCGTGTTTGCATGTTTGCAAGTGGCAAGTGTTTTTTTTTAAACACATTTATGAATATTGATTAATAATGTCGTTTAGCCTACAAAAAGAAATCAATTTCAAATAACAAAAGTAATATTCTTAGAATTAAATTAAGCTTAACCTTTGTTAGTTTATTTGTTTATTTGCAAGCATTAATTACATACAATTCATGCATTCATTATATTCAATTTCATGCAGGGACATTATAATCATTATGCGTTTTATCATATTGATTGTATTTCAACTTTTTCCTAAATTATTTAATTGCCTAACAAAATAGCCGTTACTCAGCTAAAGGGAATACCAGAAAGATATTTCAAAATATTGTTGGCATAGTAATTCTAACTGTCAAGACAAATAATAAAACAGAACAAATCATAGCATTTTTTAAAATTATGGGCGTTACGGTCTTGGTCGGTTTCTAAACGTTAGATTGGGCGTGGCTAAAAAATATTTGCCTTGCAATACAAATAATTATACAACAAAATATACGCTACTTTTTAAAAATAAATGGTAGTTTTAAGCGGTTTGTGGGCGTGAGGGTAGGTGTGGTGAGGGATAACACAAAAAAAACGGACAAAAAAAACTGTAAAAAAATGGTTTAAAAATAATCATTGATCGAAACAGCTGTAATTTCCTCAATTTCCTACGCATATAACTTTTGAACACTTGAGGCTATAGATTTGTGCTCTATGTATTATATTATGTATGACTTTCTTTTCATGTGCTTTTCTTGTTTCGGCTATTATTTTCCATAAAGTTGATGGTTGCCTCGTTTGTTTGATATTTCGCAGGACATGACCAATACGCAGGTCCCGCAAAGTAAAAGTAGTAGCATATTTTATTCCTCCTAATGACAGCGCGTAAAATGTCTCGAAGGAGCAAGGGCTGGTCAAACAGAAGCTAGAGCCATGACAAAATGGCCAGGCAAAAGAATGAGCACATAAAAAGTGAAATTTATGTTCTGGCTTTTCTTTGTTTTTACTCAAGTCGTTCATAGATTATACGGAATTATGACGAGCGCGTGTCTATCCATCGAGCAGGACAATGGACGAATGTCGCCACCAGACGAGTGGACCCAAGACAACTTTCTTGTCCTGCTGAAATAGTTTTCATAAATTAAGTTTATTTCATTTGCGGAGGTCAGAACAAAACTCCTGCATTCGATTCTAGACAGTTAGATATTTCTTTCCTAATTGTGCGACAGTTTTCCTTTGCCTGCTTGGGGAAATTTACGTAGATTAGAGCACTTTGCATCGATTTGTAACGACTTGGCGTACAAAATTGTATTGCGAATCCATAAATATTTATATTTATGGCTTGACGAATATTATGAATGGCTGCAAAAGTTTTCTAAACACGCAAAACTGGGAATGGGGTCTACATAGCAATCACGTTACGTATTTCTGGAGCGTCAGCAATTTCCGGTTTACGTACATCAAATTGGTTCAAGCAAAATATCGATATGGATTAAGGATGAATTGTATAGCCTGACTTAATAGCGCCAACAAGATTATAAACAATTTGTATACTCTTTCAGTAAAAGGGTATGTAACAGGTGGAAAGGATCATTTCCTCCCCTATTAAGCATCAGGATCACTATTCGAGTCTATAGATAAAAGCTACAATGTTCAGATTACGAATACATGCCCACATGACCACGCCCACTCTAAAGAGCACTAGCCGCCAAAAACTGTTACGCCTCAAAATGCTTTGACCCTTTTTCATTTTACTATTGGTCTTGCCACTCTAGTGCCCACAAGCTCTCACCCACTCAATTTTAAAACACGTTTTGATTTTATCTTATTTCACTATTTTACTAGCCGATTTCCATCAATATGTCAAATGAATTTTGAAATTTCTTCCTCGCACTCCCACTAGATGAGTAAAGGGTATCTAATAGTCGGGCAACTCGACTATAGCATACTCTCTTGTTTTTCTAATGCAATGGTTACAACTGGACTTGATTTATTTGAGTAAAATATTTATTCATATACTTTATTGTTGTAATTTTAGATGGTTAAAAAGGTTAAAAACAAATTTACACAGACACGTAGAATAACGAAAATCCGAATTTATTATTATTTTCATAATTTTTTTCTTTCATATCTAGTTGGATTAAGCGACAGTCAAAATCCTTACTTTGTTACCAATCCCGTTCTGTTTTTTTTTAATAAAAACTGTTTCGCCTAAATCCCAAGACTGAAATCGTAAAAATGAATTTCTAATGCCTGGCATGGTTGGGTAGACCGAAGCGATAGATAGGAAAGGAACAGATTCACTCGGATATGTTCACACAGATAGTGCAGGTCGAAGGAGACAGATATTTGGCTTGGACAGGCCAACCATCATTTCAAAATAACGTATCGTAAATTTTCAAGTTAACATCAAAATTGTGAAAATTATGTACAATTCCCAGAAAGAGAAACGGGTGCAGACCGAAAACATTCATAACCAAATTTATTGCAAATAAGAAAAATGTCCGCCGTCCGATAGACGGTCGGAAACGAAATGAGTGTGAGACTTAGACGGGGTGGATGGGAAAAGTGGGAAAACTGGGAAAACTGGGAAAACCAACAGATAGACAGGAATGTGAGGGAGTTGAGTGGAAAACTTCAGAGCCAGGAGGACATGGCAGTCGAGCTGTGAACGTAGTAAAAGTGGCCACAGGACAACAACAACAACGGCTCCTGTGCTCTGTAGTTTTCCCACTGGGTCCCTCCCTCTGTGGTCAGCAGAAAATGTGGAAAAATAGATGAAAAGGAAGGCATAAAAAACATAAATTCACTAAAAAAAAAAACAAGAAGAGCAAAAATGAGGAAAGACAAACATGCGCCGCAAGGATAATGGACAGTGGCATCGAAGGGGGGTAGATTTTTTCGAGACAGGGAGTCGGCGTTTCAGAACATCGGGTGGCTTCCATCCAAGCAAACATGTGCCGACCGTCCGACGGTCCAAAAGATCCACTTCAGAGTAACCGGGTTGACGACACAAACGCGAAAGTGTTGGAATGTTTCAGAGTGAATGGCGGTGGATAGCTGGAATTGGCAAAAGAATCAGTGGGGATACAAGAATACTTTTTGGCCCAGAAAGTTAAGGTATAATGCATTCTGCTATTTAATGAATCTCTTGTTTTTAAAGCGCAGGTTTTGAATTACACAAAGATTTCGGCACTTAGTGCTAGGTGGCTGAATAGCTTGGGTCAACTGAATTTCGTGGCTTTTATTGATAACAGGTTTTCTTAGGGTTTTAGTAAGTTCGGGGAGATGCAGTTTTACAGTTAGGAAAGCATTTGTTTTCGAGATTACATTTTAGCGCTAATTTGTAGGCGAAAGGGAGGGCTTCATCAGAATGTTTCTTCTTATATTGAAATTTAAAAATCAAATAATGGCCGGCACTCTAATATTTTCTATAAAGATATATTTACAGATATAGACAAATTATCGGCCGGACATGGCTGGATCGACTTTTTTGTTACTGCTGATGAAATTATTTATGCCTTATGGGGACAGATGGATAGTATACTCGTACAACAAATATAACATACCCTTTTACTTTACGAGACGAAATACAAAACGCAAAATCAAATGTCAAATTATAGACCGTCAAGTTAATCAGCGTAGTTGGCATGTAAGGGGGTAAGTAATGAAGTGTCGTGAAAGGCTCTCGATGTGACATACAACGAATTGTTTTAGAACGAAGAAATATATGTTTGCAGACTTTCCAGCTGCGTCAAAAATTGTCAGCACTAAATAAATGACAGGCCTAACTGTTCTTCCAAACACCACAATCCCAATCCCAAATTCAGTCGCACATACCCCCTTTTCAAGCCCCAGGCTACACATTCGTATAAGTCGTGGTAAATATGAGTTACATTCTGCTGCAGAAATTTGACACATGGTATTTTGAAAATTGTCTGCCAGCAGGCAAACAAAAAGAAGAATTAACCGAATGGAAATGGCTTTTGAGTTTGTAGATTTCTCGATCCATTTCTAATTAGAGACAACTTTTTGGTAGACTTTATGGTTCCGATTTCGGTTGTTTTACTCTGAAATTATTTTGCAGTTGTCGTTTTGACAGATTTTGTGACAAAATCAAAATTAGATGCATATGTCGAGTTTATAAATTAGTAAGAAATAGAAATATAATATTTTCATATGCAATGGGCATCTTACTTACGACTTATTCCCTTCCGATTTTTTCCTTAGCTGTATTTTTCATCTTTTTGTCGAGCCAATTTGGGAGGAGCGCCGAGAATACCATTTAACATGTTGTACCCAATTAAGAGAATTCATTTAGCCAAATTAATTAGCTTGTTGTTCTTAGCGTCAGCAATTACGAACGAGAGAAAAAAACGCTTCCATCATCATAAAATATTTGCCGTTGAGGCGTGGAAATTTATAAAAATTATACAAATATATTTGCGAATTTCGTTTAGCTACTTACTGCGTTTTTTTCGTCCGCGCTCCTATTAAATCATAATAAAAAATGATAATTGCGATTCTCACGCGACAAGCCGAAAATTAATGACACGCATGCGAATGAGACAAGTGTAAGTCGTGATTCAAATTGACGCGCCAACAATTAACATACATAACTCTTGGCCGAGAAAGAAGCGGCATCCAAATGCCCAAGGAGTACTCACGCCCACGCCACCGAATTTCCGCATTTTGGTTTGGGTTCGGGTTCGAGTTCGGGACCCGGGACCCGGGACCAACGGCATTCGTCAATATCTCTGTCCGCGCCGTCATAAATTGCACCCCAGTCCCCCAGTCAGTGGCATCCAGCAGCTGCATCATCATCACATTCCGGCCAAACGGTTCGAAGACTTTTTTCGTTGACACCGCGGATTTGCTGCGCCGCAGGCCCCTCGCCGACCTGCGTGCGGTGCGTGGGATGGTTCTTCTCTGTTGTGAAAGATCTCCGCTAAGGAGGAAAATATTTGGAAGATAAATAAACTAATAAATCATTATGTTAAATTGGCATGATATTTATTTTAGTGCCTTGGTTTTCGGCGCGCTTTCCGAAATTCAAATAGAATGGTAACATGTGTTATGTTGGAAATGCTCTTGGCGTGTTCAACTGTCAGTACGTTGTAAGTTTAAATGAGCTTCGTTGGATGGACAGCTGACTGTGTAGATAGATGACTGTAGATCGCGTGGTATTAACTGTATAAATGTTGACTTTGAAACGAACCCAAATACTTTGCGTAGTTTCTTTTCTAAACTCGACACACATAGGTGTGAATATATCGCTATTTTGAATTTTTTTTACTTGTCAATAGTAGAATGGAAACTATTCCTACACAAATATTCTAATGTAATAAGTAATACATTATTCTATTCTATAACTATTTAAAAACGAAAACAATTAATCAACAACCTTCCGATACTTACACTGAAAATTAGGTTTAGAGGCTAAAGAGGATAAGTCATCATAAGTTTGAGTTCATTTGTGTAAGTATGAGGTCAAGTTTAATAGTGAAATGCTTTGTGGTTCTACAGGATTTTTCGTTTCTACTCCAGTGGGTTTCTTAAACGAGGCACATTTAAATAGACCGGCCATCGTCTAAAAATTGCTGTTTTTATGTGCTGAACTCTGGAGTTTATGTGGAAATGCCAAATTTAATGTTATACTTCAATAAAAACTTCGTGAAGGCAGACGGCACTCAGCCTAACCAGCGGCAACATGTTGCAGGCATCGCAGCCTGTGTATGGGGCGCTTATATTTGAGCAACGTCCGCATTCCTGCATTGAACATTAATTTACAAAATATTAACAACGTGCAACAGCAACAAGATGCAACAACAGCGCCATTTTTTTATTTAAAATTTGCAAGCAAGCGGCAAAATAGATTTGCTACAAATGAAGAAGTGAGAAATTCAAGAAATGAAGACCGAGGCATCATCACCGAGCAGGAATAAGGGGGGAGCCTATAACAATTCAACCTCAGCCAGAGACAAGTGCTTGTCTTCTAGAAAGATCGGGGGAAACCCGGACAAGGAGGTTTCCACGTCGCCGACGTGGACTGCACCAATAAATAACAAGTGAAAAACAAATGGAAAATATTGAAAAGTGATCGATGCCTCCGATGGTCTGTGTCGGCAGTGGGGTGGTGGGGCCCATGGGCGGTGGGGGCTGGCAAGGGCGAAGCGTGAACAAAAGCGAACGACCACCAGGCCAGAAAAAACAAACAAAAGCAAGCTGTGCACTGCGATGCAAGAACAGTGGTGTCGAAACATCCCATAACCCTACAAAAAAATTTTGCCCGGATAATATGGCTAACTGTACATACATTTCTGATACTTACAGCGCACACTGTCGTAGAAGAGCGATAGTTACTCTTATTATATGAAAATTATCTCAATAGACAGCACTAGCGTATTGGGGCATTTTACCACTTTATAAACTAGATATATATTATGTATTTCTAGATTTAGTAGCATAGAACCTTGACATTAAGAATAGTACGAGTATATGAACATGTGTAATCTACAAGAGATACCAGAAATATTTATAAATTTTTTAATAGAGCACAGGGTTTCTGATTGTCAAAACAATAGACTAGAACTTTCCTCACCTTAATTTTTTTTCTACGCCGTTAACTAATCGAAATCAGGAAAATATCGTTAGAGCCTCCATGATAGCAGATTCGAACTGTATGAAGAGTTCCATATAGAGATAGAGCCTGGACGAAATGGGATATAAAGCGGCGCCAATATGCACTGTTGCATATTTGAATGCTGATGAGCCTGTGTCAACGGACAGTGAAAGGCATTTTACATAATAAAACGTACACGAACAGATCGTTTTGGTTCGGCTACAGATTGGTCATATGTATATGCTGTGGAGAAAATTTGAATAAATATCCAAACTGTTGTAAATCACAATCAAGTCAATCGAATGGGTTGAGCAAGACACCCACTATTTATAAAGTATCTCTTGGCGACTTGCCGCCTCTATTTCCATCGGATTTCGGCATATGTCGTTTCTTTGGGGCTGAAACAAAACTAAATCTTATTATATTTATCGCCGCGAGTCCGTCATAAATTTGTTATGTAGGACGCACATTATCAAATTGGCCGATAAACATTTCATTATAGGCCAGACAGCACAAAGAAAACTAAAAAACCGGTCCAAACACTTTCTTTAAATGGATGGCTTTGACAATTAGTTATTCATAGTATTTATTGATAAATCGTTCAGACGGTGGAACATATAAACGATGTGGATTAGACGTGGGACAGGTAGTTGCAGGAAATCTTTTCCCTTCAGATCCATAAATAGTCGTCAAAAATATGTAGAATTTATAAGTCCCGAGACAGATCTTTTGGAAAGGCCAAATTATGAAAGAATTCATCAATATGTAGAAAATAATTTTGCAGTTTTTTTGCTGTCATCCTGTGTTTTGACGAACTTAATTGAAACTGATAAAAACAATCATGACTTATCATCATGGTTTTCCGCCATGCTGTCCTGTCAATTATTAAGCTAATTAGCTAAGTCCATCTAAAAGTCACTCAAGTAGGAGCTCCATATTGCAAATGCAACCTGAGCTTTCAAGCCAATGTGACGTCGATCAGGATGTGACGTGAAATAAAGTCGGTCTATATAGAATGTATGGTAGTAGTATGGTATGGGAGCCAGCACTTCTGATCTCAATCACAAGTGTAATCAAAGCGACCAAGCGCGGTGATCTGACAATTTATTATCAAGCATCACGACCAGAACAGCAAAGCTGTGAGAGCCTGAGCTGCTAGTGAATGATTGATGTGTGTTGCAATTGCGAAAGGCACTCAAAAAAATAATAATAAAATCTGTCAAAGGTATGAAACGTAAACTAAATTATTAAAAGAAGTCAAGTAAAACCAGAGCAGCAACATTGCTGATGCCTATTTGTTTTACTGGACTTTAGGTATCAGAGCAGCCGTTTTGTACTTTTTGGCCGTTTGGGCTACTGTCAGATGAAAATGCAAAAAGTTTCTGGTTTGGTAACTATAATTATTATATTTTAATAGTTAACTATTTTCTTCAATGGATAATGTCAATTCTAATATTATAAATGTTTGGGATTCAAGGAAGGGACATAGATGCGTTCATATCGCTGCATATTGCTTATAACGATTTAAGGCATGCTTTGTTAAAACGCAGATCACTTTTTAATTCTTGGCCGACGTTTTAAATATCATGGAAATGACAACTTTTTAGAGCCGTTCTTGACTGCTCCAAGTTTTTTACCTTTGTGCTAAGGTCGATATGCTGTTAGGCTAGGTATCGCTGATGAAGACCAAATTGCATAACTTTTACAAGCTCGAATCGAATACAGTATAAGCTTTTAAAAATAAATTTCTGTGCATTAAAGCATGCATAACAGCCCAAGACTGTGATTAGTGTGCTTTGCACTTGCATTAATCATCATTGATTGATCACTGAACGTGGCTAAATTCTGGCATCTAGACTGCGTCCCGGTTTTTGCGGTAGCAAGTCGAAAAAGAATTCCATATCAGTTGACTGATTGGCTGACTGAATGGTCGGGAGACTAATTAGTGCGACGAAAGCAGAGAGGGGGTCCAGCTTATATAACGTATATAGCCAGCACTGGATCCGTCTTGATTGATGGCACCGCGAAATTCAAGAACACTGCTGCTGTCAAGTCATCGCGAAAAGGATTAGTTCGGCGCGATGCGTTGTGAGCGGATGTGACGGGATCGGATCGGGATGCAAAGCGATCAAATGGTGCCGACACATCAGCTTCCAGCAAAAGTTGACACTGGCAAAGTTTGCGCTGTGGGCTTGATGGATCAGGGGTTTTTGGAGAGACAAGGACCCAACACCAACTCGATGAATATTCCATCAGCTGTCACAAAATATGTCACTGTCAGCCCTGATAAGATTTGCACAGAATTCTCCGCTCTCCAGCAGATTCTTCTTAGTTTTTGGAGTGAAATTTGCCTGACACTACTCATTTGCTCTTTCCTGCTTTTCAGGAAGATTGACAGGGGAACGCTGCTAATCCAATTTAATTTGTATGTCAGTTCGTCTGTAAGACAGGACTCAGCTTCAGTTGAGTTGATCCGACTCTCTAACTCTCGGAAAACAACTACCTCGACCGGGGAAGAAGATTCATGGGTATTAAGGAACTTCTTCATCTGATTTGCCTCTTACTCCTAAAATTTGTTTCCCAGACACATGTTCCACTTAATTTGGTCCAGTGGTTTTCTTGAAGAACAAAAAAAACATAAGGCCTTGACGATCATTTTAAGACACAAACACAGAACGCAGAAGACAGAATCTACAAAAAATTTAAAACGGTTAGAAACTCGATATGATTTGGATTATCACAGAAGTTTGCTTGGGTATTTAAATTAACAAAGCAGCGCGAAGTTCAATCATAAGGAAACTTGCCTCATATACACATTCACAGTAACCACAGTAGTCCTTTTCGATTTCGTACCAAAACCATCATCAGGAGTGATGATATTGGCAAAAAAGCAGAGAGAATTGAAATTATTCACTTTAGATGGAAGTCCTTGGAAGTCTCTTTATTTCTTTATCTGTTTCGCTTAATCTTCGTTTAAGAATATAGGAATCACCTTTTTTAATTAAACAGGTCAAGCTAAATATCGTATTACATATGATATTTTAGAAGTCCTGCGCCAATAATTTTTAAATTTTTACAGATATATTTGTGATTAAAATATAATAAATCATTTACTAAACTTTTATTTTATGGTTAAATGTAAAAAATTCAGTTTATAATCTACCCAAAAATTCACTGAAGATGTTAAAATGTTAACATATTCTAATAGCTACTTCTATAAAAAATACAACACAATATATACTTCAATAACAAAACAATACAGCTTTTTCATAGCAACTTTTGGTAAAAATCTATTATTATGGGCAAACTTTAAGTTAAAAAACATACAGGTCGATTTATCATCATTTCTTCTGAAAAATAAACTTGGGAAATCTAGTTACGCCCATTACTCGTATATTAGATATATTGAAAAGTATGCAGGGTTTCCTACCTAATAATGAATATATTCTCGATCAGGATTACTTCCGAGTCGATCTGGACCGTACGTCTGTTTGTATGAATTAATTATTGATGAAGATTAAGCATGCCGATTCTAGGGACTCTTACGTCCACTCATTTAATTTATTTAAAGCTTTTTCAAATTTATATTACTTTTATTAAATTGTTTTATATTATTAGTGTCTTGCCAATTTCAAAAGAATTTCTTCCTCGTACCACCAATTGTAATCAAAATCTAATAGGCAAGAAACGCGGACTCTCTCTTGTGGCAACATTCAAAATCTTTGAAGCTTTAAAGGTTACATTTATATTTACATTCATTATTCATTTATTATTCAACATTTTATATAATAAATAGAGCTTTATAACTTAAAGCATTTTATGGATTTTCTTTATAAGTTCTGATCCTCCAAGTTGCTATGATTTTCATATCCAAACGTTGGATTTATATTTTGTCTTGCTATTGTGTCGTCTGCTAATTCATGATCCTGTATTGTTTCATCTCTTATTTCAAGAGCCGCGTAGATTGTCCATCCATAATATTGATACTCTTACTCTCCTACGGCATTGTTTCCGCTGTGACATTTTTGGCGAGCCATTCACTTCAAACTTCGACTGCTGGCCCCTGGAGTAGGTGCCTTTATTTATGTTTATGGCCAATGAGACACGACAACACTGCATTGCATTAGCTGAAGCCGGAGCCGGAGCCAAAACCTTGCTTCAGCCAGGTCCACCCAGCTCCAGATGCTTTGAAAACGAAAATAATGGCACACAATGTGATCTTTCCCATTGACATTTTGGAATTTGCTAAGCGCGCGCGTCCATGTCTCATCAGCTTGTTAGGGAGTTGAAAATGCTCCAGCTTGTGACACAGGAGAAGACTTGGACTTACTGATGGTCTACCACACAAAGCGGAGTTTGTAAACGATTGAAATATTTTTTGTTGAATATTAACTTTTTTAAAAGACTAACAGAAATAATATGGTCATTATTTATATGAGTAATTCTATTTTAAGGTATATTTCATGCCTTTACCTTATGTTTAAGATAATATAATTTACAGGTAAAATACAGGCAAATCCTACAGGTAGTTAGTTTTGGCTCTAATTTCTTTCAATCGACAACGTATTACTGATGAATTGTACCCAATTATTTTAGGATCACGAGGCCACCTCTAGAGTGAGCCACAATGATCAGATCGATTAAGTTGAGACCAAACAAGAGAGAACGCTGGAGACGATTTCCTCGACTCTTTGATACCCGTTGCGTTGCTCCACTAATAGGAGAAATTTAAGTTTCACTTGAACTGAACATTTTTCAAAAATTGTGAATAGGGCGGACAGAAAGAAATAGCGACTCGTCTAGTTATCCTGATCAGGAATGTACACTATATGCTTCATATACTACTTTATATACTTTACAGGGTCGTAGAGGCTTCATCCTCCCTGTTACATACTCTTCTACGAATTCAGTATACCCTTCCTCTTTACGAGTAACGGGTATACAAAATCTATAAGAAAGAGACATGAAGCGGCAGCAAGAGAGATGTCCATCGAAACTGCATGGCGGTAACTGAGTTAGTAGCTGGTCCTCTCGGCCCTTTTCCCGATCGCAGCTTGATCCTTGACAATGACAACAACATCGAGGAAGAGAAGGCGGATGGGACTTGGCTGAGGATGAGAATCAGGCGGAGTCAGAGTCCCAGTCGCGTCTGTTGTTCCTCGCACGCGTGCGCATTTAACGAAATTTATTGAAGTCTTCGCTCTGGAATTTTGGACTTGTGTTCTCTGTCTTTCCGTCACTCGCTGGCTACTTCAGCCTTAGCCTATTGGACTGTTTGACCAGAATAGCCAGGCGGTGCATGAGCTGGCTTCGAGCACCGAATCCATTGTTTTTGAGCTCGCTTGATTCGATCGATTCACAACGAAAATGCATTGCCAAAGGAGAACACAATGTGGCTAGTGTGTTGCTGCTTGGCCTTACTCTCGATCTTGGTGGCTGTCATCGGTTTACGCATCCCCGCAACAGAGTCAAGTTTTTTAAATATTTTATCAGTCGAGTCGGGTTTGGTGGAAAACGGCGATAAAGATCGCGCCATTTTTTCCGCAACATGGTCGTGTAATGAGTTAGTTTCACAGACTTAACAAAAGAGAGAGACCTGAAAAGAAAATACGTAGGGAAGTTTCGGCAGAGTCATCTGGGAATTTTAAACTTAAAAAAAGTCTAATGGAATCCGAAAACCTTGTTTTTGCTTAATTGAATAAGTATTTATAGGTATAATAATTAGATCCATCTACGATCTACACATGCAAGTACTTGTAGAGTTAACAAATCTAATGTACTCTTACTTTTACTTATCGATTAGATTAAAAATATTAAGATATTAAAAATTAAATTAAAAAAGAGAGAATGCTTCGGCGTGTTCCTCGACTATCAGATACCCGTTAGTCAGCTAGTGGAAAAGAAATTTCAGTTGTATTGTTGGCAAATCAAAGATATTAATATACAAAACAAGAGAGAATGCTATAGTCGAGTTCCGCAACTATCAGATACCCGTTACTCAGCTAGTGAAAGTGCGAATGAGAAATTTCAACATTTTCTGGAATATCGGTAGAAATTGGGGAAAAAAATAATAAAATTACAAAAAAATTAAAATTTTTATACATATGTGTCAGTGTGACAGCTTTGGGCGGTTTGTAGGCGTTGGAGTGGGCGTGGCAAAAAGATTTTTGGCAAGTCTATAAATATATTAAGAAAAAAAATATCAAAATTTTTCGCGCTACGTCTAAGTCTCTGGAAGCTGCGTGCTAAACTCAACATTCTAGCCTTTGAAGTTCCTGAGACGGAGGCGTTCATACGGACAGACGGACGGACATGGCCAGATCGACTCGGCTATTGCTCCTGATCAAGAATACATACTTGATATGGTCGGAAACTTTTCCTTCTGCCTGTTACATACTTTTCAAGGAACTAGAATAAAGGGGTATTACTCTACGATTAACGGGTATAAAACAAAACAATTTTCAAAAGAGACTATGACTTTCCCTTGATTGGAGTTCTGCTTGCACTTGTGAAAGTATGATATCGGCACCCAACATCCACCTGAGTGGCATTTAAAGAATAGAGGCTCGATTTAGCTTAGTACTCTTAACATAAAAGGTCGCGAAGTATTGTCGTATAGGGTGAAATAGGTTATATGGATCGTTGTCTTTTTCGTTGTCTGTCAAGCTGATCGGAAAACAAATTTATTTATTTAATGGTATTCAAATTGTAGTTGCCGAGGTGGCTGGTCTTGTCTGCTTCTGGCACACTGTATTCCAATTCAACTTCACATGGTATCTCCGCGTAGATCTCTGCCTTCAGCGGTTGCTGCACAATGCACAAAGCGCAAGAAAAAGTGTCGTTATCCGTTTTCGACTTTTAAAAGTAGCTCGATCCCTTGCAACAAGAATTCCCACTTGGTCGCCATACCCAGTTCGTTCTTGGATGGTCAATACGAACTGAAAGCCGGCACAAGTTCGCAGTCGTCTGCGCAACAGTTCAAAGTTTTGAGGGCCGCTGCCGGTGCCGCTGCCAATCGGTATCTAGAAGCCAGGGAAACAGCCAGCACAAAGCCCGATGGGAAGACTGCTCTTCCTCGATAGTCATGTCCAGGTCTCGAGCTGTCCACGACACAAGCAAATCTCTGATCTCTTAAAAAAAAAACTGCAAGTTTTCGCTGCCGTCCTACTGCTTTGCCTACACTTCGAGACCATCGTAATAAAAAGCGTTGGGCACAGATCAAATTAAAATTACATTCCCGATATCGAAAAGAATAGTTTCGGCAGTTATGCCTATGAAAATCCACAGCTTTTAGGACTATTATTAATAAGCTATTTTAAAAATAAAAATAGCCATTTAACATAAGCATAATAATATAAAACATTTACATTTCGGGAGCAGTAGGCGCCTCAGGTGTCTCTTATATTATACAAAAATAATACGCAACGTTATTATTTATTTATTTGTATTGAATTTCTGTATAATATAATATACACGTGACTTTAATATTAAAATAGTTTAAAAGAGTATCCGCAGATCCAATCATGATTTTCACCTTCACTATAGGCTGAGGCATCTACTGTTCCCGACATTGGGGATCGATCGCATTTGATATATTTGCTCTTCGAGCTCCGCGACTGCTTGGATGTGGTGGCAATGGCGTCGTTGTTGCAGCCTCTTGACTCCTGCCTTATGTATTCCTTGCCATCCGCAGCGATCGTTGTTTTTAGGATTTGATTTTGCTGGTAGCAGTCGCAACTGCAACAGTTGCAGAAACTGCCGCTGCCTTGCTCCTACACCTCCGCAAAACACGGATGATTGCAGAATGGAGGTTGGAGGATGGCGTACGAGGCTGGTCGTCGAATGCACCCGATCTCCTTGCAGTGCTTATGTCGTTTTTGTGAAATATCAGCTGCTCATGTATAGAAGGCTTTTGCTACCTTATTGCTTCTGCCACATTTGGTGCCTGCTACATGCTGATGATGCTCAGCAGCGTTTTGTTTATACCATTGGCCGCCATTGGTCAGCGATTGGCTGCCGCTTGAGTTTCAAATCATTGCACTCCGCTTGCCAAGAGGCTATAGGCCAATTTTACCAACGAAGGCGGAGAATTATTTGGCGGAGTGTTTAAAAATTGTCGATGCCTTTCACGACAAACTTTTACATGGCAAATAATTTTAATTGTGTTCTTGATGGTACAAAAATCTCAATAAAATACACCCGATTCTATTAAACGGTGAGCACTATTTAGTACTATATACTCAAAATGTAAAACGCTGTAATAGATTCGTAGAAAGATAGGCACAGACAAGGAAATGCAATTTCGAGCCAATAATGTGTATATGCTTTTAATCTGAATCATCTGATTCCATATAGTAATGACCGTCTATCTGTGTGAACGTCGATTTCTCAAAATCCGTAAAGTCGGAGATTCAAGAATAAGCTATCGGATTTAGTTGATCTCGCGAGTATCTTTTTATTATTTTTTTTTTACTTTGTTTGCTTTACACCTAAAGTTATCATTCAAGTCCAGGTCATGTAGTTATACAGGTAAAACTCGCTAGAATCTTTGTTAAGTGTCTATAAGGTAGAAGAAACCGTTTCCGATTCTTAACTAGGATCATGACTGTCATGACTGTCCGTCCGTATAAAAATCGAAACCTTGGAAACTATAAAAGCTATACATTTTAGATTAGGCATTCAGACTCTAGTAAGGCCTACGCTGCCGAAGTCTGTTTTTAGAATTCGACTTTAGTGTGCTCTTGGTAGGAAGTATATTTGGTGACTACTTTGGTAAATACAAAAAAAATTGATAACAGAACTTTTGCATTTTATAGGTGCAATCGTCATATTTATACCCGTTACTCGTAGAGTAAAAGGGTATACTAAATTCGTTGAAAAGTATGTAACAGGCAGAAGGAAACGTTGCATAAGAATATATATATGTATATATATACTTGATATTTATTTTGTTGAGTACAATTAGACGAGTCGATCTGACTATACATATACTGCATTTTTAGTTAAAAAATGGTTCTATAACTATAAAATCGCAAAATTTTACAAAAATTTAAAATTTTATGGTGTTGGGCTGTTAGTAGAAGCCTAGATTTTTTGCATTGTTGTACGCCTATAGCGTACCCTTTTTTCCACGAGGGGAGGTTCTTTTGTGCGATATAAACTTAGTTTTATATATACATACGTCGGCTGCAGAAGTCAGTTTCCTCTCTCGTTATACCTGTTAAAAGTAGAGTAAAAGGGTATACTAGATTTGTTGAAAAGTATGTAAAAGATAGAGTAAAGCTTTTCCGACCCTATAAAGTATATACATTATTGATCTGAATCACTAGCCGATCTGGACATGTTCGTAGGTGCTTCTGTCGAGATCTCAGGAACTGTAAAAGCTGGAAAGCTAAGCATGGAGAATCCAGAGACATAGACACAGCGCAAGTTTGTTTCATGATTATCAAAGATGTCATTTCCACAATTTTAAAAAATGTTTATATAGTCGAGGAAATCGATGAATCTTGCTTGCCAACTCTGTAATTGTTCTTAACCTACTAAGTAGCATTATTAGAAATTTAATAAAATACTTAACAATATTTATTTTTATACCCGTTACTCGTGGAGTAAAAGGCCATACTAGATACGTTGAAAAAAATGTAACAGGCAGAAGGAAGCGTGTCCGACCAATTTAAGTATATAAGTATTATAAGTAGCATTATTAGAAATTTAATAAAATACTTAACAATATTTATTTTTATATCCGTTACTCGTGGAGTAAAAGGCCATACTAGATACGTTGAAAAGTATGTAACAGGCAGAAGGAAGGATATTGATTAGGATCAATAGCCGAGTCTATCTGGCCATGTCCATCTGTCCGTCCGTCTGTCCGTATGAACGCCTCCATCTCAGGAACTCTTGTAGTTGTAGTTGTAGAATGTTGAGATTAGGCATGCAGCTTCCATAGACATAGACGCAGCGCAAGTTTGTTTCCAGATGTTGCCACGCCTACTCTAACGCCCACAATCCGCATAAAAATGTCACGACTACACTTTTGAAAAATGTGAAATTTTTTCATTTTTTTATATAAGTTTTAAATTTTCTATAAATTTTCCAAAACTGTTAGCCACGCCCACTCCAACGCCCACAAACCGCTCAAGACGGTCACGCCCACACTTTTAAAAAAATGTTAAATTTCTATTCATTTTATTATTTTTTTCCCCAATTTCTACCGATATTTCAGAAAATATTAAACATTCTCTTTCGCACTTCCACTTGCTGAGTAACGGGTATCTGATAGTCGGGGAACTCGACTATGGCATTCACTCTTGTTTTAATTATATGAGGTAAATTGGTTTTTTTCTTTCAAGTGAACATCGCTTAAGTTGGATCAACTTTATCTAAAGAGGTGATTTTTTTAAGAATTTAGGTGTTCTTAGGAATCCGCTTACTAGAACTATCAAACCAAAATTTGTTTGCATTTTACCTGTCAAAGTAACACTAAATTATCATGAGCAGCTCGCCCTCTGCAGCGCAATTCTTTGAAAAAAAGTCAAAAATAATTAGGCGCACACGATAGGATTTGTGTAAACTATTTATCTACCTGCTGCAACTTTCACCTTGTTATCGAATCGGACCGCCTTTTGCACGAAGCGTAATCCGTACTAATCCTTCAAAAAGGATCGCAACGTTGCCGAATCGATTTTCCGGCAACTGCATCAGTTTCAAAACATTTCCCGCAGATTTCCCGAGGAGAAACGTGTGTTGGCATAACATTTGCACATTTGCAGCCTGCATCTGATGGACAACAAAAGGGCAAAGTCAGGACGCTGGTCTGATTTATTGTCCGCAGAACTTTACTTTCGATGCAGTTGCAGTTTAGGGCCTGTTCTATAGTTTCTTTTATTTGTAATCCGTTTTCTGGGCTAGTCTTTTGGCTTTCCCTTGTAAATCACTCCAGCGCTAAGTCCTCTGCTTGACGTCTTCTGTCGAGACAATAAAGCAGTCGGAATTTCGTCAGTCTAGAGTGCTACCGAAGTGAAAGTGAGCTCAACTATCACTAGGCGAGTTTCTGAAAATTTTTTATTCCGACCTACAGGATAATTAGAATTTATTGAAATCTGTGGCTAAAGAATTTGTGGAATATGGTAGAGGTATGGACGAGGTATATGGTAATATGGTAAATATATGGAGTATGGTAAATGGTACGTTACTTTCTGCAAAATAATGCAAAACTATTTTAATAAAATATATCTACCATGAAAGCTGAAATAAACTTTCATGTCTACATTTGTGATACTCTCTGATCTGAAAGCATTTCCATGCATTTTCATCACATCCGTGCACCTGCTTTTTGTTTTCGGATTTTGTTTGTTTCCGACATTGTTTTAAGTCTTATATATTTTTGACAAATAATCGCCGGCGGTTAATTTTAATTGGATTCTGACAAAACCCAGGCAACAAAACCAGCAGCCGTCTGCAAACTCAGCAAAATCAACAAAACTGAACGGCAGCAGGAACAACAAAATCCTTTTAATAAAATTAAACATCAAACATTGCGTGGAATTTTTTGTCGTATTACGCTGACAGGCGCAGGATTTAAATTAAAAACACGCCAAGTCCACAACAATAGCCGAGGCCAAGATCAAAAGGCATCAAAAGTTGTTATGTGCCAAGAGGCAGAGGTGAGTCCCCCTCAGTCCACCCACCAACACCAGCAAGTCGAAAAACCCCGCCGAAAAACTTTTACCAGCGTCGACGGCGGCGAAACGGAAACGGAAATCGACGCGCAAAAGGTTGCAGGTGTCATGTGACAAGGTCGGGGTACTGTGGGTGTGGTGGTGGCGGTAGTGGTCCTGCCACGCGCACAAGTTTGCGCATGCTAGTGGGTAGTGAAGGATGGGTTGATGGGGTCATCTCGGGCTTTCCACCAATTGATTAGGCGTGCGTTAAAATCGCGAACGCAGCTCGAAAAAGAAAACGAAATCAAATAGAAGTGTTGAAGCGCCTAAGAAGCTGAACGATACCGGTTGTTGGGCAGTATGGTTTAAGGGTTGCCTGCCGCCCTGTAAGTGCAGGTGAACGGGGTTAATTTGCTGTTTTCCGGGCATATGGCGGTCTCTCACTCTCGCTTCCAAGAAATTAGTCCCCAAGGCTTACAACAAAAATCATTAAAAAAGTTCAGCGAGTGTCTGGCCTTAAATTAAGGACAAAGAAGTCGTTCAAGAGAAACAAAAAACGCAAAAACAATTGTTTTCAGGCTGGGTGGTGGAGGTCCAGGCTGAGAGTCCCGCGTCGGGCGCCATTAAAGTGACAGCATTGCCATAATTTTATATCGCGAGCTTTTCGAATCCGAAGAAAGAACGAAGAAATAAAGGTATTGGCAATCCTCAGTCAGTGAAAACGTTGGTTTCTGCTAGTGTCTTTCTGGTGCTGAGCCAGTTGTGGGGGTGGCATAAGAGAACTATTAAAGTGTTTTATGGTGGCCAAGACAAGACGAACGTTGCAAAAAAGGCTGCGGGAAAATAAATGGCAACAGGGATTTAGTGGTTTTCCCTAGCACATTTTTTTTTCTTTTTTGATTTTTTTTTGTGGCCTTCCTTATCTGTTTGGTGCGTCTCAGAGAGACTAAAGGCTGACGAGTGGATGAGCAGAATATTGCAATGTGATATTTTTTCACTTTTTTATTATTGCTGTCGATTTGCCGGAAAACTTTTTGCCACGCCCACTCTACAGCCCACAAACCGCCCAATACTGTCACGACCACACTTTTGAAAAAATTTGTTTTCATATTTTAATTTTATTCGGAATTTTTTAGCGATATTACAGAAAATTATGAAATTTATCGTTCGCACTTCCACTAGCTGAGTAAGGGGTATCTGATAGTCGGGCATTCTCTCTTGTTTTATCTAAATAATAAAAATTAACACACAATTTTTTGTCTGGCTGTGATCACCATTTACATCTTTAAGAAAATGTGTTGTTTTCCAATGGTCTAATTCACGCGATGCTTTCTCTTGGGTTTATTTATTTTAGAGCATCATTTCCGAAACATTTAACAATAGAACCTGAGCGACTTGGAATTGCAATACCCAACAAGAATAAAGAATACCCGAGCTAGGAGCAAGAACGACAAAAGTGTCGCTGCTCATTTAACCCCAAACTCTGCGGTTCAGTCTGGAAAGTAATCGAGTAACCCAGGCTAGCGAACCGCATTGAAAAGTACCTTCAGTACAATAATTTAACGGATTTTGGCCAGAGGCAAAGAGTCTAATGGGTGGTGGTGAGGTGATGGGAAGGAAGGTGGCGGGTAGCGGGTAGCGGAGAACCCTCCTCAGCACAATGAGAACATTTTTGGGAAAACATTAACATTAGCCTAAAATATTGTCCCATAATTTGCCGCAAGCACTGTGGATGGTGACAATACCGGGTCCAAACTCTGAGAGGTGGTGGGTGTAGGATTTTGGGGTAGGAGGACGCTCGGTGGGGCGGTGAAATATTTCAGAGCTAGCAAATGAAGCCACTTGCCAGTCACAGAGGATGTGGGGACTCGGTGGATGTTTTTGGCGACAATTTTAAAATGCGGCCAGGCGGCCAGCGGGCGTTTATCAAGCTGAACGACAACATTTGAGCAACGAAAACAGGAGCAGTAGCATCAACCCTCGCAGCGTTTAGTGGGCCCATCAGTCAAGTCACAAAATTAGGCAATTAAAAATATGCCGAAGGCGCGCTCCAGCAAATAAATGATTTTACAGGGCTACAAGGAGCAGAGCAGGACGTAGGCCCACAACATCCATTGACATCGAAGATATCTTAGCAAGGAGGCTGTTTTGCAACCGAGCTACCACGACATATGAATCATCAGTTCAACAATATCGCAAAAGATTGCGCCTGTGATATCTTTAAGCCGAGTTAAAAACTGGAAAGGAAGAAACGATTAGAATGAATGTTATATGTAATGCTGGTTTTACATGCAAATATTATTGAACTAGGCTAATTAAGTAAAGAGTTAGAAAGTTACAATTATAGCTTGCCACGTATCTATCTTATTGCCAATAATTTTCTATCGTATAATCTGATTATGGATAATAAACTGTTATTGAAAACAAAATAGAATGCTATATTCGAGTGTCTCGACTATCAGATACCCGTTACTCAGGTAGTGAAAGTGCAAACGAGAAATTTCATAATTTTCTGGATTATCGGTTATCGGAATAAAAATTGTTCAAAAGTGTGGGCGTGACAGTTTTGGGCGGCTTGTGGGCGGTAGAGTGGGCTTGGCAACATTTGGAAATAAGCTCGCACTGAGTCTATGTCACTGGAAGCTGCTTAATCTCAACATTCTAGCTTTTGTAGTTCCTGAGATCGAGGCGTTTATACGGACAAACGGACGGACAGACTGTCGCGCTCACAATTTAAGAAAATGTTGTGATATTTTTTCATTTTTCTATATATCTTGTAAATTTCAATAAATATGCAAAAAAACTTTTTGCCACGCCCACTCTTACGCCCACAAACCGCACAAAACTCTCACGCGCACACTCTTACACATTTTTTCAGTTATTTTTCATTTTATTATTTTTTCCCCAATTTTTACCGATATTCCAAAAAATGTTGAAATTTCTCGTTAGCACTTCCACTAGCTGAGTATCGGGAAACTCGATTATAACATTCCCTCTTGTTCTGTTTCTAGCTTTTATAGTTCTTGAGATCTCGACGTTTATACGGACGGACATGGCCAGTTCGACTTGTCTATTGATCCTGTTGATCAAGAATATATGTTTATATGTTTATATACTTTATATGGTCGGAAACGCTTCCTTCTGCCTGTTGCATACTTTTCACCGAATTTAGTATACCCTTTTACTCTACGAGTAACGTGTATTACAACACACACAGCTATAATTTTGTTTTGAGCTATATGAAATAAACTTCTGATCTAGACTGATCCAAACGAATGTTTTGATTATCGGACATGAAGACTACATTAGAGTAATAGCAGACGTTTGCCACTCTAATCAATACTCTGTCCAAAGTCCGCTATCTAATATGCAATTTTCTCAGAGCAAAGCACCAAACTTTGATGCTGAGGCATTTCGCTTGATTCAACAAACCTCAAGTAGTCGTCAACGACGCCAACGACATCTTGCGTTGACTGCCAAGCCAAGCCAGTCAGGGGAATGGGTCATAGAAAGTTTGGTGGCCGAGTTGGCAACCTAGCCACACCCAAGACGGCCACCCCCGGCAATCCTTTTTGCGCCGTCCTGCCAAGAAGACTATTCTAAATTTTCGGCTGCTCTGTCAGCTCGGGTGTGTTCTGTTCTGTCCTGTTGGTTAGGTTTGGCCTGCTTTGCTTCGGTCTGCTCGTCAATAAATCGTAGAGTGCCTGTAATGATGCCAGCTTGGCAGAGCTCTGGGCATAGCTCCACTCTGCGATAGCAGCCGTTAATGTCAGGCGAAGGAAAATATATGGGGCCGATGTTAGTGGTATGGCTATGGCCGTGCTCCTTCCTCCTCCTCCGTCTATAAAACCCTTGCGACTGTCTTCGGGCTTGGCCAAAAAGACTTTTCGTCTCGGCCACGATGACTGCCACTGATGATAATGATGACGAGCCAGCCAGCGAGGCCGTATTCACCCTTCCTTCATCAAGGCAGGTCCGTCAAGTCAACGCAGGGCAGACCTTGGGGATTTGGGTCTTGGGCTCCTTGGATTTGTTTTATGCGTCATTCGGCCAAATATTTCCTGCCCCGCCCTTGCCTAGCTCATTGTGCCTCTGCCGGGATCTCGAATTCGTTCCCGGACTCTGCTCGGACTTTTGGACTCATCATTTATATAAGCAGTGAGCGGCCATTCCCGTTGTCAGTTGTGGAAGGATTTACGCTAGCCAAGGCAAGACGTCCTGTCTGTCTGTTGGAGAGAGTGTGTGTGCCTGTGTGTGAGTGAATTATGGCCTCGGCTGATTTCTTTTTCGCCCTTTTTTCGTCCAAGGGCCTCAGCTCTAGCATAGTGGCAAATTTATTGACAGATATAATTCCTTATGCGTATAATTAGAAATTCGGCAATCATTAGGCGGTCGATGCTCATATATCAAGTTAATGGCCTTTCCGCACAGACTCTAGATTGGATGGATCGATTGTCAGGGAAAAGGCAGAGTTATGTCCACGCGATTTGTATGCACTACAGACATTCGATATTGGTATGGAATGGAGCCATTGTTTATGTAATTACGGCAAGGACACTTTTTAAATGTTATTACTACTGTTACTGTTATTATTGCACCACAAAGTGGGTTTATTTACTGTTTAAATCACGTTTGCCATAAAATAAAATCTTTCACTCAAATAAATAAACCAAAAATTCCAAAAAAAGGGGGTGAGATAGCGACAGGCACAATTACCAAATTTGCATGAAATGCAAAACAAACATATAAATTCAAACAGCAAAAATGATTTACGACTTGGGCATAAAATGAATGACATCCAAACGGAATCAAATACTTTAATTTAATTCATAAATTGTCAGATAATATAAAATTAAGATGAAACCGCAGGGATAAGTTTGCAATGAAAGCTGAAAAAGAAATACTACTTTTATTTAAAAAAATGTAAAATTTGTATAGTAATTATTTATTGTTGCTTATTAATATTAACCTTGATTTTGTAAAATTCAAATGTAAATTTTTTCCAATTTCCAACTAGTAATCTCCGTGTTTTGTTGTTGTTGCAGATTCAGTTGCCTAAATATATTTAACCGGATCTGCGTGTTTTTGGCTTCTCGAGCGGGTCCTATCCATACGTGAACATTCCTCCGATCTCTCCACCTCACTTTATGGCGCTAGAGCTCGATGATGATCCAGCTGAAAAGCGGTAGATGTAGGGTAGAACGTGTAAAGAAGATGTTGCACAGAATGGTGCGCTATATATTCTACATGCGAGTATTCATAAATAATATATATTAATGTATTTTTGTATTTTTATGTGCGCAAAGAGTACACAGTGTAATAATTTATACAGTTGCCGTCAACGATTTTCGTACTGTTGCTACTGTTGTCGGTGCTCCTCGCCCTCACCATTATGACGTCTACAATTTACAGTCCATGTTCAGTTGTTTACTCAGATGCTGATTATGATGATGGCTGACTGGCTAGGTGGATGGCTGGGTGCTGGGTGGCCCGGCAATGTGACAAACTTGCTGGATTTTTGCCGTTGACGAGGGTGGCTATGCCGCCCATGAACAGCCCTCTCCGCCACCAGTGGCCCAACTGCGGCGGCGTGCAAATAAAAATGATTAATGATGACGCCGGTGCCATCTGACTAGGTGAGGCGGATTCACGAGCAGCAATGACCGCCGAGTAGGCGACAGTTCCTTCTTTGACCCCATCTCTGATCACCGATATGTTTTTCGCTCAGAAGTAGAGAGGAAAAGGCAGGGCTCTTCTTACTTGAAATAGAAATCTTATTTTGAAAATTCGAAAAAATAACAGTGTTTGTTGATATAGCTTCTATCCCAGATGATACCTGTAATTCTTATGGTAGAATTACAAATAATACCTCTACATTTCTAATTATCATTTAATATTATTATTATTATTATTAATATTTTTATTATTATTATTGTTATTGTTATTATTATTATTATTATTATTATTATTATTATTATTATTATTATTATTATTATTATTATTATTTTATTATTATTATTATTATTATTATTATTATTATTATTATTATTATTATTATTATTATTATTATTATTATTATTATTATTTGTATTATTGTATTCCGTCTTTGTGACGTTTTTCTTACTTGGTTGCAAGCAGATCTATTTTTTGCCACATTTGAGCAATGGTCACTTGCAATTTTAGTCCCAGTGTAAAAAAAGGAACTGTAACTGAAAGTTTGTCTAATTTCTGCAATTGCTACCACGGCAAGCTCCTAAATCAGCCGGATGGAAGCGCGGGGGACAGGAGGATCAGAGCAGCGAAGATGTAGGGCAGGATGTAAGATGGAGGGCGGGGCAGGACAAAGGTTAATAACTGCCATAAGATGATGCATAGCATGACGCGGGCGCAGAACAGTTGACAGTTGACTGGCAGCCTGGTGAGAACGAGGAATGGTGAACGGGGAAGCCATGTTTTCTCTTGGCAGCCATTTTAATGCCTCTGGGCGGCCAACGTGAAATTTTGCCAAGTTTAGTTAGGTCCCATCCTCCGCACTACCGCCAAACAGTCGCGATAATCGCACCTTTGCACCTTTCTGCTAGCTTGTCTGAGCGACTCAGGTGTGCTACGAGCACAGACACAGCCGCACCGGGGCACGGACGCAGGTATAGATACAGGCACAGACACAGATACATTTACATTGGCGACTGGATCTACGGGGCAGCCAACCAGCGAGTGAACTCAACTCTTGCCAGCGGGGTGCATTTTCATTAAGAATGAAAAATGACGAGCAATCAATCATTTACCCGAGAGGGTGTTTCTTATATACGAGTATGCGAGCTGCCTTTCGTTCCCCGGCACCCAGCTCCATTCCATCCCTTTCAACATAGTATAGTGCCACCTCTCTCGCTCTGCTGTGCATCTGTTAGATATAGCTTGTAGATTGATAGCATTACCTGCCTCTGGTGTTCGGAATGGCTCGGCGTCTTCCAGTACTCCATGTTGTGGCTGCTCTTTGGTTGGTCAATGCCTCACATTTCGTATAATTTGCATCTTCATTTTCATGTATATAGACTCCTCGATTTTTATCGCTCGCCGAATATATTTCACCCTTGATTTGTGGGCTGTGCCGAACGCAACCAAGTGCAAGGAAGCTCGGTTGTGGAATGTGCACTCCAAGGCAGAGACTCCAATAATAAGTCGTTCACGATGTTGTTAGACTGATGATCTCGAGAATATGGTCAAATTAACACAGCATTGAAGCCGACTGCGAGGGAAATGTGAATGTGTTAGGTGGGAGGGAAAGAGATAATAATGGGTATCAAAACAATTTGCTGCAAAGGGTTTTCCTATATAATTGTAGAAGCTTCTTTTAAGAAATAACGGGTTATAATATTTTAAGGGGGAAGGGTGCATTGTCGCTATAGTCGAGTTCCTTGATTATCAGATACCCGTAACTCAGTGGAATTGCGAACAAGAAATTAAACATTTTTTTTGGTATATCAATAAAAACATGTCAAAAAAAAATTGAAAAAAAAAATTAAAGTGTGGGCGTGGCAGTTTTGGGCGACTTGTGAGAGATATTATATATGGGGCGTGGTAAGATCAGGAAACAAACTTGCGCTGCATCTATGTATCTGGAACCTGCATGCTTAATCTAAACATGGCCGGATCGAATCGGCTTATGATCTTCATCATGAATATATATGTATATACTTTATAGGGTCGGAAATGCATCGAAACTTACGTGTTACCTCCTTTTTAAGGAATATATTATATCCCTTTACTCTACGAATAACGGGTATAATTACGACGGTGACCAGTTCTTGACTGTAACACGAAATGATCGTGTTATGTCAATTTTACAATACATATAGGACAATACTTTTTAAATATTTGGTAGAGAAAATTACGTTGGGAAACATAATTAACAAAAATGCTCCCCAGATGGGACCCGCAAACATAAAACAAAAATCCTCCGGACAACCACAATAAATACATAATTCGTAGGGGTGCGCGGCTCAAGATGAAACCTGACTCTCCCAGATCGACTTCCTACTTCAGATTCAAAGGGCGCGATTTACATAAATTCAACGTTCCATCCGTCGATTTACTACCAAGATGAAACGATCCCGGTCCGGGCTGACCAATAATAATAACCAAATGTCAGCTGGACTCGACCAAGGGAATGAAAGATAATAAAAAACCACCGAGCAACGATAATCGACGATGAACGCCATCAAGCAACGGAATCAATTCGAAAAAGCTATTGAAAAACAGACGCAGCAACTGTCATCGGACAAATGATTTGTATTTTGGTTTTAGTTATTTATGTTTCATAAATTATCGGATGTATTTTTTTACGGTATTAATTTTGCTCCGACTGCCCCTCAGCATGGTCTCTATGTGCCTCAATACGGATGCCGCGACTTGGTCTGCCTGCCGATCAAGATTTTATTTAAATGGAACTCATCAACGCTCATTTGGTGGCTCTGTGACTTCATCTCCGTCAATGATGGCGATGTTGGAGCTTTCCTTCCCGCCTTTTGTTTTCTTTCCATACTCTCTACTGAAATGGGGATATACATATGTACATTAAGTGGTCAGTGAGTACTGAACTAACTAACTAACGGTAAGGAGGGTTTGAATATATATAAAACATCAGCAAAAGGTCTTCCTTGGTTTCTTCACTTCTAACTTATAAAAAAAAGGCTCGAAATCGTTTTCTACCTCCATACCTAGGCAGTTTTTAAACGATTTACTACTGGGTATACCATAGTCTTACTCCGATTCATTGATATAGTTTTATCCAGTTGGTCTTGTCCACGTTTCGCTGCTCTTGGGCTCTCTCTCGGGTTTAGTCTTAATTATAGAGGTCGACTTTGCTGACGATGCCCTAATGTCAACGTCGTCTTCGTAGTTAATTAATGGACTTCGTCGTATTAAACTCATTAGTTCGCTTTCTGGGCATAATTTGAATTAATCACTCAAAAATTCACGCACACGCAACCGCAGAGGAGACTGCGATACAGAGTCGAGTAGAACGACAAACACGTTTGGATCGCCTTATCAGAAAGTCTTTGCATATTAAACGATCTACTGACTACCTAAAAACACAAATCGAAGTCGGATCGCGAATCCAAATCGGAACCGAAATCCATATTTGAACGAAAATTAAAATT
This sequence comes from Drosophila orena, assembly GCA_005876975.1. NCBI lineage: Eukaryota > Metazoa > Arthropoda > Insecta > Diptera > Drosophilidae > Drosophila > Drosophila orena. The sequence continues at coordinate 246,827 of VCKV01000315.1, forward strand.
CGCTGAACAGCGAACAGAGCGACAGATTGTTCATTACTCAATCGATTTTTAATTTTAAAATAAAATAAATCAAAATTAAGAAAAAAGAACGCAGAAAACGAGCGCTCAAAAGATACTCACGCAAGAATACGAATCGAATTAACATTCGCTTGCCTGCCATTCTATTTGATATATTAAACTCAAAATGTATATTTCATCATTAAAAAAATGAAGAAAAAAGGCAAAATAAGAGCCGAGCGCTAAGGCGAAGAACAAAATGCTGGAAAAGATCGAAACTAGTTTTACAGGTAAGCCCAGAGATGGAGCTGAGATCGGATCAGATGCTACGAGATTCGTCCATCGCCATTGGGTCTCGCGCCTCTCTCTCTCGCTCGCACTCGGTCGCCGCTGCAGCCATCTCGCTCGCCCCGACGCTCGTATGATAAATAACAAATCAAACGCTGAAATGTCGGTAATGTATGTGGCATGTCAGGGTTCTCCTAATTTATGGCCTGGATCAATAAGAATAACGCCCCAATCAGTGACTATAAATTAACGCAAAGACAAATACGAAAAAACGTACATTTACGTATACAACTTCAAAAATGTCGAAGGCTGAGAATGTTTGGCTGCTGTTGTGCATTTCATTTCACTCCCTGATGCTCAGCTCAGAGTTATTTAAGACTGAGCCCCAAAAAGATTTGATCCGGAATGTCGTTGACTCAGGCGGGAGCTGAAAGCCGAGCTCGATATCAACATACACATATATTTTAATTCGCAAGAAATACATACATCTGGCATTCGAAAAAATGTGGGAAATGGGGATAAACAGGAGAGACCAGAGACCTTCTATTGAGATTTTCAAATAATCAACTGGTTGTGTAGAGGTACATGAAAATATTTAGACGCGCTAGTCCGTCTAACGGCCACACCTCCCGCCCAACTAACCGGTGCGCGAGAAGGTGGATTGTAAAAAGTTTGTATTGATCGCTTTAAGAGCGGCAGTGAGTCAGGATAAAGATAAAGATAAAGATAATTGAAAAAAGTCTTTTATAGTCAGAAAACAATACTCTGTAGGGATCTGATTAAATTTAAAGCTGGCTCCAGTTGGGAAACAAAGCTTATTTAATACAATCTAACCCAGAATTTGATTTATTAACTGAATTATGAACCTTGACTTTCATTACTTGTGACTTTGACGACTGCCACGGAAACCAAACCAGCCCAGCGCATTATTGCGGCATGGAGTTATGGAAAAGTGCACCAAGCACCTCTATTGAATTGCACAAAATGAAATTATCAACGCGCAACTGTCAACTACTAGAGAAACTGAAGTGGATGACGATACCGTTACAGCCTATACAAATGTCGCCGAAGCAGCACACGCACTTTGACACACGCAGTTTTCCGAACAGGTGGAAAACCAGGAAATATTCTTTCTGTTATTGTTCAAATATTTTAACCGCTTGATCGTTGTTTCATAAAGGCGTGGTATACATTTACTTTTAGCTAACATTAAATAAATTAGTTGAAATGGTAGTATAGATTTTACGGTAACCATAATGTTATCCTAATCAAGAATACTAAAAGACTATAAAATTATTATACTACAGTATACATACTCAGGACTCAGGTAATCGGGTACTAAGTATAAAAATATCGGGTATAATAATTGTACCGTCTAGTACTGGGGAGAAAACCACCACTATAAGTATGATGTATGAATGGCTTTGAATTTAGTTGTCAAAGCTATGTTCTGTTGAATGGCGCTTCATAAATTGTTAAAATGTGTCAGAATTGTACAAAACGCGGCATTGCATGTAAAAAATACCAGCGAAAAATAGCAGTAGTACCCAGCTGACAGCAGAGTTGGCAACAAAAGTGAGTACAACTGACAGCATGGAGAAAAGTCTAAAACTGTTGTAAAAATCAAAACAATTCCCTGAAGAGTTAAAAAGGATTGTGTGAAATTGACAGACGTCGGGTAAATCAACGTATTATTTTTAGGAAATTTATTCAAATTAGTCTTACCATGACAAAGCTTTAGGTTTTAAACTCTTTTTAAGAAGATTTCAATTGCACCTTTATAAAAGAATATAGACAATGTAAATAATATTTTTTTATTATTTCCTATGCCTTTCCTACCACAGTGCCACAGCACAGGCACTCACACGGTAATTCCCCCGAAGTTGCATGCTGCACCCGCCTTTAAAATCGCAGCGATTTCTTTCCCAGCCGGAAAATGCATATTTAACAAATGACACCTTCACGTGCGTTGGCAGCAATCTTCGCCTGTTAGCCACCGCACCATTCCACACTCCACACAACAACGGAACTTGGCCGAGGAAGTTGGCCCAACCGCCTCGCAAATTTGGATGCCCGGGCAAGCGAATATGTAGCCGCATTGTCTTCGCCGACATTCCAATGCTTCCCCTTGCGCGAAGTTGCATGTTTCCAAACCACTCCAAATCGAACTACTGGGAAAATAACATACTTCTCATTTTTCAAATTTTTCTCATTTTGGCATAAGGAGTCGAATTAACCTGTTGGATTTCGGCTGAATGCGGCGATATGCTCGACTCAACTGCTGGCCAAAAGGAAACGAGACAGCTGCTTGCGTTGGCGTCGCCAATTGGCAAATGACGTTTTGTGCGCACATATAGACCACGAAAACTCTCACTATAGAAAGTGTTCATTGAATGAGTAAATAAGTAAGTATTTGCTTGATGAACTATAGATTACTGGATATTTGTATGTTATTACGAACGTACTTTAACTGATAATTTTAAATCATATTCGAAAACCCCATGCTCCCCTAAGAGGTTATCCAGCCCGTTTCTAGGCAAGTTAGTCTATACTCGTAAGATCCCAAAACTTGCCATATATTGTAAAAATATACGATTGTGGTGTAATATATAAAATTAAATGCCTTAGGTTTCCCCAAAAGTCTTTAAGTCCTTCTTTTGCAGGTAGTATGTAATTATTATATTTATATATAATAATATATACTAATATATATATATAATATATATATAATTATATATACAATATATAAATATATTATATAGCTACCATAGAAAAAAATTATCTTTTTTGTTTTTGATTAGTTCGGTTTTTATTTGATAACTTCTCTGAAATAAGTATTTTTTATTTCAGATCTCCGAATTATTAGTTCAAGTTTATAAAGTTGTATTACAATTGCATTTAGAATTTTCAGCTGCCGACGATGAAAATAGTTTTTCTGCATATGCCTTCTCTGAAATAAGTATTTTTTATTTCAGAACTCCGAATTATTAGTTCAAGTTTATAAAGCTGTATTACAATTGCATTTAGAATTTTAAGCTGCCGACGATGAAAATAGTTTTTCTGCGTGTGCAAGGCTTATACATACATACATAATCTTGGTATGAAATTTGTATGGAAATTAAGTTAAATAATTTAAATATTTCCACAACCCAATGAATTTGTTTACATGATAACTCAGTGCAATCTTTCATTTTAGTGGTAAATCCAGTAAATCCACTCAGTAACCACGCTTTATGCTGTACAAGGAAAGAAAAAACCATTTGAATCACACGGGAGGGAAAACCAGTTTGGTTAATAATCGTGCGAGAGTGAGCGGGACGCCAGACGAGATGGCGCGCGAAACGAATGTCAGAGGCACTGAACATCAATCTCCAGCGGTGTTGGCCGACTAAGCTATAGCTGCATATAGCCGCCAAGCCAACGATCCGAGTATATCCTATCCGATCCGATCCGATCCCATCCGAGCCACATGGTAACCATTCGGTCTGGCCAACAAGTTCTTTGGTCTCCGCAAAAGAAGGCGAGCCATGGAAAACCGGCTAGGAGGTGGGCAAATGCGTTTCGGTCACCGCCGCTGGTGTTGTTGCTGTTCTGGCCGGTTGAAAAACTTCAGTTGGGTTCATAACCTTATTTCAAATTGTCAAACAGGTGCGACACAAATCGTGTCCACGTTCAGTGTCCACGTAAAGTATATGAAAAAGGTAATAATTATATTTGAACAAGTCAATATAAGTGGTTTCAAAAACATTGTATGAGAATGGTGGTCTAATAATCTTTAAAAAATATAAGTTCGTGTTAAATTTGTCCTTATACGTATTCAATTCTAACCAAAGTTGTACAAAATATTATGTGCAAAAATTGGTCAAAGATTTTCACCTTGATTGGGACATCATAAAAAAAAAATGAAAAAATAAGTTGCATTTGCATTCAATTCTCCTTGACGCCAACGTCAACGTCCAATTTTAATAAACTAGTATTTAACGTCTACAAATATGCTTGAAAAAAGCAGAAGTAATTTGCAATCAATAATGTGGCATGTTTAAATGAAACGGCCAATTTAACATCAGCAGCGACCAAGAAATAGCTACAAAAGGAAAGCGTATATCAAGTGAGGAAAAATAATGAAATAATAAAAGTCGGAAAAGCTGAACTTAAATCGAATGAAAAACGATAAAAATCACACAACTGTCCAAAGACCGCCTGAGGCCGAATGCAAAATGCTTTCATTTGAAATGTTGCAACAATAATTGTCACAAATTGAACTCATGTCATGACTTGCGACGACGACTGTACACCTGATCAATTCATAGACTAGAGGGACCGATTGCACCGATTGGAGGAAAACCAGACGTGAGTCGGGAAATATTCGATTGTCTGGCAGGTGCAATTAATAAAAAGGTCCTATGCAACCCTGATTGCATTTCAGTTGATGAGAGAAGCTTAATGGACTTGTATAACTTATACGATTACAATTGCGGTTACAATTGCGGTTACAATTGCGGTTACAATTGCGGTAACAAAATTGTCTAATAATTCTGTAATTGCAACTTAGTTAATATGGTAGATTTTTGAAACTACTGTATTAGAAATCTAAAACTTGGTCCCAGATCCTTAAAATATATATTATAATATTATTTTATTTGTATATATTTCATTTAATTCTGATTTAAAGCAATTTAGCTTTAAGACTGCACTTAACAATAGTTATTTCTCACGTAATTTTGTAAATATCAATTATAGAAATTTTCTTTGAAAAGGAGCACCGATAAAGCATTTAATAACTATTGGAAGTGATCTTTATGTATTTGTACATACGTGTATACATGTTACTCGTAGGGTTAAAGGTTATACTAGATTGATTGAAAAGTATGTAACATGTAGAAGGAAGCGATTAATCATGATCTATCCTTCCCTCTGTTCGTCCGTATAAACGTCGGGATTTCGGAATTTATAGAAGCTTGAAAGTAACGAGTATCAGATAGTCGAGAAACTCAACTATAACATCCTCTCTTTTTTGTAAATTTTGTTAACGGGAAATTTAAGGGAATTCATTCTTCGAAAAGTATAAGCTAATTTATGCTGAGCTGCATGAAAAATCCTACCATTAGATTCTGATCTAACTAGAAACTAGAACAGATATTGTTCATAAGATCGCGATGGGCCAACTGGCCTTTTAAAATTTTATAAGGTTTATCTCCCTTGATAGAATTGCATAGTTTACTAGGTTGGTAAATGCTCGGCAAACACATGCCAGGCTAAAATAGGCCATAATAGGTGCTTTATGACTTTTTAAACTCTGTGTAAATATTGCAACCGGAAGGCGGCTATAAAGCTCAGGCAACAGCTGCCGTGAGTAAACATACACGCCCCATCCGATTTTCAGTTAATTAAAGAGACCAAGCGTTGCAAAACCGCCGAGAAAGTGGTCCATTTGGGATTCAGCCCTCCCAGATCTGATCGGCAAACACTGCGGCTGGCTAATTGGCTTCCCCAAAAACGATCCACATTCCGCTGCCACCCCTCCCCTTCTGGAATCACAATCACCTTCACGGCGATGATGATAGTTCATTTCTTAATTGTTCTGCCGCCACCGCCGCAATCTCGGGCTGGAGATAAAAACGCATCCGGTTGATAATCGTTAGGAGGAGACCAGCACCATCGTCGAAATTGTGTTTGCTTCCCGCCGAGATATTTTCAAAAACAAATATGAGAACTTATTAACTCTGTACTTCAAAGGAAACTGATGCGCTCGTTTCCCCAATTCGGCATGACAATTAATATGTGGCACAAATGGGTGTTCGAAACTCAACGCGTTTCCCTCCGCAAGTAATCGTTACAGGTCTGGGAAGTCTTCTTCCAGCCCGCATAGCTCGCTGCAAGATCCAAAACGACAATAAGGCTTCATTGAAGTGTTCTTCGTTCAGAGCTCCGGGCACTTCAGATCCCCAATGTAGGTTCAGATTTGGCACTGTCGGGCCCCCTAAGTACTTATTTGCCTACTGATTGCGCTGGCATTGCGTAGGAAATTTTACACAGCCCCGGGAAATTGTACACTAGCACTAGCAATGAAACCCCACTTAATTACAACACAATTTGGGCTTGACTTGTTCGGCAGTAAAATTTGCATAACGCCAGATTTCCTTCGATTTTTTCCTATAAACAATAAGCCATAAGCCATATTGCCCAAGCACTCCCCTACACTTGCCGAGCCGACTCCTCGCCCCAAGCCGATCTCTGTCTCGAATGTTGTGGCAAAATTATGTAGCACGTCCAGTGCTGAATATGTTTAAAAATTATTATGCACGACAAGTTACATGCATCACCCTGCGCCTGCTGAATTTCTGCGGCCACACCGCTGCTTTCCGCAACTCGACAAGCGAATGCCATAAAATCAAGGCATAACCAAGAAGGCGGTAGATCCATAGAAGGGTGATGGTCTTTCGCCATGAGGAGGGGATTTTTGGCTTGGGCTGCCACACACACACACACACACATACAGGCACACACGAATGCAAAACTCCAGCGGCCATCGAAGCCAGGCAACCTGTTGCACGTCCGACGCACTCTCTTGTGCACATACGTCTTTCGTAATGCATTTCATTAGGGGCGCAGGCGACCAACAAATTGTCGCTTCCCGATAATAGAACCTTTGATGCGGACCTGAAATAAGAACGAACTGCACATAAGGCATCTGGTGCTGATCAAGAATATGTCTAGATACCAGAACAAGGCAAGTTTATGTAGTTTCGGGTAAGCATTACAGTATGAATTGTTTAGGGCCCTGGCACGAGTTCCGTACTTAAATTACATCGTGAAAAAATATGTCCATACGGATAGAACTCAGCCTTGACACTTAATTATTCGAATTATGACTTCGTTTCTATTATTTCAATAGCTATAGAACATTGTTAGAAAACTGGTGAGTAAAGAAGAATATCGCATTATGATCGAAAAGGACGATTTTCCCATTTTTCCATTAATTAGCTTATATGTCTCCCACTGTTTCTATGGCAACTATTTGATATAGTAATCCCATTTCGCATAAACTTAAACAGAATTCATACATATATGTCAAAATATTAGTGTATACCTTATGATCAACACTGCTAAACTTGTCCCATTTTTTATCGAATATTTCTGTGACACCTATACAAATTAATGTACGAGTATATACTGCCGCAACAGAAAGAAGACTTTTGGGAAACTTCGTGCAAAACGTTTTTAAACCAAGGCGGATATTGCTTTATCGATTCGGCTGTTAATAAAAGATATAATAAAAGAATTTGCACTTTATCCTGCCGCCTCAGTCCGATAATGCCGAAAGCCAAGGTGACGATTCGGAGAATGGAAAACTGGGCCCTGTCCGTCGCATTGTTTCGTTGGCTTTGTTCGAATCAAGTGTGGACAGGGGTATCTACATATGTACAGACGGGGTGCTCTAGTGGCCGGGTGGGTGGCATTGGCGGTCGCACGACGTTTGTCGCTGTCAATTAAAGCTGCAACACAGCAGGAACTGGAACTTGTTGCACAAGCAGAACTCTCTACTGCAGTTGCCTTTACAATTGCAGCTACAGTTGGCGATGACTGTGCCGCATTTCTATGGCACGGTGGCAATTTCTGATACTCTCCGCCGCTGCAGCGTCTGCTCCTGCTGTTCTTACTGCTCCTCCTGTCTCTTCAGTCTCTCCAGTCCACCACTCACGGGAAATCGAAAACCTTCGTCCTCCAGTCCGAGGAACCATTCTGCTTCGCGCCTTGGATCACGGCAGCTGCATTGTCTGCTGTTGACCAACTTTGGTGACAGTCCAACTGGGCTCGTTTCCCTTTCTGATATCGGTTTTCTGTTAATGATACGTTGACAGCCTCTACACCAACTGAACGCAGCTTTTAATGCCTGAAAGGAGAAGCATGACTTTGGGACGGGCTTTCAAACAGACAATATGCCATTTTGATGATGTGGGCAAAATTTCGAATTCCTGGGTAGAGTATTTTTTTTTTGTAACTAGAAGAGCACAAGTAATATTTGTCTCCTTAATCGCTAATTCTGTCTTGCAGCTTGAGGTACTCCTCTCCTCGTGTTGCGAAGTAGAAACTTAGTCGTACCACATGCACCCGACATTGAGAGAGGGTATCTGCTCGATGCAGCATACCAGACGAGATCATCATCATGATATAGAGGCAGCTGGCGATCCGAGACATGCCAATGGTGATATCCCTAGGGCCGAGAAATGCACCATGCCAACTGTGTTGGCCACCTTCGTCGCTTCTTGGCCATGGGGGCAAGTGGTGGCTACGATGGCAGCAGTTGTTCAGTCACGTCAAGTTTCTGTGGTTGCCAGACTTTTTCACTCGCTGCGGTGCGTTGATTCGCTGTAATTTACGAGGTCCTGGTGCCTCTCCCCCGCAGCAAAACGTGTGCGATTCGTTTGAAGGTATGTATCTGTATCTGGGCATGGTACAGCTCCGATTTTTATTGCTGCCACTGACAACGAGCTAAATATGACGGTAATGATGTTTGTCCCAATTGATCTAAGCCGTCCCTCTCCTTAATTTGATCGCATGCTCGCAGTTGGACTGGAGCACAGAGCAAGCAAAGACTTTACCTGAGCAGCCATCTTCTATAAATTAGCATTTGAGTAAATTGATTAAATTCCTTATTTTGAATTAGGCCCCAATGAGTTGCCAACTCCTCGTCCACACTCATTTGGAGTGTCATGTGGGAGCCAAAGCAATAGCCGAAAGTTCCAAGTCCCCCAATCAAATACCAAGCCAATAGTTTATTATGCATTTTTTGTCGCATTTTACGATTAATTTTTTTCTATTGATTGATTTATTATTACTTCACGCTGGTAAATGCGAAAGTGTTATCTCTTCCTCTTAACAAAAGTAACGCAAAATTGCAGCGATTAGTGAGTGCTTAAACTATTCATATGGTAGAATTTATGCCTATAAACTTATCGATGATAAGAAATGAAATTTATTTTAAAAATAAAAAAAAAACACTATCATTGTTTTTTTTTTTTTATTTAAAGTTTATTTTCAATAAATTTTATGAGTTCTTGATTGCTTGAATGAAAGTAGTAATTCTCTAATTATTGGGCAAATGCCTTAGTCAAAAATTGAAACCATTGAAAAGAAACATAAGCTATATAATAACATTTCTGGCGCTACAGACTGAAAAAATATTTTTCCCGAGAAATAACATTTTAAATCAGAGATGATTTCAAGAAACCAGGATTTGATTATATTTTCTATAAGTTAATCGCCTTTTCAACCTCGACTTTTAGATACCTGATACTCAGCTAGTGGGATTGCGAACGTGAAATTTCACCATTTTTTTGGAATATCTATAAAAATTGGGAAAACAAACACAAAAATTCACCTACAAAAATTAAAAAGTGAGGGCGTGGCAGAGTTGGACGTTAGAATGGGCGTGGCCCAAATGTTTTTGTGTACCGATAGAAATTTGCCATACAAACAAAATCTATGGATGGCATAAAAATATATGGCCCAGTGGACCAAAACTCGATAAGAGCATTATGAAATAGACGAATTAAATGTCAACGGTGGGGACCCCCACCCAAAATATTTCAATATGCCATCGAACTCAATGGGACAAAGACAGAATAAAGCGGTCCGACACATCGCACACCAAAAAAAAATGTTTTCTTCTCATTATATGGAACTTTACGTTAATTTAGATGTTTCATTCCTAATTATTAAAATTAGAACTTCAATTCAAATAATTTTTAATTAAATAATTTTTAGTTTTAATTTAAAAATATGTCCCTTTCTATAGAGGGTGTATCCAATCAATTAAATTTCTAGACTGATGGAGAAGCTCGAATCACCTCTCCTTAACGCAGCTTCGTCCGACCGCCTGTTTATACCACAAATCAAATGAGAAGAAGGATGGGAAATGGAATCACGACTGTCTCCGTTTCTGTGCGTGCCAGTGCTCCATCTCTTTCTCAGACGAGGCCTTAGCATCTGCCGACTCTCTCCCACTCGAAAGGTGGACCGGCAGATCCATCCGCTGCAGGGCGTCGAGCAGCAGCGTCATAATCACACGCCTGCATTTGGTTTGTGGAGGGGCGATTAAGTAGTAGGGAGGGTCCGCGGAGGTTCCTGGGGGCTTGGAGCTTTAGAGCCCTCCTCCAACTCCTCAATAATTATTAAGAGAAATAAATTGTGTATGATTGCTTGATTGGCGATTTATTGACTCACATTATTGGAAGCTGCCGCGCTATCATCCTGTGCCCAAGTGCATCTATGGAGCCGGAGTCCGGCATCTGAGCGCGACTGCATCCATGAGTATTCCTAATCGATGAGGGCCTGACAGAGTATTTATTACCAAATGAGTATAATAATTCTCCTTTTCCTTTGACAATACAACAATACAACAAAAAACTGTGAGGATGGAATGGGATAATGATTGAAATGGCAAATGATTTTTTTAAGACAGGAAGCCTTTAAAACACTAATAACGCATTTTTATAATAAGAGACAATTATAATATCTGCTTTGATCAATTTGTTTTTATGTTGAATACCAATTTTGGAGGAAACACGCAAAATGTTTCTGCAATATTTTTTTTACATACATATTTTTTTTTAGTTTAATTAATATTTTTTATTTGCAATTACAAAATAAATATAACTCGTTGCAAAACCCAGTTTCATGATAGCCCAAAGCAATTTTATGCTATTATCAATTTGGAAATTTTTCCAGTCTATTTATTCTTGCCCTATCCTATGGATAACCATAATCCAGAGTCTATTGCAGTAATTAGGAATGCCTTTACAAACAATTCCCAAACTGATGTTTACAGTAAGGCACTCGGTTCGGACTTCTCAAACAGCGCCTTTAATCTAATTTTCCAAATTCAATCCTTTTCCAAGTTTATTTGGTGTTCCTCAAAGGAGTCATCTGGACCACGGATGATGTAAACTTTGCCATTAACAAACTATGATTCCCATGTGAGAATAACGCAGCAGCACTCCTAATTCGGGCAAAGAAGTGACTTAAGTTTATTTTGGCAAAAATGTACTAGTTTTGGAAATAAATAAAATTAAAAAACTATTAGCAAGCTAGGGTTAAAGAAAAAAGGAGAATTCGATTTTAATGAAAATCAATTCTTCGATTTTGATGAAAATCAATTGTTCTGATAAAGTTGAGACAGCACACAAAAACATTATATTTTACGTGGCTTGGGGGCGAACTGACTTCAAATGGAGAAAACAGGAAAAAGAAATGGGAGGTATCTGTAGAAACAAGGCATTCGCACGTCCATAATTCAATGGGTAAAAACAAAAGCACATTTAACTTTTTATTTACGACAAGGATGGAATATTCTTTTGTGCGAGTGTATGTGTTGCTTCCTTCATAGCCACATTTTCCATCTACCCATACTTTCACCCAGGAATATAATTTTGATGTGTTCTGTTATCTAGTCAGCAGAAGAAATGACCCGGGAGATGCATCTAAGGGTAATAAATTAACCATGAGATTGAAGAAAGGTTCTGAAAAGGAAAAAGGCGCAGAGAACTGTCAACAAATAAAGTGAGAGACAACAAGAGATATGTTGCTGTATCTCGCGCTTGACTTTATGTGTATGTGTGGGAAACGCAATTTCAACTTTCCAATGATGCGGCGATAAATCAAGGATAATCTACTTTTCAGGATCATAATTTCTGTGTGAATTGACAGTCAGGCAGTGACAAAAAGAAAACCAATTGACAGATTTATGTGTACGCACTAACACACGCGTACGAGTTGCACAGTACGAAAGGACATCGCCGATAACAGCGATATCAATTTCACATACGCTGGATCTGGATGACAATGACGAGTTCCCCCCGTTTTTGGATTCAATTTCTGCTTTCATTGCCTTAAATGGCTTGTGGGCATTAGAGTAGATGTACACTTTTGTAAATTTTTTATATTTTATTTTCTTATTTAAATAAAATTCAGTTTTCGTCACAAAAGTTAAGGGAACGTCACAAGTCGTTAGGAGGTGTTTTTGTCCACGTAGTGAGAGACTGCCATCCACAGGGATATTGCATAGACATCGAACTTGGAATTTCGATCGAATTTCGAACTTGGGTGCTTTCATACTATATCATAACATAGAAAAGGCTCCTGGTACATATTTTGCTGGGATGGTGGATGCCCTATTTCCACATTAAATGTAAGCTGGGCAAGCAATGTTGCGGCCATCTTTAGTTTTCTGGATTAGCCATGAGGGTTGCCCAGCATTTCGAGTGTGTCCCACGTCTCCGCTTGCCTGTCTGTCCATTTATTGGCGTCATTAAATCATTCTATCAATCCCAAAAGCCACAAACACCCACTGGGAAGCCCACCCTTCCCGACCACCATTTGTCATTAATCGTTGCAGTGACTTTTATGGCATTAAAAAGACGCAATTATATTTTAATGCGATCCCATAGACCAGAACAAGAACGGTTGTTATTCATTTTCAGGGTGACTGTAAGTCGTTTCCCAATGGCGTCAACCAGTTAGGATTTAGTTAATTGCCTTCAAGCTTTTTAAAAAGTTTCTTAATGCCTACAAATCATCGCTATTGACTTAATGAAATAATTGTCGTACTTTGTTCTGGTAAATAGTTGACAATTAGAAATCATCAAATTAAGTCATCGAAACTGTATTCCTTTTCAGAAGTCCTTAATTCCAAGAAACCAATTTAAGGGCGCTAATGTCAACATATCAATACATTTGTTAAAACTCTTCTCCGCAAGTAATATTGTGATGGAAACCATAGTAAGAGACCTAGTAGTTGTGTATAATAAATAATGTATTTTGAATGGAATATTTGTTCATTAATAATAATAATAATAATAATAATAATAATAATAATAATAATAATAATAACAATATATTATATGCCAACTTTGTTTTATTTTATATTGCTTAAGACTTAATATCTTAGAATGAAAACAAGATAGAATGCTAAGTCAACTTTCTCTACTAACTGATTCCCTTTCCTCAGCTATTGGGAGTCCGAACGAGAAATATCGATAGAAATTCGTATAACAAATAGAATTGAAAAATATTAACAAAAATTTCTAAAGTGGGGGCGTGTCAGTTGTGATCGGTTTTTGGGAGTTAGAGTGGGCTTGCTAAAAATGTTTTTTGTGTACCGATACAAATTGGACAAACAAACAATAAAACAAAAAACAATTAAATCTTTTGTGACCTAAACTTAATGTGATGGCATAAAGGCTTTCAGCGGTTTGTGGGCGTTATGCGCTGAAATTATTTTTTGGCATAGCGATAGAAATTGACAAGACAAACAATAACATTAAAAATATCAAAAATTTTTCAAAGTTTTGTGCTGCGTCTATATTTCCGAAATCAACATGCATGTTCTTAACTTTTTAGGTTTTATAGTTCCATAGATATCGACGTCCATACATACACGGACAGACAAACAGACATGGCCAGATCGACTTAGCTAGTGATCCTGATTAAGAATATACATACATACACGTACACGTATGTATAAACTGTATAGGTTCGGAAATTCTTGTTCTACCTGTCACATACTCTACGAGTAATTATATATATTTTTTGCTTATGCATAGATTGTTTCTAAAATTATTTACTCTTAATCGTCCCTAAAAAAATATTTTTATAACTTTAAAGTTTTTTTAAGTCAGCGAAATGTGGTCCCAGTTTTTAAAACGATTACGATTTGCCTTCTATTTTGCGGAGTTATGCCACAGACTGGCATTCAAAAGTGTCTTATAATATTATTAAGAATATACCTGAAAATATTTTATATTTCATTTAATATTTTGTTGTCTCAAAATATAAAGTTGATAAAGTTAGGCACAGTTCTAATCTCGCCGTTAAACTGCCATAGAAGTCCTATGGCTGTGTTCACGAAAGTTACAGAGACTATCTTACTAAATGTAACCCCTTTTAGTGAGATTTATGATGGGCGGAATTGAAATCGCTTTAGGGAATGACAGCAGGAAGAAGGAGAGAACAGAGGAAGGGAGGCAGACAGAATCGAAAGCAACTAATCAAGTTTTGACAGTGGAAATCCACCTCGGGAGCCAGCTGAGTTCTGTTTTATGGCCGACCACATTACTTGAGGATGGCTGTGCCACGGTTTCATCTTAATAAAGTGCCTCCGTATCCAAAAATTAACATACACTCGCTTATCCCGCATCCCTCCATAGAACAATGTCCCGCCATTCAAAATAAAAAGAAGAAAATATGTCAAAATTTGAATGATTTACGAGAGGGCGAACTGAGCGAGCTCAATCGAAAATAGAGCACCAAATGAGTACGAGTTAACCTCGAAAATATGTGCGTTCGTGATGGAGGACTGAAAGATAAGAAAGTTGAAAGTAGCCGTGGCAACGAATGAGACCCTTGGTGGTGACAAAGACGTAGGTGACCCGCCTGCGAGCACATGCTGCGCTTTCCTTTACGCTCTCTCCTCTATCCCTGTAAACAGGACACCCCGCAGGAGCGCTGATGCAACGCTCGAGTCACGGGGACTGGCTAAAAGGGCCAAACGGCCAAAGGGCCAGAAGGACGACATAAATCACAGCGCCCGGCTAATTTGCCAGAACGAAATCGAATGCGCCGCAACCGTCAAATACTTTAGCGCAGGCGCGCAGCTGCCGAGCCACGAAGAAATATGAAAATTATGAAATTACGAGAGCTACACGAGAGGGCAGCAAAGAGTGCCCCTTTTCTAGATTTACGGCCTTGACAGCCCATCGGGATACCATTTTAAACGCGATCTCTAATGCACTGGAACGACGGCCAACCGGCAGTGACTTTTATCTTTCCAAGAATGTCTAAAAAGACAATATTAAAATAATGGAGGAGAATTTTTAATATTTTTATGATGTACATTTCCGTTTTGCAGTTGTCTTTTTAAGGTGACAGACTGGATTTTCTGAATCCCCCGCTGAAGATTTATGTGTTTCATCGATTGTTTAAGAAATAGACATTTTTCCGTTTCTTCGGATTTTTTTCCTTTGGTGGAAAGTCAATTATCTAATTTATGGTTTTCAGTCCATGAGATTTCCTCAGCGGCTCTTTATTTTCAAAAGATTCGTTCGTTCCCACATCTAGTGTATGATTTGCTGCATGTGTATGGGCTTTGTTTAACGGCATCTGTTCTTTTGTAATTTTTGTGTAATTATTGTAAGTTATTAGCCATATATTTTGATTATTCAGCGTGGCCACAAACAGCTCTGAGACATTCGAATTTTGGGAATTAAGTGTTATTCCGTGGGTTTTTGCAATAGAGATGATTAATTACGTTTTTGATACTGTCAATTTAATAATGTTTATAAAAATGTGTAATTTTAATAATGTTTAAATGTGTATATGTTCATTTTTGTACATGCTGTACTTGTATTATCTCTAAGTGAGATATAAGAGATATAACATTTTCTTAGTAACATTTACAAACATGTATTTCAAATAATTTGCCAACTTTATTTTGTGGTCTAATACCTCACTGTTATTTGCTTATTCCAATTTCCAATTTATTATATACAAAAATGGCTATGGAACTCTCAAAGTCATTTGAACCGTTTTAAACAAAAAAAAACCTTAGTTTAAGTATAATTTCTTAATATGTGTCGAAAAACCGTGATGATCATATTTAAAGTTAATAATTGTACTTTTACTCTTTTTTTAACTATATAATTTGTTCAAAGTATGTAACCTCTTAACCTTTTGCGTGCATCACTAAAACAATAAGACAACTACAGCAGATTTAATTTCTTTGTGTATACATAGTAGACATCTTCGCACACTCTGCTGGTGGGCTCCGTCACTATGTGGACTACCGTCAACACTGTCCACAGTGATTAGAGTGTCTTTGCAATCAGGCTCTCTCAGTCTTTATGAGATCAATATTTGTACAAAAACTTTCTAAATTTCCTAGAATCTAAAACTCTTTCAATGTATTAATATTCTAGAAATACCCGCACTTTGCAAATGGCTGCGGAATATTTCATTTACTGTTGCTTTCGTCAAAATGTAAAGCAGAAAACTTTTTAATGAAAACCCGCATCGGAGAGGGCACACAGACACATAAGCACACTTACACTTTGACGATTCCATCATGGCCGACAACGACTGACTGAGAACGACGACGAAAATGACGATGAAGGAAGAAGCGACAGGCTGTCAGCCAGAATATCGAAGGACCCAAGAGGCAGAGCAATGGCCACGCAGCATGTTCGAGCTGTTCGCTCTCTATCCCTGTCTCTATTTCTGTCGCCGTCAGCCGCCCAATCTGTCCTCTCAGTCTTCTCCGTTTGCCTTGGCTGTGAATTTCATCCACCATTCAAACTCGAGTTTTTGGCAAACACTTCTTTCGGGGTTCGAGAAAACGACCCTTATTCCCCCAGTCGGGCGGGTAGTCATAATTCTTTTTTTACTTTCTGACACGTATAAATCACTCAATTGTATAAAATTAAACGCAAAAAGGACGTCGCCGACACTGCCAAAACCCTGAAAAAGGGCGGACGGCCAAAATGGCAGTCAGTTAAGTCAGGCTCTCAGTTATTTAGGGCTGTTCGCTTTGAATAAAATAATTCCGATTCGTGCGACCGAATAAATCAGTAGATTGGACACAGATATCTTAAAAATAATATCCTGTTCTCTTCTGCTCCTCTTTTTTCCATAACGCCTGAGTGTCCTTCGATGGGGCTTTAGATATGGCTCTGGCCGTTTGTATCCACATATGTACGTGTATGTACCTCGGCCGTTTGGCTTCAAATCGCAACCGTATTTTCGCCGGTTATTGTTGCTTGAGCATTATGATGAGTACACATCAAAATAAAATTTTATTAGTTTTAGCTAAGTTTTTATCCACGACTAACAAACCAATTTTTGAATTACTAATATACCCCTTGTTAAAACAAAATAAATTTTGATTTCTGAACAAAAATTCATATATCCCAAAATAATTGAAATCAATTATTATTTTTTCTGAAACCATCAAGCTGCAGCGAAGTTCCATTAAGATTAATTCAATAACAAAAAAGGAAGGAAGTTATATATTTAAAATAAAACTGGGTTTTACCGAATAAGAACTTTTTATAATTTTAGACAGCGACGCCTTTCTAATAATTTAAATTAATTTTCCAACTCTTCCTGGGTCAGCTCCATGTCCGATCTTGATCAATTTAAAACCTAAATTAGATATTGTCAAGAAACTGGTGTACCGAATTTCAAACAAAAATTTTTCACATTTGTTTTCCGAATATTTCTATGGAAACTGTAAGATCTAGTGGTCCGATCTTGCCCGCTTTACTACATGCAATAGAAAGAAGACAGTTTTGGGCGTTAGAGTAGGCGTTGACAAAAAGATTTTGCTATATCAATAGAAAGACAATCAATAAAATGAAATAAAAATCCAAACATATTAAAAGTGGGCGGTTTGTGCGCGTGGCGTGGTCTGAATCTTACGCAGCTTGGTCATCACTAGAATCTGCGTGCTTGTTTTTCAGGGTTTATAGTTCCCGATAGCTCTACGTTTATACGGACAGACATGGCTACGGCTACGATCGGGAAGGCTTCGTTCTACCTGTCAACGAATCAACTATACCCTCTTACTCTAAAAGGAGTATTTAATTGTGTATGCGACATTTTGTTGTGCCTCACTCTGATTCCTATAATAAATTGTGATATAATATAAGATCATTTTGATCTTCCCCAAGACTTCTTGGCGTATTTGTAAGTCTCATAATTATGGCACACAATATTTACTGCCTTTTTTAGTCATTTTTTGCACTTCCATCTTATGGGCTGCTTAACAACCATTCCATCCCAATCTGAAATTCTAAATAGCGTTATGTTGCGGCCATCACACGGTCTAATAATTTGATTTGTGATCTTTGATAGCGTGTATGAAATATGGAAACGGAGCATGTGTTTTGGGGGAAGGGAATGTCCTTAC
Source organism: Drosophila orena (assembly GCA_005876975.1). Taxonomy (NCBI): domain Eukaryota; kingdom Metazoa; phylum Arthropoda; class Insecta; order Diptera; family Drosophilidae; genus Drosophila; species Drosophila orena. The sequence continues at coordinate 265,074 of VCKV01000315.1, forward strand.
TGCTGCGCTGGCGTCGTGTCATCGTCATCAGCATTAAAACGAGCGCTGCGTGTTTTCGTTCATTTCCAACTCCAATCTGCAACCACCTCCTGATGTCGCATTTACAACCCTTAGCGCGCATAAATTACTTTTATTACCTGTCAGGGGTATTTGTACTCTCCGCCACTTCGTTCCACCGCTCTCCTCTGACCCTTGTTTTTTCTCATTTGGTTTTCAGCCATATTTTAATTGCGTATCGTACCATAACTATTTTGCACTTTCTGACAGCAGATTGAAGATATTTATTAATATTAGATGCGACAGACACACACATATTTACCATTGGACCCTGTCCTGTCCCGATCCCATTCCAAATCTGTCTGCCTGTGAATGTTGCCCAAAAACAGCCGCATAATTCCGGTTCCATTAATTCTATTTTATTGCGTCACAGATTTTTAGATGATTCTAGCGCTATAAATGCGACTATCTTTCGGTTTCCCCTTTTTGCCATTATTATTTTACTGGCCATTGTTTTTGCCCGTTTTTGTTTTGTTTGCTGCACTTCCATATTTCATGTCATTTAAAGATGTGTAACCAAATTAAGCCATTTTTTCTGTCCCTTTTCAGAGCCATCTTCACTTACATTGTATGTACATATGTACATGGCTTACGCATAACGACTGATCGAAGGGCGAATGAAACGGCAATGCTAGTCAATATCTTTGTTATAATCGATAATAGAATATGAAAAATCGTCTTCTTATCCTAAAAACCCGTATTCCTCTCGAAAAGCATTCGGTTGCCTAATCTGAGTAACTCTGCATGAAAACTCATCTTACAAAAGCCCAGGCCAATGCATTTAAATTGGCAGCGGTAATGGAATGGGCTACACTTTATCGCTGATTTAATATAGCTATTAATAAGTCTTTTGTAGCATCCCCCTATCAAAAAATTAACCTTGAGCAAATAGATGGGGTCGTGCAAAGATGCCAGATACAAATAAAAATCCTTTATACATAAAAGGAACTGATTTACCTGCGATCACAGTGACAAGTTAATTTTATCTGGAACTCCCCACCATCGGCAGGTTGCAAGTCCCATTGGGATTTTCTGAATCTTCGGTGTTTCCTTTCTCTGGCGCACCTCCATCATCAGCTTCATCTTCATCTTGTGGACTCTCTGCATATGGCGCGGTCTGAAGGGACTTTGATAAATACCATGACAAATTCAAAACTGTCAGACGTCGTTTTTCAAATCGTAATTGCATTATTATCGAATATACCGACGAGGGAGAGCAGAACGGAACGAAGGAGAGGATGAGTTGAAGGAGGGAAAATGGAAATGAAATGATGATGGGAACAATTGCCGCATTAATCTCACAAAATGTCGTCCAGAAGAACCTGGAAAGCAAGATGTCGATCCAACATGCGTTTGGCATAGGACTTTCTGGGCCTTCTCGGTTTTCACTTTTGAATAATTGAAATGTCAGATGTCGGCATGGTGAAACTATGAGGGGAGCTAGCTATGGAGTGAGGGCAAAAAGTTGCTGAGTGTTCACTCAATAGAAGAGAAACAGGTAGAAGTATTCCCTCTACCGTTTATGCAGTAGAAAAAATATTTAAATATTTCTAAATGGATACAAAAGAAAATCAAATAATTTACATTTAACGACAGGATTTGATTTAATAAACATTTTGAGATACAACAAAGTCAGGAGTATTGATCGAGTTACTAAAACTAAATAAACTTAAATTTCTGGCATTAACAAGAAAAATGGGATATAGTCGAGTTAAGATAATTACATGTCCAATTCTCGCTATCCGATGCCTAATCCGAAACGTGGAAACTTCTAATTAAATGAAATCGTGCTCGGGACTCAAATTGTCAGAGAAAACTTGTCAGCCCCTCTTAACGATGTGTGGGTGGGTTCGAGCTTTTATGTTTTAACCATCTGAAAAAAAATATTTCTTTATGTGACTCAATTATGGAGGTAGAAAGGCAGATAAATCCCAAAAATACAGATACCCGAGTACGGATGCTAATATAGCTACAGCTTTGTACATATGTACATATACGTGTATATACACGTTGCAAGTAGCCGAGCTAGATGGTTGCCATTTTGTATGAGCGAGGTTGCAAGTGCAAATCCTTTTGGCCGAAAGGAGGCAGCAACCGACCTGATTGGTCTTTGCTCTGGCCAGATTCCGTCAGCAGCACAGCAACAGCGTCCAAGAGGCAACAACTTCGGGGCCAACGAAAACGAAAAGTTGCTGAGACATGAAGTTGACAGCTCAATGCGCTCCAAAAAAACTCAACCTGAAGTCTGAGCCCGAACACAGCAGACGGAGAGGGACACCATCACCCAGTGCGAAAGGGACAGCAGGAGGTGCACTAACACACATGCACACGAGCATTACTAAGCGCACTTCAAAAAATGGGAGTATTGGAGTTGAAACAATTGAGGACAGTGATCTAGCTTCACCTGCTGGGTTCAAATGATTTGCCATACTTTCAGGTGAAAGTTATACTTATATGTACGCATCGTTTGTTTCTCGCTGTATATTAATAAGCACTAGAGCTGTATTCATAATGGGAAACAAATACCAACAAAGTCCAAATTAGAATATTTATTTTATATATACTAATTAAATGAATTATTCCTATTACAAGTGCCAAGTCACGGGATAGGAGACCACAATAAACGAGAGTAACACTATTGAAGAACTGTCATTTAAGTCAAGGAAGGCAAAATTGTGAATATTTAGTGCTCTTATTCATTTAACGTCAGCTTTTTCAGCTCACAAAGCTAAACGAATTGCAAAACGAGCTTTCTCCCCCTCCCACTCCAACGAACTACACCCATGCCCTTTGCCAAACAAATCGACCCCTTAAACGCACAAACAGAACAACCCACTTCCCCAACCAAGACATCCCCTTCTCGCATCGTTGAAGAAGAATCCATCAATTTTTATGGTGTCCCTCGGTCGACATTTTTGTCAATTTCGTTTTGCTGCGTGTCTCTGTGTTACTCTGTCTCTCCCCATTCCTCTTTTCACAAGCTCTCTTTAAGTGCAAATCGAAGCCCGTGTCACGCACACATAGAGAGCGTGTGTTTGTGTGCGTTGGCTCAACGATTCCACCCCTTTTCATTGTTCTGTCCATCAAAAAACCAGGGCCAAGAAGAGCAAGAAGAATAAGATGCAGCAACAACAAAATTCCGTTCACTTGAGATGATGGTTCTTTTTTGGATAGTTGCTGTTATTAGTGCATCCTCTGTCTCCGATGCATTTGTTTCTATTGCTGCCGCTCTTCTAGTTGTATTTTCTGTTAATGTTGTTGCTATTGTTTCTGGTTCGTTTACTCTATGCTGTTGTTGCTATACTAAATGATGTTGCTTTTGCTTAACTGTGCTGCACGAAAAGAAAGGTATTATGACAGAATATTTTTGTGTTTAACTTTGTAGGCAAACAACCGAATAAATTCATTTGTACGTTGTTCAGGTGGGTCTCAGTAGTATAGAATAAGACATTATAAGCCCAAGTTTAAATCACATTACAGTCCCACATGTACATACATATGTACATGTACATATGTATGTACATACATTTGTATGTATTTCGTTTATCCCATATCTTTTGATAATGGATAATTAGCTATGATACGTAGTCATTTTTTCCGGTGCAAGTATCGTTGTCTCCGCTTGGGTTTGGTGACATTTGCGTCTGCTGCTCCCTCTCATCATTGATCCCTCTTTGCTGCTGATTCGTTGCTGCTACTTCTCAAAAGCGTCGCTTCGCCTTCATTCCAATTGCTGCTGTTTCGCTCTTCCAGTCTCCGTTACTCGTGCCATTGTTTGTTGCCTGGCTCCTTCATTTGCCTTCCCTTCACAGGCATTCAGTGCCCTCCTCCACTCGTAGATGCCAACCCGCCCTTTTTCGAGAGCCGTGGCAGGCGGCAGAAGACCCTAGCTGAATGGCAGCCCCTACAGTTCCTAATCCCACGCCCACCACACGCCGCCAACCACTCTGACCCAAGTCTCAGTCTCGCGAGCTGTTACTTCCAAGTTTTGGTATATGTATGTATGTTTCTTTGCGGCTGGTTGAAGACAAAGCGCCGAAATTTGCTATCCAAGATCGGGTTGGGGAAAGTACTAAAAATTAAGGCAAGCTTAGAAAATGCAAATCATTCTCATTATTATATAAAGCAAGGATTTGGAGCAACTTAATAAAAATGCGTCTCAACGGTTGAATAACACATATGTACACGTATGTATGTACATAAATATATGAACAGTTATTGATAAAACTACAAACAAAACTAGGCACTAGACTGGGTAAAAGCTTATAAATATACCGAAATCGTAGTTAAAGAACCCTATTGACTGCTTTAGAGTTATTAGAAAAGAGTTAAATTATCGATTTAAATTGCCAAATGCATTTTCGTCCTTCATCACATAACTTGTTAAATGGAAAAATGTGCCGCTGGTACATTTATATTTTACGTACAATAAGCCATTCCGTGGCATTTAGCCACTAGTACAGTACTTGCAGCGTATAGTACTTGCAGCTATGGAGCAGTATGGCTAATTGAGTTGCCGCATAAACCACTCCATGCGTTTGGCTAATTTTCAAACACAATTTTCACTTAACTACACTTAACATAAATTAACTGGAAATCATTTCCTTCAAAATAATTCCGAGTTGCATTCGCGCACGAGGACATCGCAGCAGGACCAAGAGCACTGCAGCCGGGACATGCATAAGTGGTAATTGCCATTAACGCGGAATAATTTTTCGTAAAGGCAATAACAGAGACAATTTCCAGCACGCACGCATCGCGTAGCGAAGTGTCCCCGCGGCACCCGATTCCCACACCCCCATCCCAAGACCCCAAGCCGGCCAGCACGATTCGGTCAGGACACAAATTGCAGGACAATCATCAGCGTCGGCGGCAGAGAGCGTTGCCCATTAGCTGACGCAACGCATAAAATGCACTGCAAAGAGGACCAAAAGGATTTGGGGTCGACGAACGGGGTAGCGGGGGTGTCGCAGTTGAAATCCACTCAAATGAATTTGTATTTGTTTTAGGAATAATTTTCACGCCGCGCTTGCTCACACAGAAAAGCAATCAAAAATTGTTGACCCAGGCGAGTAGACGGAAGGAGTCAGGTTGGATTTGGATTTTTATGTAGTAATCAACATCGGATTGTGTCGGATGTTCGGAGTGCTGATATGCGTGTGGTTTCGATGTGGAGAGCCGTGACTGAGGGGTGTTCATCTGCAACCCACAGCCAGCGCTCGCGACACAGCAGTTTATGTATGTTCCGTCCTGAGGCTTATGCAATTTGGTCGAAATGTTTTTCAACGCCTGTTAATTGGCGGCATCAATTCCGATAGCCAGTCCTTGTTGTAGACTGGAAGTGGAGAAAGCCATTGGGGGTTATAGATGGATGGAAGGGTATTTATGGACGTTGGAGCGACAAGGATTATGCAGTCAGCTGGATTATATGAGGGCGATAAGCGTGACAACTTCAATAGTTTCATATATGTACATACTCCTACATATATAATTGACTTCTACAAAGAGTGGGAGCGACATAAGATAATACTATATTCGCACAAGCGATAGGATAGAGGTAATTCAAATATTTGTATTGAGCTATTGTATTGTATTGTAGCTAATGTAAATATCACTATATTAAAATATGTTTTAATTTTAAAAATGAACCCCCAGACCATTAGCCGTTACAGTTGAATCAGCTTTATTTTTGGACGTCAAAACAAAGGTTAAACAAAAAATGTAACTCAGTTTATAATGTTTTGGTCATTGCCACTAAATACGTACATACATAAATAATACCACATATGTATGTTCTTAAGTGTGTATGTATATCTGATTGCTCATGTATAATTGATTTGCTGTGTAATGGGTATCTTACTAGAAATCTTGCTAGAACTTATCATGAGGGCGAGCAAACTTATTATGCGCCGTACATAGGAAATAACCCAAAATAACCCCAGCACAGTAAAACAAAATAGCTCTAAGGAATGAATTATGAATGTTCTAATTGACTGAAATATGGTGCGATGGCTGTTTTCCGTCATCTTGAACTGCTGGGTTTGGTCGAGCGACGCAAGGGGTGGAGTTATTTGGATTGAAGTGAGCAAACGAGCATCTTACCAGATACTTTTGTGCACTTTCAGTTCAGTTGCGTTTCAGCTCGAGTTGATTGGATGGGTTTTCTTCTCGTCTTCGTATTTCGGAAAACTCGTTCTGGGTGGAGGGATGGCTGCTGATTCAAGTGGATCTTTTGAAAACAGAACCCAAAAGAGACGGCGACAGGCGGTCACTATTTCATTTTCTTTTCCCTCTGCCCGTTTTTGAAGTGCCAGTTTGTGTATCTGAAAGATACGCTTAGCAAGCATGCGCTCACACAATCAAGGCAAGGAAACGCCAGGCGGTGCTGCTTTTGGGATGAAATGAAAGAAATGGATTTTTGACAGATTTATGACTATCGAGCCGTCTTCATATTTTGAATTATTGCCATCGAAATAGACGAAAAATTCGTTTTTCTTCCGCTTCACTTCGCTGCGGTGTTCCTTCGTTCGGCATGGCTTTCCATTTTGGAAAACAGTTTCCTACCGTTCTGAAACAATTCACCGCACACACATTCGGATTGGCTTTTGGCAGCTCTCAGCCGTCGACTGTCCTCGAGAGCAAGGCAGGAAGAAAGGATGTTTTAACTTTCCTTTCGGATATATTTTTAGATTATTTTTTGTCTGTCGTTTTTTTCTCGGTAACATATCTAAGAAACTTGAAGGTTCCGTACGTTTCAGACGATATTGAGTCCGTTGAGTCCGTTGCAGCTGGCTTTTATTATTTTTGCACAAAATGGGCTCGAAACATCCTGATATTGCGGCGGAATGAAATCTTGACCTTCAGAGAAAGCTCTTTGTTCCGATTATTTAGGACTGCGAGTTTTGAAATTCAACAAAGAAAATAATACAATTTATTTAAGGGAACAATTCGGTGATTGCCTTGTGATTACCCCTGTGCACGGTTCTGTCAGATTTTGCTCTGCATTCCAGGAACAATTGCAAACAAGTCTCTGGAGCAATATGTTTCACCAGTTTCCCAATTGAAATGAATGAATGCCATTCTCTGCCCATTGCATTATCCCTTCTGGTTGCGCTTACCATCGACGATCGAGCTTATCGACAAGTCCTCGGATCGTGAAAGTCTCAAAAAACAACTTGCATTGCTTGTTCAGCCCCAGAAACACACAAAGGAATTTCGTTACAACTGTAACATAAGCATCTAATCAAAGACTACAAATCAAAAAGGGATTGATAAACTTTCGGCTGCGATTTGTACTTGCCGGCTGGCGATTGAGAACCGAAAATTAAGTAGCGCTAAGAAATTAACCCGCTGGTCCTTTAGCTTCCCGATAAAACAATACCATAAACAACGCCAATTTGGGGCGGCCAGAGATCGAACAAAAACTGCAATCCACATAGAAAGGGGAAAACGCCAGCAGAAGCAGCTACTTTAAATGAACAATTTTATTTTTATCCCGCAAACAAATCTTGCCAGCGAATATTTTACAATTGGTGCTCCCAGCCAACCGAGTCCCACTGTACCACCTCATCCCGTCGACAGTCCACTCCGATTCAAAGTTCGCAGATGGAGTTGCTGTTGCTGTACAAATAGTGAGCGCATTTAAGCAACGTTATTGGCAAATCGTGACTGTAGTTCCATGAAACTGATATCAAGCAGCAACCTTGGAGGCAGTGGCAGTGGCTGCCACGCCCCAGCGGTCAGTGCGCTTAATGTGGCGCCCCACATCCCGTTTCCGCAACTCCACATAACCCCTTCTGCCCGCCACCGACAATTCAAAACCCCGCTTCCCACTTCCTGTATGGGACCCAGTTCGATTGCCTTCCAAATTAAATGAAGTTCAAAATGCTTCACCGAACACCAGTGGGAATCATAACGGTCTTACGTATGCATTACGCCTAAAAACCGCCCCGAATTGAATGCATTCTCCTTTTACCCCGACCGAGGGCACCTCTCGCTTAATGCAATTCAAGCCAAGTCAATGCATCGATCGCGCGATCGTAAATTGCCCTCTTACAATGCCAATACTTATGGATTGTCTTAGCTTGCTGGTTGACTATGAAATTGTTTTCCAAAGTTCGGAAAACAACTGAACAATTGTTTATTTTCAAAAATGTAGTCTGAAATGGAGTACCTTTACTTTGTAAGACAGTTGTATTTTGATATATGTATGTATACGTGTATATTGCTAGTTCCCACTCAGATTAATTCGATACAGAATTATGTAAGGAGGCACAACAAGTTGCATGTGCTTGCATATGGGGATGGATATCCCAGATCCATGTTGCCCATGCACAAATATTCATATTCGATGATTCATATTCGATTGCTGATCATCGTCTGAGCCTGAATGTCAGTGGTTGTAGTCGCGGCCCGGATTGGTCTGTAGCCGGTAACGACTGTCCAAGATCGCTGCTCGGTTGTCGTCGCCGGTTGACCTGTAGCTGCTTCAGTTGTAAATGTCCCTATCGTCACACACTTTTGTTGGCTGGAGTTTGTTTTTGACCACAGGACCCTGGTGCAGCAGGAATTTCGCATATTTCCTAGTCCTCGTTGCCTGCACGCCCCAAATGGCCCTGGTCCCCGACTCCCACCTTCCCCAGGTCCGACCAACTCCCCCGCCCAACGACTGGTTTACGAGCCGATCTGCCAACTACTGCTGCGATTCCAATGCCGATGCCTTGGTCATGATCGTTGGCCAGGTCAGTTCCATTACATTCAGGCCAATTCGCCATTGTTACAAATGCTAATTTTTGATATTTTTTTATTTAAATGCACGGGAAGAAGGCGCTGCGACCAACTCAGCATTCCACACTGCAACTTGAACATCAGCAGCTGCTTCTGCATTTTTTTAAATTATAACCTGTACGCAAGAGTTTCAAGAGCTGTTGTTAGAATTTCCATTTATCTACAGGTCCGCCTAAGATTTTTTTCCTGTATTAATATTTCTTAGCGATTATTTCAACACATATCCTGTTACTCTGAGATTTTTAGGTAATTGGTTTTGATATACACGTAAGTACATATATTATGAGCTATGGATGCCCGTTTTAGATATTTACAATTTTAATACTATCGAAACTAAACACTTTTTATTAAATTAGCAGCCCTCAGGAGAGTATCCAGTGTTCACCGATTGGACACTTTGCCGAACGCCTCAGTATTCTCTAGTTCATGGGGCAAATGTGGCATTGAATTTCATATTGCAGTGCCAGCTCAATTTTTGAAACCTAGCAGGAGCGATCTTCAAATTGCATTCACAATCGGTTGCTTCCTCGTCGCTGGTCTGCTTCTGCAGTCGATCGCTATGTAATGGATGTTATGTTCTTGGCGGCGATCGCATGACAGGCGCATGTTGCAGCCGCTGGCATCCGCACCATTATGGCGAAAAGTCGCAAGCTGGAAGTAGCCCACCGTGCCCCAGTGCAATGCACATTCCCCAAAAGCGTGTAATCAATAAACAACGAGACCCATCGCCATCGGAGCTTCTCTCTCGATCGCACTATCTGGGCGTCTGGCTTCTTCAGGATCTTTGGACAGGATGGGATGGGATGTTGGCCTGGACCTATGGCATCTCCCATATGGCCGTGTAACCTATGGAAATGCCGTGGCGATTGCGCTCGATTGTATCTGCTTCGCTTTTGGGCTTATTTAAGTATTCGTGCCCGGATAATGATCCATTGTTTGCATCCTGAACTTATTTAAAACGCACCCAGTCCGCCGATCCACGTGTGTACTCACTCCGCTCCATCTTGTTTTTTGGCTGCCTCACCGTCGTCAACGGGTCGACCATATCTGGAGCTCATAGTGGCCTTTACATCAGTTATTTTATTACGTATTTCGCGCACTGATGATGTCTGCAAAGGTTCTCCTTTGGAATACAAAACAGTGATCGCACCGATTCAGGAAATCCGATCTTTGGGAATTATTGATTGTCAACATTTTAATATACTTAATCGTCATAACCTTTTCCAGCTTAAATTAGTCCCAGTTTAAATCAGAAGAAAAGCCTTTGCTTTTGCGATTTCACTTTCTATAAAATGATCTTTCAAGGAAGACCGAAATGTGTTAGGACATCTATGGATACGTCATCACGACCAGAACTAAAACAATTTCGCAGTTGGGAATGGAATGGATGCAAACTAAATAAATCACTCACAAGGACAACACCCCCAGGTGCCCGAGGGGATCACAGGACCCTGATATTCGTATTCGGAATTGAATTCGCGTTCGCATTTGGGGATCGTGCAATACTTGTTGGCTGTCATTATGGGCAACGTTTTCGGTAAGTCAAGCAAAGAGGCAGGAGCAAGAGTGAGTCCATCCTAAATGACCCATTGTGTAGCTGCCTGGCTGGCCCCTAAACAATTGTTCTGCCTGACTGACATCGGGTTGGGATGCTGTCGTTGTTCTGTTTCGATTTGGGAAGAAACAATCGATCGTTGGCTCTGAATGCGATCCTGTCGCTGCGACAAATATCACGCATGAATATTTAATAGTATCTTTTTTTCGCATAAAACACAAAGGTTCTTTTAAATTTATGACCGTCAGTGGACCCCCATTTTGTGGAATGAATTTTGTGGTCAGCAGGCCACGTAACAATTGCTAGCAAATCAGTTATGAAGTTATGAAGGTAAGCCTGTACTAGGGGTAATTTTCCTGAAAGTTCGGCACGTTCGCTGTGATTTACTGCAGATAAAAATCCCGCTCCATTGATAAAGGTCTAGTAAATCTCTGTGTCCTATCGGTGACGAAGTCGTTAAACGATTATCTTGCAATCGCTCAAATTGTTTTACAGTTTAAAGCTCTCCAAGTCAATGAGCAGGTCCATTTTGCGATAAAGATAAGGATTAGCTAGTTTTATGTCATTTCAGAATTTTTCCCTCTGATAGCGACAATAATGATGTTGATAATAATTGCGCAGGCGAATTTACGGCACAGACATGAGTCTTACATCGTAAATCAGTCATTAGCTATCAATTCCTATGATTGATTTACACATTGTTTTTGATTGTTATTGATCACATTGTGTTCGTCTTGTTTTCTTGTAGATTAGATTAGTATTATTTATAGAATTTAGAAGAAATATTGATAAAATCTTTATATTATATCAGGTTAGTAGGAAGTTTTGAATTGGAACATTTAGCTGTAGAAAGGCTTTAGGAAAGTTCGTCTTTGTTTGTCTTTCCTTACAACACATAATACAACTCATAAATGAACCGCACTTCCTATTTTACTTATCGAAATTTGATAAAACTTTTTTAGCGATTTAGGGATTTTAAGACTTTTTTAAGTTTTTTTTTTCTCACGTCAAGTGGATCCGCATTTACACACCCCGTCGAGATCTTTTTTTAATCAATGGCAATTTTTTTATTTTTTTAATCACTTTAATTTTTGAATCATAGAGCCCTAATCCGAATCAGTCGAGCTTCTGGAAGCTCCCCACCCCGATCCTGATCGCATCATAATACACGTGGCTAAAGTCATCGCAAACTATAATTTAAATTTTCAGGCTCATGCGATGCCAATTCATCGCAGTCAGGAGTAGCAACATCAAGATCACAACAGGAACAAGTATTTTTAATGGCAACCACGAGATCCCAGACCAGGGAAGAGATCAGGCTGTAAGGGAATTTAAATACAAGGAATGCGACGGGGGGCATACATACGAGCCCGATGCGGTGGCGCTAAATCAAACGATGAACACGAAATGGCCATAATGACGACACCAGCGGCATTGCTGTGCGGGAGCTGGGATTGGGAATCCTATTGGCCGATTCATATTATATAGGTAAATTGCTAGCGCACGCTCTAAAACGTTGAACATTAGTTGAGAGCTCGTGGGTTACTTGCAGAATTACCATCTTACCATCGCGCGGCACAGAAGCCGAAAACGTTCACACAAGTGCCAATTTGTGGCAGCTACTTGGCCAAGTTGCTTGGTTCTTGCAGTTAAGGAGTTATGGCGAAGCCGGGAATCCGCTCAATGTGTCCACATATGCAGCTTGGGTCACGATTATGGAGCTTTTATTCGAAAAAGGGCCGTAGGGTTTGATTAGATGCTGCAGTTCGACTTCTGTACCATAATAGAGTCCATTGGCCGGCGGCATTTTAAATTTTGCCTTCTTGAGAATTTTTTGAATTTCGATAAAAAAGAAAATAACCATTGAAATGATTATTGACTTACCGATTAATGGGCCCGTGTTCTATGATCCGTGATTAACGTTTTTAGACAATCTAATATATATTTAAATAGAAAATCATAATTTATTAACTTAAAGCCAGTAACCTTTTATTCATTGCCTTTAAAATCATAATCAAAGGTCTGATCTTGTACCAATGATCTTAACCAATATTTCAAGCTCAAAAAAATGTATAAAATTATTGTTACTCTGTTAATAATGTGTCCGATTAAAAGTCGTGGAACCCAATACAGCAATTAACCTAAAAACGGCGTGGCTTCTATTTATAGCACTGTCGATTGGAATGACGTTTTTTGATATATGGGGTGCCCAACGGGAGCCACATCCTGCAGGTTGAGCATCCGAAATTAACTTTCAGCCAGTCAATGTAAAATAACTGGAAAGGGAAAGTATCAGGCCCACAATATAAACTACATTCAGCTATCGCTGATCAAGTACCATATTCACTGCGTCTTCAACCCCTCATCCGTCGAAAGTACTTCAGGAATCGGGAACAATGGCTATTTATCGATGTTCTTTTTATCCCCCTGGTTCTGATGCTGGTAGTTCCAAAAATGGTCAAAAACCCCAAAGCAAAGACAGAGCAGGATAGCATTATGTTTCCAAAAATCAAGGATTTGCCGGGTTTTAGCGACATGTTATCTTCATCCCGCATTTTGACTGACATTGTTATGTCCCCACCAATAAATTTGTTCTTAATAGTTGCATAAAAACTTTTATCTTGTATTTGATCACAATGTTTTCTTATCCAATATTATATCTTTTTGCCTTGGCATGTGACAGCCCCAACAAGGACTCGTGTTTTCGGTTGTATGGTTCGTCTAGTTTCCATTCCACCTCCGATCAGCAAAATGAACCAGTCTTTCAAGGAATTCAAATGGCGCTTAATATTTTCTATCCTAAAATGGAAACAGAAGGAAATTCTTAGTAAAACGTTTTAAAGTGAGACAAGCCGTCGGCTTTTTATTTTAAAAATCTAAATAAAGAACTTCGTACATAATAATTTTAAATTGAAAAATAAAGAAATGTGTAAAGTTAAGGAAATCATTTTTACTACCATTAAATCTTTTGTGACACTTACCTTGAAAAAGTAGGCCTAACGGCTTGATGAAGGGCGGAGGAACTGAACGCGGTAGGAATCGTGTTGTGCCGAAATATCACCCAATATTCTGTACAGTCGTTAACACAATCGTCACAATCAGCGCAAAATGTCCCAATTTCCACGCCGGATTCTTCTGATCATATTTGTTCCTTTGTCCAGATAAAACAGATCATGCCCGCCATAGTTTTACAGACAGATTCATCCAGTGGCTCTATCCGTGGCACTTTGACTTGAATCTGGGTTCACCAGGCCCAAGCCACCCGGAACTCAAAACCCCGACTAGCGCTGGGGTAGGGTACTTGGGTTCGGGGCGAAGGCAAGGCGCTGACAAACCAAAAAATGTTGAAAATGCGTTTTGCTCAAAAACGAAAACAAGGCAAATGATTCGCTTTAGCTTTTCTTATCAGCACGCGGGCTTAGGCGGTCTTCTCCTTCTTCACGCAGAATTGTCGCAAGGCTGCCAAGGAGTTTCCGCCGGAGCTGAGATTCTCTGGGGATTCTGATCCTCCGACAGCAGATGCGGCTGCTAGCTTAGCTCTGGAGTTAGCCCCGGCGCCACTGCTACCCAAGGAATCGAACATAGATGACAATGCGTTGAGTGAATCACTTGGAAACTTCTTTGTGCCTTCCGAACTCCCATCGTAGGATTTATGGCTAGAAGCGGGTGATTTAGGAGTAACTGATCTCTGACTTTCGGCAGGGCTTCGGGGAGGTAGCAACCTAGTCTGAGGACTTGCTGCCGAAGACTGTGTCTTCGGGGAGCTGCTTTCCACATTATTATTGTTATTGTTGGTGGCTCTTCCATTGACCACAGCTACCTCCATTTTGGGTGACTCCTCGGCTTCATTTTGTTTATCAGCAAACTCAGACTTGATCTCCATTTTAATAGGTTCCGACTCCGACTCCGCCTCCCTTCCTTGCTTTATTGCGGGCTTTGAAGATTCCTCCTCATGCCCTCCCCCTTGCTGCTGTTTTTCGGGAGTCGGTGCACCCAATCTCGGCCTGGCTTCTGCACTGCACTCACTGCCACTCCTTTCGCTACTTGTATATCTATAGTGCTGATAGTAGGGATCATTGGTATCGATCAATGGCTTGTTGTAGTCTACAGTTTCATCGATCCCCAATCGTTTCAGTATGCTGGAGGCCACGGGCGAGGTGTTTTTGGTGGATGAGTTGGATGGACTACTAGCTGGCAGGCTGGCGTGCCTGGGTGGCGTGTCAAAGCTGGTTGTAAACATTTGCTCAATGGCACTCAAAACAGAAGAAGCACCTGGAGCCTTCGTGCTACCGCCGTTCTTCTGCTCCACTATCTCTGGGGACTTGTTTTTCGCTAGGAGTTGAACAGCAGCAACTTTGGCAATTTCTTCTGGGGCTTTTACCCCTGTAATATATTGCCGCATACGTTCGGCAAACAGAGCGGCATCGTTTTTATCGCCTCCACCAGGTCCCAAGCCGGGTTTTCCTTGCACCGAGGATTTTTCGTTTGAATGATCATCCTGCGTCGTTCCTGATACGCCCTTCATTTCCAAAAGTTTCCGTACAGGCAACGATTTCTCGCGCTTTTTCGGAGCTGGTCGCTTTCGAGCTCCCGCAGACTGTAAGAGCGGTTCTGCATAGTGGTTGTTCTTGGCCATGTGGTTGCTCAGATCACCCAAAGAATTAAAGGCCTTGTCGCACACTTTACATGTAAGGACAGCACTGAGAGTGCGACTTTCTTCGGAACTCAGACTGTTGTGGCTCTCCTTGGCATCTGAGTTGGCACTGGCATTCCCTGATTTGATTGATATACTCTGCTCTTGGGATAGGATATTAGTGTAGTGCTGGGTCTCCTGCATGTGCTTTGTCATTTCGCCCAGAGATCGGAAGCTCTCTCCGCACCGCATGCATTTAAGGATCTGCATGGCTTGCTCCACACCCTTGCCAAGCCAAACGTTCTGGCCTCTAACCAATTTTCGTGGTAATGGCGTTGGAGGATCTCCTCGATATTGGAATGCATTCTTCACATTTGCTGATGGTGAGTGATTGGAAGCGCTTCCTGAACTGTGCTTTCGGAGGTTATGATTCTGCGGCGGTGGCGGTGGAGTTGGATGGTGGTGCTGCGGTTGGGGATTGTTACTTGGCAGATTACCAAAAGGTGGTACATTCACGCCGCAATGCTTGCTGTCCTTCATGTGAGTGGTCAGGGCCTCCAGAGTGGGGAAACTCTGCTTGCACCACACACACCTGAACACCGAACTGGCCACACCCTTGTTTTGCCAGTGCGATTGCCAAATGTTATGCCTCGCTTTGGTCACTGCGCCACTACCAGCACCACCGACGCCGGACCCTCCTCCGGATTCTGAATTCTGGTTGGATGTTGGTTGAACCGGGCTTTTTGGTGGCTGAGATGGTGCCTGTTGTGTTGTGGCCTTGGAGGAGTGCAGTTTTTCCTTGGTACCCATTCCACTGGCTCCACCCTTTACAATATCAGACATCTTTTCCAGAGGATCCACTACCAAATCGTTTTTGCTATTCCAGTCGGGAAATTGACCCGCTCGAAAGATATTGGCCGCTGCCACAGCGGCAAGATAAGGATTAACTCCTGGCAACATTTGACTGGCTGAAGGCAAAGCCACGGAATTTGCGGGTGGGCTGTCTGACTTGAACATCTTCTTAACCTGAATGTGACCAAGCTGAGGCTCCGATTCGTGACCACGTTTCCGGGTTCCTACGGAGAGATCGAGTGGATTGTTGGCACCGTCATCAAAGTCATCCTCATCGCCTTCGGAGGCAGGTGGCTCGGCCGATTCCGCCCTTCCATACAGATTGGTGCGAAAATCCAGAGCTTCCGAGTTATTACTCGATGCAGTGGGCGAAGCCTGTGGAGGAAGTTTAAATGGAGCCACCGCCTCATTAGCCAGTGGGAGTGGCAGCCGTGGACCCGCCCCAGCCGCTGCAGCAGCGGCCAAAGGGAATCCATACTGCTGGGCGGCTGCTGCCACCATGTGCAGGTACGCCTCCATTGAGGGGGGCTGGGCGGGCAGGGACTGCGGAACTGCCGGAAATGATGAGTGTAAAGTGGTGGGCCCTTCTCCGGGCAACACTCCGGTGGATAGAGCGGCTGCGTCTAACCTATGACCTACTCCGCCACTGCCAGCCACACCACCATTGTCCGAGGAGTTTGAGTCATGCGATGGACACCGCTCGCTGGAATTCGCCGACTCAGTCGAACGCGGACGAGCGGTGGGCAGAGCTCTGCAAATACAACGATGGCCGTATTAATAATTAAATTAAATTTTATTTAAACTATTAAATTTAACTTTAACAAGATAGAATGCTATTGTCGAGTTTCCCGACTATCAGATATCCGTTACTCAGCAAACGAGTGCAAGCGAGAAGATACAACATTCTCTGGAATATCGGTAGATAATAAGAAAAAAGTAATGGAATGAAAAAAAAAATTTAAAATTTTTTAAAAGTGTGTGAGTTCTGTGTTGTTTGTAGGCCTTAGAGTGGGCGTGGCAAAAAGTTTTTTGGCAAATCTAGAGAAATATAAGATATTTAAAATATTTCTTATATATATAAAATTTATAAGATATATAAAAATATAATATATATATTAGGGTGGGCGTGGCAACATTTGGAAAGAAGCTTGCGCTTCGTCTATGTCTCTGGAAGCTGCATTCTTAATCTCGCCATTCTAGCTTTTGTAGTTCCTGAGATCGAGGCGTTCATACGGAGAGACAGAGGAATATACATACATATATACTTTATACGGTCGGAAACGTTTCCTTCTGCCGGTTACATATGTACTTTTAAACGAATCTAGTATACCCTTTTACTCTACGAGTAACAGATATAAAAATCTAAAAAAATGGTATCATTTGATTGCTCTTTTAATAGCTTTAAAAAAAAGACATCGTAACCCGGATAGATTATGTAAGCGTACATATGAACTCCTAAGAACAATAGGTGCTTATTGTTACAGTAAGTCGCATAAAATTTGTTAGATGCTATACAAATGTAACGCGACTTCTAGTTTCACACAGGTATACCTATATGTAATCCATTAGGTGAAAATGATTGAATTTAAAAAATAATAAACTAATAATAAATAAAAATACAAAAGAATAACCAACAAACGAACGCCCTATAAAACTAGGACACATTTAACAAAGACTATTGACCATTGAAAAGGTGTATCGCATCAATTAGGGGTTTTACTTTTTCATTTTATTATTCGCATTCGCCGCATTCAGACAATTAATCTTATCGTTTAGACCTAATCAGCAATCTATCACCTCTGAAAAACTGAATCTGAAAACAATTTGAGTGACAAAGCTATCTCTCCCCTTTTCGTCCACCGACTTTCGCAAGCTAAACATTTCTCCCGATGAGACCGGTAGATAAGCCATCAAAAGCATTGGAAATCGTTATAGCTCCATTCGCCGGTCAGAGGAACCTACAATGCCATCAATGGCAAACATATGTCAACATTTCGATTTGTTATTCAAATTTTTGAGCGCCATAAGGAAAACGCGAATAGAAAAAACAAAACTGTTTAGTCGGTTCGAGGGCTTTAAAAATCCAAATGAAACAATGGCGATTAATTCGAGACTTTAGGCGTGCGTTATGAGCAATGCCGATCATAATCAAAAATACGGATCTGAGAAGAGATTCAAGTATTTGACAAACATGGAGGCAATTATCGTTTGACTGACCGGCCACAAATTCCTCATGGTTTGAATAAATTAATTGGGCTGCTGAAAAATATGCATAAATAGATGAAAAAAAAAACAAATTTTATTGCCCTCGTAGCAGAGAAAACAAAAAAAAGAATAAAGAAAATAATTTGCCATCAGAGAAACCGAATCTCTAAACTTTATTTCCTTGATTTGTTCAAGTGTGTAACATTCAAATTAAAACCACTTATAATTTTAATAGCACCAATTGTTTGCTAAGAAAATATTTCACAGGAACATTATTTAGCGGGTTTCGTTTAGCTTATTTGAAATGATTGTCTGATTAACTTTGAAGTATATGCAAAGGTTATAAATTACAATAATAACTTTGTATTTCTGTGTGAGGGCTTATTGTGCTTTGCTGTTTGGGTTTTCATTTGAGACGGGCGGAAATAATCGAACTTAATCAATAACTACACTTTATGGGGCTCTATTTGAACGTGAAAATCAGCCTGTTTTTTAGTCAAAAATTCGGATATCAAGTATTTGTCATGTGCTATTGTGCGACGGGCGATCGTTCACCGAAAAATGAAATTCTTAACCGGCATTAAGTTGTTTGATTCGGAGAAGTTTTGTCACTGAGGCCATATCAGAAACTCAGTGTTTAATTGATGGATTTTTTACTAATAAATCCGGTCTAGCGCGATATTGATGATATCTTAAGAAACGTCGGAACAAAATCTGATTCATGTGCAGCTTATTTGGAGCGCAGTTACTTGCCAGGTGACAGCATATCAAGGATAGTTATTACACACACCGCGCAATCACTCACCGCTAATTAGCTATCCAGATTGCAAGGGGCGATTAAGCCCGCATACAACCCATTTAACGGCTCGTTTCCCCTTTATTTTGCGCGACTAGTATGAAATACTTGGCAACGAGTTTTCTCCGCCAGCATATCATAATCTGAAATCTCGTTATTCGATTATGCAATTATTATTATTATTATACGCAACTTCAGCAAGTGCAGTTAATTACAATGTCTCATTAATAATCGAGAGAGGTACATTTTGATATGCACCCGTGAAGAGCAGAATAACTAAAACTGTGGGTGTACTCATGTGGATATACGTGTGAAATGGGAGAGTTGTTTGTAACTGAGGTGAGAATATAAATATTACACCGAGTTCGACTATGAGCGATTAAAATTTATTTATATTTAAATAGTGCAATTTATCACTGTACATTGTATAAAAGTGTTCTTCAAATCAAGAAAGGGATTTTTACCATAGTCTTTATGTTCTATGCTGTAAAACGAAGGTTACAAATAAAGGTATCTCTATTTATTCCAACTACAACCCACCGTTCCTGTTGAGCCAAATCTTAGGCACAACGAATCCGTTAAGGTAACAGAGTAAATATCACTATACACACACATGCACCCGGAGACTCAAACACACGCACACGCCAGCGGCAAATTGTGAACATAAATCTCTCCCGTAATAGGCGCACACGGGGAAAACGAAAGGGGGTGGAGAATAGAAAAGATGGCAAGCAGAGCGTAGCGCATTTTGAGTTTTTCACTTTTTCGCATGATTTATTCAATTCGGAGACGTCATCGCCTTGGAAAATTCGTATGTATCTGCATGCAAATCAAACAAGAGCAATTTGTCGCACTTTATTATTAATACTCCAGATGCACCCCGAAATAACCTCGCCCCCGCAAATATAGTGTCATAAAACCCGTTTTCAGCCTTCAGTTAATGTGCTCAGACTTTTTGAGTGCGAGTGCGAAAATATATCTTGAACTTGTTTAATCATAATTTCAGAGACTCCCAGATACAGATAGGGGAACTAGGCGGATTTTTCTGTTATTTTCGTACTTTCCCTGCCCGACTCTGTTTTCACGTCAAGTTTACTCTTCCCGAAAGACTGCAAATCAGCGTCTCGGACACGTATTCGGGAACTCAGTACTCTTTCTTCTGCGGGTGGGTGTTGTGATATATGGTCGCGCAAAGCGCCAATAGGCAAGGTGCTGAATTTACAACGACAGGTGTTCGACTACGCCGAGCTGCCAATGACAATCATCAAATGCCATAAAATCATAGCTTCTTGATATATTTATTTGGCCGATTCGGCTGAGAGTCTACAAAAATATTTTAACAATTTCGGTATCGGAAGTTGGTTTTTAATTTTGACTGAAACCGTTCTATATTCCATATATATGGTATACGATTTATACCATTCTATTTAACAATATATTGCCTTAGGCCAGATACGTAAACACACATACAAAGCCATTGCAAACCAACAAGAAAATTACTTGAATGAGATCAGTATTATCATTTCATATGTGAATATTTCGAATATTCGTCACTTCTAGTTCAGAATTCAAAATTTTTTCTATTTCAGAATAAACAACACTTTAATTCACTTAGGCAGTTAGATTTCAGTCAGTTCATACGTTCATCCATTATATGCAGAATAGTCACTTTTCTAAAGTTCCTGCATCTAAGCGTGATAAAGGTGTGACCCAAATGAGACCATTTGAATTTATTTTTAATTTATATCTTTCACCGTTCTATGGAAATAATCTTCGATATAACACTTACCCGGCATTTAGCGCCTGTCTGTAGATCTCGAGCATCAGAGCCTCGTGCAACATTTTTAAATTTTGTTGAATTTTGACGGTTTGCTGGAACTGGGATGGCTTGCTCTTTTTGAACAACGAGGATTGCAGTTGGATTTCGGAACTTAACTTTAATTTGACACTATAATCATATAATCTATTGTTTTGCACTTGGTACGTTATCGTGTAGAACTTGTTGTTGTTGTAGCTTACAACTCTGATTATTTAAAAATTTGTTTTTATTTATAAACTTTCGTTTGTCAGACAAAAATGACGTTTCGAGGCGTTTGTATTTTTAATTCCTAATTTGTGTTGGTTTAAATTTAATTTAGTAATTGCATTGAATCGTATACTTCGTTAAGGTTTGTCGATTTAAGTAACTGGCTTCACATTATGTATGTAGTGTAGTTTTGGTGAGTTAAATACCGTCTAATGTAAATATTGGCAATATTTTATCTTTAGTTTTGGTAATAAATATATATTTGTGGTATATTTTATTTAACTTGTGGTAGTTTTACGTATACTTTGTTTAACCATTTGTAGTAGTTTCTCGCGTGTTTCAGTCTTGATCGAGCATCTGCGTTCAAGAGTATCAAACCTCTGCTTTTTTGACTAGATATGATGGCGCCCTGGAAAACACTCGTTCTATCCTCCCCCAAAAACGGGTTTTATACTGAGAATTCACTGTTCTGACGGAACCGCGGGTCGCGATGCGTGCGTCTTCTCATCCGGATTCGTCGTCACTACTCGAACGACAGTCTAAAGGCGATTGAATTCCGCTGGCCGGGTTCCTTCGTCACTAGCCTCTGCTGCGGTGCTCTGCTGCTGCGCTGCTGCTGCGCTGCCGCCGCTGTCAAGCTGACAAACAACAACGGGGCGCTGCTGCTCTGCCGTCACTGATTGATACGGATGAAAAAATGAAGCGACGCGACGGGGACGTGCAGCGATTGGAAGCTGCGTTGATGTTGACGAGCAAACACGAAGCCCGCGTTTTGGCGACGGCAATTTCTGATTCGATTTTGCGTTCAGGCGACGGCTGCGCAGTTGTGTGTTTGCCGTGTGTGCCACCCACACCCTTGCAGGACAGCTGGCTGTCAGCGTGATTAAATGGGCTACTATCTCGCTTGCACTCGCCGGCTGCGCTGCTCTCGGTTAACTAATTACCGTACGAATTTTTCCAAGTACGCCGCGCGGCCGAGCTTTTTCGCACGATCGTACGCAGTAACGGTTTCTTGTCGACTGACTGACTCTTGCCGAAATGAAACCGACTGCTCACCAAAAAGAGAGCGCAAGAGAGAGAGCGATAAGAGCGCAGATGCAGGGCTGTCTTTTCCCCTGTGCTGGCAAGTGAACGCCTGGAACTGAAACAGGGGAAATCGCTAGGGAAAGAGATGGCGTTGTAGGACTGCTCCATCTCGCTCGCTCCGAAAGTGTGGGAAATCTGTTCTGTCGTTTCATCACCCTTCTTTTGCCCCTATTCCGAATCCGATTCCATCACAATTAAGATTTATGACAGTTTAACACAAATGCTCTCACTCGCATGCGCCGTTCTGCTCGCAGCCACTCAAGCCGTGGCTGTCCCTGCTCTGTTTTTATTTCTTTGCAAAACAAACAGTAGTTGTTGCTCTCTGAGCTTTTCGTCCTCGTCACTTTTGGACTCTTCCCTCTCGCTCACCATTCTTCACGCCCCTGCTGTCAACTTTTGTTCGCCTTTCTGCAGCTTCTTCGTGGATTTCGCTCCACTTGACATGACGTTTTTTCGCTTCGTTGCATTGCTGTGTGAGCGAGAAGGAGGTTCGGGGCTTGGAATCAACTCATTCCACTTTTATTTTTGGCTGCGAAAACAATTGAATTAGCGACACTCCAGTCGTCCTGGGCTCTGAAAATGTGCCAAAACGCCGCGATTTTATTAGTTTTCATGCCAAGGTGTCTATATACATACTATGCACATATGAATGTACTCGTATACATTTTGTTTAATTTAAACGGTTCTAGTATTGGCAAATAAAATTATTAATGCTCAAGCTCACGCTTCATTAGTTAATCAACAATATTTTTCTTTGGTAAGATCCTTGTTACCTTAAATTAATATATCGCATGTACATATTTAGTATCTTTCGAAATAATGTTACCACATTTTTATGCAATAATTAACAAGTAATCGAATCTACCATGTATCCCCTTTGCAGAGGCTATATTGATTGCAGTCAAAAGCTTAAAGCGCAGTGTAAGAGACATGTACGACCATGTAAAAAACAGGCATACATATGTATGTATGAACATACATATGTACAGTGCCGCTCAACTGAATAGGTTTGAAAAACCTTTGCTTCAAATGCATTTTTTTGTGCTTTCTTCTTAATTTTAGCCTTATTATACGGTAACTCCTCCTTGATTTAGTAGTAAAATTCGGCCTAGATGGACCGGATGGTTATAATTACTATTTTCACGATATGAGAAAGGAAGAACTTTTCTTAAGTCGACATCACAGTTGTGGTGGGGGAGTTATGGTGTGTGGAGCCATATCTTTTTATGGAACATGCGAGCTTCAGTTTGACACCTCGAAGATGAATGCAAATGTGTACAAGATTGTACTCCAAAAGGCTTTTCCACCGATTTCTGAGATATATGGTCATATTCCATGGACGTTCTAAAAAGACAACGTTCCCATACATACCGCTCGGCTTGTAAGACAGTGGATTAAAGTTCAGATTGTCAAATGGCTCGAGTGGCCGCCTTAAAACCCTGACATTAACATCGAAAACATTTGAGGACTCTTGTATACGAAGGAGGAAGACAATTTAGGGAACTTGGTACTCTAGTTAAAGAAATAAAGAAGGAAAGGTCAACAATTTCACTATGTAAACCGTTCCTTACCAAAAAGTTTGCCAAAAAACGTCACGGCCACACTTTTAAAAAAATGTTTATGTTTATTTCCCTTTTATTATAATTTTCACCAATTTCTACCGATATTCCAAAATATGTTGAAATTTTTCGTTCGCACTTCCACTAGCTGAGTAACGGGTATCTGTTAGTCAGGGAACTCAGCTAAAGCATTCTCACTTGTTTTATTTTGAATGGTTAGCTTGTTCTTACATTTTTGATTTGGCTATGGGGCTATGGTTTATTATGGGCTATGGTGGACGAAAAGCACACCTTATCGAAATCCGAACTTTAAATCCGACAATATTTGACGAATGCCTGGTATAGCCATATACCTGGACATCAGCAGGCCTTACTTGAGTGAAAATGGCGAAAAACTGGTTCGGTTTTTTTGCTTTTTGCCGCTGGTTTTATTGTTTACTGGCTCTTCATCCAATGGGAATCCTCGCTGCACTTGTTGCTTCCAGAACGGGCTCCGTTAAAGGCTGAGGAACAAATCGTAAAAGATTTAACGATCCACCAATTAACCGATAATAGTCAAATCACGTGGATCCACTCGAGCTAAGAGAGAGGTACTGGGGCGGACCATTGCTTTTGGGACTCCAGTATCATCCATATCGGAGTCCTCTTAGTCCCCGTGGTAATAAATAATTTTACGAGTCTATCATTTGATTTGGGAATTTTCATGAAATATTCTTTTTTCTGCATTCACTGTGACAGAGAGATCTCTTGGCGATGGGTCATCTATTGATTTTGCTTCGCCACATTAATTTTTTATGTTTTCGATCATTAAAATTTGTTTGATAAATTATTATTTGGAATTCGAAAGGTAAAGGTATCTCCTGCATATTTAAGCACCCGTGACTATCGTCCATAAGTGGAGAATATTCTGCGGTAAGTGCTTTTATGTTTTTTCTCATATACACCATACTAAACTTATAAGAAAATTTTATTATTAGTTGTGTTAGTTTAGAGTTAAAAAATAGTTATCATATTGATGTGTAATAAAATAATCAAATTGCTCTATGTAAAATAAAAGTTCAATCTTTAGATTTATGTGCATAATCTGCGTTGGATCTGTAAATAATATATGTATATTTTAAAACATGTTCACTAGCAAAGTTGATCTTGCCATGTACACACTGTGATCTTGGGAACTATATAAGTTGAGATTAAGCAAGCATATATTTTGATTTTCCCTTTTTCCCTTGCCAATTTCTATCAATATGTTATCAAATATAATTTTTCAAATCGAATAATATAAAAAAAATGGAAATTAACGAAATAGGCGGCGAGCGGCAGTCATCAGTGCCCGAGTGTCAACGTTTTTGTTTCCGTTTATTTCGGTAGCCGAGCGAGCGGATGACCACAAAGCAGATGATCCCAAATACAGCTACAGACCTACAAGATACATATACGTGTATGTACACATGCACAAAGCTATAAGACAATATTCGCCCACGAATAGCGCATTGATTTATTTTTGCAGCGGGGGTTTCAAATGTACCGATTGTGCTTAAGATTTTGAAAGCCGCAGTGCGTCAAATTTATTTTTATAGGAAGATTTCATGTTGCAGGGGGATAAAGTCTTTCAGCTTACGCCATCCAATTTTGAATTATAAGGAGTTGTAAGTCTCGACCACCATATATAAGCTTTAATGGCTATGAAATATCCGGAATACACAAATATAATATTATGATCCATATCCACTTTATAAACTAAGTCTCGATTTGATTGCGAAACTCGTCTGCGATATTGGCTGTGACAATATTTATTCATTCGATAAATCAATCAAATAAATTACAATTAGCAAAAATCATAAAACTGAATAGCACAAAGAACGGCAACAAATACATTCGATATAAATATGAGAAAGCAAAAAGCGCCAACAAAAAGAAGACAATCAAAAGAGAAACACATAAAAGTTTAAGAAGTTGTTAATTATAAATGTGAAATTTATAGCGCTACTCTCTGCCAGAAAAATTCCCCAAATTGATCATTAGAGATCTTCAAGCAAATCTCGAAATCGAAATCTGGGTTCCTCGTTTTGTCTTAATCATGAGATTAGGCATGCAGATTCCAGAGACATAACCGCAGCGCAAGTTTGTTAAATGATGTTGCCACGCTACTCTACCCCCCATAAACCGCTTAAAACTGTCTGTCACCACGTTTGAAAAAATTTTAATTTTTTTTTTATTTTTTATTTTTTTTACACAATTTTTACCGATATTCCAGAAAATCAAGTAAATTCCTGGTTCGCACTTCCACTAGCAGAATAACAGGTATATGATAGTCGGGAAACTCGACAATAGAATTCTATATTGTTTTAGTATAAAACTGATGTTACGTTAATGATGAAAAGTCCTGTAACATTAAATGGAATGCACCTTATAGCTTTTAATGACTTTTAAATAATCTGCAGAACACTAACCAACACTGCCATTATTTGCGACCGCGAATTGAGGATATAATATATTATATCGTAATAGCTGTACATGCAGTATGGAATCGACGCTCCAAAAAAAATAGTAAAGCCGAAAGATATGTAATCTTGTGAACGCTTCTGTTAGGCTCTACTGGATCAATCGACAGACTGGACAGTAAATTAAAGGGCATCAAAGCCAATGTGCTTTTAAAAGGAAAGCTCGACGCAAAGGGTGAGCGAAAGGGGTTTTAGGACATTCCGACGTTCTATAGGAATGTGGGCTTGAAAGTATACGACTTGCTGTTGAAGCATTTGCCTAACTCACAAAGCTCTTTCTCTGACCAATGCCAATAAACAATTTTTATTTAATGAAAACGATTCGCGTCAGAAAAATCGCCTGATTCATATTTAGTATTTTCGAGGTGTTCCATTTTTTACCAAAGTATATTTTTGTAGATAAAAACCCTCATATGAGGATGTTATAAATTTGGTTGCAAAAAACAACTTTACTCTGTTGCCGTGTAATTCATTTACCATGCAACCCAATTCCATTGTCTATTACAATATTTAATGTTAACATTGTGAAATATAAACAATGTTATATACCTCGCAAAACTTTGTTTCAACTCTTATGTTAGAGCTTTAAACAGAGTCAGTTTAGAAAGCCCGCCACTCCCGATCAGTATCCGCATTGGTAGTCGGCAATAAAAAAAAAACAGCATCCCAATCGGCATTCACATCCTCGATGCCAAGCGTCGATGAGATGATGTCCTCTGCGTGCTGCGCTTGCGCCTTTCTCCGAGCTCGCCAGTTTGCTTTTAGTCAGGTTTCTTTCGGGACCTGACTTGGATCGCTTTGTTCTTTGCCCAAGCGTTATTTATGAGCATCATTATAAAGTCGCCCATTTTATTGGGTCGCCCTCGAATAAATAAGGTTCAATAAAGTTGTTACTTTATATTGACACTCGCAGGCGGCAATCGCTCGTCACATTCGGCGACCGAGCGTTTCTTGTAGATCTCCGGCTTGCTGTTTATTTATGTGAAAGGCTTGGACAAGTATTTGCCCCTCGAATTCTGATGCTGTCCGACGTCGTGTTTAGTGTGGTCGTAAAATTTAAAAATGTCTCCAATACGTTTGGCTTTTTATCAAGCCCATCTGGTTACGCCCAGAATCGGGAACTCTATGCCTGTACAAATGATCATGGACATATCCGATCTTTACGATCGCGTTCATTCTGCTTGGACAAGCCCGAAAAGAAAATTTTGATATGATTTTATTTAGTGGTCGCCTTTATGATGTGTACCCTCCGAACTAAGTTTGTTTTATGAGATAACCGTCTTCGCCCGGCTCGTTAACAAAAGTTGGTCAACACGCAAAATTAAGCATCAATATTTTATGGTACATCAGCATCATAAAAAATAAGACAGAATGCTATAGTCGAGTTTACCGACTATCAGATACCCTCTGCTCAGCTAGTGGAAGTGCAAACGAGAAATTTTGACATTTTCTGGAATATCGGTAGAAATTGGGGGAAAAAAATTTACAAGATTAATAAAAAAATGAAAAAATATCAAAACATATTTCAAAAATGTGGGCGTGGCGGTTTTGGGCGGTAGATTGGGGTGCAAAAAGTTTTTCGGCAAATCGATAGAAATTTTCAAAACTAATAAAAAATTGTGGGCATGGCAGTTTTGGGCGGTAGAGTGGGCGTGGCAAAGAGCTTCTTGGAAAATGTATAGAAATTTACAGGACTAATAAAAAAAAAATAAAAAATATCAAATTTTTCAAATTTTTTATGGTTGTGGCAGTTTTAGTGGGCGTGGCAACATTTGGAAACAAACTTGCGCTACGTCTAGCTTTCTAGCTTTTGTAGTTCCTGAGATCGAAGCGTTCATACGGACAGATGGACCTGGCCAGATCGACTCGGCTATTGATCCTGATGAAGAATATATACACTTTATATGGTCGGAAACATTTCCTTCTTCCTGTTACATACTTTTCAACGAATCTAGTATACTCTTTTACTCAACGAGTAATGGAAGGAGCTGTGTATTGTTTTCATGGGATTTTTTTTTTTATTTAGGAATAAAGATTAAAATGACCATAGACTTGTAATAAATTTAATATGTTTAATTATTTTTCTGCCTTATTAATTTTGTGCTGTTTTGCTCAGTTCTCAAATTTTATCAATTCTCCGCGGTCTTCACTTCAGACCGACCAAAAACATAATTATTTTACAATACGCCTTTATTTCCGATATCGATACGTATGCGCCAATAATGCACCAGATTTAGTGGTTGTAATTTGGACACCCCCATCAATCCCACGCACCAAAGTACCTCTAGATGTGAGGCTGGGGGAGTCGGGGATTGTCCATTCAAATCCACAAATAGCGCCGCCAATTCTCGATACGGCAATAACGAACAAGGGGAAAACTGCTTAAGTTGGGGCCCGATACCGCCCCAACTATGACGTCAGGATTTGCGAGGCGGTTTTTCGGATGTTCGGTCAATGTGCCAATATCGCCAGATGCAAATCCAGTGGTGCGGAAAGCAGGTTGCCGAAACGAAGCTTCGGATTGGATAGAATGAGTAGAGGTGGCCACCCCATTTTCTCGAACGATGGGTGGGTGGTGGGCGCAAGCGGAGCGGCAACGGCTCAAATGTGAAAGCGGCGCGAAACCTTTTGATCACCGCTGACTGGCCTGCCTGCCCTGACTGGCTAATTGGTCCGATTGTGGGCGCTGCCTCTTTGTAATTGATAACATACACAGGTATATCTTTATATGGCATTTGCCAGCGGCACATCCATCAATGGTCTTAGCGCCTTAAACCACTTAATTTGCCTCGTTTGTTTTGGGGCTCTGCTCCTCAGCTGTTTCTTTGCCTTTGCTGACCAGTGGCCAAAGCCTGGCGAACGTTTACCGCTGCTGCCCGCGCTTTGCCGCCAGCAAAGGCCCATTGATCGATTGTGAATTTGGCAATATGCCGCGTGCAGGCTGGTTTTGACGGATTAATTCTTGATTCGGGCCTAACTCGCAATATGATAGATGGTAGATGGATCACCGACGATCGGTCTTTCATATAGCGAGCTTTGGTTTTCGTGCGCTTGGAAAATTGATTAAGCCACGCGTTCTCCTTTTAGCAGGTGATATTTTTGGATTCCACAAAAAGCGGCGCTAGTAACTCGAATTCTCCGACCGGCGTTCCCCAGCTTGATTGATGTCTCCAGAAAAAAGGAAAGTGCCGAGGCAGGTGAGTTTATAAAACAAAATTAAGCAAATAAACTGTCTCGCTGTGACGCTGATGTATGAATGGGTTATTGTTTTAAGGTTGGGCCGTAATTTGTGGCCGCACATATAAACACATATAAACACGGAGTGGATGGGGGGTGGCAGTGATCAATTGACCTAGGCCATTCAAACACAATTGAAATCGCAGGTATTAACCAGTGGTGTTATTTACTGCTGTACCCGTGCTGGCATTCTCTATAGATTTGTGCGTTATTTCGTGTTCAGATTTCCGCTTCGAATTATAAAATGCTTAAGTAGACCAATCGATTAACAGCTTTAAATATATGTTTAAGCATACAAACCTAAATATACCTTATTACCGTTATAATACATACAAAAATATTCATAATACATAATAGATAGAAGGAATCATTACCGACCCTACGAAGTGTAACATTTTTAATCGGGTCCATGTCTGTGTCTGTCTGCTTGTCCGTATGAACGCAGTGATATAAAGTTTCCAATTTAGAGACCGGAGTAGCAGCGGCATGTCCACTCAAACGCCCACAAACCGCCCAAAACTATAAAATGTTTTAAAATATTGTTATTTTACTATTTGCCTAGGCAATTACTGTGGCTATGCCAATAACAAGCAGCAAACAGCTAACAGGTAACATGCCCTCAATTTTGAAAAATGTTTTAATTTTTATTTAATTGTTCATTTCTATCGATAGGCCACTTGCTGAGTAACGGGTATCTTATTGTCGAAGAAATCGACTATATCATTCTTTGTTGTTTTTGGTTTCACTTAATGTATTATTTATATTAATTTATTATTTGGTTGCCTATTGTTTAAATATTTGGCTGGGCACTGATGACCTAATACAAAAATCGACAAGGCAGTAGTTTCCCATTTCAGAATCTATCTGATACTTTCCGAAATTCAACGCACTTGTGATACATAAGCTCGTAATGAGGTTCCCCTCCCTCACGTCAATTGCGGACATTATGAAAAATACCTTTAAATTTCATGATGATTGCCGTACGGTATTTCATTTGGCTGATCCAAAATGGATCTCGATGGGTGTTTGACGATTTAATGGCGTTAATTGACCAGGCAGAATCCCAATCTTCTCGGGAGAGGAAGATTCCCGAGAAGGAATATATTCCCCTTCCTAGGAATATATTTTTTTTCACTCACTTGCGAAAACAACAAACATGCAACGTGTTTAAAGTTTTAGTTAGCTTCGAGTTTTATGAGCTTTTAATGGGCTTGAGCTCTAGTCACTCCCAGGCGAGTGGCCCCATCCTTTCTGGAGATGGAATTTAAGAGTGGGCCATAAATACCAGGAGCATTGCTCATAAATCTCTCACTGATTCCGCTGGCTAGCGGCTTAATTGGGTGCTTAGGCATCTTTCGATATTTGTTTTGATTTCAAGAGGCACTGCTGCGCATCTCGGGGATATTATATACCAGCTAGCATTCACATTCATTTACCGCATACAAATACACTCATTCCTATACCAAGAAATGGGGCAAATGTGTTTTTGCCCCCCACAAATCAAAACATCTGTCAGTCAACGCTCGCAGCCTGACAACAATGTTGAGATACAAATTATCTAAATTGTATCTGTACAGAGCAAATGCATCTGGTGGATTTGTTTGTTTGTTTCTACTTGGATTTGCTTGGATTTTCCTCTCCCATCTTCTCCCCCTGCCACTTTCCCTCGCAGACGTTGACTTCTTGATTGGCCCAGCAATGAAATTTCTGTGCCCCGTCGCGTGGCTTTCCATTTTCCACTTTAACTTCCCGATCTCCAGCAATTACTCAGTGCTGGCATTTCAAGCCGAAACGGACTCGTGGTGAGAGATTTCAATTTAAACATTAAACTGACAGATTTATCAGGTATTAGACGATACATGCGTTAACACTGAACTATAGCACTCTCGACCCTGAAATCTCGATATACACACATATGTGGCTCTAATTCCAGTTCTGAGTTTCAGGCCCAGCAATCAAGTGATTACTATAATGTGTAACAGTCAAGTTGTTAGAACAGCTACGAAAGTCACACTGTTAAATGGATTAGGGTGCGAATAAAAAGAGTTTGACGATCTGATTTCAATCGCACCAAACTGAATAGGGTGCTAAAGAAGTGCTGCATCTCTGTTTAAAATAAAGTTAGAAAATATTTTAAACTTAAACAAAAAAGAGGTGGGCGATGAAAAATTAATAAAATATTACATTTTACTGGAATACAATTCGCCAAGGGGAGGTTAATCTTCGCGCGTGATTGCTCCTATTTTTATACCCATTACTCTTAGAGTAAAAGGGTACAGTAGATTCGTTGAAAAGTATGTAACAGGCAGAAGGAAACGTTTCCAACCGTGTAAAGTATATATGTATCTCTCCGTATGAACGCCTCGATCTGAGGAACTACAAAAGCTTGTTGTTGTTAGTGTGTTAATAAGTGTGCTAATACAGGGATGCTAATGAAATCATGAGTTTAAAAATCTGATCCGCTAAAAGAAAAACTATAAACGACAATTCGATAATTGCTTTACCTCTAGCCCCATCACAAATCCCCAAGTAACCTGTTTGCGCACTGCCTCTTGATTTCTGTGATAAAGTGGTTCGTTGACCCACTTAGGTGACTATCTGAATCGGTGGGTCGGTGAGCGCGTAGCCGCAATCGTCACCATCCATCAATCAAAAGTGCTGGCGCATTTCCAAATGACTGACTGGTTAGCTGGCTCCTTTTCCGTTTGTTGTGTGTGTTTGGGTGGCGCAGCTCAGTTTCCGACCCCATTCAGGCGTAGGTTCGCGGCATAATCAGTCAGAGGCCCTCCGACATTTGGCCAACTGTCGAGCGATCGATCAATCAACCCTCCATCAGTTGAAACATCAAAAAAGAGAGCTGAGCTTTTTTTTTGACCGCTTTAGTTTTTATGCTGATTGATAGGAGAGTGCGACGACATAGTTTAAGGCAAATTTACTTAGCTGCATTTGTAACAGTTTCAATTCACTACTTGTTGATTTAAAGGGCATTCTAGATTATTTTAAAGAATATATGAATATATTTATCCTAACTCAGGAGCACCAGACGAGTCGATCTAATATAGACTCTTGGTATGAACGTCGAGATCTCAGAGTAAAGCCACTGTAACCGCCACAATACGACCATAATTTGTAGGCCTACAATTTTGGAAAATGGTCTACATTTTTCCATTTTATTACTTGTATTCCCAACTTCTACCAGTTTGATGGATGTAAACATTATTGGCTTAATACATATTAATAATATCAAATCTCAAAGGGTGGTATAATTTTAGTCAACAGTTTCACTTGCCACAGCTAGCCTACGTTTTAGTTAACACAGAACCATAGTGTCTCTAGTAAATTAAAGGTTAATGCTGAGCCTTTAAGTTCCCCTCAAATTTAATGATTTGGAAAATGTTGAATTTGAAACGGTCTTTGAGTCCAATGAGAATAATTTCACATGTTGCACACATAAAATAAAAAATTATTTTATTCTTTTTTCTTCGGCCTTCTTCTGTACCACTTAAAATGCAAAAGAACAATTTATGAAAGTATAGAAAAATGTGGAGAGGAAACAAAGACTAAGCACACGCACACCACCTGACTGATGGAATGAATAAATGAGCAGGGAGGGCTTGCGCACCAAGCAGGAAGCATAATTTTAAATTTGTATTACCACCCAGAGCCCAATGAGGAGCAGCAACCAAGGAAACCTGAATATATTCCACACTTTCCAACTTCCAGGCTCCCCAATCCGGCGTACCACCCTCCACAACTCCCATTTCCTTCTAAATGAAATGCTCAAGTGTGCAAGGAATTCTGATTTTTGCCAAATATCCTCCCTCACATCGCAATAGGAATTTTTCCCTCCAAATTCCGTTCGTCATGTAGTTCGCTTGCAAATCAATTTAATGTTAGTCATTTCGCTGCTAAGTGGGAAATTTTTTGAAATTTTATCAAAACCCTCTCCTCCCACACGGGCTCTTTCTCCATTTGCCGCATTTCTCAAACATATGCTGCTCCAGGGAATTGGCTGCACTGAGGCACTTTTCCAGCGACGAGGAGACGCTTTTCGCATCTGAGCGTAACACATTTGAATGTAAATTTGCTCAGACGCCGTTGCATGTCCATGAATTCTATCCGGCCCGCCTGCCACAGGACCTTTTACTTGCCCTTCCCTGTGTTCGGGCACGGAGGAAAACAAATATTGTATTAAAATGCTGGAAAGCAGCTAAAACGCATAATAGTAAAATTTTATGATATTACCAGCGTGAGGAAAACACGTCAGGCAGTTAGTCAAATAACGTAGAAAGAATATGTACATAGCTGCTGCCCGGAAAACGCGAGGAAAAGCGCACACAGAAGGACAATGAAAGTTTATATGACGACAGACTGGAACTGACAGCACGATCCGAGCAGAGAGTTGAGGTCGGACGTATAATACATACTTACGTATATGCGGAAAGTTTTTCGGATTATAGTGGTCATCAGAAATCAATAAAATAAGATCAAACAAATGTTCAGGCTATCGATTTAAGAAATTTTTTATCTACCATGAAGGTGTGTTTGTTGAGAATTTAAAGAAAAATGTTCTATCTATAACTATTAGGTATAAAAAACTATTTTTTTTACCACTGGTTTATCGTAAACTAATAAACTTTGGGAAGTTGACTTTGGGATATATATACAGACAATTCAATCATATACTTGGAAATTGGGGATCGTTTGGTAAAGTACGAGGCATATGTTTAATTCCCATATTATTTGCGTTTCAATAAATAAGGTGGTTACTGGGGAAATAGAAAAAAGGTTCCCTTTTGGAAAAAACAGAATAAAATCAAACGCAAAACAAGCGAGAAAACATTGTTTCAAATTGATAAAAAAAAAAAACAAATCGAACAGTTCGTCGGTATGGGAGTGAGCGCCAATTCAGGCGAAACGCATTACCACACTCCAACCCTATAAGAAAGTCCAACTACAGGACCCCAACAATTTTAGGTGGGGCGTTAAAGCAGTACAGTATTTTATTGAGCGAAAATGATTTTTTATTTTTAGTTTTCTGCCCAGCTTAAAAGTGGAAGTAAGAGCATCGTGTTGAACGAATGGCGAAGCAATTTGATTTTGAATACGTTATGAGGCGCAAAAGTAAAAAGAACTGAGTGCAAACAATTCGGAAGAACCGTAAAAATACAAAAATAAAAACAGAAATCGAACATAGCTTGAAAGCAACAATTCCGCAACTGGATCTCCGGAAAGGGCTGTCCTCCCAGGGGCAATTTTCTGATTGTTTGGCAGCCGCACTAAAAACTAATGATTTTTTATATGTTTGTTCAATGAATCGTGCAAGCATCAAAGCCCTTCCGAATCCATTCAACCCAGGATCTCCCTGATGCAAGTGCACCTATTGGCAAGAGAATTACGAGTGCATGTAAATTGGAGAAAATTAAAACGTTTGCTTGAGCCAAAAACCCTTTTAATCTAGGCCAAATGTATAACTGTTTAGCGTCATTGAATTCGATCCTAGTCTCCAGTATCAGCTGGTGCTATCAACATATGCGAATGGCATATGTAGATAGCCTTGTATGTCAAAATAGGCCCACTTGTGCCTGGAATCTGTAGTAGGCGATGCTAAGGCTTTTCCCTGTTTTGCCTTTTATGAAGAGTAACACGAAATGGAGAGCGCTGCGCGAAAAACATCTGACGCGATGGCGAAGGAATGAGTGGGAAAAATAATGGTATTTTTGAAATGGCCCCATATTGCACTTTACCAATACAAGGGTGGTGCGGGCCACTAAGGGTAGAATGGTCAACTGACAGTCGACTGACTGCGTTCGATATTTTAATGGGCCAGACGTCATTTTGGGCCCCTCCATTTGGATCCTGGCCGCCACCAAAGCGCAAAATTTATGACAACATAACGAGCCAGACGATGGACGGCGGGCAGGAAAGAGGAAAGGGTGGTGAGAGATTCAGTTTGCATAAAATGCGATGTTTGGAGTCGAAAATAACAATAATCATAATTAAGGATATGCATATGCACAATCCAGGACATCCAACTTCGAGTCCTGCACTTAGATAAAATCTAATTGTGTACGAACAAAGCATATTTTATAAACTTCTGAAAAAGTACAAGTTTCCCAAACTAGGGAATGTTTTAATGACATAAATATTAATGTTTATTGGAAAACAATAGTATTAATTTTTTTGCATAAAACTTTAAACTAATAAGACTAATAGAAACAGCGGGAAGTCTGGTAGTCGAGTCACTCAAGTAAATAGTTCATCCTTTTTCCCAGTGTCTGTTGATCCTCTCGTGGAACGGTGGTGGCCAGGAGTGGGGTGTAAATCGATCCATTTACATCTGCGAATGCGAATCCGAACATTCCGCACGAATGATGATGTCCCTGTTCTGCAGTGTCCGCAGTCAGATATCATTGAATAATGACTGTTAATACCCTTCAATGTGCGCGGGCTCTTTCCGTCTCTTTCGCCCACCCATCTTCAGTCTCCCTCAGCGGCCGAGGCAGTCACTCTGATTTGCCCTTTGCCAATCTGATCTGCCATCGCACCGAAATGAAGTGGATTTCAATGCACTGCACAGCCAAGTCAGCATGGCCTGCGAAGTGGACGGAGGACGCAGGCCGCCAGCCGGCGGATGAAATAGCCAGGAACTAAGAAACAGCGTGGATAGCGGGGAAGAGGGAAAAGAGCGAAAAATGCGTGAAATAATATGCGAATTGGGAGAAAAGTTCAATTAAGCAAAATCCGAATATGAAGCCGGCCTGATAACGGGATTGCAGCTCTGTTAAAAAAACTAGCTCCGAAACGAGGTACTGAGACTCAAAGCAAGAGAGAATGCTATAGTAGACTTCCTCGAATATCAGATACTCGTTACTCAGCTAGTGGAAGTGCGAAAGAGAGTTTTAAACGTTTTCTATATCTGTAGAGTTTTGGGATAAAATAAAATTATATATATAATAATAAAATGAAAAAAATATAAATTTGGGCGTGACAGTTTGGGTGGTTTGTCGACTTTAGAGTACTTTTTTTGGCAAATCTAAAAAAATATCACAGCACGGAAATGGGCAGTTCGACTCGGCTATTGATCCTGGCCAAGAATATATATACTTTATATGGTCCGAAACGTTCGTACAGACGAACAAACGTTTGGACGGACGGACGGACGGACGCTCGAACGGACAGACGAACATAGCTATACCGACTCGCCTAGTGTGACTGATCTAAAATTGGGAGTTATAGGGTCGGATACGATTCCTTCTATTTATACCATTCTATTCTATACAACTATTTTACTCTACGAGAAAGGGGTATAATTATCGTAAAATGTTTTCATACAACACAATTTATTATGTCCACAATTTTAAAAAAAAAGTTTTATTGTTTTCATTTTATTATTTGTCATGCCAATATCAATCGAAATGTCAAAAACTTTTAACCACTTTCACTGTAACGTCCACAAACCGCCCAAAAGCTGTCACGACAACTATTTTAGAAAATCTTTTGATTTTTTTTGGTCTTACGTTTTCTCGACCATTTTTTTTAAATGCTTAAAAGATTTTGTATTATTTTGTTAGAACTCCCACTAGTTGAGTAACGGGTATCTGACAGCCGAGGAAATCGACTATATCTAAAAATGTAGGTAATTATACCTATATAATTATATTATAATTATAATTATAATTATGTTGCCACGCCCACTCTAACGCCCACAAACCGCCAAAAAATGCCACGCCCACACTTTTGAAAAATGTTGTGATATTATTTTACTTTTTTATATATCTTGTAAATTTCTATACATTTGCCAAAATACTTTTTGTTACGCCCACACTTTTGAAAAATGTTTTGATATTTTTTCCCTTTTTTATATATCTTGTAAATTTCTATAGATTTGCCAAAAAAATTTCGCCACTCCCACTCTAACGCCTACAAACCGAGCAAAACTCTCACGCACACACTTTAAAAAAAATGTAGAGTTATTTTTTATTTCATTATTTTTTCCCCAATTTTTACCGATATTCCAGAAAGTTTTGAAATTTCTCGTTTGCACTTCCACTAGCTGAGTAACGGGTATCTGATAGCGAAATTGGAAATAGGTCAAGTTTTTCAGGAATTTTACAAAAAACAACGTTTTCCTTCTTCACGCTTTATGAACCCTTTATTGTGGTTTGTTGATGAAATTTTCTAGACACATTTCATCGACTTAATCAGGCTGCCTAATAAAGACGTTTGCTCCCTGGATCGTCTTTGCATAGTAAAAAGCTAAGGATTTGGTTAAATCAACATTAATCAGTATGCAAAAAATTTTATTTTTATCCGGAGCAAACAACGAAATGCAAACTCGACAGCTTGCACAGAAAAGAATGCGGGCTCAACTGCTGTTGGGACTATTAGCAAGCAGACCACTTAGGTGCGCTTGACAATCATTATTAAATTATTAACTGGAGTTAGGAATTAATAAATTTAATAAAAAAAGTTCAGTCTAAAAACCGCTTAGTAAAAGCTTGTGATGCGAGGTTTTGAAAAAGATATTAAAAAGTCATTTAAAGTTCCAGGCTTTTTCAGTCAATAAGCGTATCTCGTAGTCTTCCTATAAGACCAACACTAGGTAAGGAGTGCTCAAAGTCGAAAATTGGTTTTAATTAAATCGAATTCAGCCTTTTCCGCATTTCATTTCCTACTTCCTCCACGCTGCACTTTCTGTCGTTTGCCGTGGCTGCTTTTTATTCGCACCCGCCTTTGCATGCGAATGAGGCAGAACTGCAATGAAGTGAGTGAGTGAATCGAAACTGATGGCGGACAGGGAAGTGGACGTCGACATGGCCATGGACAGGATGTGGACACAAACGCATTTTACGCTGACGCTGCGAATTGGATGCTTCACAGTGGGCGCCACAAGCCCCATCGCTGCCCCTTTGATTGAAATGTTGTCTGGCACTGCAGTAATGATGTGGAGAAAAGGGGGTGGGGGGGGGGGGGGGGGGGGTTGAAATGTCGGCTGTTTGGCGTTTTGTTGTTTTTTGTGCACATTGCAACAGACAATATTGCACCAACCACCACCCACGTTGGTATGTAGGTGATGTATGGTCGGTCAGCTTGCGGACATATAGTGGACACTTGGACTAACATGACGTAATTGATGCGGGAAGTGTTGAGTGTGCGGCATCTGACAGGGCTTCTTCCTTTTTCCGCCGCGGATACGTTGAAAGGCTGGAAAAGCTCTTTGACAGAACTGAAATAGATTGGAAATCTTATTGTAAGATTGTAGTAACCGTTTTTTCCTTTATACTAAAACAATCGACACAATATAATCATTTATTTCATGTTGAAAACCATTGCTTTGCGAACTAGTTCGTTTGAAAGTCGAGACCTTTGCCGACTAACGCTTCTACTTTTTAACCATTCCCTCCTTCACCGGATTTCAGCTTTCACGGCAAAATTTCGTGCGGTCGTGTGCACTCATACTTGCAGCCCGTCAGGCTGGGGGTTTTTCGATGCCCACCTGACCGAGGGAAGGCCGCATTGCAAATTTTTGCAGCCGAACATGCAACGTGCATTTGGCAGTCGGAACAGTACGCTGAAAATGACGACGGCCACAGACGTTGCCAATATTGACTGAGCCAGAGTTCTTGCTTCAGTTCCCTTCTTAATTCTCCTCATATGACGGTGTGAGTGGACGTGTGTGTTATCCTTGCATTGCGATGCGAGAGTATTTTTAATAAAATAAACCCAGAAATGTAATCAACATAAAGGATTTCACAGAGCATACATATATGAAATTTTCTGCTGCTATGCTAGCATGGAATCGTTTAACGAGATACCACGTAGATATTATTGAAGATGTCCAGCCTCTTCGTCTTACTGAGCTGCACAGTGGCACAAAATCCGAAAATCGCAACTATTTACGAATTCTCGGATGCTGCAGTTTAAATAATACACCTAAGCGTAGCGGAAACCCTAGGTAAAAAAAATAAAATAATAAAACAAATTTAACATTTTTTCAAAAGTGTGGTCGTGACAGTTTTGGGCGGTTAGTAAGCGTGGGAAATCGATTATGTTTCAAATCGATAGAAACTTACAAGACTAATAAAAAATACAAAAAATATCAAAACAATTTTCAAAAGTGTGGGCGTGGCAGTTTTGGCCGACTTGTGGGCGGGGCAAAACAATTTTTACAAATCGATTGAAAATTACAAGACTAATGAAAAAATATCACAATAATTCTTAAAAGTGTGTGACGGACGGACAAACGGACATGGCCAGTTCGACTCAGCTATTGATCCTGATAAAGATTATATATACATACTTTATACCCGTTACTTAATTTTCAACGAATTCAAAACAGATGCCGGTATTTCAGAGTAATGGGTATTAGATCGACCTCTCGACCTGTTAGTTTTGAAATATATGTGAAATTACCTGACTGGGGACCAGACAAGCAGTAATACAATACTGCCGGGTGGGTCGCATGCCGATGACAGTTTATTAAATCTATTACTTTCGGGTTTTGATATTCTAAATAAAAATATTTTTTCTCTGAAATCTCAAAATGGGTGCGCTGAAAGGGATTCGTCCGGGCCACTGACCACACACTGGGCAATCATCGGTGTTACCATTGTTGTTGCTGGCCATTGATAGGGTTCTTTCTTGAAAAGTGCACAGACTCGCATTAAAATAGCTCTTTCTGAATAGCTTTCCGTTCGTTCCTTCCCAATGTCAAGCCAACGTCAGCTGCAGCGCTGGCAGCATCGTCGATAAGATTAGTTTATCGCTAATCAAAAAAGATGGAAAACATTTCAGATGTTGCATTAAATTGACATTGCAATTGACGGCTTAGGCAAGTTGCTTCCTAAACTACAATTTGCCTCTGCGAATAGCGTTCGAGGCGAGAGTAGGAGGTAGAGGTGTCACGTATATTGCCCAGATTTCCACACTTGTGCCTAATTCGAATCCGTGTTTGGCCTTCTGATTTTCACAACTGGTTGAGTCACTTAGACAACTTGTTAAATGGATTTCCAGGCTAGAAATGTGAATGCTAGAATTAATTTGACATGTACGTTGACCAATGTATATATGTTTATAAAAATAGTTATTGAAGAAGTTCAATTTGGAAAAATAGTTTCTAAAAGCTTACAACTAGAAATATGCCCCTATTGTGGTCTCGTAAAACCAAACCCAGAAACAATCGATCGCTGCTCTCGTTCTGATATAGTGCCAAAGATTCACATGCACGGATCTGAACGGAACCCTTTGCCCAAGTGGCCACATGTGGTGCATTCAGCTATTCGCACTGCGATTGCGTGCTCAAGATGTGAAGGTGGCTTCACTGCACCTCCGACGCTCTCTGATGGTAAAACGCTTCTGGGTTGAAACTGCAACAGCTACAACTAGAGCCACAACAACATCATCAGCAGGGGTACAAAACCTACAGGCTCACAAAGTAGAAAACAACACGTACGGCAAAGTCCGGCCAATATGACGCCGATCATTTAAACGATATTATGAGTAATTGCAACAAGCGCTGGAGCTGAGCAATAGATGCAGAAACTAAAGATATTTCTCCAGCTGGCGGCTACTAGTCATACAACATTTGCCATTCTCGTTGAGAGTAAGACCAACGCGAAATCAAGGCACTGCAAGTAGCCGCAGAATGCCCATAAATTGTCAAGCCTTATATGCTTTGAATTGAGAAACGCACCTAACTGACCGAAGAAACTTATGAAGCCATCTGTGCCCGGCATCTGCACCTTAATCATAATCATCTTGGCGGGACTAATAACGAACGTACAGAGTGCAGTCGGTCGTCTTATTTTTCATTTCATTTTTTCATTTTTCATTTACGTACAATCACATGTTCATAAAATCAGGGCTTAATTTGTTATAATTGAGAATATGAATTCATTAATTCTGTAGATAAAAGTGAGGTTGCGTGTGTTATACACAGAGTACGTGTATAAATTCCTCTACGAGTATAAATTTGTTTGAAATAATCTTTATCGAAACCAAAACATGCTTTGTGTACAGTCCTTGCCGTCAAAAAATAATATCATTAATTAATTATTTAATTTACATTTAATTAACCCTATTTGAATCCCAGAATAGGTATTTCACTAAGAATATTTTTGTTTGCGGATTATTTTGGTAGTCTTTTAAAGTGTTATAGTACAGGGTCCCCAAAGCTCTAAAATTGATTCATTTGCGCAAAATGAATAATTGCATATTCATATTTGCAAGGGGCATTGCCAACCCCTAACATGTGTTTCTATCGGGCATATAGACGTCTAATTGATTCTGTTTTGCAATTCTCTGGGGTCCAGTACTGCAGTTAAACGGAATGTCAATGCTAATAATAATAATCATCATGTAAATTGCTTTCATCTGGCTTAAGCCTTATTTCCTTTCCTCCCGCGAGCGTAAGTTTGGACATTTACAATCCATCCATCAGTAAACTAAACAATTTGACGTAATCGCATTTATGGGTTGTCTTAGGCACCGAGCTGGTTCTTAAATCGATGGTCCGATCGTTTCTGCCTTTTTGATATGCCTGAGCAGGTAAATCGGACTGGTTCAGTATGTAGACCTATGATCAAGACCTTTATAAAATATGTAATTTTACTAGATCGGTAATATAAGTCCCCAAAACCATTTCAGACATGGTATAATAAATGTTATATAATAAATAAAAATTGCAGTTTCTCCATTTGCAAAATTATATACATTTGAAATCCGATTCAATGTCTGATTATTGAATAATTCTTGTGGCTCTCGAACACGGCGACAGTCTTTAGACTCAGCTTAATAGCTTTCTGCAAATGTGTATGTATTTGGTGTAAGAGATACTCGGGCTCAAGCGAAAAGTACCGTGAAGAAGTAGTATAAATCACAAGAGCAGGATTCGAAGCGGAGTATTGAAGACAACATTCCCAGTGACGGTAAATCACTCAAGATGACATCTATCGATGTGCCCCGACAGATAAGAAGTGTTTCGTCTCGTTTTCGCACTTTTTACAATCTACCCGTGCCAGCAACCCAGCCAAAGGAAACGACGACGAATCGTTGAGCGGAACCCAAACCCCAAGAAGATGTGCAGTGATACTTTGAGGGAGGCAACAGTGAAAGGCACATAACAATGAAGGCTGCCAACTTGACGTCAGTGCAATTTAACGCACAACTTCTACCAGGCAGTGCGTCCCAAAACATCGAAATCAAACCGAATCTTCGAAGACTGAACGAACCCCAAACGTAATCCAATTCGATGCTCTAGCTGGACTGGGTAGCTTACAGAAGTCCAATGACGCACTGCGACCCACATCGATTTTTGGATTGCTTTTGACATGACCACAGTGGGTGTGAAAATTAAAATACCTTTTACTCTAATTCCAAGTCAGAATTCGGTATCAGCATTTTAAACGCAATT
The DNA here is from genome assembly GCA_005876975.1 of Drosophila orena. Classification (NCBI taxonomy): domain Eukaryota; kingdom Metazoa; phylum Arthropoda; class Insecta; order Diptera; family Drosophilidae; genus Drosophila; species Drosophila orena. Next base: position 307,782 of record VCKV01000315.1, read on the forward strand.
CTACATACTAAGACTACGTGTTAAATTAAAGTAAAATGGCTTCGCAAATACGTCGCTTGCAACTCACGAAGGAAAGATCCTTACTCTGTAATGACAAAACTTTTTATATTTTTACTCTGTTCTTACGGCTCATTACTTTTTTTTAATAGATATGCATACCCGTTACTCGTAGATTAAAAGGGTATACTAGATTCGTTGGACAGCGTGTAGCAGGTATAAGGAAGTGTTTCCGACCCTACAAAGTATATATACTGTTGATCTCCGTCCGACTGCCCGTCGGTCTGACCATCTGTCCGTCCGTATGAACATCGAGATCTTAAGAATTAAAAAAGCTAGAAAGATATTAAGCATGCAGATTCCAGAGACGTAGACGCAGCGGAAGTTTGGTGCTACTCTAACGCCCACTGCAACGCCCACAAACCGTCCAAAACTGCCACACCCACAATTTTGAAAAATAATTTATTTTTTTTCATTTTATTATTTGTCTTGCCAATTTCTCGAGCGATTGAATGCTTTTATACACACTTATAGGTCCTGCAAGCCTGCGAAACGATTTTTTTTAGTATATTTACTAACGATTACGCAAGAAATTTTTTTTGCAATATTTGAAGGAAACTGATTTTAAGCACTTTGATAGATTACATATTTACATTCTTAAATACTTCCTGTATGATTTCTATTTACGACTGTCATGTGTGTAAAACTTTTAGCACGACTTTAGAGACAATGAAATAGGGTATTGACTGCGGCAAATGAATCGAAGTTTATGCAAGAACTGAACTTCAGAGTCAGGTGAAACGAGTACGATATGTAAAAGCAGATATGTGTGCCATCTGAACAGATGGGGAAAAATGGTAAGAATTGAAACGCCAAACGGGAAGAAAAGCGGCCCGATTCAGACCTAAAAAGCTACTTCGATGAGCGTGAAGTAAGACCAAGATGTCGTGGGGACCATGATATATCACACGCAACATTAAATCAATCCCGTAGGACAACAACAAACCGATTATGGTCGAAAATCACTTCATTTTTTTTGGTTTTCCCGCTTTTACCTCGAAGCTGTCGCTTTGACAATTTACTGGCCAAAAAGCCGAGAGAGTGGTACAACAGAAAAAAAAGGCATCCGTACAGTGGACTCTAACTTATCTGATGGATTTCTCGACATTTTCCTCACATGCTCAGTCGACAACAATAAAGAACTTTTAGTGCCTTTCCACTTTTGAGAGCTCAGCCATCGTTGTGGGGTGTTGGGTTGTAAAGCGTGGATGGGGCCCACATTTGAAAGAATGAACGAGAGCATGAATTATATTTATGAGGATGAAATGTTCCCAAACGCGACATAAATATGTCCGCAACACCCGCACATGAAACGAGTGCCAGCAAGAAATGCGTTGAGCTGCCGAGAATCGGGGTTTCAGGTTTTCAGGATTGGACCATCGCCAGTGAATTCGGGGATGTCTTCCTAGGGGTGGGTGAATGCGGAGCATTCTGAAAGCAATGGTAGTTGTAAAGCTTTGCAAGCGGGTTCAGCGGGACTTACTGACAGTGCTGGGAATGAGGCGCATCACATGTGCAGTAATTAGGAATTGGATACGGGGCGATATGGCCCTCATAAATTTGGATTTGGGTCCATAAAGGGTTTACACATTTTATTCCGCATAATTGAGGCACCCATATTTAATTCTGTCTTTCATTTTTAAATTCTAGAGTAGAGAAAAAAAAATTATAGAGTAAATTTCAAAAAAAACAAAACAGATGTTTTTTTTTCCGTTTTCTACTGGCACACGTCAATCAATAACTTTTTAGGGGTTGCTGTATACCTAAGAAAAACAACCCCTTAAATTTGATGGATTGCTGTCACAAAAACAGGAGAAATGCAACGTAAAATGGATGAAACCAAATTCAGAAACAGCTAAGAGTTTTGGCGTTCCGTAAAAATGGAGACGCTCAGGAAATTCTTATACATACAGTGGCTCACAGCTTATTTCAACCACCGTCTATCTGAAACTTCAACGGTCTGTAAAAGCTGAACTAAGCATTTTATCAAACAAATTTAAGCGCAACATATTTCTTGTATGTTTCAAGATATCATTTAGTAACTTATTTTATTTTTAATTATTTTTTTAGTATTTTTTTAAGAATTAATAATGAAAATGTACCTCAAAACAATGCAACAGCTTATTTCAACCAGTTTGTAACATTATATCTTGTGCTTAAAACTGCTAAATTCTTTTTTAAATTTTGTGTGACCTCCCTTGTTGTCAACAATCATTTTAAGCCTTTTCGGCATCGAATCCACAAATTTTTCGGTGAGTTCTGGGGTGATTTTAGCCCATTCCTCTATCAAAGCGAGAGTTTGTATTAAAGCATTTTAAAAATGGACATTCGCGGAGTAAAATTGCAGAAATGGTTTCGCTGAGTGATTCTATAGTCCAAAGCGTCGTTTCGTCCGAGAAAATATAATGCAGGACAAGGGAAGGAATGCTCCCAACAAAATTTTTGATCAAACGGGCGAGCGTCATATCGTCCGGAAAATACGGGAAAATCCCAGATTATCGGCTCCAAAAATTGCCAACGAAATAGAAGCCGAGTTAGGAAAGTCTTGCCACCCAGAAACAATTCGGCGTGTGCTCCGTGAGCATGATTTAAATGGTAGAATTGCACGGAAGAAACCATTTAAAAGTGCTAAAAACATGAGGGCACGTTCAAACTTTGCTAAAGAGCATTTAAACAAGGATTCAGCTTTTTGGAACACAGTGATATTCGCTGATGAGTCCAAGCTTAATATTTTTGGCTCAGATGGAGAATCATATGTGTGGCGAAAGCCAAATACAGAGCTGCAAGCCAAACATTTAAAAGCCACAGTGAAGCACGGCGGTGGCAGCGTCATGGTTTGGGCAAAGACACTAGAATATTCTAGTGTCTTTGGTTTGGGCCTGTATGTCGGCAGCTGGAGTTGGGAAGCTCGAATTTATTGGTTCAATGATGGATAAAATGCGTTACCTCGATATTTTGAAGATAAATACGGGACAATTTTCGCATGTATCAAGACAATGACCCAAAACATAAGTCGAGCATTGTGCAAACCTGGCTAGTGTGGAATTGTCCCCATGCAATGCATCCCCCAGCACAGTCGCCAGACATGAATGTTATAGAGAATTTGTGGGCAATTTTGGATACAAACGTCCGGAAACGCCAAATTTTCAATAAAAATGACTTAAAAGTAGCTTTCGTAGAGGAATGGGCTAAAATCACCCCAGAACTCACCCAAAAATTAGTGGATTCGATGCCGAAAAGGCTAAAAATGATTGTTGACAACAAGGGAGGTCACACAAAATTTTAAAAAAAATGTAGCAGTTTTAAGCACAAGATCATATACCAATGTTACAAACTGGTTGAAATAAGCTGTTGCATTGTTTTGAGATACATTTTCATTATTAATTCTTAAAAAAATACTACAAAAATAATTTTTAAAAAAAAGTTAGTAAATGATATCTTGAAACATACAAGAAATATGTTGCGTTTAAATTTTTTTGATAAAATGCTTAGTTCAGCTTTTACAGACCGTTGAAGTTTCAGATAGACGGTGGTTGAAATAAGGAGTGAAAGCCCGCGTCATATGTCCACATGGATTTTCGTTCATATACACAAATTAGAGTGTATGTGCGACTTCATAAGGCAGCAAACATAAATCATTTCGATATCGATCAACAGCTTGATATGTAGTTCTACATCAATTGTTGTACATCAATTAATGAACCTGTCGTACCGGGCGTAAATTTGTCGCCAGTCGGACCAGTATTCCTATCGACTTATCACCACGACTATGTCGGATCGGAAGTCTTAATGCCGATCGCAGATTGACTTGACCTGCTTGTCAATCAAGTCCGATCATTTTGGCATCGGAATTCGCTTCAGCAGCGACTTCGACTTCAACTTCTGATTCCACATGACTGGGCACACCTGTCATAATCAATCACAGCTCGCACCGCAATTTGAATGCATCAATTATCATTTCGAGCTGGACCGTGTGAACAATCTCTTGACTTACACTCCATTTAAACTTCTCTCGTCCGGAATTCTACTTCTTACTATGGATGGACTCTGTCCACGAACAGGTATCAAGTAAACTTAAAACTTTAAACCAGTCGGACTGTAATGGTTTACGCCAGAAGATAAATCTTAAAAACTCAAGTCAGTGAACAGTGAAACTAAGAAACTAAGGCTTATTTTGATTACCAAACAAGTTTTTCTTAATTTTTTCGATTGAGCAATCAGGTCGGATCAGATCAATCAGATCAGATCAAATTAACTTGATTTACCCAATTTATCGTGTAAAATCCAAATAATAGTATTTCTTCTTATTTTAACTATACTTGCATATCTCAACATTTGCTTTAACCTTTTATTAGATCGGGTCTTACCTACAGCTTCAGGATTCATGATGAGAGGGATAACATCTATAACATATACTCCCTGCATACCTAGGCTGTAATTGGTTAAATAAAAACAAGATAGAATGATATAGTCTAGTTCCCCGACTATTAGCTACCTGTTACTCAGTTAGTGCAAATGCGAACGAGAAATTTCATAATTTTCTGGAATATCGGTAAAATTAAAAAAAAATAATACAAATACATTTTTTGCAAATCAATAGAAAATTTCAAAACTAAAAAAAATATAAAAAATATCCAAACATTTTTCAAAAATGTGGGCGTGACAGTTTTGGGCGGGTTGTGGGCGTTGGCCTGAGCGTGGCAAAAAGTTTTTTGGCAAATCTATAGAAATTTACAATATACATATATTTAAAAATAAAAAAAATTTTAATAAGAGTGGGAGTGGCAACAAGTTATTTTTGGCAAACTTGTAAAAACTGTACAAAATATATGAAAATATGATAAAATATCACATTTTTCAAAAATGTGGTCGTGACAGTTTTGTGCGGCTTGTGGACGTTGGCAGCATTTGGAAACGAACTTGCGCTGCAATGTCTTTGGAAGCTGCAAGCTTATCTCAACATTATAGCTTTTGAAGTTGCTGAGATCGAGGCGTTCATACGGACAGACGGACGGACGGACGGACAGACAAACATGGCCAGTTCGACTCAGTTATTGATTCTGATCAAGAATATATATACTTAATATGGTCGGAAACGCTTCCTTCTGCCTGTTACATACTTTTCAACAAATCTAGTATACCCTTTTACTCTACGAGTAACGGGTATAATTACGAGTATAACTTGTAATCGATTGCGTGCAATATCGTTTCCTATTTTGTCAACTTGGAGTTTATTGTCTTCAAAATCTGCCATTACAGATGCAAGAACAAAAATGTATAGAACAGTTCCTGCAGTTCTTTGGCCCTTGTCTGCTCAATTCTTTTTTCGCAGCTGGTTGACAAGAAATTTATATTAATTTATTACAGTTCGGTTGACAGAGAATTAAGCGTCAGACAATTTATGGCCTTGATGCCAGCGTATTAAGCGGGACAAAATGTAGGTAAGGGACAAAGAATCATTTACATATGTAAATATCCATATCAAGTACGCCTCTTTCACTGACCTATCATTGCTTAACGCTGTGCACTTTATTTATTTTATCAGGCCACACCACTGCCGTAATGTATATCAGTCAATATGTCCTCTATCCTATCCTAAGCGAAGACAGAGATTGTGGCGACAGTTTCTTTCTTTTTCGGTAGCGACTGTCGCCAACTGTTAGCACTCGTTCCGAACAGTCCTCTCATTCAATCACGCTCTGGCATAAAGTTGTTGCTTTATTTCGGTACAGTCAAACGCCACTCAAAAGACACGGACACGGACTCACACACACTGTGGTGCTGGTGCTGGTAGCATCATTAGCAAAAGAGCTGTTGGCAGCTTTGTCGCAGCCTCCGCTGTCAAAAATTGATTTACCGTTTTAATTTCAAGTTAAAAACCTGTCAAAAATAAATCATTCAATCCACTCGTCTCCATTGCCAGCCATCCCGCTTTTCCGTCTAGCTCTCGGTGGTGTTTCCCTCTCTCTCTCTCTCTCTCTTTACATATTTACTCATAAGGCAGTGACCCAGTTGCCAGACTCTCCCCATCTCCCGCTTTTTTGCGCAGATAGTTTGTCCGCAATTCATTAACAAGAATCTGAAAATTGGGATCAGGAGGGGGGCCTGTTAATGACGAGCATTCTCATTTATGAAACGGTCGAGTGGGCCGCCTGTGTAATTGAAGTCATAGACGACTCTGACACTTTTTAATTATGTCAATAACTCTGCCGATTTGGACCCAGGAGGTGAGGATTTTGACTCACATGCTAGAAGCTTTAAGAATTGCTCGTTATGATTTTTACCTAAAAGCATTTCATCTTAGTTGGCGGCGCATTCCAGTTGAATATAAAATAAAATTTCAAATATATATATACAAACAATTTCAAATTTAGTATAGTAAATTAAGAAGAAGATGCAATGCTATAGTCGAGTTCCCCGACTATCAGATAGCAGTTACTCAGCTAGTGGAAATACGAACGAGAAATTTCAAAATTTTCTGGAATATTGGTAATATTTGCGAAAAAAAAATTAAAATATGATACCAAAATTTTACATTTTTTTTTTAAATTTACGCGTGAAAGTTTTGGGCGGTTTGTGGGCATTGGAGTGGGCGTGGCAAAAAGTTTTTGGACAAACTTTTAGAAATTCACAGGATATATACAAAAATTAATATATCCCAACATTTTTCAAAAGTGTGGGTGTGGTAGTTTTGGGGCGTTAGAGTGGGCGTGGCAACATTTGGACAAACTTACGCTGCGTCTATGTTTCTGGAATCTGCATGCTTAATCTCAACATTCTATCTTTTGGAGTTCCTGAGATGGCGTTTATAGGGACAGACAGACGGACAGACGGACATGGCCAGATCGACTCGGCTATTGATCCCGATCAAGATATATATACTTTATATGATCGGAAACGTTTCCTTCTGCGTTTTACATACTTTTTAACGAATCTAGCATCCCTGTTACTCTACGAGTAACGGGTATAATAATATTATAATATATAAAATTTCAAATGTTTTCTTTTTACAACGCTCAAAGCGTATTTATTAATTCTATAAATTTTGTTTCAAAAATATATAGGCAGTGGCTAGTAAGATTACTTTAAGATTACCTATGAAGCTCACGTAAAATCTACATTTAAAAAGGGTTATTCAAAAATATAAGTGGAGTCAGCGCATAGTTCATGCTGAGCACCAACATATTAACTATAGATTTGCATCGATCCGAAACTGAAAGTGCCACCAGCACCACCAGCACCACCAGCAAGCCACAGGGAATAATCTTAATTTGAAATCAAAAGTCACGATACGGGCACTTGCAGAGATTGGCGGCGAAATTGGATTAGAGATATTCATGCGATCTTTTCGCACTGCAAGATGGAAGATTCTCAGATGGCTGGGAGAAGAGCTGAAAGCACGCAGGAACAACTAGAGACATCCAACAACGAAAATCCAACAAGCAACAACCGAGAAAACCGCAAGCAGCGACAACGACGACAACAATCGAAAAATGGATGAGCAGCCAGGGTGAATAAATCAAACTGATTTATAGTCACTGGAGAAGTCCAACGTGCTTGAAACAATGGCAGTATTGAAAAAAAGCGGTGTCAATGTGGTGGGAAGTCCACGCGTGACAAATCAAATGAGAGGTGGCGGGCAGCGGGCCAACCCGACATGCCAACTGCAGGATGCACTTGGCCAATTGGTTGGCGAAAATAAGCACAGTGACTGATTAAATTGCTTTGAAGGCTGGCAGACTGGCAGACGTCTGTTGGACAATTACAATTCCGACTGAAAAGTGTGGTGCAGCGGACCGAAACGAAACGTAACGAAAAGTTATCGAAGCATAAGTAAATATGACGAAAATAGCCAAGGCTATACTTCTATCTATTGATTATCCACTTTTTCCATTGATATAGTCGGCTGATCCGGCCCTTAAGACATTTGTTTTTTTTTTATAAGAGGCTGACAGGTTGACTTGGCTGTTGACATTATTCCAGATAATATATTTATCATATTAATCAATTACAATTGCGAATTTATAAGAAGCAAGTAATAGCCAATATATGTTAAATGGAAATATCAAAATAATATAAATACCTTATAGTATAGTAGTATATATATAGTACCTTATACTATATATATGATACGATATGATACTATATACTATATAGATGAAGGAACATTTTTTAGTCGATATCTCATATCGGATGCCCATTACTTAGCTAATGGAAGTGCTTAGAAGAAATTTAAATATTTTTTGGGGATATCGATAGAAATTGGAAAGAATTGTAAAATCATAAAAAAAAACAATACATTTTCTACAATTCCAGAGTGCCAGAAGGTCATACTTTAGAGGTATGGAAACGCTTATTTTTACTAGTCTGCTATATCCTTGTACTCTGATGTACAACAAATGGAAACACTTTTTGATCAAACTCAACGGGACTATGTTTTTTTATACATTTTTTTATTTTAGAGTTAAAGGGTACAGTAGATTCGTTGAAAAGTATGTAAGTAAGGAAACGTTTCCGACCATATAAATCAGCATCAATAGCCGAGTCGAACTGGCCATGTCCATCTGTCCGTATAAACGACTCGATCTCAGGAACTAGAAGCTAGAAGTTTAAATTAAGCATGCAGCTTTCAGAGATATAGAGGCACCGCAAGTTTATTACAAAAATCAAGCCTGTTGGCTTGGGGTTTATATATACATAGAAATTGCGTAATCACTACCATAGTTATATCTATTTGTTCCTTTACCAAAATGCGTTACATTTCGTTCGTCTTGTGCTCGTCGTATCTTAGTTGCTATGGCATTTATGGGAAAATCATGAGGTTCCCTGCTGCACTTGCTCAGAAGCCAGAATTGTTCCGCAGTAAATGATCTGTTTGCATGTGGCTCCCAAAAAGTCCAAGCACACAAATACCACTCATGGCCGCAAAGGGCGTGTGTTATTGGTGCATCCGTGGCTTGGTAGAGGAGCGTTTTGTTTTTGGCATTTATGCATGCCACTAAATCTTGCTCACTCAAATGTGTTTCGGTCTGGTTTTTCGGTCCGCGCCCAAAGGATGCTTCGGAAATTAGCTTAAAAGCCGAGTACAGAGACTTTGGACCACCCAATGGCATCCGCATAAATTCTCCCCTCACCCCCTAACCATTGCCCAAAAAATCAAAATCGAGTGCAACGTTTTACCAACTCAATCACCCTGGCTCTGGTAATTATTTTGTGACGCCAAATGGGAGGCTAACGGCCACGGACTCCCCTTCTGGAGCGCCCGGCACCCTGGACACAGGACTAGGCTCCGTCCTCTGACCGTGCAATCGAGTTTTTGGTGCAGCTGATGCCGCCGCAGTCAACTTGTAAATACGGACACTTGTCCGGGCCCATGCTTCAGGGGGGTAGGGCGATTTTCGGGCGGACTTTAGTGGTGTGGGGGCTGGCAGGCCGTACCGGGTGCAGCTATTTATGCGCTTTATGCATCGTGCGTGCCCTGCCTATTTGGTTGCCGTTGTGAAATCTGTGCGCCAGATAAATTCCAAGCCCAAAAGGTTCATGAAAATGCAATTTTATTTTCTAAAAGCATAGGCGCACTTCAGCGCACTCGCACGAACGAACACATACCGCCCACAGTGTGCAAGGTGTCCTCCTGGCCGGCAGTGCGAATCGGATCGGATGCAGAATTGGATTGGTTTGAGTTGGGTGGCTTAGCTGTTGGGTTGACCAACGCCGCTGTTGTCCAATCGGGTATAAAATGATGCGTTTTAAACCAGGACGACTAATCGGCAAAGTCGGATTGGTTTGGTACAGTGGGTGTATTCAAGAACTTGTCGAGAGGGATTGGAATAGATAGGGTTGTATACATTTTGCGAAGCAGTTCAGCAGAAATTTAATAAGATTTAGTGAAAATTATATCCTCCTGTACTGTAAAGGGCTTGATGTGTACCTAGAGCTTTATAGGCATATTGAAAGCGGAAGCTCGAAAAGTATTCAATGGAAAGTTTTTCGTAATTCCTAATCCACCGTTCTTCATTTGCTGTGGTCTCCGCAAAGTCACCAGCTGGTCGGCGCGCAACACAATTGACGATGGGAAAAATCCTGTAAGCCAAACCACACACATGGATTAGGCCAGGACACTCCTCTGGTCATCATGGCGGCTGCGTTTCCAGGCTCTCAAATATCGACAATCAATGACAGTCACTTGTCTAGCAAAATTAGATTTACTCCATGGAGCATTTTCAGCGCTTTATGGTCCAGTGCAGTGGAGTGCGAAGGAGGCAGGCAGAAACAGAAGAGGACAATCGCCAAGCGGAGATATTGGAACAACTGCAAAAGGATCTAGCCATAATTTCATCCTGTTACGCAGCATAGTTGCAGTTTTTGCGAATTGAATTCGATTGGTCGAATGTCCGGGAAGGAAGAGTATGAACAATGGGGATTTGCCGGCTGCGTTTAAATTGAATTTGAATTGAATCCTGCTATCGAAAGACAAAACAGACCTTGTTTAATTTTACCAGACAAAAGTTATTTGTAACGTTATGATTTCATAATTTCTCTTCCTTTGCTGTTTCGGCTGAGAAAATTGCACACATAGTGCACATAGTTGGAAAGTATCTTATTAGGAAATACGCTTCCTAGGGACATTCTTTGAGGATGTTCAAATGCAGACATAATGCAGATTTAAGTACTATAGGGGTTTTTGCATGCTCCATATACTCACCAGCAAGCACACGTGCACATCAAGTGTCCTTGATTTGTGTGGAACTCTAGAGCTGTATTCTTATCCTATTAAAAAGATTACTTCGTAAATCAATAACATTAAAAAATATATACAGTGTTAATTTTATTTTAAGTATTTCGAAATTGGTCGCAGATAAACCATTATATTTATACACACATGATTCAAAGATAAAACTAATCTGTGTCCATCGTAGCCATAAACTTATAAATATTTCTTTTTTTTTTGTTTTACTTGGCCGCTCTTTTCAATTAACAAACTTCTCCAAATCGCATGAAAAAGCTAACAATTTGGCTGCTTTTTGGTTTCTTTTTAGACAACGTGTTTGAATGGCTCAGCAACGGGAGTCACCGAGTCTGCCGGGCTCCCATGAACAAAATCCTGGGACTCCGGATTCAGGGTTTCAGAGCTTCGGTGATTCGGTGTTTTGGTGTATGGGCCCCATTTAAAATCACTTTACGGCTTCGCCCTCGCCGCGCGTTGTGCATAAATAAGCTGTATTTGTGGTGCGGTGGGGCTTGCCCCTCCCATCCTGCTCTCGCATCTTTCGTCCCTTTTGAGGACTCACTTGCATGCCGTCATTTGCTTATCCTTTGGACGGACTTTCGGCGTTGATTGATGGCAACTTTTGGAGCTGGCGAAGACTAAGTGACCCGATGGCTCCCTCCCTCGAGCACCTTTATGGCTGCGACTGGTGCTAAGTTATGACGTGTTAATAATGGCGCCTAAGCACAGAAGTTGTGGGCGTCACCTGTCTGAACTTAAGCGACGCTTGCGATGGCCGAAATTCGATTCAATAATATGAGCAGCAGCAGATGGAGCACGCCCAATTGATTGATTGATAATCAGAAAACGAGTAAGCCACACAACAGAAATCAAAAAAAAATTACCAAGTGTATCTAAATATTTCATATTTAAAAAGTAATTTATTATATTGGAAATGAAAAGGGAATGCTTTCCACTGATCAAGAAGGTCAAGAATGCGAATCCACTATTTTTTCCATTAAAGTGCACGCATTGAAAATTATCAAGACTTTTTGCCAAGTAAATGCGACTCGCATGCAATAAAATCCAACTAGCCGGTCCACGCCCACCAATTCTCTTATTTTTAGGGGCATGAACAATGAAGATCAGAGATGGGATCGTTAAATAGTAATCCACAGCTGCCGTTTGAGCATTTCAAAATATTTTAATCGTGGATTTTAATGAATATGAAAATAATAATTTATGAACATAATAATAACAAATTTGCTAATTGATTTATTGTCGAGTGTATAATCACCATTCGCTTAATTTATGCCGCTGCCGTCTGAGTGTTCTTTCCTTTTGTATTTCCATTGTACCAGCTTGGAGTCAGCGAATTTATGCGCTGGAGGTAGGCTGGAGGTTTATGCAGTGAGCTAAAGCAATCAGATCAGGCATCCAACGTCGAGCACTGGGCGCGCTTTTTGGGATGGGATGATGTACGACGAATGTCCTGCTACAGTCGCACACATACACTCACACAAACCGTTCATTATAAAGGAGTCAAGTCGTCAGGTGAGCTGAGCGAGAGACAACTCAACCGCAGGCAATCACTGGCAACAGGCAACACAAATTAATTATTAATCAACGGAGTGAGCTTATCCAACTCGGGAGAATAAGCATCCGAAGGAAGTGGGGACCTTTGCCATTCCCCTTCAACGCTCGATCCGCGATCGTCCAGCCAAGAAAGTGATTTATGCCCTCAAGTCCCTGCTCCCAGACCTAACGAATCTCAGAAAGCCAGCCCCTATCCAAAAGCCAAAGCCAAACCGAAACCAACTGACAATGCTCCGGCCAAGATGGACGATGCCGATGGACGGCGATGGCAATGAAGGCTAAGCCCAAAACCAAGACGAAGACGAAGGCCATGCAATCAAGCCCGACCAATACTCAGCGGTAGATCGTATACAACGTCAAGCACTCAAGCAAAAATCCTGGAGCTTGATTTTTAATTTTTAACTTTTAATATTATTCTTATTATTAATTAACTTTTTTATATTCTCTTTAAATAGTTGTGGGGTACTTTTATATGATTGAAAGGGATCCTTACACATAGTGTTTATTTAGCAGATCTGAATTCAAAATAAAACAAGGTAGAATACCATAGTCGAGACTAGTGGAAGTGCGAAAGAGAAATTTCAAAATTTTCTGGAATATCGGTAGAAATTAGGAAAAAAAATAATAACAATGGAAAAAAACTTAAAAATTTAATAAAAGAGTGGGCGATATAGTCCACAGTGTGGACAGTTTTGGGCGGTTTGTGGGCGTTGGAGTGGGGGTGGCAAAAAATGTTTTGGAAAATCTATAGAAATTTACAAAGCTAATACAAAAATGGAAAAATATCAAAACATTTTTCAAAAATTTGTTCGTAGCAGTCTTGGGCGGTTTGTGGGCGTGGCAAAAAAGTTTTTCTGCAAATCGATAGAAATTTACAAAACTAAAAAAAAAATAAAAAATATCAAAAAATTTTTCAAAAATTTGGGCGTAGCAGTTTTGTGCGGTTTGTGGACGTAAGAGTGGGCGTGCCAGCATCATTTAACAAACTGCGTCTATGTCTCTGGAAGATGCATGCCTAGTCTCAGCACTGTAGCTTTTGTAGTTCCTGAGATCGAGGCGTACGTACGCGTACATACGGGCAGACGGACGGACAGACGGACAGTTCGACTCGGCTATTGATCGTGATCAAGAATATATATACTTTATATGGTCGGATACGGTTCCTTCTGCCTGTTACATACTTTTCAACGAATCTATTATACCCTTTTACTCTACGAGTAACGGGTAGAACTAGAGCGAACGCTAAAGTCGAGTTCATCAACTATTAGATACTCGTTAGATAGCAGGTGGAAGTACGCAGGAGAATTGATATACTTTATTGGGTCGAAAACTCTTCTACCTGTTGCACACTTTCAACGACTCTAGTATATATTCAAATATATATATTGTTTTCCCCATAAGTTCCGGAACGTGAGTAAATTAATGAGCAACTTTAATATATAACCAACATTTTTCGTTGGCTATATTGGCAGCTGCAGAGCGTCCAGCAAGAAAAATGCGCTGCACTGTAAGCCTTTTGGTTCCACCCATATCAGTCAGTCCCCAAGTACGTCAGTCAGTCAGCGAATGAATGTTGTCCGTTGGTCCGAGGTTCGTCTGCCCGTCCGACTTCGACTGCCCATCGCACATGCAATGGCCGCCGCATCATCATTTGGGATACTCAGATCTCGACGGGACGGAATCAGCTTGTGGTTTCCAGGGGTCGCGCTGTGGATTGGGGAGATGGGATTGGAGGGCGTCAAATTACACCACAGACACAGGGCGAATCAGAAATGCCAGAATTGAAATCGCATTTTAAATCATCTCTCAGTGAAACTTCGCCTTCTTCAACCTCCTCGCCCACATGGTGCCCAGTCACAATCGCCACAAATCTCGAATAACAAATCGCATAATTACGGGGAAGCGGCTGTCCATTGCGTACCCTCTCGCTCCCACTCTGTGCTATCAGTCCGTCCCGCTCTAGTCTTCTGCCTGGCAGCTAAAAGAAGGCGAAGGAGCGAAGACTCGAGACGGCTATGCAGTTCCAACATGAAATATTTTAGGTAAATGGCAGCCAAGGAAACAAAAATGTGGGATTGAAGCGTATAAATCAGCGGGTATTCGCTCCGTTCCCCATCTCTTTTTTCAGTTTTTTGTAAGCTGCATCAATATGTGGATGTACAGCGGCTTTGGGGTGTCTATGTGAAGCATAAAATCAACCTGAGGCGATAAATCGAAAAGATTTTTGTGCTGAACACGCAATTAGTTCTCCCCTAGTCCCTGTCGTGCCCCTTCCCACAACTTCGCATACGAAGATTCACAGAATATCAGAAAAACCGATTCCAATGACATGAAAAAATTGTTTTGATTTCGCTGTGCAAAATAAATGGATCTGCCTTACGCATGATCCCGATTTCCATTCACACAACTGAACGCTAATAATAAAGAATATTTTTGAAATTGTATTCTTAGATTGTTGCCATGTGATCGTGTCTTAAGATATATAGCCCCTTTCCGATCAGGTTATTTTACCGGTATTACAGACTTTTGTTAAAAATAATATGTATGTATGTATGTATATTTTTGGGACACAAACGGTGTGAGAAATGAGAAACAGATTCTTAAGTTATATTAAGCCTAAAATTTTTTCATTCATATGATTTAATTATACAGCATTCGTAAAATCAAATATTAGATATTCAGTTTATACCCCTTACTTGCAATATCTAAATATTGCTTTTGAAATTTAGCTTTATATGTACATACAATATATTCAATTATTACAATACTGCATTTTTATACCCGTTTTATTATCAGCTAATTTCTCGTCGAGTAAAAGGGTACACTTGATTCATTGAAATGTATGCAAGAGGTAGAAGGGTCCCAATAAAGTATAATATATCTGTTAATTTCGTTTATTAGCGAAGCTAGTATACCCGTTTACTCTGGTATAACAAACAAAACTTTGTAAACTTTTTATATTCCTTGCAATCCATTTTCTGGCTCTATCTATTTCTATTTGGTTTTTTTATATATTTTTATATTTTTTTTCATTGTAACGGGAGTCTAAAGTAACAACGAAATCGGGAATATTAAAGAATTTAAAAAAATATACTTTTTAAGCCCCGCAAAATCAATATGTCGTCTTAATTCATTGTAAATCGGCGTCTACTTGAGCGTTGCTAATAGACCTTTATTGTTTATATATAAATGTCATAAATAAAGGTCATGAAATTAAAGAAAAAAAAACTTCAAAGTTAATAATCTCAAGCTAAATCTGGTCTGTTTCGAACTTAGAAAACACTCAAATATTCGAACGTAACTCTCTCAATTGCACAAACGATTTCGAATTTCGAACTTTTGTGGGAAAAACATCGCGTCATGTGCGTCGTACGCTTGCTGGTGAAAAGTGCGCTGTGAATTAAGTTATATTATTTGTTTGTACTGTTTACTCTAACGAATTTAAATAAAACTACGTGTCAACAAAAGTGTATAAGCTCTACCCTACCGAGAAAAGCTCTACCCAACCTTGCAATTTCAATCCGATCCACAGGTTAGAAATATAAACCTCGAAATTACAAAAAAAAACACATATTTGTATTTCCGATTTGAACTAGGGTACTAAATACTATTGAATTATTGTTTGGTAAATTGATTTCGTTGCATTTGGGCATTAAATTTTAGTTAATTCATGGTCTGATTGCATGCCGACAAAAATCAGCTGTTTTGCTTGTTTCCAAAGTCAGTGGCGTACAACTCGAGAGCGCCGAGAGGGTGTCAAAACACTTAGGTGTTGCATTATAATTTGAAGTGTTCTATAAGCAGTTAATATCAAACCTATAAGAACTTATAACTTACAACTTTTATTATCAGCCTTTTTTTTTATCTAAAATACGTATGTAATAATTTTCTTATATCGAAACCCCCATCCGAACGCCTATGTCCACAGAAAATTCGAACATTCCACAAATTCGAAAGAGTGAGAGCAGTTATTGTTTCATGAGGATGAGAGCTCAGACCGGTTTTCGCTCTCGCACGTTTGAGTGATTTCGAAAGATGTATGAGTGACTTCGAATTTGCTGGGTCAATGAAGACCCGACAGATACAAATTTAAATAGCTATCATGTTATACCTTTTAAAATTGATTCTAATGTTGACATTTTTGAAAAGATTTTTTAACAATTAAATCGGAAATTAAATTAAACTTTTATACAACAAGGAATATAGAGGCACGGAAAATATGGCTTAAATGATATTTCTTAAATAAATGTTAAAGCGGAAAAAATTTTATTACATCTGTTACATACTTTTCAACAAATCTAGTATACCCTTTAACTGAAGCAGTAATGGGTATAATTTCAAACAATTGCCAACGGAAATAAAGGCCGGATGGAAAATAATATGGTCTTAAAAACATACAAATGGGAAGGGAACCTTTGAACCGATTATCATCTGAGGAGTTCTAAAGAAAAACTTAAAAATAATTTTAATACTTTGAGATTGCTAATTCAAATCATTTTCAATTTTTAAGCTGCCGTGTGCAGTGACACTTCCGTACAGTTTTAAAAACGCCAATGAATTCTGAATTATAAAATTGTTCACTTTTTGGGAGGAGCAGCAGTTCTATAGAACTTTGGCGCAAGGCCTGTTTCCGACCCAAAGTGAAAGCAACAGAGAACAAATGGCTATTGCCTGTCTCACTTACTCCCCGAGCTCCATTCGAATGTCAATCAATTTCCTGTCAGATTGGCCACGCTCACTGTTCATCGTTCCTCACAGACACGTTCCACACGGTGTTCTGGAAACATCTAAAAGATACATGAAAACTCACGGAACCGCAATGGCTGGGGGTTGTTTATTTAAAATGGTGGACCTTGATTCGATTAGACTGGATCAGATGGCATGACTCGGGGGAAAACCATCGACCACGGTCCATATACACTGACGAGCAAAACTGTAACACGAGTTGCATATTCTAACTTCAACGGTCAGTATCTTCTCTCCTATTTTATGTACGATAATAATCTTGGTCTTGTTTTGTTGCTACTATATTTGACTATCGCTTGTGAAAATATGAAATGATTTGATCATTTGGAATAAATATGCCGAAGCAAAATGTAAAAAAAGTCAATTGTTACAGTTATGCACTGGGGTTATATAATAAACAAAAATTTTATTTGCGATTATTTTAATAATGAGTCCACAGCCCTTTTGAATTTTTTAGCTCCGTTATGCAATTTGGCATACTTTGGGTATAGCGTAGCACCATTTCAGGAGGAATAGCGTACCAGACGTCCTTTGATCTTTCCCAGAGCTCCATCATTCCACTTGGAGAGACTGCATATTATGCCAGTTGGGATTTTACATGGCTATATACAGCCCCAAACCATTATTGATCCGCCACCGTGCTTCACGAAAATTGGACGGTTGCTGATTGGAATGCTGTAGGTCATAAATAATAAGTTAAAACATTTACAAAAATTTGGTTTTTCAGGTTATATGGTCAGATGAAACAAAAATTAATCGTTTCGAATCAGATGGGCGCTCTTGGTATTGGACTAGAGATCCCACAGTCCAGTCACCAAGTAACGTGAAGCAAACCGTGAAGCACGGTGGCGGATCAATAATGGTTTGGGGCTGTATATACAAAAACGGAGTTGGTCCCTTGGTCTTAATTGAAGGAATAATGCAGAAGGAACAGTATTTAAACATTTTGCAACAAAATCTTCCAAAATTAATTCAAAATATGGGTATTGCTGCTAAAAAACACATATTTCAGCAAGACAATGATCACAAACACACTTCGATTTTGGTAAAAAATTGGATGGAAAAGCAAAATTTTCAGTCGCTGAAGTGGCCACCGCAATCTCCTGATATGAATCCCATAGAAAATATGTGGAGCCATGTAAAATCCCAACTGGCAAAATATGCAGTCCCTCCAAGTGGAATGATGGAGCTCTGATAAAGATCAAAGGACGTCTGGTACGCTATTCCTCCTGAAATGATGCTACGCTATACCCAAAGTATGCCAAATTGCATATTATTAAAATAATCGCAAATAAAATTTTTGTTTATTATATAACCCCAGTGCATAACTGTAACAATTGACTTTTTTTACATTTTGCTTCGGCATATTTATTCCAAATGATCAAATCATTTCATAGTCAAGCGATAGTCAAATATAGTAGCAACAAAACAAGACTAAGATTATTATCGTACATAAAAGAGGAGAGAAGATACTGACCGTTGAAGTTAGAATATGCAACTCGTGTTACAGTTTTGCTCGTCAGTGTAGCTAATTCTAGTTCAATAATTGTGTCATTTAGTGGTGTTCTGTTTTTATTTTCTGCGCCTTTTACAAATAAATGTGATTTGCGGTGAAGATCATAAAAGCTCACAAGGTGGTTCTAGTAATCATGAATCCCTTTTTTCTTTAAATTTCTTTTGTGTCACTTTAAAGTAAAAATTCGATATTTACCCAAAAAAAAAAATTAGTTATTATTTTAGAAGACTTCACATATGGCATCTGTGCAAATTAATTAATTAATCAATTAATATTGAAAGCCTGCTTTAATAAGCAGTGGAGTTACTCGTAGAGTAAAAGGGCATTTGAAAAAAATATTTTTTGCCGCGCCTACTCGAACACCCACAAGCCAACAAAACTCTCACGCACCAACTTTTAAAAAGTTTTTAAGTTTTTATTATTTTTAATATTTTTTCCCCAATTTGTACCGATATTCCAGAAAATGTTGAAATTTCTCGTTTTCACTTCCACTAGCTGACTAACGGATCAATAACGAATCACAAACACAAATAATTTAGGACAGCAGGAAAGCTACGAATAAGAAGAATCCTGCAAATGCCTACAAAATGGGTAGTGCTTTTATACGAGTGGATGAGGGCGACCCTCGGTATACAATTGAAATGATATTTAAACTACCAGGATTCTTGGGTGTGACTTGGTCTTGCTGAGTGACTGACAAGTCTGTTGCCTTCCAGGCAAAGTGACTGCCCATGGAAAAAGCGAGGCTGTTAAAAACAAGACAAAGGGAATTTTAAGCAAACTTTCCTCGCTTTTGTTTTTTCCTCCCTTTTCTTTCTTTTTTTTCGGTTCCACCCCCCTCCAACTTCCATAAACCGTAGCAAAATCAGTTTGAGTTGTGTTATTGTGTACGTGAGCATAACGGTTACGGTGACCGAGACTGGGTGCAGTCCAACCCAATGGCCACCCCCTGTCAGAATTGATTGATTGAATTGCCACTTTATGAAATTTGTGAGTCTTCCGAGATGTGCGTGGAAATTCGTGTTCTCGTCTGCGCCTTTCCTCTGGGGGTGGCTCCGTCCGGTGGGCGGCTGGGTGGATTTTCTTGGTTCTCCGAGGGTTGTTCCTCCTGATTTGTGTTTGTGTGCGCGTTGGCTAACAATTTGCAGCATAAAATACATAAAATTATGTGCAGCGCTGAGGTGGCCATTAAACTTGATAGATTTATGACATACAGTAGCAGAGGAGGTGTACAAAAAGAAAGCGACAGTGTCTGAATGGGGTCTTTCAGGTCATTCCCCGCAAAGATGTAAAGATAGCTGATTAAAACTGTAAAATTGTCCAAATAAGATTTGGCGCCCAACGGAGAGGATATTATAGAAAATGTCAGCGATTTATATAAATGTGGCTTTAAAATTATCCAAATTAAACCCAAAAAAAATCGAAGCACATCTATACCTGAAATAAGATACAGTACAAATAAGATACAGTCGAGTTCCTCAACTATCGGTTACCCGTTACTCAACTATAGGGAGTCCGAGGTAGAAATTTACAAATTGGCATACGAAAAAAAAAGAAGTAAAATATTAAAAATGACATAGATAGAAATTGACAACACTATAAAAAACATGCACAGCGTGGGCGTTACTAGAATATGCAGGCTTAATCTTAACTTTAAGCTTTTATAGTTCCCGCCGTTCGGACAGACGGATTGACTCGGCTGACTCCTGATCAATAATATACACTTTATAGGGAAAGGCTTCCGATGACCTGTTACATACCTACGTTTCAGGTATAAAAATCAATTAACTTGAATCTTAATGGGGCCTCTTCTGGAATAACCATAATGAAAAAGGATCCAATTTAAATGCAAAACGAAATGGAAGGAAAGGCTTATTAGAACAGATGGGCGAAATTAAGAACTAGCCCAAATAAATGAAGTAAGGTTTCAACAACCTATTTATTTTCCTTTCTGAAGCTGGCAATTACAGAATGATTGAATGGTAATTTCGGAGGAAAGTTGGTTTCTGCCTTGTGTGTTTGAGTTCTATGAGACTGTTTGGGTGCGTTTGTGTGAAACTGGCATAAATTCCAATTATTTATGGGTGGCTGCTACTGCTTGTGATATTTTCTTTCGCGCAAGGCATGTGAAGGATAATTTGCGACCAAAACAAACAACAGCACAAAAAATCCCGAAACTTAACAAAGAAAAAGCGTCCGGAATGTTTGGAATTAATTGCCCAAGCTCCTCCAATCCCAAACAGAGGAATAAGCCAAAAGAAAGGGAGAAAAAATTGTTTTAATTAATAAAATTGAATGTGTGCGAAAATTGAAAGGATTTTTCCGGCCCTTTGGTAGTGATGTTGTGGTTTCTGCGGCATTCATCTTCGACGCTCATTTGCAGGCTTTCCTCATTGGTCTCATTTTGAATGCAAATGATTTATGCCAGAAAGTGTACTGGCAGAAGAGTCGGGACCAAGACCTGGATTAGAGAGTGCCACCGTCGGCTCGTTTTGTTTTACACCCCCTAAACTTTTTTACCCATTGCAAAACAGCGGATACAGCCGGAAAAGTTTCTGTCCCAAACCTCGAAGGTCGCCTACGATTCCTCAATTGCCCGAGGGTATGTGCCGTGGGAAACGAATCGGCGAGGGGAGTTTTTAAATATTTACTCAACATCCTATTATCCCCATGCGGGCTGGGATAAGGACAGGCAGCGGACCACGACCCGGGCTTGTATCAACATTTAAAACGATAAACTTACCACATACACAGACACCCGACAGAGAAAAATACAAGAAGGACGAAGGACACGTCTTGTCTGTCACACAAAAATGTCACCGCGGGGTGAATTACTGGCAAACCAAGGGAGAAAATGCTGAACAACAAAAAATCGTATGTAAATAGCTGGAAAATACAGTTGGGCTAGTGAATACCCTTAAGTTTTCCTTAAAATTTTAATATGTAACTGTATCCGCAGTGCCCTTTGCTTTTGAACGCTAATAATATCATCATTTAATCCATGCAAACTCTATCTGACTTAATTTTCAGTGTATTCAAGTTTTTAATCACAGGAAAGAGTCCATAGAAAGATTCCCCTAAAACGAAGTCACTGCACTACGTCTATGTGAGAGCAGGACGACATCATAACGAGGCACGCGCCTCGCACATACAAACGCACGCAAACACACTGCGACACAATCCAAAAAACAATGTGATAGACAGAACGAGCCAGAAAAAGACAGAGGACATGTGAAAGGGACAGAGCGTCAAGGGGAAATGGGCCAAGCGTGTGAGTGATTTATGGCGCTGCAAGTGACGAGGACGAACCAGAATTCTTCAGGATAATGCCGACATAACGAGATTGTTTTATGTACACATTTTCTCCTTGTTTGCGCCGTCGGTTCGTTGCCGTTGTTGGCTTTCGGATACGGATGTTCTGGAACGAGGAGTTTTTGTAGGTGGAGTGGTTTTACGTTGTGTGTACACATAATGACGCTTTTCGCTGAATATTCCCGCTCTGTTGTTGTCGTTGCGCACTGCATATACATACAGTGCGGAGCAAAAGTGATTCCACGATCAAAGTTTTCATGTTTGGGAGCACATGAAAACTAATAGTTGCTCATTTGTAACAAAATGGTGTATGTAATTAAGTAATTGAAGAAGCTATAGAATAGTAATAATTCAAAAACAAAAACAAGCGGCATGTACTTAGTTTTGCACCATTTAAGAACAACTTCAAAATAATTGCATTATTAATATTTTGTTCAGAGACCCTTATTTTCTAATACATTTGTCATACGTTTTGGCATACTTTCAACTAATTTTTCGAATATTCTTTTCGCCCCCAAATATCGTCCAAGTTGTATGAGGCTGACTGTTTCTGTCCGCGCCGTCGCTTTACGATTGTCCATAAGTTTTCAATCAGATTGAGGTCGCGACTTTGCGCTGGCCACTCCATCATCTTAAAATTTTGGTTTCCGAGCCATTCCAAGCAGTGTGCTTGCGATCCCTACCTTGCTGAAAAGTGATTTCCTGCTCTTGGTACGCACACTCGTCAAGAAAATTGTGAAGATGGTTTTGCAAAATGCTCAAATAGTCTTCCTTTGCATAATCCCGTCAATTTTGTGCAACTGTCCAACGTGCGAATACGTGAAACACGCCCATGCCATTATGTTGCCACCTCCATGTATCACGGTTTGCTTCACATGATGCCTTTGAAGCTTGTCACCAGGTCTCCGCCAACAGTATTGCTTTCCATCCGATTGAAAACGATTAAATTTAGATTCGTCCGACCAGATAACACGTTTCCAGTCTTCTATTGTCCAGTTTTTGTGTTCCTAAGCGCTTTTCTAGCTGTCCATCGACTCACGGTTTTTTTTATTTCTGAAAAAGCGTCATAAGTCGAGCGTCAGAGTCTGTTAGAAGGCGACGGTGACCATTCAACTTCTTTTCAGCACAAACATTTTGTCTTTTCTTGACCTTGAATAGTTAGAGACTAAGTTCAAAATTATATATAGTATACATATATAATATAATATAAGCATATGTATGAATGTATCCAGCCTGCGGTGGTGTGTGTAACTTGTCAGTTTATTTAACCTGACTACATCTGTGGCCGTACTTGTGCCCAAAGGACCTTCAATCAAATCCGTAATCCTTACTCAGTGCGTTAATAAGCTGCTCATTATATTTGCCCGCTCAGGCTCACCTGATATTTGGTTTATGTCTCCAAGCCCGCAATCGAATAGTGCAACTTGAAGCTCTTCTGGTACGTGGACTGTCCTCTTTTGCAGGACGAATCTGATTTAATTTCTTTTTTATCTTGCCGGCAAAATGTCTTAATTCTATTGTTCGGAAACCTGCCATTTTTGTTAAGTTTTAACAATTTTTAAAGCTTTACAGAATACTGTTAAGTTCGCGGCCATAGTAATAATATAAATACTAGTATTTAGCGGGTAACAATTAAATTGGTAGCACATTGATTGAATTTTCATATGGGGTTTCAGCCAAATTATGTTAATAAAAAACAAATTTCGAAACCTTTGCAAGGATAAAAGTAAAATATTGCATTTCAAATATACTTAACAATTTTGTTTTATTGAACTGTAAATAATAACGATACTGACGCATATAACATTTTGTATCCTGTTTTATGTCTTTTTCAAATATGGTACGTGTTTTCTTTGTAAAGTAAGACTCATTTTTAAATACTACCCGTTATTCGTAGAGGAAAAGAATAATTCTAGTGTCTTTGGTCCTATGATAAGTCCATTTGGCTATGTCCGTCTACGTGTCGGTATGAACGTCGCGATCTGGCTGGAAGAAATCTTCAGAATCCTGCAGAAGGTGATTCGGATTTCGCCAATTACGTTGTGTGGAGGATGCTTGGAGACACGTAAGGATCTGAGTTTTTTTCAGCCAGGCAAACAGTAAAAGCCAGAAAGCTGAAAGTAAGAATGCTGCAATTTCTTTTGGGACGTTCACCCTAACGCCCACAAAACACCTAAAACTGTCACGACTACACTATTAATTATTTTATTGATATTTTGTAATCTCTCCTTTGCGTTGCCTCTAGCGTAACGGGTTACTGGTATCTGATAATCGCGTAAATCCATATCTACTATATAGCTCTTCAGATTCACCAACTATTAATATATACCACATAGTTTTATAAGGTCATGTTTATATTTATATTTTAAAAAATATGATTGGTGACACATAGTGTATTTGAACTATTTTTAGTTAAAGAATTGATATGTACATACATAAAAAAACAATGGGTATTAATTATCTCTTCAAAAACTTTTGATATCAAACAAAAACATCTCTTATGAAATAAAATGGTACATACACTAGATTCGTTGAATAGAAAAGAAAACACAAAAGCGTGTTAATCAGCAGACCTATTAATATACATATATGTATACATAATAACAAAGCATAGATTCATGATTCATTCCACTGTTTTTGGGACTGAGCCAGTGTCCTTCTTGTCCTGTGTGATAATTTTTCATAATTCCTAATTTCCGGCTGAAAATAATTCTAATCGTTAAGTAGAAATTATTTGCAAAACTTTTTGCTCCAACTGCTTGTTGTTGTAAATTTACAACTAAGCTGAGCAGTCGGGTCGTCGGAAATCCGAAGCAGGAAAGGAATCCCCTGCCGACCGCCACCTACCACCCCAACCCCCCTTAACCCCCTTCGACCACCGACTTACGTCGATACAAACAAATTCTCATTAATGGCGAGGGATGGTTCCTGTAGAAGGAGACTGAACGGAGGTCTGAGCTAACCCAAAAATATTACACTGAAAAACTGTAGTTTTTAATCTCGAATAAAAGTAAAATTATTTAAGCTGAAATATTCTTGAAAGTCAACTTTAGGAAATACATATCTTGGTGCCTACCATAACACAAATTTATATATATAGATTGCTGACTCTCAACCTAATTTCTTTCAGTCTGCTCTCAGCGAAAATTTTTGTATGTAAATGAGTCAGGCTTGAGTTAGCAAGGGAGTGTGGGGGTGGTTGGTGGTGAAGAAAATATGATTTTGACAGAAAACAACAAAACAAAATCCATAATTCAGGATAAAACATAATTCCACCCAGAAAGAGAAAGGGAGAGGAGAGCTTGAGCGTGAGTGAGATGGACATATCCCACGCAGATGCACAAGAAAAAGGAAAAGTCTGCATGGAAAGCGTCGAAAAAACAACATTTTGAATTACGGTACAACGGCGGGAAAAGGCAAATGAGCATCAGCGGAAGGGGGTAACGGATTCGGGTGGCGAGGGCGGTACAGTAACAGTTATTTATTTAATCCCTATACCCGTTTTATAACATTGCGAAAATATTTTAAATGCTATGGTTGTTATTGCAAGCTTTCCTCTCCAGGAAGCAATGTCTGCCTTCCATCGGGGCCCGAGTGTTTATATCATTAAATTTTGAAGTAAGTGTCTTGATAGGCATCAGAAGCATCAGAAAACAACATTCATGATAAGCACGACAAATCTCAACATTTTTGGCATAACGATAGAAATTGGCTAGAACAAACATAAAATTAAAAAACAAGAAAGAATGCTGTAGTCCTATTCACCGACTATCAAATAAGCGTTACACAGCTAGTGGAAGCGCGAACGAGAAATTTTCAAAATGTTTTGGCATATTGTAAAAAAAAACACAATTAAATAAAAAAAATTTAAAAAAAAAATCAAAAGTCTTGGGCAGCTTTTAGAGTGAGCGTGGCAACATGGGTCAAACAAACTTGCGCTGCGTCTATGTGGAATCTACATGCTCAACTTTCTCGCTACTGATCTTGATCCAGAATATATATATATTAGCGAATCTAGGGTAGGAAAAAATGGTTTACCTTTTACTCTACGAGTAACGGCTATAAAATTAAACAAATTGTTGAAAAGTGTGGTTGGTCAATTCGAGATTCGTGGACATGGTCAAAATGTGTTTGGTATACCCATAGAAATTGTCGAGATAAATTATAAAAGAAAAAAAAATCGAAACACATTTCAAAGTGTGGGCTTAGCAATTTTGGGCGGAGGGTAAGGGAATTTAAGACATTTTATTTTATTTTATGTTTTTAATCAACAAATTAAGATATAGTTATTAAGACATAGAGCCAATTAGACTATAACAAGTTCAGTATTTTCTTATGTACATTAATATGTATTTATGATGTGTGACATCTGTTGATTACTCATATTCCATAGGGATCGGATGTTGTCATCCAGTATTTGGTTACTAACCTTAAACAAGAGAGAACGCTATTGTCGAGTTCCTCGCTAGTAGCGGCGCGACAAGAAATTTCAAAATTTTTTTGGCATATCGATGGATATTGGCAAAAACATAAATTGAAAACAATTAAAAGTGTTTTTAAAATTGTGGGCCTGACTGGTTTGGGCGGCTAATGGGCGGTAGAGTAGAAGTGGTCAAAATAAATTTTTATAAGGTCGGTAACTCGTTCTTCTACCTTGTACTTACTTTATAACACCCTTTTAACAACCCTTTTACTCTTGGAGTAGTAGGTATACAACTTAAGTTGGGGTTCGGTGTCTGCTTCTATTAATTATAGAAGAAATTGTATATGTTCGGAAGTTTTTAATTTTTTTCAAAGTCTATATTTGGCAATCCATTTGGTTTTCGTGGTCATTATAATACTGGGGCACTTTGTAACTATTTGGACTGCCGTCCATAGTATTATATATTTAAATACATATCGTAATATTTCTTTTTAACAAATCTGGGTATAGAATTCAACAGTATTCATGTATCCCGTTGTTCCCAGATTTTAAAGCCTAATGAAACCTATTATGAAAAAGGCAAAAGTTGTAGGAAAATGAAAATGACAGCACGAAAAATAATTCTAATCTGCTCATGAATATTCCCTTTGCCTTTTCATTTTCCAAAAAGGACCGGCTAAAGCGTAAACCATCAACAAAAAGGACAACACCAGGAGCGGTGTTGCAGAGACGGTGCAGGGGTGGGGGTGGGGTTTTTGAGCTGATGCGTAAGCCAAAGAAATACGACGACGTCACTGAGGTCGGAAAAACAGAAGCAGGGTGAAGCAGTCGGCTAAGTGTACAATGGGAAAAATATATATATCCCGGCAATCGTTTGTTATTTTACTTTATTCCACTACACTGCGAAATAAATCCTATTAAATTATCCATTGCAGTCGACATAAATACATCTACATATGAGGCATATTGTGAAAATAAACGCAAAAGTATTTAAATAAACAGTGTCAGGGTAAGGGCTCTTCACTTGATTAGTCCTGCTGTTGGTGGTAATAAAAATTGGCAAAAAGTAATAGGGAAAGTAAATATAGACTTTCTTTAAAGAACTACTCTTGATATGATGTCTATTTGGTTACATCTTTACACATTAAATATTAAATATTCTGCCTTTTTCATATTTGTTTTTTTTTAAATCTTAAATATGACATTTCTTTAGGTATTTTAGTCCAATTCCTTAGGCCACAAATTTTCAATGTTCTCCAGAACTTCTTTGCTTTCCAGGCAATCCTGTTTCTCCCTCGTTCTTTCTTCTCTCTCCATGTCTCCCTGTTGTGTTTTTTGTATTCCGAATCAGTGGAGAAAACCACCCCGGCTCCGAAATTTCGCTGATGGGCAGTCGTCGTTGAAGTGCCGCAGTTGCCAGCTTCATCGTCATTCTCGCTTTGGTCGGCCCTGGACGCCATCGAAATTATAAACTTGGCTGTTAAAGAAGGTTAAGTGATAAATTAACGCCACTGCCTCGGTATCCGCCAGCTATATTTTTTGCTTATAGCTAAGATTGGAGTGGACTGTAACTTAGAGTGCGAATGGGAATGCTTTTTGCACGAGTGGACTTTTAAGTTTATTGTTATTTTCAAATAAAAACGGGTGACTAAAATGGAGCTCAGCTTGAAGTGAAAAATTACGAAAAGAAGCTGTGACATAGAACCTTAGGAAGGTACATTATAGTCCAGTTCCAGAAATTTTAAAATTTTCCTGGTACAAAATGGGAAAAAACAAGAGAAGCGTGGCCAACCTTTTTTATTTAGCATATTGATATAAAAATATAAAAAAACAAATAATAAAATTAACAAATTTCAACACATTTTTCAAAACAGTGGGCGTGGGAGTTTTGGCCGTTAAAGTGGGTATATCGTAAGAAATGTACAAAACTAATAAAAAAAATTAAAAAATATTAAAACATATTTAAAATCTGTGGGCGTGGCACCTTTGGGCACCTTTGACCATAGAAATGTCTCGCAGTGCATTAGAAACTACTTGATTGCCATGTATTGCTTTTTTCTAGGGCTGTTGATAATAAATCAAAATATCAATATATCGATATTTTTTTCTGAAAATTTTATTCGTGATATTGTTTTTGCCCAAATATTGATATTGCGATATATATATTTTTTTTTTTTTGATATTTTCCCTTTGGTCACTCTGATTTCCAAAGCGATACCGGGTAAAAGTGATCGTGTTAAAATGAACATAAAATCCAATTATACTGATATAAAAAACGGGACTGCAAAGTGCAAAGCCGAATGACTGACACACATATAACACAACGAGTCTTCCTAAAATCACTTAACTCGAAGTATTGGAAATAAGTAGCATTACTTGATATAAACACAATCTGTATTATTATCTGTATTAGATATTGAATATCCAGTTAAATAAGAAACATGAAGTTAATAAGAAACTTTTATATTTTTATTGTGGGGAAAAAACAAATTTTATTTGAAAAAAAAAAATATCGAAAATTTCAAATATATCGATATTTCTTTATGATATTTTAAATATTATCATCATTTTTTTGATAAGAAAAATATTATCGAAACGATATTTTTTTAGTATCACGACATCCCTACTTTTTTCCCTAAGCCACCACCTCGTTGTGACACAAACTTGCGCTGCTTCTATGTCTCTGGAATCTGCATGCTTAATGTCAACTTTCTAGCTTTTACAGATCCCGATACAGATACTTACTGACAGACGGGCATGGTCCAATTGACTCGGCTAGTGATCCTAATCTAGAATATACTTTATAGCTCCTATTAATATCGCATTAAAAGAAGAGATGTACTTTAAAAATGAATGACGTTTTGGACAGAATCATTTAGGTCACGTAGGATTTTTATTTGTGTTATCTCGAAAAAATATTTCCCAAAATTTCGCTTCACATTAAAAATTATGGGAACTCTGACATAAATGTGCTTTTGGCTTTATTTTTGTTTGTCCATTAGTTTAATATAGTATCCAATAGTTTGATGTCTTGTCGATAGAAATAAGCGAAATGTGCCCCTGCAGTATACGTTGCTGCTTTTTGTATAGCTTGATTATCTTCTCCTTCGTATACTACTATAACGATGTGGTGGTCGACTACCTAGTCTTCGAGGAGGAGCATCATGTGGAGAAACACTCTGTGGACACTAAGGGCTGTCGTATGCTGACTATGGCTCAAAATGAATACGACGTAATGTTCCTGTGGGGCGGCCTTCGTAGAGACTTTTGCGCCAGCAATCTCAACTTGTCATCGTTCAGCAATTGCGACTACAACTACCTGAGGACGAAAGTAAATATAGTGCTTGCTAAAGCGATGTACGGCGTCAAGACTTTAGAAAGTTTCAAGTGCATGTATTATGCAATGGAGCGAAACACCGATTTCGCCAATCGCTACTTGTATAGTCGGAAATTCGCGTTGCTCACGGATGGTAATAATACAATCGAACCACATGCGGATATCATAAGGGCTGAGTGTTTTATCAACGCTACGAGCATCTACAACGGAGTTCATTTTTACGTACATCCAACTGACGAATGGCTGCGCAACACCCAGGGTCTTCCTCCTCTAAAGATGGCTTCCGACGTCGGCAGTTTGTCTGTGTTGATTGTGGGCCTAGATTCCATTTCCCAAATGCATTTCCACAGAAGCATGGCTCGCACATCCAACTTTCTGCTATCTCTTCCGCACGTGGAACTTAAGGGGTTCCATCGGTTGGGTGATAACAGCTTTGATAGTCTGATGCCGTTGCTTACCGGCTTAAGTGGGCAAGAAATGAAGGACATTTCATCGAACCTCAGCAGCCTGGACAGCTGTCCTTTTATCTGGAAGGTTTTCCAAAAAGCCGGCTATGAAACGGGCTTGGGCGAGGACAACATAGACAACAGTCTGTTTGTGAAGGGGTTTCGCAAGCCACCAACAGACTTTTACCTCCGGCCTGCTCTTCTTGAGATGTGGCTGAAAACGAGAACGGACGGATTATTTGGCACCCACTGCAACGAGAAGGACAATTACGCAATGGTGCTTAGGGAGTTTCTATTTAAAATGCTTCCCTATCATAAAGCGCATAGGTTCTTTACGTTCCTGTGGTGGACCCAGGGCATCGATCATCTGTTTAACTACGGCCGAAAGCTAGACCAACCGTTCCTGGAAATGTTTAAAGCCTTAGCACAGAATGGTATCCTTGGGAACACGATGCTCTTGGTGGTTTCCAACCACGGGTTAAATAAAGGGCGATTTTACAAAACCGTTCAGGGCAAAGTGGAGGAGAGTCTGCCCCTGGCCATGCTTTGCTACCCCAGGTGGCTGGAAGAACGATATCCGCAGGCCCTAAGCAACTTGAAGAGTAACAACCGTCGTCTGGTCACCGCCTTTGATTTACATGCCACTCTTCAGAACTTCCCCAATCTGAACTACCTGGAGGATAAGCAACTGCAGCAGCGCAGATTAGATTTATGGGCAGTGGGCAAAGATATTCCGCGAGGAATAAGCCTTTTCTTGCCTATTCCAGACCATAGAGACTGTTTCTTGGCCGCCATACCCACGGCTAACTGTCTGTGTCAGCAGCCTATAAATGTTTCGACTTCAAATGGCTATGTTCTGCGGGCCGCACGCCTCATTATTCGAAACGTCAATAAGATGATCCGCACACATACTCCGCCTTGCAAGACTTTATACCTGGATCAGGTTTTGACTGCCGATAAGTGGAGACGCATCGCAGATGAGTATCAGTCCGAATTTAGGGTTCGACTGTTAGCCACTCCTGGCGAGGGTCAGTTTGAAGGAATCGTTAGGTATACGGGATATAAGCTGGCAGTAGATGGCCCTATAACACGCGTTAATAACCATAGAAATGTCTCGCATTGCATTAGAAACTACTTGATTAACATGTATTGCTTTTGTCCTTAAGCCACCACTTACCTCATTTAAATAAATAATTCATCGGAAATGGGTCGAACGTTTAAACTTTTTTGTTTCTAGGCGTTAAAGTAAATAAATTTGCTGTTGCGCCAGTAGACTCTGCAAGTTTTATCCAAAATTACTTGCTCTTAGGGTTTCCGAAATCTCCCTTCCCTCTCGGTTGCAGCTTTTGTCAAACTTACATGCAAACGCAGAAATCACGACTGCACTCTGCGGCAAATGCTCGCAGATTGTAGAATTAAAATTTGAAGAGCATCCGCGAGAAATGTGGAGATACTAATTACCTATAGTACTGGAAAACTTCAACATAAGTATATGTTTAATTGTCACACGTTTCTATATGATTTCGGCAATAGTGCTGGGCAGATCTTGAAGAACTATCGGTTTTCTATATATACTGCTTTTACACAGAATTAAACTTTTTTATTGAATACAATTACGATTACGATTAATATCGAACGCTCTTTTACATTTTTCGTCAGTTATGGAAAAACTATATATTTTTCTATCTTTCTCAGAAAATTTCACTTAGCAATTAAATTAAGCTTTAAGTACGAATAATTCAATACCGAAATTAGGATTTGAGAACGAATGATATTAGAAAATGAATGCGATGTGCCCGACGACGAAAAATAATATTTTGAAAACGAGAAATATACATACGTTAACACATGGTGTTAATTTTACATGCTCACGTCTTTTTATCACACTCCTTGATTTCTAAAATAGTATTATTTTTTATTTATAAATATATATATGGGCGTGACAAACTTGACATATTCGAGCCTTTTATAGTCTGCATGTTTAATTTCAATCTTTATCAGCAATGGTTCATGTCTAAGAAAAACTGAAAAGGAAGCTTCCACTACGAAGCAAGCACACTCCACATCAAGCTGGAACACTTTTTGAGCAAAAACAACAGACTATTTTGCTTAAATTGATCGCTTTATCGCCCCTATTCCACAATCTAAAATCCGAGACTTCTTTCGTCTTCTATTCAAGCACGGCTCTGCTGCTCGGTAATTTGGCGATGCTTTCCTTTATTTTTTGAAAATGTAGGAAGTAGAAGACCAACGTCAGTCCGAAAAACATTGCAACCCCAAGGGGAAGCAAACAAATAGTTAAAATAAATTTTATATATATTTATGAAAATGGTTGAATAAAAGAAATTTTGAAATATCTCTGTGTCTTAACCAATTTTTCAGAATATATTTTTAAAATATATTATTATTATTAATGGCGGATGACGGGTAATATGTTATGTCAGTAATATAATCAAATTAAAATGATAATGAGAATTTGTATTCCCTTAAGTGTTAACGCACTAAAATCGAAAAGTTTTTTTTTTGGCTTTGGTTTGGTCCTAACTCCGTTTCTTTCTGTCTTATTTATCCCCCATTAACATTATCCGATTCCTTAGAATGACATCATTAGCCCATCTAGGTAAACATGGGCGAAGCTTATTCAGTTTGCCGATACAGACATCCCAACATCTGTTCTTTACAGAAACCATGAATGCTAGGCATTGGTTTTAATCTGATGATTTACACAAAATTAAGGTCGCCATATAGTCGCATTAATTACGCCTCATAGTGAGTGATTTATGCGAGAGCTCAGCTTTGTGGCGGCGTCTAGAATCAGCGGGCATTATTCCCTTCCCAAACCACCACGTTCTTCCTCAAATCACAACCTACCCTACCGTCGTGATAAGAACTGTTCTGCCAACGCCTGCGGCCAGAGAGTCACAATAGCACAAATGCCCGTAATTATGATTTTTATGATGGCACCCATACCCCGCTCCACCTAGGTCAGTACCTTATCAGCCTATTTGTGTGTGTGGTGCTGAGTCTCTAAAAAATTTTACGCTTTCTTAATTCCTCTTTTATGTGCAGCCGGTGTCAATTAAACAAATATTTATAGATTCTTTAAAATGCTTTTTTGGCACTGATTTATGGACCCTTTGGCCAATATCGCAAACCTTACCATTTTGTTCTGTATTTGACTTGCCATGAATACCTAATTATCATCTGCAAAAAGCTAACGTTATACATTCATAATATGTGGTCTGGAATGTTGAGTATGCTAAACTCATTTTTGGAGTTAACATGTAAGTGAAGCGTTTTCGGCGCTATAAAGTGTTCACATTATTGAATAGGATATTTGAGAATATTTTTATTCACTAAAACTTGTCAAAAGTTTTATTTTGGCTATCAAGTCAAAAAATCAAAAGAAGTCAAGCGAAGTATTTAAGTTAAAATTCGGTCAATGTTGTTAGTAACTTTTTTTCAAAGTCATTGTTTCTTAACTATAGCTATTACTGTCCAGATTTATGACTTCTTATGCTTAATAGTATTAAGAAGGAACACTACCTTCAGCAAGCTGAAACTTAATTATCCTTGCAATAATTATTTATTCGAAAAAATTATATAAAAACTTTTTTATGATCCAAAATAACAAAGTTAGGAATTTTTATCTATTATTTTAAAAGTTTTTCCAAATTTTTCAATTGTTCGAATATGATATAGTATGCTTTATAATCAACAAGAGAAAATACTATAGTCGATTTCCCGGCTATCAGATACCCGTTCTTCAGCCAAAAATTAAAAAATTTTCAAATGTGGGCTTAACAGTTTTGTGCGGTTTGTGGGCGTTAGAGTGGACGTGGCAACAATTAGAAACAAACTTGCGCTGCGTCTATATCTCTGGAAGCTGCATGCCTAATCTCAACATTGTAGCTTTTGTAGTTCGTGAGATCAAGGGGTTCATACGCACAGACGGACGGACGGACATACATTATTTTAACGGACATGACGGATATGACCAGTTCGACTCGGATATTGATCTCAAGAATATATATACTTTATACGGCCGGAAACGCTTCCTTCTGCCTGTTACATACTTTTCAGCGAATCTAGGTAAACCAGGTAAAGTGCTATATTCGAGTTCGCCGACTTTTAGATACTCAGCTAGTAGAAGTGCGAATGAGAAAATTCTTAATTTTCTGGAATGTCGGTAGAAATTGCAAAAAAAAATTTTTTTTATTAAAAAAAATATACATTTTTTAAGAGTGTGGTCGTGACAGTTTTGGGTATAGGAAAGTTTTATGGAGATAGTTTTAAGACTGAGTTGACTGGTTTGCGTAAGAACGGCTCGCAAATGTCAGTGCGTTGTAATCTTCTGACTAAAATTAATATACGCTCAGCCAGGGTATAAAAATAGTGGCACTCCTTATTCTTACGTCTCTAAATCACATTTACAGGTTACTAAGAGCTGTCAGGTCATAAAAACGGTAACGATCCTCACCCACTCATCCAGAACGTCATAGAGTCGTAAATTCGGTAAACGCGCTTAAGTGATTTTCTTACTAAAAGCCAGTGGGTCACTTGAGCTTTAATTGACTTAACTATTTCAAATGTTCGTTCAAAGATAACTGTCAAAACATAAAATTTAATTTTATGAACACTGTACGCGTACCAAGTCGGCGGAGGATTTTTTGACAACTGACAATAGGATAAAAATTAAACATTGCAAACAAAAACGTAATTAAAGTCAAAAATATCACACTTTGTCAGTTATGCTACTGAAAAACAAGGCCTCCTAAACGATATTAGCAGTTTCAAGTTGAAAATGAACCCACAGGTCAAAAACAGAAGAACGGAAGCGCGCTGCATTACGACAGCTGCGAAAGTCGATGACCTAACGGGAGCCACTTAACAAGGATTTATCTTCTACTCCCACGGAACAGTCAGGGGTTCATGTGGCGATCTACAGTCGAAACCTCAGCCTCAGAAATGGAGCGCTTAAAGCCCTATGCATAGCCGGATGCATTTAGTGGGACTAAAGTGAGTGCCCTGTAAGGGATGGATATATTATTATTTGAATTGAGGCTTTATGGTGTGTGCTTCTGGAACAGATCTTTACAAAAACTTGGGGATTTATAAATAATGGAAAACCAAAAGAAAACAAGAGAGAATGCTATAGTCGAAGTCCCCGACTATCAGATACCCGTTACTCAGCTAGTGGAAGTGCAAACGTCAAATTTTAAAATCTTTTGAAATATCGGTAAAAATTGCGAATTAAAATTAAAAAAAAGAATTTTTAAATTTGTTTGAAAAGTGTGGGCGTGACAGTTATGCGTGGCAAAACGATTTTTGGCAAATCGATACAAAGTTACAAGACTAATAAGAATTTAAAAAATATCAAAAAATTTTTAAAGGTGTAGGCGTGGTATTTCTTGGGCGGATTGTGGGCGTGATAACATCATTAAACAAACTTGCGTTGAGTCTATGTCTCTGAAATCTGCATGCCTAATCTCCAACATTTTAGCTTTTATTGTTCCTGAGGTCTCGACGTTCGTACGGACGGACAGACAAACTTACGGAAAGCGGACGTGGCAGATCGACTCGGCTATTGATCCCGATCAAAAATATATTAGTTATTAGTTCCCGATATTTCATCAATTCATGATCTGAAGTCCACAGCGATTACAAATATGCCGAGTGTCCATGAAATAAATATAACCTTCCTGTGAATTATATTCCACATTCTGAGTGTCTCACAAACATTCTGCTGATGAGCCACCCCGATAGATTAAGGAAGAGAATAATCGCAAATTTCATATCATATTTACGGCCAATAATCGGTCGGACTCACAGGCAGATAAAGAAAAGGCAAAAGCAATCAGAACTCTAAATCTGATGTACACCGCTAATTGCGCATTGATTACCAGATGCATGCGCGATATAACAGACGAAGCCGGCCCATTGCAAGAAAAAGTAGCCGAGGATAATGGCCAGAAAGGGAGCGCGGATAAGTGTTGGCCAGCTCAATGAGAAATTGCGTCAGAGACAACTCTATTTGGCCAATTCGAAGAGGTGCGCTCGAGAGACTAGGGATCGCCAAGACCATTGCATATTTATTTCGAATTGACCCATTTGGTAATATTCATAATTTAAATGCGTACGAAGGCCTCTGTGGTGCGACGGGTGTTCTGTCATAAGTTGCCGCCAAATTGTTGCATTGTACCTGCTGCGAGACGCAGGGAAATCAGCCTTAAAGATCTGACTCGACCAGCTTGTAACTCAGAAACCATTAAAAGCGTAAGATACTTTATGAATTCGTCGTGGGCAGAGATCAGAGTTGCTGGTGCGCACAGATCGAACGAGCGGCGCGAAATATGCCAGTTTAAATGTACGATCATTTTTGCCATAAATGCAAACTAGTCTGATCCCCCCGCTAAATTATTGTTAACGATTTGCACTTAATTCCAGTCGTACGTCCGGTTCGATTTCGTGGTTTGTCTGGTCTTGACATTATATTGCATGCTCGAGGATAGATTTCGATACGGTCTATCAGGATAATTATTATATTCCTTACTCGTAGAGTAAAAGGGTATACTAGATTCGTTGAAAAGTAACAGGCAGAAGAAAGCGTTTCCGACCATATTAAGTATATATATTCTTGATCAGGATCAATAGCCGAGTCGATCTGGCCATGTCCGTCTGCCCGTCTGTCTGTCCGTATGAACGCCTCCATCTCAGGAACTACAAAAGCTAGAATGTTGAGACTAAGCATACAGCTTCCAGAGTCATAGACGCAGCGCAAGTGTGTATGCACGCCTACTCTAACGCCTACACCTTTGAAAAATGTTGTGATATTTTTTCATTTTTTTATTAGTGTTGTAAATTTCCATCGATTTGTCAAAAATCGTTTTGCCACGCCCACTGTACCGCCCAAAACTGTCACGCCCACACTTTTTTTGAAATTTAATGAAATTTCTCGTTCGCAATTCCACTAGCTGAGTAACGGGTATCTGATAGTCAGGGAACTCGACTGTAGCATTATATCTTGTTCTTTAATTTAATTATTTTTGAGGTCTACCCAATTATATTTTTCTATTATTCTATTATATAAACATAAGCATTTAGTATTTTTAATACTTGGATTTCCTTCTTTTTGAAATATTCCTAATATATAAAAAAAAAACAAATATACTTTTACGACCGAAACAAAGAACTAATTACCGTCATTAACGGATTAACGCAATCGATTAGCATATTCTCGTTTACGATGTGCCATAATTTAAGACATCGATTTTATTATTATTTGCATCTCCATATTTCTCCCCATCAGCTGCCAGGTATTTTTAATTTCCAGTTGAATTTCCCCCTCGCTGTTTTACAGTCGTTGGCAAAGAGATGCGACATACCGGCAGATGCCACTCTGGAAGACTCGGGATCTGGACCCAGGTATTATGAATCTGGGTTGGTCAGGAGGTACCTGTTGAGTGCATAGCGATTCGCTGGACGGTCATCAGGCTTATGTGGCATATAATTTTTTTATTTGGTCCGTTCATGAAAGAGTGGTCGTAAAATTTTTTGATGACGTTTGTCAAGCTGCCAGTTTGCCTTCATGGCAATGAATTTTTGCAGTTTGTACCATTAAATCGATATATTTATGACACTCCACTTAAGCTCCATCAAATTAAGTATTTTTGACCTGTTTTCGTTTTTGGTTTATTTTTAGATTTCAGGTAAGTGACACCAAAGAGAATCACTTGAAGTAAGAACCGTGAACTTTTATTTGCAAGCAGTTATATTATACATTTTCGTTAAACAAATTAACAAAGGTGTTAATTTTCCCCAAGGAGCAAACGATTTCCTGTATGGTATGTTAACCCCCGTTTAAAGCGATGGCCCATAGTATATTTATTGGGTTTCCACATAATATTTGCCATTCTTCTTATATACTCTCGGGTGTTTATATCTGAATTTTTAGTTACAGCGGGGTATCCTTGGTAGCGAATAACGATTACAGAGCCACGTTTTTGAAGTTTACATATTTAATACAGAACGATTTCTATGCCAATACCCATACTTTTAATTAAATACTTTTTTATCCACTTAAAAGGAACGTCCCTATCAAATCCACTTGGACCAACTGTCCACTTATGTGCAGACTGTTTGGATTTGACAGCAAATGCTGTTGTACAGTATGTCTACATTTTTCCTGCTCCAACTGACGTCGACGGCTTGTACATTCAAACAGCCATTTGCCCCCCTATTTCGCGCTTGTGGTACCAAATTGGGTGATAACTCCTTTTTAATGGTTGCGCTTTGCCTGACTGGCTTGTTGCCGTTGTTCTACGTTCTATGTTCTTTTCTATTTTTATTTTTATTTGTCTCGCTTAAACTCAATTTCCGAATCAAACAACCACGAGGATCCCTCGTGTCTCCCATTGGCATCCTAGCGTACGATTTTCTTCCTCAACTGTGTTGTGCAGTGTTTGCCGATGATGTCCTCGAACAACAACAGCATTAGTGTAACAACAGCAACAATATTGTCATGTTATTTGTTGTTTTGCTATTGCCCCATTGCTTTTATTGTTGTTGATGACGCAGAGGCTGGCGATGTTTCTGGCGCGGATTCTCTTAGATCTGGTTCGGTTTTGAGCTTGGGTTTGGGTTAGGGTTAGGGCTGGTGTTTGAATTGGCGTCGTCCGTGTCGTACGTAGTCACAAATGCAAATAATGGGAAAATCTTGCTATTCAGCACTGAAGCTTCTTTTATGATTTAATTCCTTAATATAGCAATGGCAACTACCACCATTATCAGTTTTGCTTAGAGGATCCAATAAAGTCCCCGCTAAGAATATTTAATTTAAACACAAAATGCTTCTTAACGTACGATTAACAACCGAATATTTACAGTTAGAAATTTTCGGGAACCAACCTTCAAATAATTAACGCTATAAAATTGCCACGGCTGTTAGAGCAACATAGGCAATATTTTTGGGCGCCTCATGTGCTACTGCCAGCATGTTAATTGGTAAGCAAATGTTCGTTTATCACTCACAGAACCATCATGTGGGGTGGTGGTTGTGGCCAATATGGCCCTTTCTTGTTAGACAGATGAGGGCAACAATCGCGGATGCTCGGCATGGCCCACCCCCATATAAGCCCTATCGGTTGTCCCGCATTCCCACATGGATCCATATCGCCCGGGCGTAGAAACGGTAATGAAACGAGGTTATGCGTCGGAATTGTTATGTTTTTCGTATTTAACCTCAGACATGGGCCTCGTTTGGGTAAATTCCACGCCAACTGCTGCCAGCGATTGGTGTCGCTGCAATTGTGCGCTAAAATTATTAACAACCGAGACGACAACAAAGCAGCAGCACAGCAGCAACATCGGAGTTTCTGGCGTCAACGTCGACTTCGACGCATCGTTCATCGCGTTCACATGTGGCGGAAATGACACTTTTACATTTAGCATCTCTGAAGGGCCGGAAAGGGACAGCAGGACTCGAAAAGAGAGACAGCTGCAGGGGCAGCAGCAACAGAGCGCTTACACGGATGCAGCACAGACGCCATAAACTTCGTTTCTGACACAATACAAGCGGACAACTGTCGGATACGTAACGTGGAGCGCGGAGAACAGGACGTGAGTTACAGACACGGCTATGTCAACACTGCGGTGGCCATGACTGTTGTTGTGACGCAAGGTCTGAGGAGTGCTGGAGCGAAACTCGAGCCAATGAATAAAGCGGACTAAAAATACTGGCAGTTCATTTAATGCTCCCTTGAAAAGGAATTTGCTAGAAAGCTTAGTTATCCGGGCCGGATAACTGCAAGTCCGTTGAAAAATTATTAGATATTGGGCAAAGCCGGGTTAAAAAAACCTATTACATTTGCGGCGTATTCTAGATTATTTTTTAATATTTTAAAACTATAAGGCGTACTCGTAAATGCAGCAACAGAAAAGCATAAAAAAAGCTTACGCGTTCTGTGCTCAAACATTTCAAAGTGGAATCCTATGAAAATAATATCCGGAAATACACATATAATTTAGTATTACAAGAATTCACTGCCATAACACATTTGATGTTATAGCTTAGCTTACTTCATTTTAAGACAACGCTAATTAAAGTTCTACCATTGTTTATTTTCTAGGTGTACAGATTTTTTAATCTAAACTTTGTTTTTTCTTTTCTCAGATAACCATGAACGCCGACCATTTAGAGGACACTCATCTGTGCATTAGGTGCAACGCTACTATGCTTGGACTCACAAAATACATTGAGCATCGAAAACAGAACTGTATTATAACAGAAAAGCAAAATGTTTCGCAAAAACCCGATGGACGAGCAAGAATCTCCTCTGGCCCTCAAGAGTCGCCGACGATTATCAGTAGCAACAATTTGGATCACACATATGATGGCTTCCAGTTCACGGAACCGGAGGCCCCAAGTAGTTACCTCCGCAAAACAGCCGCTAGTCATGGAGGAAAGACCTCAAAGTCCTTGACGGAAGCTTATGATCTTCCGTACGAACTTGGAGCCGATCTTTTCTTTTCGTCCCTACAACTGCAGAGTGTCGCCACGGGTGGAAAAATAGGATCGGTGGCCCGTCAAGAACGAAGCAAAGATACCTGGTCCGCGCCAACTGGCGATCCCTTATTGAAAGCAGTGAGGGAGCACGATGAGACGGTGTTTAAGCCGCTTCACTTTGACCATGAGTCGCCAGAAGCGAGTGAAGAGGAAGATGATGAGGATGAGCACGAAGAATTTGATGCAGAAGATCAGGAAGAGTACGATGTAAGGCGTCACTCACCGCCCATTGTGCCTGCCAGTCACACAGGTGGTAAGTGGAAACCGGAACAGCGGCCGCAGCTACGACATCCACATATAGAACGGCTCTCGCCAAGTTGGGATGAGCCCCCTGAGGAAAACTACACCCACCCTCCAGCGGACCATACCAAAGGCAAATGGGTTCCGGGTAGCAAACAGTTGGAGTACCGTGAAAATATAGATCTTACTAAGCTGGGCCAACCGGGAGCTAGTTATTGGTGCAACATCTGCTGCAGGCGACTGAAAAGTCGCTTATACTATGACCAACATTTAAAAAGTGCCTACCACATAAAGAGAGCTGAAGCAGAGTGCGAATTAGAGCAGGCTACTCTGGGCAGAGAATTTACCCTAAGCAAGGACTTCTTAATAAAAGGCGATGAGGACAGAAAAGAACCAAAGCCACCTAAACGACAGAGAGGAGCACATCTTCTGCGATGCGATCTATGCCGGCACACGATGGCAAGACATTTAATGGGCAAGCATTTAATCTCCCATTATCATTTCAGAAGACTCCAACAGCAGAGTCGAATTAGAAGGCAAAATTGGCTGCAGGAAATACTTAAGCATATGGGAAGCATAGTGAGGCAATCTCCTTTTCAGTGCATGCCTTGTAGATTCTATGCCAACACTGAGAAAACCTTTCTTCATCATTGGCAATCCCACGAGCACTTTGAGCTGACAAAGAGACTGGGGGGAACTTTTTGGTGTGCCTTTTGTCAGTTTAGCTCCAACACCAATAATTCCATGTTGCTTCATTTGCTGGGTTCATCTCATAAGGATGTGCTCTTAGCCCTCAACAGATCAGTTCCCATATGTATAGCCCAAAGAAGACAGCTCCAGTGCTCTAGGTGTGGAACGGAGTTCTTATACAACTTCCAACTACGTCGACACTTTATCTCTGAGCATCCAGGATTTGCTCTTACAGGGACTGCAGCCGATGAATACCAGAGTAGGTTTCGATGCGATTTGTGTGGATCTTCACAGAAATCTCTTTTAGCTCTTCAACGCCATAAAAAGCATACACACCTTTTGACAAGGTATTTTTGTGCCATCTGCCGATTAGAATTTGAGACCTCTTTGGAGGCGCGACGTCATAGAAGCTTGATGGAACATAAGCAAAAAGCCAGAGCGCAAATGCCTTTTTTGCAACCCGAAAACGAAATTGAACACATGCTAAGAGAAGTCCTAGAGGAAGCAGCTTCTAGTCCACCTGTCAAAAAGAGTGGGGATATTATCGCGAAGTGCTCGAATTGCAGAAAAACGTTTGAATCGCCTCAAAGCTTAACCCAACATCAAGCAGAAGTTCATTCATCGGATAATCATTTGTGTTTGAGCTGTGGAACAAGTTTTGAATCTGTTCAGGCACTCGGAAGACACACACGCAGCTGTCAACCCCTGGCCAGCACCTCATCCGCCGCTGATCAATTCCTGGCTCAAAAGAAAGCAGTCTACTCCTGCGATCAATGTCGCTTCCAATCTCAATATGAGTCCGATCTAGTTTATCACCGCATTTTTCACACACGATCTGGAACAATTGGGAAAAACGAACTTCTACAGTGCCCCTTGTGTCCGAAGAATTTCAAAAAGCACTCTCTTAGGGCTCACCTAAGGAACCATACAAATGAAAAAATCTTTGAATGCTCGGAGTGCCTTCAGAAATTTGCCAGAAGACACAACCTCAAGAACCACATAATCACGAAGCATGCCAAAGTACGTGATCAGGACAAGACTCAATTTGCTAAAAAAAATGTTGAACAAGCAAATCCACAATATCAGTGTGGGACATGTGGAAAAATACTGGCCAAAAAGTGAGTAGAACAATATAATGTTCAATTAAGTAGCTTCATTTTAAAGTACTGCAACTCCTCGCCAATTTCTTGGCTTATATTTGCAATTTGGAAACCGAAACAAATACCGCTAATTAGAAATTCGTAAGAGCCTCAGGCCTGTGACAAGCTGCACGGAATAGCTGGTCTTATGGAAATGTCACAAATTTTAGTACTTTCCCAAACCCGCCCAAATAGTTTGAATTAAAAAAAGTCATTAATAAACTATATAAAATCAGAGAACAGTGCCGTTAGAAAATGCGAATGGGTTGCGTTGCATTAATTAAAAATTCCTTGCTCCAGTATGTGAGAGTTAGTATCCGAAATAATACAACAAAATATAACTCATTAAGTGCTGGGCATTCCGGCCAAAACGCGCGAGGACACCCCCATGCGTGGACAGCAGCCACATGGTATGCACTGCGCTTACAAATCAAGCTTGCGGCTATTCCACCAAAAACTGCAATATCCCCACTCCAAGAATTAAATAATTTTTAGGGTAAGGAAATATGGAAGCGGAAGGAACAACATTTGTGGTCGGTTGTAATTCCGAACTTATCCCCTTAGGGCGCACAAACAACATTATTAGAATGGCTGCATCTACCGTCTCATTTGAATAACTAAGTTTGGATTTGTTAATTTGTTAAACCGTTACTTTCATTAAGCCCTACACCAGAGGTTTTTGTTTATTGTGGATACAGATTTTAGTCCCTCTCGTAATGGAGTCTCAAAGAAACCTATTACCACTGGCAAATCTTAATCGCATCGTCGAATTCCGCTGCTTCCATAACTACTCATAACTTTCAAAGTTGTTCACTTCAGCTTTTCCAACTAATTCTTTAAGCAAACATTAAGTTGAAGTGCAATCGGGACCAAGATGGAAACACGAGACCAACATCTTCACTGGGGTTGAGAATTTTCCACTTTTCAAGCGATTATTTGAAAAATTTATTATAATGCTCATTTGAAGTTATTGTTGTGCTCGCTTGATGTAGATACTTTGCTTTTACGACTAACGAGACCAAGTGGCCAGCAAAGCTGCCGGGTCGCGGAGTGGAGTCTCTGAGTTCTGTAACTTCCAGTACGCCTCAGTACCGAGTGCAAAGGGTGGCGACGGGGACAGGAAGGACGACAACATCGTCAGTCATGTCAAGCTTCCGGAATTTCAGACTTCAGCTAACTCAACTTTTACGTTGGTTTCTTTTAGCTGGTAACTCTTGGAGATACAATTCCTAAGGATGGGATATTGTAATTCTGAATAGACTGACAATTAGTGCGTCGATTTTCAAGTTGCTTCTTGCTTTTACATATATAATTTGTAATACAAAACACAAAACTCACATAATAATGTACTAAAATTTAATTTGATAAATTAATAAAAATTTTCGAATCCAACCTGGATTACTTTCTAATTGCCCAAATTCGACTAGTCGAAATCTGTTACACCATTATTAAATATGCACCTGTGTTGTGCAAGGACAAGCAAGGAACACAATTCCTCCTCGTGTCACGTTTCCATCGCCGGTTGATATCCTTTGCGAATTCTTTCTCCAGTGCTGATTTG
Source organism: Drosophila orena (assembly GCA_005876975.1). NCBI lineage: Eukaryota > Metazoa > Arthropoda > Insecta > Diptera > Drosophilidae > Drosophila > Drosophila orena. The sequence goes on from VCKV01000315.1 coordinate 352,117, forward strand.
GAATGGTCCTCCAGGAGGCGACGGCTGAAGTTTGAGGCGTCCGCTGACGACGTCGTCGCCATCGCCGCGTCGGGCAATTCACTTTTATTGAAAGAGCGTGCAATGTTATGTTGGCTGCCTCTAAGAGTCGAACTCGTATTCCGATTTGGATTTGGAGTCGGATTCGGTTTCTTCTCTCTTCCCCGCCGTCTTGCTCCACACGATTTCCCTTTTCCTCACTGTGCGCATTTCTTTTCTTCAGTTGGTTCGTCCTCCTTTTCGGTTCGGTTTATTTTTGTATTTTACCTCATTTCTGTGGTGCATCATTCGTTTGCCGGCAGTTGATTCTGTTGATGGCACAAAGTGCAGTGCAATTCATTTTAATGGTTGCCGTCGTCCTCCAGTGATCCCGACCGCTATCACCCACGCCCCGTGCTCTCCCCGTGCTCTGGAGAGTCAATTTTACAAACTTGATTTTCCATTTCCAATGACGCCAGCCCGCTCCATTGGAGGAATTACGGATTCTGCTGCAACATTGCATTCATTCATTTTTATGAATCTGCGAAATTGAGTCGGACATTGTTCGGTTTGCGGTCGGTTGGCACTGGAACGTGTTGTTCGAGTTCTTGGTCTGATGTCTCAGTCACAATCACCCACCTCACTGTGGATTCCAGCTTGTTGTTGATGGCCATTGACAAGTGTTGGGAGCTGGCTCATTCTGACGCTGTCGTATTTTTTTAGCATTTCTTTCTTATTCTAACTGAGTCTTAGTCTAACGAGTCATGTGGGAATTTATAAATGAACATCGAGGGCCAAGTCCAGTCTAGGAATCAACCATTCATTTACGTTACATAATGCTCACAGATAAGTTTCTTATCCGTACTTATAGTACCGCCATGACGACAGTAGCGTGCAAAATGGACGACTTTACTGTAAAATGTATACCATAATCGTTGTAAGAAAAATTGTAGGGTAGAACATAAAAGATAAAAAAACTCGGAGCTCAATCTAACACCAACAAACCGGCAAACACTGTCAAATCCACACTTTGTTTTGTGTTATATCTTGTAAATTTCTATAAATCTGCCAAAAAAAATTTTGCCACGCCTACTCCAACGCCCACAAACAGCCCAAAACTGTCACTACCACAATTTTAAAATGTGATATTTTTTCATTTTCTTATATAGGTTGTTATTTTCTATAGTTTTACGAACAAATTTTTGCCACGCCACTTCAACGCCCAAAACTGTCACTTTTGAAAAATTTGATCTTTTTTTATTTTTAATATCTTGTTAATTTCTATAGATTTGCCAAAAATATCTAACGATTTGCCAAACGCCCACTCTGACGCTCATAAATCGCACAAAACTGTCACACCCACACTTTTAAAAATTGTTAAAGTTTATTTTTCATTGTATTATTTTTCCCCCAATTTATACCGATATTCCAGAAAATGTTGAAATTTCTCGTTTGCACTTTAACTATCTGATAGTCGGGAAACTCGACTATAGCATTATTTCTTGTTTTATTTAGGATCACAACTAAAGTGATTAAATCTAGCAGTCGATGCATTCCACTATACAGTTCTCTCTTGTTTGTATTAGTTTTTTAATCATTTCAAAGAGACTTTTGACTGTATTGTCAAGCTGACAATACGTCCCCTTCCCAACGTAGATTGCCAACAATCCACAAATCCATACCTATTGCCCGTACCAAAATGCTTATTCAAGTAGACGGACAAAACGAACATTAAAAACTTTAAGGCATAAAACTAACGCCATAATAAAGCCAAAGAAAGTCTAGAAAATACACACACGTATCGCTAAAAGGGGTTAAAATGTGGCAGGCGGTGTGATGCTAGACAAGTGCAAGGGTGACACTTAACGCTAATTTCCTGCAACGATTTTTGTTTCGCTCAAGTTTGCCAGATAAGCGCCGAAGAGTCGTCTAAATGAGGGAATAGAAAGGCAGGCACTTCCCTAATTACACATGGTATATAAATGTTGCCACGCCCTCACGAGTACGCAGGGGGTGGTGGTGGTGCAATGCGGCAACTAATTCCACATGCAGCACGGACCGAGGCATCAAATCCGGCTAATATCGCGCCGACGAGAAACAAGGCAAGACAAGGACCTTCGACCAATTACATGAGAACAGCTAAGAAAGGGTATGTACCAGTTTGCGTGGCCGTCTGCCAGTGATGCTTGAATAATTTACGAAAATTTCCAAAGGTTGTGGATTAAATACATGTCAGGAGGAACACTTTGATAAAGACTAGAACACTTTGAAAAAAAAATTTTAGTTATTTATCTCAGCAAGTTATCCAAATGATGTTAAGATACCGTGTTAAATAGAAATAATTGTTTCATATTCATTAGCGATTTTTTTTTAATTTTGAACATTCGATTTTACAAACATAGCATTTTCTAAATCCTTTGGTATTCGTTTTTCGGAGAAAATGCCATACCGGTACAACTAGTGTGTGCCCACTTCCTGATGACTGACACCGGAAGCCTTCTGCATGGGGGCTGACTTCCCTAACGTCTCGCGGTCCAGAAGTTTTTGCCCAAAAGAAAAGACAAGAAAGACGCTGTCATAAATATTTATGCGAGTTTGGGGAACAACAATGTGAGCGCGCCAGGGCAAACATTCAGCTCCTCCAAACTACACATACGATTGTCTGAGACAGCCAAAGACAGGAGTCCTTCGGGGTTGAGGCTCCACCGCGCTTCACCTGTCACCTCTGAACATTCTGCATCTTCGTGCAGCCGACAATGAGCAGCAGGATACATTTCGCACCTGCCGCACCCGTGACATGTTGGCTCAGCGATTTCGTTGGTGACAAGAGGAGGAGGAGCATCCGCTGAGGGCATGAGCATCTCTGAAATGGATAGCGTGCCAAAGTTGACACAACACGCGGAGAGAGCCAACGAGTTGTCCTAGCTTGCAGATGCTGCGCTCCGACTCCTACTCGGCGAGGTTGTTGATGACAGCTTCACCCCATCCCGTCCCATGTCTGAAAAACAGCGTTGAAAAGGGCAAAGTTTTCATCGCAAGACGTTTTCGTCAACTAATCGGCAACGAAGCTACTTCCAGAAGACGCAGGATATGGCGTCCTACCTCAGGGAGTTTCATTATATGCGCACTCCAAACTGCAAGCATTTAATGTGTAAATTACTTTTTGGGACTGTTTTGTTTTGTTTGGATGGAAGATGGCGATATTTGGATACTTATATTATATATGCAGATTTGTTGTTTTCCACTCCGCTGATCGCCTGATATGCGGTGTTAGCTATAATTGAATTGTTTCGAGAACAATGAGCTAATTCAAATGCTACAATCCAGTTGAGAACGTAATGTTGCACGGTCTGGACCCGAGAACATTTATTTCATTTTTCTCTGGACGGACACACGTATTAACGAGACAGACGGTTATGGCTAGAGAAACTCAAGAACTTCCCGAGAAGACGAAGTCTGGAAAATGCATTTGAGGAAATAAAAGTTGATGTCGGAGGTGAAAATACAAATGGAAGCTGGAAAACGAACCCAGCAAAAGATAATTTTGTTCGTTCAGCATTATGTTGGGGCTACTCTCTCCCCCGATTTCCCATTATCCCTGCAGCAGTAGCAACAGAAACAAAAACAATTTACGGTAAGCTGTGCAGGTAAAATGGCATCCTTTTGTCAAGTCTGGCACCACCTTCAAGAAGTTGCGGCCTCCCACCATCTGACATCCCCTGCAACTACCCAACCGAACTCCACAGCTCTCCCCTTGTTATTCAGTTGTGCCAGTGTCGTTGTCATTGTCGTTGCTATTCAAACTCCATACAAAGTGACATTTCACATATCAACGACGCTTCTGTCTTTCTCTTCCTCTCGAAGAGATGGCATCATTACAAATGCATGACAATGTTGTCCCTCCCCATTCAAGTGAATGTACAAACACAACAGCCCTTAATACCGCCCACTCTAAGATCCGTAGCTCGTGTTTTGTCTCCAAATAAAAACTTAGATTAAAGATAGAAACTTTGTTAATGTCGCGCCTTATTAAGAGAAATCTTTTTCCTTCTTGAATACGAATAGGCAACACACTTAAATAAATGCATTTCAATATTTTTATAATAGCTAAAACTGGCGATTTTAAAACACGTCAATATATTAAGTAAAGTTTACAAGCTTTTCATGAAAGTAACCACTAAATCTGTGGCACAGCCACTTTAATTGTCCAAAAAGGTGATGGTGTTGCTCCATTACCAAGTGCTCTCTGGGAACCAGGACTGCCCTCAGCTGTTTCGATTAATTAGGCGTAATTGATGTGTAGAAACTTTTGCCTGCGAAAATTTGCATTTTTGTTTTGCGGATCCTTTGGCTTAGCTGCAGCTGGACAATCGTGGACGTGGCATGGAACTCGTTTGGGTGGGTTTTGGATTTGGATACGAACGTGCCTTGTGTCCATAAAACGTGACTTTGGTGCGAATTACTTTGCTGTGATTTAATGTAATTAAACAATTTCCGGTTCGGGAAAGGGGCTTAAAAATCTGACAGACTACTGCTCATGGCCTGAATTAAAGCGATTTGGTCCTTAATCTGCATTTCAAACTTTTCCAGGTATTCCCTGAAACTTCATGAGATTAGCCATTCGATGACAGTTCAGCGCCACTATCGCTGCCATTTTACGGACTGCTCGTATGCAGGGCGAACCCCGGAAAGGCTGAAAACTCACTTGGTCTCCCACTCTCAGGAAGAACACAAGTGTGCCCGGAACAACTGCAGCTATGTGGGGAAGAGCAAGCTGCACCTGAAAAGGTGAGTGATTGGTTTACAAAGTCAATCGATTTTGCAAACAAATAACATATTCAAAACGTGGAACATATTTCAAGAATTTAATTTTTGTTAACAAGGAACGATCCGACAAAGCATGGGTAATACAATTGCAGCTATCAAAATAAATGAGGAATAGAAAGAAAGAAAGCAAGAATGTCATCCATAAATACGGACTTTGAACAGCAATAGCACAAATTAATGAAAACTCAAAAAAGGCAGATCCACTTGGCAGGAAAGCGGGAATGTGGCGAAAATCGCAGCTCCCTCCCTCTCTTTGATATGCACATTAAATTTCTACTTCTCCCCGGTTGTCTGCGGTCCCGACGATCAGTTCAGTGGCAAATGGACGGCAATATAATAGTGTCACTGTTCAGTTGGCCGCCTCAGAGATCCCCGTGAAGTGAGGAAAGGGACGAATCGAAAAGTGCTGCAGATTGCAGGTTGTAAGGGGCTTTGGAAAAAGATGAAGATGAGGCGGATGGCCGTCATTGGTTTTCGGATCTATTTAATGGGGACAATGACTTCTTTTGTATGCCACCGTTGCACAGTGCACTGTGCATGCAAAGATGGACATGTCCAGATCGAGTCGGCTATTGATCCTGTTCATACTTTATATAGTCGGAAAAGCTTCCTACTAGTATACCCACTTACTCTACGAGTAACTGGTATAAAATTTGATAAAATTTCTAATAAATTTGAAAAAAAAAAATAATAAACAAGAGAGCAATGCTACAGGCGAGTTCCCCGACTATCAGATACCCGTTACTCAGCAAGTGGAAGTGCAAACGCGAAATTTTAACATTATCTGGATGATAAATTGCGAGAAAAAATTAATTTGAAAAAAAAACTTAAAAATTTTGATCGTGACAGTTTTGGGCGGCTTGTGGGTATGGCCAAAATGCTTATGACATATCGATAGAAATGAATGATAAACAAGAAAATGTTATCAAGTGTAGGTATGAGAGTTTTGGACGGTTTATGGGCGTAAGAGTGTGCGTGACCCAATGCTTTTGACATATCAATAGAAATTGGCAAGACAAATAAACAAAAAGAAAAAATTGAACATTTTTCCAAAGTATGGGCGTTCATACGAACAGACAGACGGACGGACAGATGGTCATGCCCAGATCGACTCGTCTAGTGATCCTGATCAAAAAAATATATATACATACATATGTATATTTTATACATACTTTTCAACCACTCTTATATACCCATTTCCTCTACAAGCAACTTGTATACGAAGTAGTCCTCCGCCGAAAATCGGGTCTTGCATAAATCTTGCTCAAGAATCCGAGCTCTGATACAAAAAACTGTTGTGATGTGCTTAACTCACATTCGAGATCTTCAATTAGCTATCAAAAGACCACGTTGGTAATCCAGGAATTTCAAAACGCAACCAAAAAGGCGATCGGTCGGCAGTCCCGTCCTGGATTTGCAAGCCGCCTTTCGCGGCTTTGTCGACAGAGGTATAGGGAGGACGAGGGCGGATGACAGTGGAAGCCTCCTACAACTGGCGGAGCGATCTTCAAACTCCATTACTCGCCGCTAATTAAGCCTACCGAGTCGCGTTCATCTGTTTCGTTTGGTCTTGGTCTTTAGACTTCAGTTTATTCAGCCGAAGCTTGAGATTTCACACAGATTCCGATTTCAGCAGCCCGAGCCCACAAAAAACATTGGCAATTAATTGTGAGTCCTTGGTTTGGACTGTAGCTGATAAGTGAAGTGGACTTCCAACACACACATTTGCAAGGACGCTCCTTTAGCTGGCTTCTGGGGAAACAGCTAAAGAAGTACTGGGCATAATTGAAGACGCGTAACTAAAGTCGTGTGAGTGCGGATACCTCTATTTTCCTTGTAGAGCTTATTGTTACATTACTATCCGGATAATCATCAAGGAAAATAATATTATTATTTTAGTTATGGCAAACAAAACAATTAAAACCGTTAGCAAAAGTTATATTTTTGAATCACCACATTTTGCAAGATTCAAGATATATTTTCCTAATTTAAAAATAATGTAAAATGATTGACTATAATTTTAAATAAAGTTTTTAAGTGGTATTAGACGTTTTTTTGTTCTTTTTTTAACGCTTTCATTTCGCAATATTGAATGACCTCTAAGATGTAGCTCTTTGGCTAGTCGTCCTGACCTAGCCGCTCGATTGGCCAATATAGGTTTCCCCTTCTAACCGAAAAACTGATCACCATCTAAGACAACCGGATTGGCTGAGTCCTCTGTTTCTCCTTCTTATGCCGAAAGACAATTGGCAATTGCCGACTTACTCGTATTTTGATTTCGAGTGTGTGATTCGAATGCGAAATAAGCAATTAGTTCTGACTGCGATCGCGGGACAAGCCGCCACTGGAATTTACTGCCTAATCAAGCGTTAAGATTTTAAATATGGCTTCGCTCAAGTTTCCCTTCTGTTTTTTCGCAGGCACCTTAAGTCGGCTCATTCCACGGAGAAGAGTGGTGAGGAGTGGTTTTCGTGCGATCAATGCGATTTCAGAGCCCGCATCAAGGGTCACCTCCGTCGGCATTCGTTGCGCCACTCGGGCCAGAAGCCCCACCAATGCCCCCACTGCGACTTCCAGTGCAGCACCATAGATAACCTACGTAAGCACATCATCAAGACGGGAAAGCATCCTGGAATGTTCATTTACCAATGCGTTAAGTGCTCCGATGAGGCAGCCAGCGAAATATTCAAGAGCAACAGCTACAAAGATTACCAGTACCACTTGGAGACTCACAAAGCTGGTTGAGAAAATATTTCAGGGAGCGCTTTACCGAAATATTTTTTTATAAATTTCAAAAATAATACATTCTATCACCGTTCTGATCAACTAATCAGCTCCGAAACGTAGTTTTAAGTTTATAACCTATATCCCGTACGTAGTACGTGGTATCCTTTCCATGACCTATTATATTAATTGATGTTGATACCAAAATATTAGTTTGAAAAAATAAAAAAATTAAATTAATTTATTCATGTTGAAAAAAATGACATTAATCTTTGGATTATGACACATTTCATTGTCATAACTCCCAGAAGAAATGTGACATTGCCCTTTTGGCGATATGATAAGAAGCTTACTTCAACCTAAACCTAACGAATCTCATTTACCCTGATATCACAGATATAATATTGATCTTTGTTTTACTCTACGAGTAATTCATATTATAATAGCATAATTTAATTCAATAGCAATAAAACCGTGAATTATTCAAAAAAATGTTTATCAAACCACCGAATCGTTTTATAGTTTTCTAATAATTTAATAAAAAAAACAAGAGAAAATGCTATAGTCAAGTTCCCTGACTATCAGATACCCGTTACTTAGCTAGTGGAACGACAAATTTCAAATTGCAAAGTTTTTGGGGAAATCGAGAGAAATTTACAAGACTAATAAAAATATTTAAAATTATCATATTAACATTTTTTATAAGTGTTTCAAAAATATGAAACAACTTTGGGATTGTCACTTATTCTTAACATTCAAGCTTTTATAGTTTTTAGGACAGACAGACAAATTGACTCAACTAGTGAACCTGGTCAAAAATATATATTACTCTCTATAAATGATGCGGCCTTTTAAAGATTTGCAGTTCCCGAGCTATTCTGAGAAAATTTGTATCCCTTAATAATCAGGATCACCTAGCCTATGCTTACCCTTTGAAGTACGAAATTGTATGGAAGTCGATACTATTGATAGATATTTTTCAATTTTACCCTTTAAAATCTAACAAATCTAACAATTTTGTTTTAAATTTTTGTTTATTGTTTGTCTATGTGTGATATCAATGTCGAATGCCTGAATTGTATTTTATTTTATGTAAGTAATATGGTTCTTCAATCGAGCCGCTGACTTTCCAGTTTTATCGTTATAAAGCATTATGATAGGAAATAAAGTTCTCGCAGTACTTTAGGGTAAATACAAATAAAAATTCTTTAATGATCAATCTTTTAGTGCAACCCGCACTAGAAGCGTCCTCTTATAAGGCATCAGATATTGAAGTACCGAATCCAAAGGTCTGTTTAATGCTATGCCAGTAGTATCGGTACCAGTTTGTCTTCATCCCATCATATTCAGGCGCTGGAATCCCGGTCTGCTTAAGCGACATCATAGTGCTGGATGACTGAAAGAAAAAAGCGTGGTATGTGGAGTTTTTCAATTAAAAACATTTTTTGTGATAGCACACTATTCCCACAAAATGAAGCTGAAGCCAGAATCGGAAACCTCAAAGTTAAAAAGAATGGTTTTTAAACTAAAATAGTAGCCAATCTTGGGATTTTAGGTCAGTACCTAAGAACCTTGAGTATGTTAAATATTTAATGCATATTTTGGATTCATTGGATACTTATTTCATTTGGATTTTTGTAAAATAGAGTGCTCATAAATCACGAATACGTCTCATAAACGGCATCGTTCAAATTTCTATGTGATTTTTAAAGTAAAACAAATTCTAAAATTAGTGGCACACTAGTATTTAAAAGATGACATTTTACGTTTTTAAACAATTTACGATCCAAGAATCCGCTTATATGTTATCAGCGTTTAAATATAGCAAAAAGAATACAAAAAAACATGAGAGCACGCTATAGGCGATTTAGTCGACTATCAGATACCCGGTACTCATCTAATAGGTGTACTATATTTTTTTAAAAAGAGACAGATATAGATGAGTAGGGCCTTGTGAACGAATTTAGTACTCCCTTTTTGTCGATAAATAAGAGGTATATGACGATATTCCTAACGGGCCTATAATTTTGATTTATTTAAAAACTTGTTAGTTAATTTTCTGCTCACTAAGCGAGTCGATATGTCCATGCCCGCTTGTCCGTCCGTCTGTCTGTCCGTATGAACACTGTGATTTCGGAAAATATAAAATCTAGAAAGTTGGGATTAAGCATGTACATAGATTCCGTTGAAGTGGACGACATTCAGAAAATTTAAAACCCTCTTACTGCTGAAGTAATAAATCTAGTGTCCGTTGTTCTGGTCACTTACAGATTCTTCCAGCTCTATGATAACGTTTGAGTAGTGACCAGATGACCAGTTTTTCAGACGCCAGCTTTGCTGTATTTTTTTTTCCGGGACGAGCTCTTCGAATTTCCCCAGCACATTGCCTCCGTAAAGAATGAATCTGCAACAGAAGCCAATAAAATAATTACCATAAAAGAAAAATTAATTCAAGTGTAATTAGCATTGCGCGAAAATTTAGCTCAATTGCAAAAAGTATGGTTATTCAAGCGATCCTGAAAATATGTTGAAATTAAAGAGTCGTGAAGAAACTCACTCGCCACCGCGCACAGCATCGACTTTGGCAGGTGCCCTCGTAAAGGCGGTGACCATCTCCGGCCTTGTGAGGGCTTTGTAAAGGTCGTTGGCGCTGCAGTGGAATTCCTCGGTCATTGAAAGAGTGCGAACGTCCAGCTTACAGCCGATGCCAGAGATGTTGAGTCTAGGAGCCACCACCGAGATGTTTGAAGCAATATTTTGGCCTGCATTACGGGTATTGTTGGCATCCTTAAAGTTCGCAACAGGATTTTTCACTCCGGCATCGTCGCCTTTCTTTGGTAGGATCAGGTTCTTGGAGTACTCCTCCTTTAACTCGCGGATGTATGAGGCCAGCTGCTGCCGCACGCGGTCTCGTCCCACGTTGTACATGAACTGTTTCAGGGTCTCCGACTCGTCGTTCGACTCATCGATTGTCACCGTGATCTCCACGTCCGCTAGTTCGTTCTCCTCGGAGAGATTGGGAATGGTCAACTTGCCCTTGTGGCTCAGCTTGCTGTTCTTGAGGAGCTTTCCGGACCACTTTAGCACCAGCTCCCATTCGTAGAAAAATATGAGCTTGCCCTTGCGATTGTTCACAGTGGCCTCCCCGGAGCACTGGTCCACGGAGTCCACTGCGCACTCAATGTCGCTGTGCCCTGCGTTTTGGAAAGTTTTCTTTTAGGTTAGGATATATATATGTTGTACTACGACTACAAATTCTTATAAACTCGCCTATTTTGAAACCCTGAAAAAGCTGATGTAGGCGGTCCTTGGACCATGGCGTAGCGTTTTTTTCCGTCCAGTGCCAGTTGTTCACGTTGGTGGCGTCGGGCCGTTCTTCCACAATCCAGCGCGGATCTCCTTCTCCCCACTTGGCCATCGCTTTCTTACTGTTAACTGTTTTCGATTGTATGAAAAGCTGGAAGATGTGGGAGAAATTTTAATCCGGCAGTCTTTGATTTAACTAACTCCGACAATTCCAATGGACAGCTAGTGGAATTTTCTAGAATGCTGCGGTTCAAAATAGGGATGTAAAAAATTATCGATGCTAGTGCACACATATGTTGGCAGCGTTGCCACCAAGTCTAAAATTATTGTGCCGTTAAACAAACAAAATGATGTGTAAATTTGTATTTCCTTGACGATATTTTGAATGAAGTTATGACCAAAAACGTATTCGTCCAATGAATTTTTTTAAAGCTTTAAATAGACAGTAAGCATTGGTGATATTTGTAGGGTAGAGTTTGCCAATAAAATCAAATTTTATTCTTTTATAAAAATGTTATATTTTTGATGAATTCCCAGAACTTTGTATACTATTCGTTATTTGCTATCATTTTTTCTAAGCTTACATTTATATTCTACCAATCAAAATATACCACAAAGCACACAGTAATAAAAAATTCTCATGAGGTTAAATGTGTAGAAGGACGCGTTTCCTACCCTTTAATGAATATGTAAATTTACTTGCCAAGCCAATAATGTCTGCCATTTTTTTCCCTTTTTACGATTACACGTGGAACAATTTAATATAAAAAAATGGATGCAAACAAAACTATTTTACATGTTTCAAGCTTTCTTGAAATAGATAAAAAAATAGACGATTTTTAACGTCTCGTTGTAAGCAAATGAATAACACTTTTTTGTGATTTTACAGCATTATAAGCTCTCTAGTTAGGCTAATGTAAAACGTGAAAGATTCAGTGCTGCAATCAGGTTTTTTCAAAAGCTGCCACACCGAGCTCGCGTAACACTCAGCTTAAGTCAGTATGCACTTGATACCTTTTAGCAATATTCTGTTTCTAACTCAACCGATAGCTAAAACTCGCACATCTCTAGTGGAGAGCTGAAAGAAAATGGCGATACAATTTTTTAGATGTTGATTTGTTTATTATCCGCTCGTCTAAGACTCGTCAATAAAAAGCCCTCATAATTAGCCAACTGCTGCTGAAATATGTACAACTAGAGTGTGTGTCGTGCGCGCGACAGTGTGTGTATTAGCTCAGTAGCTCCGCGATGATTAGCGCAATGGACAATTTCGACAACAGATCGTACGGTGCCATTTCAAAGGGGCGCAGTGAATTCTCAATGCCAGGTAAACAGCAGATATTTTCGCTTCCCAGGAGGATACTGCGCATCATATACAGAATACGTATCTTTGAATAGATGCTAATTTTTTTGAGTTCACAAATGAGGATACCCACAGCTAAAAAATAAGAGAAGCAACAAGCCATATTCGTACGTGTGCTAGCTGCAGTGTCAGTGTATGTGTTTTAATTTTATGGCCTTCAGTATAATTTAGTCCGAAGAGCTTTGGATACGCTAATAATACAATTTGCACATTAAGCTATCTATTGGGGTTTTCTTAATTAAGGGAAATGAGCAACAAACGAAAATTATTTATTTATTGACTAGCTTGTGACGTAGCCCACAGATGCTGTCTTTAGGTGTGTCTGCATGGAATGCTGTTCTACTATTTTCGCTTTTTACTGTTGCTACGTTACAATTTACAAAATAGCTGAATTTTATAAATTGATTTGCCTCACGTTCTTGCAGAACTTACACAGGAGCAGCAAAAACTTCTGATTGAGCTGCGCCGCAAGAAGCAGGAACTTTTACTAGAAATACAGGTAAGTTTTTATATTAATAAATTTTATTATATATACAGCAGCTATTGGATTGACTGTGCGAGTCACTTCATGATATCGACTTGATTGGCTGCGAACCACTCTTGGCGAGTTTACTTGTATGCTTTGTTTAATTTTCCTGTTGGAACGTCCAAGCAAGTGGCATGTCCTCGGAGGTATATGGAAGCATCACGTCGTTTAAAATTTTGACATATGTATAAATAAAGGTCCCTGATGTTTTTGACCCAATACACTGGTCCAACTCCATATCACGAAAAACTCGCCCAAATCATAATCGATGAACCACCGTGCTTAACAGTTCTTAAGGTATATTTCGCAAAATAAGCACATGGTCTAAGAAATTAGCGAGAACCATGGCCTCCAAACAAAACTATCTTGGACTCATCCGACCACCAAATATTCCTCCACTTCTCAAAAGGCCAATTCAAGTGGTCTCTTGCAAGTTTCAAACGTTTGGCTGCATGTTTTTTTGTTAGTAAAGGCACATTTTTTGGACTTCTATAAATGAGGTTTTTATCTCTGAGACGTCTTCTTATTGTTTCCAAACCAACATTACGATTACAAGTTTTATTAAGTGCTGCAGCAGACGCGAAAGGCTCGATTCTTGCCTGTCTTGCTAAGCGATCTACTGACCTTTTGGTCAATAACTAAGGTCGACCACGCATTTCATTTGCTGGTTCATATCTGATAGCATTTCTAATCATAGTAGAAGGGCACCTTCGACATAAGTCCTTCCAGTAGAAATCAGTTTTTTAATGAGTTCCCTACTCTCGGCAGAGCACTGTTTGCCACGCTCCCTGGACTCGGTACTTAATATCAATAAGAGTCTAATAATGGAGGGAACTCTTAAAAAACACGCAAGAGTATTGTAAAATACCAAAAACCTGGCCAAAAAGCGATTAAATTTAATTATTCTTGTCAATTTATCTGGCACTACTATTATTTTGACTGGGTCAAACTAGTGAATCCTTGCAATTAAAGGCGAAAAAGAATGTAAAACAAGAAGAGAACCGAACAAAATTTTACATTCTTAGAGAATAGAGAATTACAGTTATTTGTGTGAAAAAATTATTCAAATATGTAAAGGAATAGGGAAATAATGTGTAGCTTCACCGGCACTACTATTATTTTGACCGCAACTGTATATATTTTATTATATATGTATTTTATTATATATATATTTTATTATATATATATTATTCTATTATATAATTATTATTATTATAATTATTATTTTATATAAATATTATATTATTACCAGTTTAGCTATTTTTCTTCTAGACCTGGTTGTGTTTTAAAGATTTGTAATATGGCGGCTTTTGGAAATTTTACCTATTTTAAGTACTCTTTACTCTAACTTAAGTTTCTTATATCGAGCTATTTTGCATAATTTAAAGGGTACCGTTTGCATATGCTCATACAATATTTCGTAAGCGTTAGTTGTTCTGAATTGGGGGAAATAGTTGTTTTAGTTGCCTAATACTTAAACGTGCGTTGCTGTATATCTATTATAAGAGAATCATAAGGGCTATACAGCTTAGTCTCATTTTGAAGAAAATCCGCCTAAAATCCATTGAAGAGCATATATAGATGTTTCCATATGAAAATGGATTTTCAACGACATACAGCACAAGTCTTTAGCCCAAGAAGTGTTTAGAAGTTATAGGTGTAGGAAATGTAAAGCTGTTTTCCCGATTAACTAGTGAGGTTTTCCAAAAGTGGTTGATCTAGGGCTTATCATGCTATCCTGATATGCAGATAACAAATTATGATTTAAAAAAACGTTTTCTTCCAGGCAGACAAATCAAAAAAACAACCATTTGAAAAATTTTCAAAATCTTGTTTTGGGAATGGCTTTTGAACGGAGCGTCGGGTTTTAACAAAGAAGTCATTAATTTTTAACAAGAAATGTTTTATATATTTGTTGTGGGTGATTTACCCCACACCAGACCCATTACAAATAACTTGCCTTTGGACAGCAGTGATAATTTTAGTAGTATATTGAAAGTTTTGTCAAGACAAAATTTCAATTACCAAATCTACTGATTTTCTGTTTTTCAAAAATACTGTATATATCTTGCACAGCTGTACGATAAAAATTTAAAGAAGCTCACAATGTTCAAACATTGTCGAAACAGTCGAAACAAACAATCCTTATATCCTGACCCTCTGGAATTCGTTCATGCCCCGATGTTCCTGAATGATGTTAAACTATTTTACTGAGATAATATGTTGTTAACGTACAAAGTAAAAATAAAATTACAATTTAATAATGTACAAAGTAATATACAAAATATTGTTGCTGATTCCCTCAAAGTTTCCGTTGCTACACCATTTGGTTTTCTTTAACTCCTAAATATCGCGCTTTATTATTTCTACCTTCATATCTCCATTTGACACTGCGTCCCTAACCTTTCAATCTTCTGTTCCGACTACATGAAATAATTATGCTTTTTACCGTAGCGCAAATTAGTGAGGACCTTCCTATTTATTCTGATCTGAATATGCGATTTATTTTGTTGGCAATTAGACGAGCTTAGCATTCGGGTTAAGTTGGGTCAAGTTTTTTTGGGTGCTTTGTAGTTTGATTTTGTTTGCGTTAGCTGACGTTGCAAAAGTCCAAGCGGAAAGAAAAAAAAATATTTTTGGTTTTTACATCAATATATTTTATATCAATATACTCACAGCTTATTTCAACCACCGTCTATCTGAAACTTAAACGGTCTGTAAAAGCTGAACTATACATTTTATCAAAAAAATTTATACGCAACATATTTTTTGTATGTTTCAAGATATCATTTAGTAACTTATTTTACTTTTAAATATTTTTGTAGGATTTTTTTTTTAGAATTAATAATGAAAAGGTACCTCAAAACAATGCAACAGCTTATTTCAACCAGCTTGTAATATTATTATATGTTCTTATGCTTAAAACTATTATTTTTTTAATTGTTTGTGTGACCTCCCTTGTTGTCAACAATCATTTTAAGCCTTTTCGGCATCGAATCCACTAATTTTTGGGTAGTTCTGGGGTGATTTTAGCACATTCCTCTACCATAGCTACTTTTAAGGTTAAAATCACATTTCTTTGTATTGTTATTAATAATCGTAGATTAAAAGGGTATACTAAATTCGTTGAAAAGTATGTAACAGGTAAAAGAAATCGTTTCAGACCATATAAAGTGTATATTCTTGATCAGGATAAATAGCAGAGTCGATCTAGCAATGCCCGTCTGTCTGCCCGTCCCTATGAACGTCGTGATCTCAGGAACTATAAAAGCTAAAAATCTAGAAAAAAGCTAGATTGCCATTCAGATTTCAGAGACATAGACGCAAACGTTAAGTGATGATGCCCCAATCGTGGCCAACCTTTTCAAAGATGTTTTAATATTTATTTATTTTTTTGATAGTCTTGTAAATTTCTATTGAAAAAAACTTATTGCCAAGCCCATTCTAACGCCCACGGACATAAGATCCCCTATGGGGGTATCTGTGAATTCTTTCAGCCAAACTGATTTTAAGTATGCATGATCTAGGATATTTGGACTGACAATATTGTTTTTCGCCAGTGTTACAGCAAACATTAAATTCTGTAACTCCATCATTAATATTCTATTCCTAGCCAGCAGTGTCTCATATAAATGGCCGGTGTCAATTTGTGTATTTTTATGTGTTTGCAGGATTTGATTTACAGTTGTTGTTAATTGGTTGATTCGACTTTGTATTCTAGTATTAATTTTGATTTGCCTATTGTTCGACTGTGTCAACTGCCACTCAGTGAACCTAATTCTTTCTAGATCGCCGGCATCCGGCGTCCCCGCTACTACCTTTAGCATTGAGCCCAGAAAATCTAAACTCCATGCGATTCTGTGGTGGACTTTTAACGAATCCAGCGTGTCCCGAAGGTGCGAGGTATCCACCTCTAGCAATTTCCTCATATGAGATTGTGGAAACATCTCGTTCATGCTGCTTGTTTCTTCTATTACGCGCATGTATTCCGAAAGATTTGCCGAGTGGGTCACATACGCGAGCTCCTCCCACACCAGGATCTCTCCATCTATGATGGGGATATACCTTGTTTGTGAATAGTTAGTGATGTGCGCTGACACCAATGTCAGTGAGAGGAGGACGAAAATTCTGCACCTGTGTAAACGTGTTTTTTTAGACGCTTTTTCTTGTTCGCTGAGGTTTAACCCATCACCAATTGATTTTATCCTAAAACTAAAACATCGTGCCTTTGGCAACGGACTTAATGTCTACTAAATGGAAGTTTGCCAAACGGCTGATGATAGGTAGTAATAATAAAAAATTTAAAATTAAGCGAGAGAGTCATTTTAAGTTGTCTTTGTGGACCACCCTCCCTTCAATGAGGACCGTGGTCCCCAGGTCTGCTTGTATTGCTTTTTCCTCACACAAGGGAGTGAGTTTATTGCCAAGCCTTCTATTATTTTTGACCAAAACCTTTTCGACCACTTCGAAGACTCTGTTTTGTCGAGAAGCGTTCTCTCTATACCTTAGCGCGTCTTGGGCACTCTTAATTTTGTCAGCAATCCGTTCTTGTGTGTCGTCCGTGCATTCTTGTATTGCGTCGACTGGCCTCTTATCGATGACCGAATGGATTGATTTGTTATATCTGGTAGTGGCTAACAAGATTATTTCCACAGTATCACTTATGCCCTTGTCAATTTTTAGGCACCTGGCGAGCTCTAGTAGAGTGCTGTGAAAACGTTCCACTTGCCCGTTTGAGACACTGTGAAGGGGTGTCGCATTCGTGATGCTGACGCCAAAATGGTTGTCTAGCATGGCCGAGATCGTTTGCGATTTTAACGATGGCTCGTTGTCGCAGTAAATCACTTTGGCCTTTGGGAAGAAATTCATGACCTGTAACAAGGCCGGTTTCAAATCCTCAATTGTTCGGCTCATGCTGTACGACGGCGAATTTCGAAAACTTGTCAATGCAAGTGAGAAAATATTTTTTATCCGTTGAGAAAATGTCTATGTGTAACATTTCTCCTACATGAGAGGGAATCGGTGATTCGCCAATCTCTTGAATCTTCGGATGTCTATCATATTTAGCTTTCGCGCATGTTTTGCAGTTTTGGACAATTTCATTGGCCAGTTTGGCTATATTTGGGATGTAGTACTCTGTAACACGGTTTTTGCAGTGCCAGAATTTTGTGGTCGGGAATCTCCGGACTAAGTCGTCCTGCACCGTTGCTAGCGTGTCCCCTTGGGGACTATTGTATCCGCAAGGTCATTGAGTAATGACTCCTTGTCGGTGAAGTTGATCGCATATAGTTTCTTATTTTTAAAGAGAACGAAAGAGCGTTTTAGCGGAAAGCGGGCCTCTTCTAGAATTAGTTGGTTCTGGAAGCAATTTAGGGGCTTATCCGTTGTTTCTATGGTGTGAGTGAGGGAAATCTCACTGTGAATGGTCGCATCGCATGATTCTGCGTCCTGCTCTTCTATGGCATTAATTTGCTGCCTTCGCACCCGTTTCCTCGATGCGACCCTTCCACCTTTTAATTTTCGCGTTAGGGTTAGAATCTGATACCGAGAATGACAATGGCTGATGGTCTTTCACCGCATATAAATAGTGTCGCAGCTTGGCCAACGCCCAAACGATGGCTAATAATTCCCTTTCATTTGTGGCGTAGTTCATTTCCCTATCCTTTAATGTCCTCGAGATCATTGTAATAGGACGGTTCTCTTGTGAAAGCACTGCTCCAATACCGTAGGCTGAAGCATCCGTCGTTAGATGGAATGGCTTCTTGTAATCCGGGTATCTGAGCATAACATCTTCGGATGCCAAACTGCAGTTTTTCGAAATTTTTTTGCGCCTCATTGAATTGTACCTGTATGTGTCGCGATCTATGTCTGCTTACACTTCCATTTTCGCCCTTTAAGATGTCCGAAATAGGCCTTGCTAAGGCTGCAAAGTCCTTAATAAAACATCTGTAATAGCTCGCGAGACCTAGGAATGATCTAACCTCAAATACTGTTTTTGGTTCGGGGAACTCTTTTATGGCCCTGACCTTTTCTGGGTCGGTGGTAGTGCCATCACTGGTGACTATAACGCCAAGAAAGCTTACGGTTTTTTTTAAAAAAACTTGACTTTCTTACTGAGACTCTCATATTTGCATCGCTTATGGTTTTTAAAACCCAATCCACGCGCTTGACATGAGCATTCTCATTTTCTGAGAAGATTATTACATCATCGACGTATACATAGCAAGTCTTGCCGATTTGCTCTCTGAGAATGTCATCAATGGCTCTCTGGAAGATGCTGGCAGCATTTCTCAAGCCAAAGGGAAGCCTCTTGAATTCGTACTTCCCTCCGTTTACGAAGAGGAAGTTTTTTCGCGGTCATTTTCCGCTAAGACGATCTGGTGATACCCGGACTTGAGGTCCAGTGTCGTAAAGAATTTGGCCTTGCCCAAGTTGCCCAGTATCATGGAGATATCTGGCATCGGGTATTTGTCTGGGTTAGTTCTTTCGTTTAGCTTACGAAAGTCCATGACTAATCGTCTATTTTGATTGCCGACCTCGTCGGTTCCTTTTTTATCAACCACCCATATTGGGTTGTTATAAGGAGACACTGACTTCTGAATTATACCATTTTTAAGCTGGTCTTGGATTTCGTTGTTGACGAAATCTGCTGCCCCCGTGGGGTATGGATATAATTTGGCGTAAATGGGCTGTTCGCTAGTGGTCCTAATCGTGGGCACTACCGATGTGTTATATGGAAGGGCCTCGTTGGGATCTGCGAAGGCGTTTTTTCGGCTCTTTATCATCCCCAGAAATGCCTTCTTCACCAAAGGTGGTGCATCTGCGCACTCCACGCTAGTGAAGTTGACGTCAGTGCATTTATGGAATGAAATCTTCTCAACTTCCTTACCCCATTTGAGTTGGGTGGAAGCGAGGCAAAGTGATGCACCGGCCTGTGTTAACAGATCGGCCCCGATTATCCCGTCGAATACTGTAAAATCTGGTAGAATGAAAAAAGTCGCTCTCAAATTAAAAATCGAGACGAAGCATTTTTTTGTAACAGTGGTGGCGCCGTGAATTGAGTGAATGTCCTGTTCAATAACATGCATTGGACGCTTGTCACTGTAAGTAAAATCGAGCCGATTTACAATAGCATCGAAATTCAGTACAGTGCCAAAGGAGGATAAAACGTTATCGGCCGCGCCCCTAACTTTGTTCCTAATAATTGTCACTGCCTCGTAATGGCGAGAGGTGCCGTTGAAATTTTTAAATATGCGATACGCAGCAATCGCCGCATGTCGCCACGAAACATATACTTAACAAATACTTAACGGCGTCTAAAGTCACGCTACATGGAGAATTATTAGTTATATCTATGGGTTCGTAGGTTCTAATTACGGGGCCACGGCTGAGGTAGACGCAACATGTGTTGTTGTTGAATTTTCTGACGCATTTCATTTTGTGCGAGTTCGTTTTTGGAAGCCTCGTCCGCAAAGTATTGGCCACAATTGCCTGTATTACAGCTTTGAGCTGTCCTGGGTCTATCGCCATTGCAGGGGGATTCGCAGTTACACGTCTTAGAGAGGAAGCTTGATTTTCGCTATCAGACTCTGAGTCTGTGCGAATATGGGCTGCATGAGCAGTCGATTCGCTAGGATATGCAAAAGCTGCCTGTGTGGATAGCATTTGAGCAAAGACAAACAGACAATAAATAAAGGCAAAGGCTGCAGCGTCGAATGTCGCGCTTGAATCGAATGGAAACATAAAACAACAATAATAAATGAAAAGCGAACGTATGCGCTGTTATAAAAAATAATTACATATATGATTGTTTATATTCACATTAATATGAGACCGTTTCTTAGTGTATCTGCTGAATTAATATATTAATTTTATTTTTGTTCACAATAATTTCTGTTGAAAATATATTTTTTTATTGTTGAAAATACTTTCTGTTGAAATTAATTTCTTTCACTGTAACACTGGCGTTGTTTAACAATTTTTTTTCGGTGTGTGTGTTATTTTTATCACTAATTCCCTTCACTTTTCCCGCGCCGCTGTCTTTTGCTTTGCCGCAAATTTGGAAGCTGTGCGGCGGTGTTGGTGATGGTGGTGGTGGTTGGTGGTTTTTACCACTAGTTGAGCGCCAATTATTTAATGATGTATCGCACCGCCTTGCGATGTTGTCATCCGTCAGGATTCTTCCAGAGGTGAAGGGCTTCCTTCGCTGGTTGCTCCGGAGGATCCGGGGAGCAGGAGAAGATTAGTATTTACTTTGAGAGGAACTTTTCTCTTTTAACTGCCAGCCTTGTGGTCTGGCAGAGTAATTAATAAAAATGTGTTTTACGACGCTTTAGTCGGAGTTGACGAGCTGCCGCTCTTTATTCCGGTAAAGGCAAATTCAAACTGAAGCTTAAAGTGATTCTTAAAGCTAACAAAGACTCGCAGCGGCCACGCAAATATGCTGTGTTTGCCAGCACTTTGACATTTTGATATTATGTTCCATACACAGAGCCAACTGTTCTAGTTTGTTGGCTTGTGTTAACTTGTATGTACATATGTATATGCAAGACACTAGAATAATAAGATGCGTAACGCCATACGATTTTTTTGCACACGATTTTTTCGGCCTGCTCTAGAGCTGTCTCCAGGCTCTCTTGAATTTTTGTTCAAGGGTCAAAGAGAGAGCGCTCTAGAGCCAGCAGCTCTCTTGTACGCATACAGCGAGAGCCGAGCACTGTATGTGTGCACACGTATGCTCATATATTGTAAATTTGACAAAATAAGCCCTTCACTTCAGAAGTTTATGGATTTTCAATCTATATTATTTGTGCTCTGTCAATCGAGTACAAAGTACTCGTAAGTAAAAAGTGAAAACTCTAATTTTGCATTGCCTTAACATGATAATTATTTAATTACATCATAGAAATAATAATAGGTGAATAAATGAATACTAGAAAATATGTCGTTAGAGTATTCAGCTTACGGCGTGGAAAATTTAATTGATCTTAGTGATTCTTAGGTGCTCTGGTCCTGCCTCAAGAATTCAATTTTGCAATGCACAGGTTGCATATGATGTTTTTTAACTATTTAGTATATTTATTAGTACAAATTATTAGTAAACAAGTAAAAAAAATATGCATACTTCTGTAAATGATCAATTTTCAGTATTTGAAATGCAAATATTATTTTGTTGACTACATTACAGATAATTAATAATTAAAATATTCATATGTAAACGGTAGCTAATTCGATCGCCGATTTTAACTAAATAATATTAAACCAACTTCTTAAAAAGTTCACGGCATCAACTTTTAAATAATATTTTATTAGCTCATATTACAACGAAATTGACCAAAACATTAATCAAATTCGTTTCTTAGATCAAAATTGATTTCGGACCGAAAATTGTTTTCTAGCACAACTATGCACACATGCACACTTTTTTGTTTACTGTTTTCACTCACACAAGCAAGTGAATTCTATTTTTAGATTTTTATGCTCTCAATTTTACGCGAGCGGGAAGAGAGCAATTATTGCCGCCACCAAAAAAGTGGCTGCATAGTACAAAACCAATGTATGGCCGTTACGCATCTTATTATTCTAGTGTCTTTGGTATATGTGTATAGCTAGGTTTTAGGTTCATTTGTTTATCCGACTATTACGAGCAACAATATGGTATAATAACAGAACAATAATACTATCTATTTCACTTGCCAGGGTGCCATTAAAAACCTTTTCGCTCCGATTTTGCTGTAATCTCAAACCACCGCTTTCTGCATCGATTATTTGGTTTAAATCAAAACGTTAGAGTGGGCGTGGAAACAAACTTGCGCTGCGTCTATGTCTTGGGAAGCTGCATGCTTTATCTCAACATTGTAGCTTTTGTAGTTTCTGAGATCGAGGCGTTTATACGGACATGGCCAGATCGACTCGACTATTGATCCTGATGAAGAATATGTATATATATAATTCGGAAACGTTTCCTTCTGCCTGTTACATACTTTTCAACCAATCTAGTATACCCTTTTACTCTATGAGTAACGGGTATAAAAATATTGGACCGAATAAAAATTAAACATTTTTCGGACCTTTGGGCGTTTTCGTATTCGGCAGATTGTAAAAGTTACGTAATGAACGTTATGACACAAGCTTGCACAGCGTAGGCGTCACTAGAATCTGTTTGTCTAATCTCAACTTCCTAGTTTGTATAGTTCCCGAGATATCGTATCTTTTCTTGCACATTATTTTCTGAAACGTATAACTTATAAAAGTTGTTAAGCAAAATGGAATCCATTCTATTCATGGAAGGTAT
Organism: Drosophila orena; assembly: GCA_005876975.1. NCBI lineage: Eukaryota > Metazoa > Arthropoda > Insecta > Diptera > Drosophilidae > Drosophila > Drosophila orena. The sequence goes on from VCKV01000315.1 coordinate 375,154, forward strand.
CAAACCCTTGCAGTCTAGTCCGAAAAGGCTAAAAATATAATCCTCGGATTTTTGTGGGGCTCTAAAATTTTTTACCGAATCGTTCCTTAAAATTCTCCTATTTTACTCGTAATTTTTGTGGCACCCCTGGTTAATTGATTTTACGTCTTTTATAAAATGTACTGTTGTATGTGAAAAATATTTTTTAAACTAAGAGTACGCCAATCGTGCTCTTTTATGCTCTTACAGCCACTTGTGAGCGTTGTGCCAGTGGGCCAGTGAGCTGTGTGCCATTCTGATCTGCCCTCGGTACAGGGAATACTCTCGCAGTCTCAGTCTGAGAGCCCTCGCAAAATGTCGAGGTGACGGATACGGAATCGTCGGAGTGCGCGGCCTTTTAAACAGAACCTGAATATTAATTTCTTTACTCTTTTCGTTCGCATTCTTTTCATTTCTCGAGTGGCAACAATTTTATGAATCACACATACAAAAAGTGGAATGAAAAATATATTTTAGCACGCAACTTCTGTTGTGTTGAAATTCCAAGCTTTGCTGCAAAATAATCTAATATTAATATTTATTTCGTTGGCCTGTGTACTAAATAAGTTAGCTTATATGGAAAAGCTATAAGCTAGCAGATAAAAGTGTTATCTTATCTTATTGTGTGTGCCGATAGAAGAAAAAATACGTATTTTCACCCAGGAGACGCTTCGCAGCGCAGATTGCAAAAATTTCAGTCTGCCATTTGAATCATCGGAATTTTCAATGTAAACATGTATTAAAAATTTCTGCTTTTTATCTTGTCCAAGCAATTTACAAGTACAAACAATGTGCGTCACTTAATACTCATGATATTAAAAATAAATTTGTATGTTCAAGTGTCCGCTACACAACCAGACACATACTAATATATTTTGATTTTCTCACTGTACATGTGTTGACAAAATAAAGCTGCAATTCGTGATGTCGCTACTATGTAATTTATCTGTACATACTGCTCGTTTTCTTCGCTGCTTTGAGTCCAACTGGTTTCTCCAAAATCCACGTTCTCGTCTGATTTTTGGTGTAGCCAAAATGTTTTTTCTTATCAATTAGCATTAAAATGAGAAAAAAATGACGGTATTGGACGGTTTTTGGGCGTTAGGGTGGGCGCGAGCTAACTTTAAATAATTCAAAAGCTGACAAAAGTGGAAAGTCTAGTTCCTCCACTATCAGATAACCGTAACTCAGCTAGTGGGTGTGCGAACGAGAAATTTCAACAAAATTTTGGCCGGTTTGTAGGCATTACAGTAGGCAAGACATTTTTTAAAAGTGGTGGGCGGTTTGTGGGCGTTAGAGTAGGCGTGTGAAAAAAATTGTTGGCATACCAATACAAAGTGGCAAGCCAAATAAAAAATAAAAAAACACACATTTTTTAATATTGTGGCCGTGGCAGTCTTGGACGGTTTGCGGTCGTTAGAGCGGGCGTGACAACATCATTTAACAAACGTGCACTGTGTCCATTTCTCTGGAATCTGCATGCTTAATCTCCACTTTCTAGCTTTATACTTTATAAGAAACACTTCCTTTTACCTGTTTTTACCAATTTTAAACGAATCTAGTATACTCTTTTGCTTTCCCCCCGTCTGTTCATATGAACGCTTCGATCTCAGGAACTACAAAAGCTAGAATGTTGAGATTAAGTATGCAGACATCGAAATAGCGCACGTTTGTTTCTAAATGTTGCCACGCCCACTCTAACGCCCGCAAACCGCACAAAACTGCCACGCCCACAATTTTGAAAATGTAATATTTTTTCATTTTTTTATATATCTTGTAAATTTCTATAAGTTTGCCAAATAACTTATTGTTACCCTCACAAACCTCCTAAAACTGTCACGACCACACTTGTGAAAAATTTAATATTTTTTACACCTTCTTTTCTTGTTTTTTTTTTATAAAGTATTTTAATGCGAGCCTGCCAACGAAGCATGCCAAAAATACTCAGACCGACCGGTCAGAAAAAGGGAATTGTGACGTTGTAAGTCCCCTGGGGTTGCTCTCGTTGATGGTGCCAAGAATGAAAATGGCGCGCGCTGTGCGAGCTTGTGTCTATTTCGGGCTATTGTACAGTACTCAGCCTGTTTTATTCCTGCAGTTTTTTTGCACTTCTAACTTAAAATAGTCGGGAGGCTAAATTGTGCGGACATTGAACTTTGAGTGTTAGAAGGATTAGAAGGAAAACCAAAAATCAATAATTTCCACTGGAATTACACTGGTTGACACTAGAATTATGCTACCGTGTAACAACAGTACAGACATGGCTAACTCCCAGGGCAAAATTTTGCGAAATCATTGGTATGCTTAATCGCCAATCTTATCTTCGTTTTTATAATAGGAACTAAATATTTTGTTTATGCAGGGGACTGCAGGAAGTCCGTAATAAAAAGCTTTCTTGGTTTATACTCTTATATACACGTATGTAAGAATAGGAACATTCTAAAACGTGCTGTAAATGCTATATTTTAAGGAAACTGTTTAGAATGAAAAGTGAAGTGGTCAAAAGTATTTCCTCGCGATGTATTTTATTTTATTTTAGCTATCAATATGTATAAAAATTTTAAGAGTGGATTGCTATGTTAAAAATTATAATAATATTATTAACATATCAGAACGATGCCATTAAAGAATTGTATTTGTAGATGCGTATGTATGCAAAGTTTGTGGCATGTTAGTGTACAAATTAAAGATTTTATGGATTTGTGTGGGACTGGACCCTGGGCCTTTAAACCTTTATTTTTAAAACTTTATTATTTTCTTTGTTTTGCTGAAGCTGGCATCAAAACTTAGCACAATTTACATCATGATGTGAATGCAACGGCAAAAATATTTGGAATCCGTTTTTACAGTTTCGATTTCCCGCTTAACCTTCGACAAACCGCACAAAACTGCAACTTTTTAATTTTTATACCCGTTACACGTAGAGTAAAAGTTATACTAGATTAGTTGCAAAGTATTTAACAGGCAGAAGGAAACGTTTCTGACCATAAAAAGTATATACTTCCTTATTCTGGATCAGGATCAATAGCTGAGTCGATCTGGCTAAGTCCGTCTGCCCGTCCGTCTGTCCGTATGAACGCCTCCATCTCAGTAATTACAAAAGCTAGCTAGTTGAGATTAAGCATCCAGCTTCCAGAAACATACAGTTGCGGTAACAATAATAGCACCATAGGCACATTTCGTGTTTGTCCCATCGTTTCTGTATTTTCTGACACTTTTTCATCATTTTACTCACTAAACTTAAATACTACAATGATTTTCAATCGAAATAACAAAATTATTAACAGATCTAATGGATATTTTAAAAATAATTGGCAAAACAAAAAAAAAACCTTCAAATTTAGGCGGTAACAAAAATAGCACTGTTTCTCGTAGTTTGCTAAAACTAAATAAAAAAATAAAAAAAAAATTCAGCAAATGGATTATATTTTAAGAACTATGTTTAAAGAATCTTATTATTTGGTTGCGTGACCTTTGTTGGCGATGACAGCTGCGCATCGTCTTGGCATGGAGTCCACCAAGTCCTGGCACCGTATTTGAGGAATTTTGCTCCATGCATCCTTGACCACACCCCAAAGTTCCTCGTTATTATTGGGTTTGGCTTCAGAAACCTTTTTACCTTTTCACGTCCACCCAAAGGTTTTCGATTGGATTCAAGTCGGGTGACTGAGCAGGCCATTTCATTACTCGGATCGATTTCTGATCAAACCACTTTCGAGCTTTCTTGCTCGTGTATTTTGGGTCCTTATCTTGTTGAAATGTCCAAACCAACGGCATTTCATCCTCGGCATATGGCAGTATCACATTTTCCAGGATATCTGTGTAAATGTGCTGATCCATGATGCCTTGAATCCAATGGATCGGACCTACTCCATAGTATGAAAATCAAGCCCATACCATGAAGTGAGGATTATATTCAGTTCGTAGTGGACGCCGAACATAAGACCGAGAGCCTTTATCACCAAACAACACAATTTTGTTCTCATCTGACCACAAAATGTTGCGCCACTTCTCCACAGGCCAATCCTTGTGTATCTTGGCGTATTCCATTCGCTTTGCCCCATGCTTCACAGTCAAAAGCGGGACTTTTCTGGGTCTGCACGCATTAAGGTTGTTTTGTCTTAAGCGTTTGCGTACTGTTTCCACGCTTGCAGCTATCTGAAGCTCCTTCTTCAGTTCCGTCGCCGGCTTAAAATGCTCCTTCTTACTTGGCCGAACCAAGCGCTTGATCTCCACGTTGGACATTGAGGGCTTTCTTCCACGTGTTTCGTTCTTTTCGACAAACAGCAGTGCGTTGCGGATCATTTCAGCGTAAGTTTTACCTTCAGAGATCATGTTTTTAATCAAATTTCTTTTTTCGACGGTACAATGCTTTCCGCGACCCATGACAAGAGAATTTTTGGTCTTAGTTTGGAACAAATTCAATTAAAACCTTTAATGCAACTCCTTTTTTCAAAATTTGTCGAAAAAAAAACCCAAACCAATCACTCCTATTAATTTTATTCAGCAAATACGTGCTATTTTTGTTACCGCCCCATTTCACGCGCTTTTGCAGCAAGTGCCCAAAAACAAAAAGAACCGTTACATTGAGAAAGTAAAAATTTCTTGCTCAGAGAGACAACATTTGGTACTTATTATTCATGCAATCAGACTTTAAAAAAAATAAACATTCAATAATTTTTTTAAGGAAATCAACTTTCCACCTGCAGTAGTGCTATTATTTTAACCGCAGCTGTACGTGTACACGCAGCGAAAGTTTGTTTAATAAATGTTGTGATATTTTTTAATTTTGTTATATATTTTGTAAATTTCTATAGATTTACCAAAAAGCTGTTTGCCACGCCCACAAACAGTTCAAAACTGTTACTCCCACACTTTTGAAAAATGTGATATTTTTTTTTATATATATTTTGTAAATTTCTACAGATTTGCCAAAAAAAAAAATTTTGCCACGCCCACAAAAAGCCCAAAACTGTCACGCCCACACTTTTGAAAAATGTGAACTTTTGGCACTTTTTTATATATCTTGTAAATTTCTATTTCAACGCTCACACTTAAAAAATTTTTACGTTTTTTTCGTTTCATTATTTTTTTTTCCCCATTTCTACCGATATTCCAGAAAATTTTGAAATTTCTTGTTAGCACTTCCACTAGCTGGAAGGGTATCTGATAGTCGGGGAACTCGACCATAGCATTATATATTGTTTTTTATTAATTTTTTTTCGGAAAAATCGAAATTTGAAAGCTGGAAGCGTGTTTTAAATTTTAAAAATATGAAATTAATTTCGTTTGCTCAACTCTTAAAACTAGTATTTTTTCGGTAAGTTTTGATGTCAATTCACATTTTTTCGGATCTGCCTACTTCACTGGAATCCATTTTTTTTGCATGAAATTTATCAATGATTAAGAAATGTTGATAAATTGTAATAGAATGATTAAGCTTATGTAAATATTGATTAGACAATATAACAAACCGCTGACTATACACATTCGTGTGTGTACTTTTGTGTGTATCCTAAAATTGAAAATACGTACATACATACATATGTAAAAATTTAGTTATAAGAGGTGGGCAAACAAAGTGATTTATTTTCAATGGTTGGCAAACGATTTTTATTGATTATATTTAGTTTTAATATATGGGCCGAGCTTATATTTGTCTTATATTTTTTAAATTATAATTTTTCTTGTTAAAAATTCTAAAAAACAGTGTTATTTTGATAAAAAAAAAAGAAATTCGAAAGCTTCCGACATAATAATTTTTTGTTGGTACGTCTTTTAAATACTTATAAATTACTTACATACTTATATAAAACCGTATTAGTTGATTATACAAATGGAAAATAGCAAAAATGATCAGAAGAGGATGAAAACTCGGCTTTTACCTGAATCGTTTTTTATCTAACACATACTAATTTAGCTTTGCCAAACCAAATTTAGATTTTAGTATAGTATTTAAATTGCCGGTATAGTAACAAATGAATAAAAAGAAAAATAATCGTAGGGACAGACGAAGAAAGATCTATATCACTATATAAACAAGATAGACCATGAAATTGTAGAAGTGCAAACGAGAAATTTCAACAGTATCGGTAGAAACTGGGAAAAATTTAATAAAATTAAAAATAACTTTAAAATCTTTCCACAGTGTGGGCATGAAAGTTTTGTGCGCTTTGTGGGTGTTAGAGAGGGCGTGGCAAAAAGTTGTTTGGCAATTGTATAGAAATTTACAAGATACATACATATTTAAAAAAGTGAAAAAATATAACATTTTTCAAAAGTGTGGGCGTGACAGTTTTAGGCGGTTTGTGGGAGTAGGAGTGGGAGTGGCAAGGTTTTTGTGATATCTTTAGAAATTTACAAAATATATACAAAAATTCACATAATATATATACAAAAATATCACATTTTTCAGAAGTGGGGCCGTGACAGTTCCATGCTGTTTTTGGGCGTTAGAGTGGGCAATATTTGGAAACAAACTTGTGCTTCGTATATATCTCTGGAAGCTGCATGCTTAATCTCAACTAGCAAGCTTTTGTAGTACCTGATATTGAGACGTTCATACGGATCAAGAATCTACATACTTTATATGGTCCGAAACGTTTTCTTCTGCCTTTTGCATACGTGTACTACGAATCTAGTATACGAGGTGTGTTAAAAAAGTATCCAAATTCGATTTTTTTTGTGGCGTTATTTATGCCGACAAGCTCGAATGTTCACTTAATTATTGACAGCTGCCTATTAAAAAAAGGACGCATGAACATTGCTAAAGAGATGTTTGACTCTGTCCGACGACCCAAATTTGCTGCAGAGGGTCATAACTGGTGACGAATCGTGGGTTTATGGTTATGACGTGGAAACCAAAGCTCAATCATCTCAATGGAAGCGCGCCAAGTTCGGTCGAATGTGAAAGTTTTACTGACAGTTCGATTGCAGGGGCGTTGGGGGTACCCACAGGGTAGAACGGTCAATAAGGAATATTACCTGCAGAAACACCTGGATTTGTGGAAGAACAAAAATTGGCTTTGCACCACGATATCGCCCCTGCTCACACATCGTTGCTTGTGCGCGACTTTTTGGCCAAAAGCAACACACTAATGATGCCGCAGCCACCGAATTCCCCAGATCTGGCCCCCTGTGACTTTTTTTGTTCCCTAAACTGAAGAGGCCCATGAAAGGACGACGTTACGCTATGATTGACGAGATAAAAACGGCATCGAAGGAGGAGCTGAACAAGATAAAAAAAAAATTCGAAGATTGGGAAACCGTTGGCACAAGTGTATAATATCTCATGGGGGTTTCATTGAACGGGGCAAAATAGATACTCATGAATATATAAATGATTTTTGAAAAAACACAAAATTGGCGATATTTTTTGAACACACCTCGTACCATTTTACTCTACGAGTAACGGGTATAAAAATAGATATAATTCATGGGGTCGGAAACTCTTCCTTCTTCCTGGTACATACTTTTCAAGGAATCTAGTATTCCCTTTTATTCTATTGCAATAAGTATATTTATATTGGTTGGATAGGAGTATTTATTGGTTGCGTCATATGCGTTTTCCAAATCCAAAACATGTTAACGAAATGAATATGTTCGATGCTACGGAAGTCAAGATGTATGTTTGTGAGGGACTTTAAGAAAACACAATGGACTTTCATTTTCAAGTTTTTTCTCTCCCTTAGCCTAGAAAAAATAGAAGTAAAGAATAGGCGTGTCTATTCCATCAAGCAGTAGTCAGAAAGCATTGTGAAAAACATATGGGAGCAACAGACAAGTCAGACAAAAGAACCTAGAATGAACTAAAAGAAAAATGGCAGAAATTCCAACGACAAAGAGGAAGGGGTAGAGATAGCTTTTAATAAAAGAGGGAAAGAGAAAACCGGTTATTTTTTGCGTGTTAAAATAACGTGGGCCAACATCATTGGCGGCAGACATCTTACGTCTTGAATGGCTCGGGACCGGGACGGACTACAATTATTTGATCCTTGCCTTACTCTTTGGTATCACATTCAAATGTATAACTCGAAAGACGCGCACACCGTCTTTTTTTCTCTTTTATTTTAACCCAGAGATTACATATATTCTTATGTTTCATTAGAAATCGACCGAAAACTTCTTAAGGAAGTGAGATAGAAGTTATGGGTACCACCAAACTCAAAAAATGTATTAAAGCAAGTTTTGTGAAAATTATTAATTATTGTTTTGTAAACAAAAAATGTATAAATAAATATATCTAGCTCATGATTATAGACAAAGAGTTCTGAGCCCTAAAGGCTATCTTTTTACAAAGAAAAGGGAGAAAGGGAAAGCTTTCACACAGTTTTTGAAAATGTTTTGCATTTTTTTTCCTAAATACTTTTACTTTTTCCAATTGTATATTTGTTATATTCCAAAAAGAATTAAACAATGTTTTTCTTTTTACTCCCCCCACCTTACTCTTGTTTTCAGTTGTGATTTGATTTCCTATTTAACCTTGACCCTACATTTCAGATGCTACCTCCAAAATGAACGATATTTTGGAAAAGAAATTAGCTGAATTAAAAAATAAAATTAATACGTAAACTTTTATACCTCACCCAATTGTCAGACATTCATTAAAAATGTCACAACTAGATGAAAACAATGTATTCTACACGTGACGTTATTCCTAGAAAACACGCCAGCGTAATTGGTTTTTAATGGTTATTTTAAAGTAGTTTGGTTCTTAGCTGGTGATCGCAATTTTTTACATGCTATTATAATTTGAAGGATAAGCTAGCTTACCAGCTGACGGCTACTACCCAGCTATAGAAAGTACGATAGATATCGAGATATGCAAGCAGCCACGCGGTTAACTTTTAGTTTTTTTTTTGTTTAAAATAGTCATATGCCAATTATGCCATTAGGCAATTATACCATTTTAATAGTAACGGGTATGAAATCCAAAAACACGCCGAATTGTACTTGTAAATTGACTACCTCAAGAGGTTGCACCAAAAAGATCTCCTTAAACTTAGATCTATACAATTTTCAGCGTGGCAACATTGAGGGGCATGCTTAAGTGCAGCATTTGTTTCCAAGGAAGAGAGCAATTGTGCAAGAAGGATGGCCTCCCTCCACCAGAAGCGTCCCAGCATAAGTAACTGGTTCTCCTCACTTCGTCGGCAGCCAAAAAACAAGACGTGCTCCTCCGGCTTGGGAGGAAGTGAAAGTGTTGGCAGAAAGCAGCCGTTGCAAAGGAGCTGCTTTGACCTATCCGCGACGCCGGTGGGTTGCGATAGTGGTGAAATAGTGGAGTTTTATGAATCGGAATCCCCTGCAAGTTGGCGAAGCAATAGCACTTTCCACATCAACACCCGAAATGTATCGTCTGCTAGATTTAAAGGCCCTCCAGAAAGAGGTCCTAGCAAGGTTTGCGGTCGCTGCTTTTGCAATTTGATCACGAAAAGCGGGGAGAGAAAAGAAACACCTCTAATGGCCACGCCTAAGTCAGACATTGAGATCACGCTGAAGCCCCCACCCAAGCCTCGCTCCCCTTCCATTTCTCCCTACAGTAGTGTGGCCACGTATAACATAATGAAATTAGCGCCGGACAGCCCTCCTCCCGCCAGCCCCACATTAAGCACTCAAACCGTAAATTGCAGTGATGTTACCTTGAAGGTCACCGAGGTTCAGCGCCTGCTCTGCGATGAACCTAACACGGACCTTATTAGCAACCGAACGGAGTACAAGCACGCAACCATCACAACGACAACAAGAACCTTAATTATGTCGCGACCCGTGGAACTGCTATTAAATGAAAATGGCGAAATAATCGCAAGGCGATCGCCGCGCAAAACGCGCTCTAATTCCCTGGGCCGCATGCTAGACATGGAGAATGAAATTGAAACTGGCGTCAATGATCTGGGGTCGTTTCTTGAAACTGATCCTAGTTCGAAACACAGTTCACCGCTTACACCCGAAACCTGCGATATGCGCTTCATTGACGATAGCTGCAACTCGCAAAGTGAGTTCGAGCGGAACTCTATCATACACGAAGCCAACAAATATAATTCAAAGAATAATAAGAAAAACAGCAAGCGCGACAGTCAGCAATCGAAAATGTGTGAGAGCTGTCACACGGTTCTCGAACGAAATTGCATCAATTCTGAACAGAGTGACAATCTAGTCTTCCTCAGGCGACCACCAAAGGTATGAATAATGGGAAGAAATGGGACAACACCGAATTACATTTTACGAATAAGAAATAGGATTTGATTTGCAATACTTTTTGATGCTTTTTATATGCCAGTGGTAGTGTATACAAACGTTCTATGGTAACTTTTAAGTTATGGTAATCAAATTGGGTTTAGAAACTGTACGTGTTTATGTGTTTTTATAACAACATATAGCTCAAGCCTCTATCTTCAAGAGTGCGGAAAGGGGTATAGAGTAAAGGGGTATACTAGATTCGTTGAAAAGTATGTAGCAGGCAGAAAGAAACGCTTCCGACCATATAAAGTATATATATTCTTGAGCAGGATCAATAGCCGAGTCGATCGGGCCATGTCAGATCTCCCACACTTTTGAAAAATATTATTATTTTCACTTATTTATACAGCCGTGGACGTATAAATAGCACAGATCAGAACATTAACTTTAGATCGATTATTTCAGAAGTATTTGGCTTTCGATTCCAAAAATGTTGATGTGAATCGATTATTGCTTTCTTCTACATGACGTACAACTAAAAAATTTACCGTTATCATTTTTTTCTTCTGCTTTATGCTTAATTTTCGTTCGCGAGCGATTATTTAGCGTGGTCACAGAAATAGCACACTTTAAAGAACTTACAGCAAATTCCGTGTAAAAAGTGGTTTTCCTAAGTTTTTTTTCGTGATTTAAAAAATTTCGTCAACAAATTAATGTAATTTAATACAAAAGGAAAGCATTGTTCAGTTGAAGAAAGGAGGATGATATTCAACCTAACTGAATCTGGCAATACACCTGCTGAAATTGCCGAAATAATGAAATGTTCGAGGAAAATGGTATATAATGCACTGAAGGTAGTAAAGAAAAACACAGCATATTTGACCAATCAAAAAAAACGCAAACCAAAGCCACGAAAAACTGATCCGCGTACAGATATGCTCATAGTACGGAAGAGCAAGGCGGATCCTTTCAAGTCCTCCCGCGAAATTATGGAGGAAATAAATAAAGAATGTGGCACAAATGTATCGAGGAAATTAGTGGCAAGAAGACTAAATGAAGCTTCCCTCTTTGGACGCATCAGCAGAAAAAAACCGCTCTGTCAAAACGCAACATATCGCAACGATTAAGTTTCGCACGGGCCCACCGGGATAAGGACCTGAGTTTTTGGAAAAACATCCTTTGGAGCGATGAAACAAAAATCAATAAAATAGGACACGATGGGAAAACATTTGTTCGTCGTCCAAAAGGCCAAGCTCTGAATCCCAGGTACACCATGAAGACTGTTAAGCACGGTGCCGGTTCCATTATGTGCTGGGGTGCATTTTCCTGGCGTGGTGTGGGTCCGCTTTACCGGATCAATGGCGTAATGGATCGCTTTATGTATGTGGACATTCTCAAAAATCAAATGGAACCATTTACGTTTGAGAACATGCCTCTGAAATGGACATTCCAGCACGACGACGACCCAAAGCACACATCTCGTGTCGTTAAAAAGTGGTTGAAGGACGAATCCATCCAAGTTCTGGAATGGCCGGCTCAAAGCCCTGACCTAAATCCAATAGAAAATCTGTGGAATGATGTCAAGGTTATGATATCCAAAAAAAAATTTTCGAATCTTGACGATTTGTGGAAAGGTGTCCAGGAAGCCTGGAACTCCATTCCAAAGGAGAGATGTCAGAAGCTTGTGGAGAGTATGGGTCGAAAATGTAACGCAGTCATCGAAAATCATGGATACTCAACCAAATATTAAATTTGCTTTACATTAATTACTTTGAACTTATTTTTTATGATTAATTGAAGATATTTTGAAATTGTGCTATTTCTGTGACCACGCATTTTTCCTTGATTTTTAGTTTTTAAATTTCTACATCTTTTTTTTTTAAACATTTATTCATTTTGATTAATTAACTTATTAGTTTATAAGCTAGGCTATGAAGAACGAAAGCTTTTTTATTTCCAAGAAATATTTGTTAATTAAAAAAACTATTCAAAAAGATTCATTTTGTGCTATTTATACGTCCACGGCTGTATATCTTGAAAATTTCTATAGATTTCCTAAAAACTGCTTGCCACGTCCACAAACCGCACAAAACTCTCACGCCCAAACTTTAGAAAAAATTGTTGATTTTTTTCTTTTAATTTTTTTTCCCAATTTCTACCGATACTCCAGAAAATGTTGAAATTTCTCATTCGCACTTCCACTAGCTGAGTAACAGGTATCTGATATTCGGGGAACTTGCCTATAGCATTCTTTCTTGTTTTTTTTTTAAGTCTCCTAAATATTCTTTTGAACAGAACTTTAGAACATCCTCAAAAAAACTCGACACAAGTCTTTATTACCGCTTTATTTTCATTAGTACCGAATCTGTTTTCAATCTTTATTTAAATTCTATAGACTCCAAATAAAGCCTCAAGTGATCTCATCGTGAATCTCAATGATGGGGGATCGTTAAAATAAATAATTCTGTAAATAAACAGTAACATTCTTTTAGCCCTTTATAAGAGCTTTTGGAGCCTAAATAATATATACCCCTTCGATTTGATGCATATACCTTACTCTCCTTCTAAGTCAAAATGTCATGATGGGTATGGGCTGGAAATATCTACTGGGGGATTTAAATATTTCGGTCTTGCGGCTCTCTGGTTATTCATGCGTCAGCACAATAAGTTTACTTTGCACACACAGCTCAATTTCGAAGAATCTCTGGTTTGAGGTTCAATATAATTGTCATTCTGCTTCGAATAACCCTTAGTGGGACCCACGGCCATCCCCTTCTTTACAAACGATAAATTTAGGTGATGTCTTCAAACGAGTTTCAGTTAGTTTCTTGATTCACGTTGAATTGTTATACACCCGTTACTCTTACTCTACGAGGTAAACTAAATAATGTAAGAGGTTAACAAAAGCTTTTCCCACCCATACGCTAAAAACTATCACACCCACACCCTTACGCCCACTCTTGTGTCTATTTATGCCTTGTCTTTTAATGCCAACATAAATTTTAGGTTTTCTTTGCACTCCCGCTAATGGAATAATGGGAACTTGATAGTCGAGGATCTTGACCAATTTAAAATTAGTTTTACATTAGTCACCCTTTCTACTTCATCTAGAAGCTCGCAAATCACTGGACGCCACCTGTGCCTATAATGAAAATGTAGCATTCATTAACTTAGAATTGCCGAGTTTAATCCAAATAGCATTAACTGTGTTAGAACTGTGTAGAATATGATTATAATTTTTACATTTTTGAAAATATAATTTCAGCAAATTAAAGATGAGTTGTGCGAGGTTGTATCGGAAATGGAGGCGCTGGATGTACCCGAAGACTGCAAGCATTCCAATAAGGATAAACAGATGTCAATTGGCCGTAAAAAGTTTAACATGGACCCAAAAAAAGGTAATAAATTGTTGCAAACTTCCGGGTTACAAACATTATTTTAAATTGGTTCCCGGAATTTAGAATCCAATAAGTTATTTTCGAGTATGCATTCAATTTTCTTAACAAAATAATTTCGTACACAAAATTCCATACAAGTTCATTTGGCTCAAGAAATTTAAAAATATTTTTTTTGCCCCGAAGGTAAAATAGAAATAGAATGGTCTTGCAATGTTCACCGTTACTCGTGAAGGGTTACTCGTGAATAGGGTAAAATAGATTCATTAAATATCCTGTACCCTGTGCAGTATTTCCATATATTTTTGATCAAGATCACTAGGCCGAAATTATGCGTGTAGATTCTAGTAAAACGTTGCCGTGCGCATTATAACGTCCTCAAACGACCATAACGGTAAGGTTTGTCTGGGGCTCACATGCTTAACGTATTCGATAATATGTTAATGGCTTTTATTTAGGTAATCGATATAAATCAATGAGTTAAAAAATTATTATAAAAATATTAAAAGTTCATTGAAAAGAAATCGGTATCTCTCTATAGTCGCGACACTCGACTATGGCGTTATCTCATGTTACGATTGGTTAAGTTCGAATTTGATATTTATTTAATTATGGTGTAGGGTGGGGAAAGTAGTAAGCGATGCTATTTTGTGGACCTATTAGTTTTTATTTACATAAATTAATTTTTCTTTTCATTGTAAAATTTTTGCGAGCCTTTATCAAAAGTATATGATCGTTTTTAAAAAATAACATATTTTTTATGGACAGCTCCCTGTTTGTTTCTTCTTTACAAAATCTCATTTCTCCTCTATTAAGTTTGCTGGGGATCGCTGGCTTTCAATGGTCATATATTTTGATTTTTTTCTTGTTACTGGTGTAGATTGTTTTTCGGGAACAATTATTGTGATAACAAGGGAGAACGCTATAGACGTCGATTTGGCTATGTCCGTCTGTCCGTATGAACGCTTCGATCTCAGGAACTACAAAAGCTAGAATGATAAGATTAAGCATGCAGCTTCCAGAGACATAGACGCAGCGCATTGTTTCCAAATGTTGCCACGCCCACTCTAACGCCAACAAACCACACAAAACTGTCACGGCCACACTTTCGAAAAATGTGATATCTTTTCACTTTTTTCTATATTTGGTAAATTTCTACAGATTTACCAAAGAACTTTTTGGCACGCCCACAAACCGCCCAAAACTGTCACGCCCACAGTTTTAAAAAATATTTAATTATTTTTCATTTCATTATTTTTCCCCAAATTTCTACAGATATTCCAGAAAATGTTGAAATTTATCACTTCCACTAGCTGAGTAACGGGTATCTGTTAGTCGGGGAACTCGACTATAGCATTCTATCTTCTGTGTTTTTATATATTTGTAAAATTTTGTCATATTTTTTTAGGCATTGAGTATCTCGTTGAAAACAGGCTGCTGCGTCATGATCCCCAGGACGTTGCTCACTTTCTCTACAAGGGAGAGGGACTGAATAAAACGGCCATTGGTAAGTTATTGTAATTAAAATGTATGGTTCCGAACGCCTTAATGGCTTTCGGTGACAAAAAATCAATTAGACACTTTAAGAATAAACTTATTTCTAGGCGATTACCTCGGCGAAAAAAACGATTTTAATGAGGATGTGCTCAAGGCTTTTGTGGCGCTCCACGATTTCACCAATCTTATTCTCGTACAAGCCCTCAGGTAGGTGACCGACAACCACTTTTTATTATCACTATCACCATAAGCATTTTTCTCATCCTTCGTTTTCCTTGCTACAGGCAATTTCTGTGGTCGTTTCGGTTACCCGGCGAAGCACAAAAGATCGATCGCATGATGGAGACCTTCGCACAGCGCTACTGTCAACTAAATCCAGATATATTCACCAACACAGACACCTGCTATGTACTCAGCTTCGCAATTATTATGCTAAACACCTCACTACACAATCCATCTGTAAGCACTAATATAACCTGATGATTTGGATAAAAGAAGGAAGACTCACGAGATGAAATCAGAATAGTTTGTCTATTTCAAATCTGAAGAGTAGGGATCACAGAAATGCAGAAAGCTTAACTCGACTATATTTAAAGATTTAAATCAAGAATACCGAATTTGTATACCCTTGTAGAAAAGAGTATATAGTCGATTATAGTCAAAAACTTTTTCAGACAATGGCAACCATATAAAGTATATATTATTGTGCAGTATTAACAACCGAGTCGATATATGTATGTTCGTTCGCCCTCATTTTCCAAAATTCCGAAATTCCTTTTCAATGGCGGCTGCCCAGGAAATATAAAAAAATACATAAAAATAATGTACCTTCGCTGTTTTTGAGCTCAACCAGTTTTTTGGTTGTAGTTGATGAATTGAAAATAATATAGTTTGGTTGTTTTGATCATAAAGGGTTTTTGTTTGTCATAAATCTGTAAATTAGCCAAAGCTTCTTTTTTTATTTTTAATGAGAGCTACTATTCTGCTTTCAACAGGTTAAAGACAAACCCACCGTTGATCAATTCATATCAATGAATCGTGGCATCAACAACGGCGGAGATTTGCCCCGTGGCCTTCTAGAATCTCTTTACGAGTCCATTCGAACGGAGCCATTTAAAATACCCCAGGATGATGGCAATGATTTGATGCACACCTTCTTCAATCCCGATAAGGAGGGCTGGCTGTGGAAGCAAGGAGGCAGGTAAGTTGATAAATAATGCCAAGATAGTTGACCAACGAATTGATTTTTAATTTTTTTTTGCTAAGATACAAATCGTGGAAACGTCGTTGGTTTATTTTGAACGACAATTGCTTATACTATTTTGAATACACAACGGATAAGGAACCACGCGGCATTATTCCACTGGAGAACATATCGGTGCGCGAGATTCACGATCGCAGCAAACCGCACTGCTTTGAGCTATTTGCGACTGGAGGTGCTGATATAATCAAGGCATGCAAGACTGACTCTGAGGGCAAAGTAAGTATATATGAAAATAAACTGAATCAGTTAGTTATTTTTTGCTATTCCAGGTGGTAGAGGGCAAGCATACGGTGTACCGTATGTCTGCTGCCACGGAAGAAGATCAACAGGAGTGGATCAAGCGTTTGACGCAGTCTATCAGCCATAATCCGTTTTATGACATTCTGGTACAAAGAAAGAAAAAGGCACTCAGCAAGAGTTAATATAAAGAAGAAGCTCGACGAAACTTTTGTCTTGGATCTCAGTGAAACTCTGTTACTGGCGTGTGTTGCTCTCTAACCCTACTTTAAATAAGTTCATATACCAATTATATACGTTGTGTTGTGAGAGTATTTCCACGTTGAATGTCTGTAAATGCTTTACCTTTCGCATTGACACAAACCCAAATAATGTCTTTGTATTTTGTTTGATTGACTCGAAACAAACCATCACACGCCGCCGCACTTTGTCTCTATTGTTGTGATATAACTTATTAAAACTTAGCATAAGCGAAATTAAAATAAATGAAAATATAATAAGGTAGAAATACACATTTATTCCTATTATCATTAGTGCAAATAAAGGTTTAGTTTTATTATAGGCATAAGTCTTCGAATATGGTTTGAAAGTTTATATCATAAGTTGTCCCACAACCCACCCTCTATTATTAAAAACATATCCCAGTCGCCAAGCACTGTACTTTATCTAACATATATGTTTAGATGTTTGATGCAAATGAAAATACCATACAAATGTTGTTTGGCAAAAGTTGACAGCTATAAAAAAGTCTTATTGCGATCTAAAAGATAATGCTAGCAGCAAAAGTATAAAATGTTTAAACAAAATATTGTTAAATTAATATATACAAATCTTAAATGCATATAGTCGGCAAATTGATTCTTAATGAGAATTTGAATTACAAAACATAGTTGTTATGGAAAGAAGAACTTATTTCAAGTATTATTACTCAATGCCAACTTTCACCCTCTTACACAGTTTTTTCTTATTTGAATAGAGGGAAACGGTCGAAACGCAACATAATTGGAAGAACAGAAACGCATGCATTATGCAATTGTTTAAAAAATTGCGTGTAAGCAGAAAACTATAAGTCTAAAATTGAACAAGGAAGAACTCTGCCAGCATTGATCTTATAGTAGCCATTAGATGCTATTAGAATATAGTAATAGTAAATAGTGTGTCGTGGCGCTGTGATATCATTGGTGGGAAAGAGCTTCTGGCAGATCCCATATGGTTCGATCTGACACTTGATCGTAAGGCTTACTGACGTCTAATTTGGAATTCGCAGTACCATATATGTTTGCAATATTATAAATATATTAATTGGTAGATTTCTATATTTACACTGCTGTGTATCCAATTTTTTATATAGAAGACTTTGTGTTTCATCGAAAGCAATGTACATAAATGCAAAATTTTTTATGTGTATTATTTGTATTCGATAACTATTCTGTTTTACACAGTAGTTGTCCTGTATCAGCAGTTAGTCACTTTACTAGCTTGAGCGTACGTCTGTGCATTTTAGCATTTTCAATAAACAGAAATATAGAAATGTTATGTATCGTGATGTTAAATAAGCAATGGCAGTAATAATAGTGTAGAATAGTATTTTGTAACGCTTTAAAACTTATGTGAACTGCTTATATTCATATAATAATATTAATATATCAAGAAATATTTTATAACGTTTATAAAAAATTAAACCAATTATGGGCTTATTTAATTTAAGGGATTTAAAATATTTATGTTATGTTTTATATACTACAAAGACGAGTCCAAATATGTTGAGAAGGGGGTAAAATTTATTCAACGATTTTTGGCCTAACGCGAAATACTGAAAATTCGAGTAACTCGTTTTGTCATTGTAATGTTAAACGTATCGTTCAGTAGAATTAGAAATTATACAAGTGTTTTTAACTATTTCGGCCTCTTCAACTTTCTTCCCGCCATCGTTTTTTTTTTAATCTCTTGCTCATTGCTCTCTGTATTAGATTTTCTCGTCGTTAAGAGATGCCTGTCTTTTACTTTTCTGCTGTTAAGCTGTTTTTCCTCTGCTGTTTTTTGTTGGTACTTTACTGATTTTCTATGTTTTCCTTCTGATATTATCTTACAATTGGTCATTCCTGTCCTAGATAACCATGAATCGTCGTTTTCCTTCACGTAATGTGACAAACTGTGCTGGCGGGACCTTTTACATAAGTTGCTTTTTAAAGACGTATGTGTATATATTTTTGATCAGGATTACTTGCCGAATCTAACTGTCCATGTCCGTATGAATGATGTTATCTCGGGTTTGTCACGCCCACACCGCACAAATATGTCACATGTTGTTTTGTAGCGTTTTGGTTAAGTTCTTATTTCAGAGTGCTTTCTTAGTTGTAAAAATTTAACAACGTTGTCCAGTCTTGTTCAAAGTATGAATTTGTGCTGACAAAAAAATAATGAAATACAAAACAGGTGCTTAAAACCAAAATCGAGAATTTCCAGTCCTAGAATATTTGCCTCGGTTCTCCTTGTTGTTGCGGTTCTTGATTGAAAGTTGATTCGGAAATTTTAAGAACCCACCAAAAACATCGTCGATTTTTTATTAAGATGTTTGCAGAGAAGTTGTGTTTAAACTAATTTAAATAGAGCTTGACATAGCCCGATGCATCAATAATGCCTTCAATACATTTTTCTCCCCTTGATTAATTACAAGTGTAGACCATTTGATACGAGGGAGTACTTCATGATAGCTTTTCTTCTAAAACTGTTTAAGAAGTTGAATTAGCATAGTACTCGGCAGGGGTTTTACTTTCAAAACTGGAAGTTCTTTTTTTTTTTTTGTAGCGTGCGTTTATTTATTTAAAATCTGTCCGAGTGGACAATAATTAAATGGTTTGGCGGGTGACTTAACTTAAGGGATACTACATGTATTTGGGGCGGGTTTTAAATTCATTTGTTATTGTTGTGGTAGGTCAAGGGGATGTCTCCCTCATTAGTCGTCTGCTGGTTTGGCTGTTGGCCAATAGGTTTATGGCAAGGTGGTTGGGGTGGTTCTCAAGCCTTTTAAGGTATCTCTCGCTGTGCCTGGAGATTTCTTCTGAGACTGATGGGATTCCAAGCTCTCAATGTATTGCAACGTTCTCGTGGTAGGGATGCGCATTACAGGCGATTCTCAAGCACTCAAGCAATGGCTTGCCGTGCCCCACAGCTGTATCCCGTAGGTCCAGATTGGCTTGAGGATTGCCTTGTACACCAGGATTTTGAGGTTTTGCATCAGCTTGGACCTTCTCACAATGAGCCATTGCATCTGCCTCAAATGCGCATCGGCCTGTATACGTTTGCTGAGTAAGTGGGGACGCCATGGGTCAGCCCTAGATACTTGGGTGCGGGCACGGTGGGAATGATGGTTCCGTTCAGCGTGACCGGTGGGCATTCTCCTCTTCGTAGTGAGAATATGGTTTGAGTTGACTTTTCCGCGTTCACTACGATATTCCATCTGCTGAGCCAGGGATGTAGCGCGTCCATTTACATTTGTATTATTTCAGAGGCTTCTCTTGGGTTGGATGATGAGGCGAGGAAAGCAGTGTCGTCTGCATATGTGGCTATCATTAGGTTCCTGGAGGGGATAATGGGAAGGTCTGCGGTGTAAAGGGTGTAGAGGATTGGTCCGAGTACGCTGCCTTGCGGAACTCCAGCACTGATCAGTCTGGGTAGGCTTATTGCACTTCCGCATCTGACTAGAAAGGCTCTTTCCTCAGTGTAGGATTTAAGGAGGGTAAAATGAGGGCTTGGGAGGCAGGATTTTAGTTTATGGAGGAGTCCAGAATGCCAAACTCGGTCAAATGCCTGCTTTTTACCGATATTCCAGAAAATGTTGAAATTTCTCATTTGCACTTCCACTAGCTGAGTAACAGGTATCTGATATTCGGGGAACTTGCCTATAGCATTCTTTCTTGTTTTTTTTTTAAGTCTCCTAAATATTCTTTTGAACAGAACATTAGAACATCCTCAAAAAAACTCGACACAAGTCTTTATTACCGCTTTATTTTCATTAGTACCGAATCTGTTTTCAATCTTTATTTAAATTCTATAGACTCCAAATAAAGCCTCAAGTGATCTCCTCGTGAATCTCAATGATGGGGGGTCGTTAAAATAAATAATTCTGTAAATAAACAGTAACATTCTTTTAGCCCTTTATAAGAGCTTTTGGAGCCTAAATAATATATACCCCTTCGATTTGATGCATATACCTTACTCTCCTTCTAAGTCAAAATGTCATGATGGGTATGGGCTGGAAATATCTACTGGGGGATTTAAATATTTCGGTCTTGCGGCTCTCTGGTTATTCATGCGTCAGCACAATAAGTTTACTTTGCACACACAGCTCAATTTCGAAGAATCTCTGGCTTGAGGTTCAATATAATTGTCATTCTGCTTCGAATAACCCTTAGTGGGACACTTAGTGGGACCCACGGCCATCCCCTTCTCTACAAACGATAAATTTAGGTGATGTCTTCAAACGAGTTTCAGTTAGTTTCTTGATTCACGTTGAATTGTTATACACCCGTTACTCTTACTCTACGAGGTAAACTAAATAATGTAAGAGGTTAACAAAAGCTTTTCCCACCCATACGGTAAAAACTATCACACCCACACCCTTACGCCCACTCTTGTGTCTATTTATGCCTTGTCTTTTAATGCCAACATAAATTTTAGGTTTTCTTTGCACTCCCGCTAATGGAATAATGGGAACTTGATAGTCGAGGATCTTGACCAATTTAAAATTAGTTTTACATTAGTCACCCTTTCTACTTCATTTAGAAGCTCGCAAATCACTGGACGCCACCTGTGCCTATAATGAAAATGTAGCATTCATTAACTTAGAATTGCCGAGTTTAATCCAAATAGCATTAACTGTGTTAGAACTGTGTAGAATATGATTATAATTTTTACATTTTTGAAAATATAATTTCAGCAAATTAAAGATGAGTTGTGCGAGGTTGTATCGGAAATGGAGGCGCTGGATGTACCCGAAGACTGCAAGCATTCCAATAAGGATAAACAGATGTCAATTGGCCGTAAAAAGTTTAACATGGACCCAAAAAAAGGTAATAAATTGTTGCAAACTTCCGGGTTACAAACATTATTTCAAATTGGTTCCCGGAATTTAGAATCCAATTAGTTATTTTCGAGTATGCATTCAATTTTCTTAACAAAATAATTTCGTACACAAAATTCCATACAAGTTCATTTGGCTCAAGAAATTTAAAAATATTTTTTTTGCCCCGAAGGTAAAATAGAAATAGAATGGTCTTGCAATGTTCACCGTTACTCGTGAAGTAATAGGGTAAAATAGATTCATTAAATATCCTGTACCCTGTGCAGTATTTACATATATTTTTGATCAAGATCACTAGGCCGAAATTATGCGTGTAGATTCTAGTGAAACGTTGCCGTGCGCATTATAATGTCCTCAAACGACCATAACGGTAAGGTTTGTCTGGGGCTCACATGCTTAACGTATTCGATATGTTAATGGCTTTTATTTAGGTAATCGATATAAATCAATGAGTTAAAAAATTATTATAAAAATATTAAAAGTTCATTGAAAATAAATCGGTATCTCTCTATAGTCGCGACACTCGACTATGGCGTTATCTCATGTTACGATTGGTTAAGTTCGAATTTGATATTTATTTAATTATGGTGTAGGGTGGGGAAAGTAGTAAGCGATGCTATTTTGTGGACCTATTAGTTTTTATTTACATAAATTAATTTTTCTTTTCATTGTAAAATTTTTGCGAGCCTTTATCAAAAGTATATGATCGTTTTTAAAAAATAACATATTTTTTATGGACAGCTCCCTGTTTGTTTCTTCTTTACAAAATCTCAAGTTTGTTTCCAAATGTTGCCACGCCCACTCTAAGGCCAACAAACCTCACAAAACTGTCACGGCCACACTTTCGAAAAATGTGATATCACCAGGATTTTGAGGTTTTGCCTCAGCTTGGACCTTCTCACAATGAGCCATTGCATCTGCCTCAAATGCGCATCGGCCTGTATACGTTTGCTGAGTAAGTGGGGACGCCATGTGAGCCTGCGGTCCAGGGTCAGCCCTAGATACTTGGGTGCGGGCACGGTGGGAATGATGGTTCCGTTCAGCGTGACCGGTGGGCATTCTCCTCTTCGTAGTGAGAATGTGGTTTGAGTTGACTTTTCCGCGTTCACTACGATATTTCATCTGCTGAGCCAGGGATGTAGCGCGTCCATTTACATTTGTATTATTTCAGAGGCTTCTCTTGGGTTGGATGATGAGGCGAGGAAAGCAGTGTCGTCTGCATATGTGGCTATCATTAGGTTCCTGGAGGGGATAATGGGAAGGTCTGCGGTGTAAAGGGTGTAGAGGATTGGTCCGAGTACGCTGCCTTGCGGAACTCCAGCACTGATCAGTCTGAGTAAGCTTATTGCACTTCCGCATCTGACTAGAAAGGCTCTTTCCTCAGTGTAGGATTTAAGGAGGGTAAAATGAGGGCTTGGGAGGCAGGATTTTAGTTTATGGAGGAGTCCAGAATGCCAAACTCGGTCAAATGCCTGCTTTTTACCGATATTCCAGAAAATGTTGAAATTTCTCATTTGCACTTCCACTAGCTGAGTAACAGGTATCTGATATTCGGGGAACTTGCCTATAGCATTCTTTCTTGTTTTTTTTTTAAGTCTCCTAAATATTCTTTTGAACAGAACATTAGAACATCCTCAAAAAAACTCGACACAAGTCTTTATTACCGCTTTATTTTCATTAGTACCGAATCTGTTTTCAATCTTTATTTAAATTCTATAGACTCCAAATAAAGCCTCAAGTGATCTCCTCGTGAATCTCAATGATGGGGGGTCGTTAAAATAAATAATTCTGTAAATAAACAGTAACATTCTTTTAGCCCTTTATAAGAGCTTTTGGAGCCTAAATAATATATACCCCTTCGATTTGATGCATATACCTTACTCTCCTTCTAAGTCAAAATGTCATGATGGGTATGGGCTGGAAATATCTACTGGGGGATTTAAATATTTCGGTCTTGCGGCTCTCTGGTTATTCATGCGTTAGCACAATAAGTTTACTTTGCACACACAGCTCAATTTCGAAGAATCTCTGGCTTGAGGTTCAATATAATTGTCATTCTGCTTCGAATAACCCTTAGTGGAACACGGCCATCCCCTTCTTTACAAACGATAAAATTAGGTGATGTCTTCAAACGAGTTTCAGTTAGTTTCTTGATTCACGTTGAATTGTTATACACCCGTTACTCTTACTCTACGAGGTAAACTAAATAATGTAAGAGGTTAAAGCTTTTCCCACCCATACGCTAAAAACTATTACACCCACACCCTTACGCCCACTCTTGTGTCTATTTATGCCTTGTCTTTTAATGCCAACATAAATTTTAGGTTTTCTTTGCACTCCCGCTAATGGAATAATGGGAACTTGATAGTCGAGGATCTTGACCAATTTAAAATTAGTTTTACATTAGTCACCCTTTCTACTTCATCTAGAAGCTCGCAAATCACTGGACGCCACCTGTGCCTATAATGAAAATGTAGCATTCATTAACTTAGAATTGCCGAGTTTAATCCAAATAGCATTAACTGTGTTAGAACTGTGTAGAATATGATTATAATTTTTACATTTTTGAAAATATAATTTCAGCAAATTAAAGATGAGTTGTGCGAGGTTGTATCGGAAATGGAGGCGCTGGATGTACCCGAAGACTGCAAGCATTCCAATAAGGATAAACAGATGTCAATTGGCCGTAAAAAGTTTAACATGGACCCAAAAAAAGGTAATAAATTGTTGCAAACTTCCGGGTTACAAACATTATTTCAAATTGGTTCCCGGAATTTAGAATCCAATTAGTTATTTTCGAGTATGCATTCAATTTTCTTAACAAAATAATTTCGTACACAAAATTCCATACAAGTTCATTTGGCTCAAGAAATTTAAAAATATTTTTTTTGCCCCGAAGGTAAAATAGAAATAGAATGGTCTTGCAATGTTCACCGTTACTCGTGAAGTAATAGGGTAAAATAGATTCATTAAATATCCTGTACCCTGTGCAGTATTTACATATATTTTTGATCAAGATCACTAGGCCGAAATTATGCGTGTAGATTCTAGTGAAACGTTGCCGTGCGCATTATAACGTCCTCAAACGACCATAACGGTAAGGTTTGTCTGGGGCTCACATGCTTAACGTATTCGATAATATGTTAATGGCTTTTATTTAGGTAATCGATATAAATCAATGAGTTAAAAAATTATTATAAAAATATTAAAAGTTTATTGAAAAGAAATCGGTATCTCTCTATAGTCGCGACACTCGACTATGGCGTTATCTCATGTTACGATTGGTTAAGTTCGAATTTGATATTTATTTAATTATGGTGTAGGGTGGGGAAAGTAGTAAGCGATGCTATTTTGTGGACCTATTAGTTTTTATTTACATAAATTAATTTTTTTTTCATTGTAAAATTTTTGCGAGCCTTTATCAAAAGTATATGATCGTTTTTAAAAAATAACATATTTTTTATGGACAGCTCCCTGTTTGTTTCTTCTTTACAAAATCTCATTTCTCCTCTATTAAGTTTGCTGGGGATCGCTGGCTTTCAATGGTCATATATTTTGATTTTTTTCTTGTTACTGGTGTAGATTGTTTTTTGGGAACAATTATTGTGATAACAAGGGAGAACGCTATAGACGTCGATTTGGCTATGTCCGTCTGTCCGTATGAACGCTTCGATCTCAGGAACTACAAAAGCTAGAATGATGAGATTAAGCATGCAGCTTCCAGAGACATAGACGCAGCGCAAGTTTGTTTCCAAATGTTGCCACGCCCACTCTAACGCCAACAAACCACACAAAACTGTCACGGCCACACTTTCGAAAAATGTGATATCTTTTCACTTTTTTCTATATTTGGTAAATTTCTACAGATTTACCAAAGAACTTTTTGGCACGCCCACAAACCGCCCAAAACTGTCACGCCCACAGTTTCAAAAAATATTTAATTATTTTTCATTTCATTATTTTTCCCCAATTTCTACCGATATTCCAGAAAATGTTGAAATTTATCACTTCCACTAGCTGAGTAACGGGTATCTGTTAGTCGGGGAGCTCGACTATAGCATTCTATCTTCTGGGTTTTTATATATTTGTAAAATTTTGTCATGCTGCGTCATGATCCCCAGGACGTTGCTCACTTTCTCTACAAGGGAGAGGGACTGAATAAAACGGCCATTGGTAAGTTATTGTAATTAAAATGTATGGTTCCGAACGCCTTAATGGCTTTCGGTGACAAAAAATCAATTAGACACTTTAAGAATAAACTTATTTCTAGGCGATTACCTCGGCGAAAAAAACGATTTTAATGAGGATGTGCTCAAGGCTTTTGTGGCGCTCCACGATTTCACCAATCTTATTCTCGTACAAGCCCTCAGGTAGGTGACCGACAACCACTTTTTATTATCACTACCACCATAAGCATTTTTCTCATCCTTCGTTTTCCTTGCTACAGGCAATTTCTGTGGTCGTTTCGGTTACCCGGCGAAGCACAAAAGATCGATCGCATGATGGAGACCTTCGCACAGCGCTACTGTCAACTAAATCCAGATATATTCACCAACACAGACACCTGCTATGTACTCAGCTTCGCAATTATTATGCTAAACACCTCCCTACACAATCCATCTGTAAGCACTAATATAACCTGATGATTTGGATAAAAGAAGGAAGACTCACGAGATGAAATCAGAATAGTTTGTCTATTTCAAATCTGAAGAGTAGGGATCACAGAAATGCAGAAAGCTTAACTCGACTATATTTAAAGATTTAAATCAAGAATACCGAATTTGTATACCCTTGTAGAAAAGAGTATATAGTCGATTATAGTCAAAAACTTTTTCAGACAATGGCAACCATATAAAGTATATATTATTGTGCAGTATTAACAACCGAGTCGATATATGTATGTTCGTTCGCCCTCATTTTCCAAAATTCCGAAATTCCTTTTCAATTGCGGCTGCCCAGGAAATATAAAAAAATACATAAAAATAATGTACCTTCGCTGTTTTTGAGCTCAACCAGTTTTTTGGTTGTAGTTGTTGAATTGAAAATAATATAGTTTGGTTGTTTTGATCATAAAGGGTTTTTGTTTGTCATAAATCTGTAAATTAGCCAAAGCTTCTTTTTTTATTTTTAATGCGAGCTACTATTCTGCTTTCAACAGGTTAAAGACAAACCCACCGTTGATCAATTCATATCAATGAATCGTGGCATCAACAACGGCGGAGATTTGCCCCGTGGCCTTCTAGAATCTCTTTACGAGTCCATTCGAACGGAGCCATTTAAAATACCCCAGGATGATGGCAATGATTTGATGCACACCTTGTTCAATCCCGATAAGGAGGGCTGGCTGTGGAAGCAAAGAGGCAGGTAAGTTGATAAATAATGCCAAGATAGTTGACCAACGAATTGATTTTTAATTTTTTTTTGCTAAGATACAAATCGTGGAAACGTCGTTGGTTTATTTTGAACGACAATTGCTTATACTATTTTGAATACACAACGGATAAGGAACCACGCGGCATTATTCCACTGGAGAACATATCGGTGCGCGAGACTCACGATCGCAGCAAACCGCACTACTTTGAGCTATTTGCGACTGGAGGTGCTGATATAAACAAGGCATGCAAGACTGACTCTGAGGGCAAAGTAAGTATATATGAAAATAAACTGAATCAGTTAGTTATTTTTTGCTATTCCAGGTGGTAGAGGGCAAGCATACGGTGTACCGTATGTCCGCTGCCACGGAAGAAGATCAACAGGAGTGGATCAAGCGTTTGACGCAGTCTATCAGCCATAATCCGTTTTATGACATTCTGGTACAAAGAAAGAAAAAGGCACTCAGCAAGAGTTAATATAAAGAAGAAGCTCGACGAAACTTTTGTCTTGGATCTCAGTGAAACTCTGTTACTGGCGTGTGTTGCTCTCTAACCCTACTTTAAATAAGTTCATATACCAATTATATACGTTGTGTTGTGAGAGTATTTCCACGTTGAATGTCTGTAAATGCTTTACCTTTCGCATTGACACAATCCCAAATAATGTATTTGTATTTTGTTTGATTGACTCGAAACAAACCATCACACGCCGCCGCACTTTGTCTCTATTGTTGTGATATAACTTATTAAAATTTAGCATAAGCGAAATTAAAATAATTGAAAATATAATAAGGTAGAAATACACATTTATTCCTATTATCATTAGTGCAAATAAAGGTTTAGTTTTATTATAGGCATAAGGCTTCGAATATGGTTTGAAAGTTTATAGCATAAGTTGTCCCACAACCCACCCTCTATTATTAAAAACATATCCCAGTCGCCAAGCACTGTACTTTATCTAACATACATACATATATGTTTAGATGTTTGATGCAAATGAAAATACCATACAAATGTTGTTTGGCAAAAGTTGACAGCTATAAAAAAGTCTTATTGCGATCTAAAAGATAATGCTAGCATAATGAATTACAAACCATAGTTTTTATGGAAAGAAGAACTTATTTCAAGTATTATTACTCAATGCCAACTTTCACCCTCTTACACAGTTTTTTCTTATTTGAATAGAGGGAAACGGTCGAAACGCAACATAATTGGAAGAGCAGAAACGCATGCATTATGCAATTGTTTAAAAAATTGCGTGTAAGCAGAAAACTATAAGTCTAAAATTGAACAAGGAAGAACTCTGCCAGCATTGATCTTATAGTAGCCATAAGATGCTATTAGAATATAGTAATAGTAAATAGTGTGTCGTGGCGCTGTGATATCATTGGTGGGAAAGAGCTTCTGGCAGATCCCATATGGTTCGATCTGACACTTGATCGTAAGGCTTACTGACGTCTAATTTGGAATTCGCAGTACCATATATGTTTGCAATATTATAAATATATTAATTGGTAGATTTCTATATTTACACTGCTGTGTATCCAATTTTTTATATAGAAGACTTTGTGTTTCATCGAAAGCAATGTACATAAATGCAAAATTTTTTATGTGTATTATTTGTATTCAATAACTATTCTGCTTTACACAGTGGTTGCCCTGTATCAGCAGTTAGTCCCTTTACTAGCTTGAGCGTACGTCTGTGCTTTTTTTGCATTTTCAATAAACAGATATATAGAAATGTTATGTATCGTGATGTCAAATAAGCAATGGCAGTAATAATAGTGTAGAATAGTATTTTGTAATGCTTTAAAACTTATGTGAACTGCTTATATTCATATAATAATATTAATATATCAAGAAATATTTTATAACGTTTATAAAAAATTAAACCAATTATGGGCTTATTTAATTTAAGGGATTTAAAATATTTATGTTATATTTTATGTTATGTTTTATATACTACAAAGTCGAGTCCAAATATGTTGGGAAGGGGTAAAATTTATTCAACGATTTTTGGCCTAACGCGAAATACTGAAAATTCGAGTAACTCGTTTTGTCATTGTAATGTTAAACGTATCGTTCAGTAGAATTAGAAATTATACAAGTGTTTTTAACTATTTCGGCCTCTTCAACTTTCTTCCCGCCATCGTTTTTTTTTTTAATCTCTTGCTCATTGCTCTCTGTATTAGATTTTCTCGTCGTTAAGAGATGCCTGTCTTTTACTTTTCTGCTGTTAAGCTGTTTTTCCTCTGCTGTTTTTTGTTGGTACTTTACTGATTTTCTATGCTTTCCTTCTGATATTATCTTACAATTGGTCATTCCTGTCCTAGATAACCATGAATCGTCGTTTTCCTTCACGTAATGTGACAAACTGTGCTGGCGGGACCTTTTACATAAGTTGCTTTTTAAAGACGTATGTGTATATATTTTTGATCAGGATTACTTGCCGAATCTAACTGTCCATGTCCGTATGAATGATGTTATCTCGGGTTTGTCACGCCCACACCGCACAAATATGTCATTTGTTGTTTTGTAGCGTTTTGGTTAAGTTCTTATTTCAGAGTGCTTTCTTAGTTGTAAAAATGTCCAGTCTTGTTTAAAGTATGAATTTGTGCTGACAAAAAAATAATGAAATACAAAACAGGTGCTTAAAACCAAAATCGAGAATTTCCAGTCCTAGAATATTTGCCTCGGTTCTCCTTGTTGTTGCGGTTCTTGATTGAAAGTGGATTCGGAAAAGATGTTTGCAGAGAAGTTGTGTTTAAACTAATTTAAATAGAGCTTGACATAGCCCGATGCATCAATAATGCCTTCAATACATTTTTCTCCCCTTGATTAATTACAAGTGTAGACCATTTGATACGAGGGAGTACTTCATGATTGCTTTTCTTCTAAAACTGTTTAAGAAGTTGAATTAGCACAGTACTCGGCAGGGGTCTTACTTTCAAAACTGGAAGTTCTTTGTTTTTTTTTGTAGCGTGCGTTTATTTATTTAAAATCTGTCCGAGTGGACAGTAATTAAATGGTTTGGCGGGTGACTTAACTTAAGGGATACTACATGTATTTGGGGCGGGTTTTAAATTCATTTGTTATTGTTGTGGTAGGTCAAGGGGATGTCTCCCTCATTAGTCGTCTGCTGGTTTGGCTGTTGTCCAATAGGTTTATGGCAAGGTGGTTGGGGTGGTTCTCAAGCCTTTTAAGGTATCTCTCGCTGTGCCTGGAGATTTCTTCTGAGACTGATGGGATTCCAAGCTCTCAATGTATTGCAACGTTCTCGTGGTAGGGATGCGCATTACAGGCGATTCTCAAGCACTCAAGCAATGGCTTGCCGTGCCCCACAGCTGTATCCCGTAGGTCCAGATTGGCTTGAGGATTGCCTTGTACACCAGGATTTTGAGGTTTTGCCTCAGCTTGGACCTTCTCACAATGAGCCATTGCATCTGCCTCAAATGCGCATCGGCCTGTATACGTTTGCTGAGTAAGGGGACGCCATGTGAGCCTGCGGTCCAGGGTCAGCCCTAGATACTTGGGTGCGGGCACTGTGGGAATGATGGTTCCGTTCAGCGTGACCGGTGGGCAGTCTCCTCTTCGTAGTGAGAATGTGGTTTGAGTTGACTTTTCCGCGTTCACTACGATATTCCATCTGCTGAGCCAGGGATGTAGCGCGTCCATTTACATTTGTATTATTTCAGAGGCTTCTCTTGGGTTGGATGATGAGGCGAGGAAAGCAGTGTCGTCTGCATATGTGGCTATCATTAGGTTCCTGGAGGGGATAATGGGAAGGTCTGCGGTGTAAAGGGTGTAGAGGATTGGTCCGAGTACGCTGCCTTGCGGAACTCTAGCACTGATCAGTCTGGGTAGGCTTATTGCACTTCCGCATCTGACTAGAAAGGCTCTTTCCTCAGTGTAGGATTTAAGGAGGGTAAAATGAGGGCTTGGGAGGCAGGATTTTAGTTTATGGAGGAGTCCAGAATGCCAAACTCGGTCAAATGCCTGCCTTATATCGAGCATTACAGTGCAGCAATATTTCTTCTGCTCGAATGCTTCGTTCGACTAGCCGGTGGCGCTGCTCCGGTGTTCCATGGCAGCGTCTGCAGCCAAACTGGTGAACGGGGATCAATCCGGCCTCGTCCAGTACAGGCAATACTCTGCGCAAAAATACTCTTTCGAGTATTTTTTTTCCGCTGATCGGACGATAGGAGGCTAGGTTGGCTTCAGGCTTACAAGGAGGAAAATAACCTCTTTTTTTTCCAATCCTTCGGGAAGTACCCTAGACGGAAGTAGCCTTTGTAAATGTTGGCCAGCATTTTTGTGCAGCGGAGTGGTAGCATCTTTAAGGCTGCTGCATCTATGCGATCCAGGCCTGGAGATTTGCTGTTGTTCAGTAGGGCGATCTCCTGCGCAACCTCCTCCGGGTTGACTGGTTCCAACGGCGGGCCGGGAAGGCTTGGACTGTCGAGGAATCTGGCGGTTCCGGCACGCTCTTCGGCAGTCGAACGGTGAGAAGGCATTGAATAGGTGTTCGGCGAATGCTTCTGCTCTTTCAGCGTCCGATCGGCACCAGGATCCATCCGCTTTGCGCACTGCGGGTACTTTTTTAGCCGGTCGTTTTATGTGGCGGGTGACGTTTCACAGGTTGTGATCCGGATCCCCTGGAGAGAGTTCCTCGAGGAACCTGAGGAAGGAGTCCTGGCGTAGACTGGAAATCTTTTCCTTCAGGTCCTTTGTGGCGTGATTGAGCGCTGTTTTGTCTCTTGGGTTGCGCGACAGGAACCAGACTCTCCTGAGACGCCTCTTTTTAGCCACAAGTGCCGCAATTTTTGGGGACCAGAGGTGGAAATCTCTGCTAGGTGTTGCGAGCGGTGGGCTTGCGAATTCCGCAGCTTTTTGTATCTCCCTAGTGATATGTCCGATGGCTTCGTTAATGTCCCTGGGTGTATTGAGGAGGGGGTTCGGATTGAGGGCGGAGAGCATCCAGGATGCGAACTTGGCGGCGTCGGTATGTTTCCCAGTGGGCCTCCTGGGCAGGGTTTTTCTGAGGACGGGCTCTCCAGTGGAGTGGCAGTCCAGGCTGTGACGTTGCAGGTACTGGATTAGTGTTTTCCCTTTGGGGTTGTTGGCGTTAAAATCTCCAGCTGCTATGAAGCGGGGCCCAAGATGCTCGAAGAACTCACTGAGATGGCTTGCCGTTATGCGGTATCTAGGGGAAAAGTAGACCGCTCCAATGTTGATGTCTCCTTGCGGGCTGGCGATCCTGATGATAGGACATTGTGCCCAGTCTTGCTGAAACGCGGGCAGCTCTAGGTATTGGATACCGCTCCTGATGAGGATGGCTGCTTCTCCGCGTGCTCTGCCAGAGGGGTGGTCTGCCTGGATGATGTCATATCCGCTGATCTTGAAGTGGGATCTGGGGGAGAAGTGGGTTTCGGCTAAGAGTAGAATGTCAATCCGGTGGATTTTGAGATGGTGCTCGACTATGGCCTTGCTGTTCTGCAGGCCGTTTGCAAAAACTGGAAGTGAACCTGTAAGAAGCAAGGTATTTAGTTAATGCTACTCGAACTGAGAAAACTTGAACTTGAAGAAAACGCTTTACCGTTTGTAAAGGAATGAAAGGTTTTGTGGCTATTTGTTTTATTCCATTTCGATTGCTCAAGTCTCTAAAGGCCTAAGTTGTATGCTGTTGCTTATCCTTCTATGACAAACAACAAAGATAGAGCAGAGATGGTGTTGACGGTTTTGGTAGTCGACGTTTGAACTAAAAAAGGGATTTGCGAGTACGCGTCTACGCAGATCAATCAGATTGGTCCGGCGAAGTCCAATTGAAGTCGACCACCCATGGGTGTTGTAGGTGCAGGATAAATTTTGTATTTTTTTAATGGGCAAGAATTTTTGCACTTGGCAATGGTTTGGCCTTTATCAATTGTAGGCCTCCTAATGTGATGCCCGGCTGTCGCTTCATTCAAAAAATGACCCAATGTTTTTTATGCAAGAGTATCATGATAGGAGCTCGTAGAATGGCAGGAAGAATTACTCGGATAACTTCTGTGTCTAGGCATTTCTTGATCATTGTAAAAGCAAACCACATATTAGAGTAAACAGTAAGCTTTTCTGGCCGTCCCACAGAAGGGTACTGTAAGATTTGCTTGAGAAGATTCATTCAAGAAATGATATATGTATGTACGAGTACATAGCATCTGTGTTGCCATTATTTGGCTGTACCACCCCTTTAAGGGTTGCTCCAAATACCGTTGATGTATGGGGCACTAGCAATCCCGTAAGACGCTGAAATTAAAATAATTTTTTTTCGAAACCTTATTCAATTCCATATAAAGACGTATAAAGAGATACAGGTGACAGGAGTGGATTGCATCAATTGGATCTTATATTATTTTTTATTCTTCAATAGTGGTGTGGAACTTCAGGCGATTCACTCTTTCCACAATTTGTACGCCAGAACCAATAACTATTCCTATCGAACATGCCAAGTACTACAATCTTCCTTATCTGCATAAGATATTAAATTAAAGACTTTTGCTTACATTTTCTGGGAGTTCGTGGTGCACACGGCTGAATTAAACAAGCTATGTACACATGTACGTGTATTAAGTACGTAAGTTGAATCCAAAAACAAGGGAATTCTTTAGTCGATTTCCTTAACTATCAGTTTTTGAAAAATTGTGGGGATGACAATGCTCTGCGTGGGCCTGACAACGTTACAAATCAAACTTGCTCAGAGTAGGCGTAACTTTAATCTGCACACTTAATCTCAACTTTCAACGTCAGTGTGGCCTTTGCGTTGCTTGGCGCTGTAGCTTTCAACCAAAATGTGAAAATAAGCAAATCCGACCCTAATGGGATCAGGAGCAGTAGCCGTCGAGATCTAGGGTATTATAAAAAATTACTCGTATAGTAAAAGAAGGAAGCGTTTCCGAT
This sequence comes from Drosophila orena, assembly GCA_005876975.1. Taxonomy (NCBI): domain Eukaryota; kingdom Metazoa; phylum Arthropoda; class Insecta; order Diptera; family Drosophilidae; genus Drosophila; species Drosophila orena. The sequence goes on from VCKV01000315.1 coordinate 409,135, forward strand.
CATATAAAGTATATATATATTCTTGATCAGGATTAATAGCCCGTCGAACTGGCCATGCACCTCTATCCGTCAGTCTGTCTGTCCGTCCGTATGAACGTCGAGATCTTAGGAACTATAAAAGCTAGTTGAGATTAGGCATGCACATTTCAGAGACATACGCGTAGACGCAGCGCAAGTTTGTTAAATAATGTTGCCACGTCCACTCTAACGGCAACAAGCCGCGTAAAACTGTCACGCCCACACTTTTGAAAATTGTTTTTATTTTTTTTTATTAGTCATGTAAATTTCAATCGAACTGTCATAAAAACTTGTTGCCACGCCCAATCTACCGTCCACAAACCGCGCAAAGCTTCCATGCCCACACTTTTGAAAACTGTTTTGAAATTTGTTAATTTTGTAAATTTATATCGATCTGCCAAAAATCTTTTGGCTATGTCCCCGCCCACACTTAAAAATATTGTACGTTTTTTTTTGATTATAATTTTTTTTTCCCCAATTTCTACCGATATTCCAGAAAATAATTAAATTTCTCGTTTGCACTTTCCCTAGCTGACGGGTATCTGATAGTCGGGGAACTCGACTATAGCATTCTCTCTTGCTTATCAATTTTCGTGTTAGTTTTTATATCCCTATCCCTTGATATCCTAAAAACAATCGGGCCACGCCGACTCTAACGCCCACAAACCTTGAACTCCTACTAGCGTTTTTTCTTGTTTTTTGTATTAAGAGGAAAGAACCAAAAATAGCATTTGAAAATGACTTGTTTCTTACATCTGTTTAACAGAAAAAAAAATATTTTTAAATTCACGTTGTTTCGAAAAGAAGAAAAGACATACATATATTGCTTTTTTCTGGACAGACATGTAGACCTTTCTGTACCCTTGGAGCAGAACTTTGCAACGCATTGAAGGAGGCATTTACAAACACATAAAGTATATATGTACATAAATTCTTGATCAGTATCAACAACCGAGTCGATATAGCCATGTCCGTATATCCGTATGTCAGTGTCCTTCAGTCCGTTTCAACACTAACTAGTCTCTCAGTTTTAATGATATCAGCATGAAAGGTTTTTTTCTATTGCATGATCACTAAACATAATGCTGACATAGAAATTATCAGAAAAAAAGAAAAGTGCCTTCGGTGTTTTGATACACCATTCGGTATACACCAGTTCTTCGAAAATATATAGTTTCGTTTTTAATTTTTTTCATCGGTCGATTATATAAAATAAATGCCAATAAACTCTAAATTTATTTATTTTTAATCATAAAATTTCTCTTTCATAAAATTTTACTCCAGTTTTTGATAAAATTTCTTTATCATGTAGATGCCACAGGAACAGTCGGAAAATCTAGATAGCTCCGTACAAATTCATTGATCAACTGAGCTTTGGAGCGGTTAAATGGTAAAACTGTGGAACAGGAACCTGGAGAATGGAGACAGCGAAGATTAACGCAACTAGGAGGCCTATATAAGCAGGCCGAGCGCAGGATGCGGAACAATCATTTAAAGTCAGAACGGATGTGAACAACGTGTAGCAAGTGAATCCCAAAGAAGATGCAAAACGATTGGGTCGAAATGAGTTTGGTCTTTTGTGGGCGTTGCAATAAATTTCTTTAGTCCAGGATGTGTTATTTATATGACCTTCTGCGCAAATTATGTTTTCGAGCAAGAATTTGTATTTAATTTTTTACAGTCTTAAATCCTAGATCTCTGTGTATTTATTTATTCTGATATACGACGGTGCGTTTACAAAAGCGCTTAGAACTTTGTCTGTAAAATGTTGTCGTTACTTTTGTTAACACAAGTTGTATACCATACGTCCAAGTTAGTTTTAGCACTTGCTTATATAAAAGCAGTTATCTATACTGGACATGGAGTACTTTGCGACGAGCATCATTCTGAGGTATTTATCCTCGTTTGCGTACGGAATTTGTACTCCATTTATAAACACGGGTAAATTATTTATTTTCTTGTAGGTTAAGTAAACAGATGTGGTTTCATTGAGCGCGATTCGCCTTTGTTTAATCATTTAATCGATTTAGAGCCCACTGCAGTTTTGTATCCAAATATATTAATCATGGTACGTCCATTTGGGATACAACCCGAGTATAAAGCCGATATAGAAGCGGGACCACGACGCTGCCTTGCGGTTTTGAAATGATCGGAAGGAGCGGTCTAATCGTTATGACTTTATCTCTGTCGGTGGTTTTTCTAGATTTGGTAGCATTTTGACCTCTGCGACTTTTCATTGACAAATGACAAATTGACAAATTCCAATCTTAGCGTGTAATTTATAAGAAAGTAAAGATTTTCTTGGTAATTCTTTAAGGATTTCTTCTGTGATTAAGTCATTTCCGGGAGTTTTGTAATGATTCAATGTTACTATTTCTTGTTTTAGTTCATCGAGCCTAGCTCTTGCTATTGTTTAGTCCGTCGAATTATCATTATTTGAAAGTATTTTGCTGTTAAATGGCTTAAAAGTGTTTTTAAGGTATTGAGCAAAAGCGTTATCGGTATCTGTATCATCTTTTTTTCTTATTGGTGGCGCTTGAATTTGGGTCTTTGAATTCTTTTCCCGATGTCAAATTTTATAAATAAATGCTAATTACACAGATTACACAGTCTATTTAGGCGTGTCTTATGCTGTGGAGCACGGGCTTGTTGCCACATCTTTCAAACTAAAACAAAAGAAAATATATTCTTAACTAGCGTAATGATTCAGAAAAGTTCACAAGTTCAATAAGTACCACGCGAAATAAGCTCGAAAAACGAGCAGCGATCCAAAGAATGAGCGTAGAAGCTCCGTAAACCAAAGAAACGGTCCTGTATAATGGAGTATGGACACATCAAGACATACCACACACTTCGGTAAGTCTGCGTAGTCTGCGGAGACTTCCACAACTCCGTAAACTGTCCCGCTAACAAAGGAGACCCCCAAAACAAAAAATTTAAAATGTATTTTTCACAAAAGCAGCTAAATACCACCGAGGGCATCTCCTACTCAGAAACCTTACGAACAGGCATGGAAAGCCCTCAGCATGTCCCAGCCACAAAGCAATTTGGAAAAAATGCAACAAAGTATGATAGAACTCATGTCATGAAAACTACTATGCAAACCCTTGAACCAGAATATGGTGATTCAGTTGCTTGTAGCACAACATTCAAAATAATAAATGTAGTTCTTCGTTTATATGGTTTTTATTAAACAAGTAATATAGCTTACAAGTGTAACAAATTATTTGTTCTTCAAGATTTCACATTGAATTATATAGACTTATGACACAATTTATTATTTAGATTTAGTAACAACCGCTCTTGGCAACTTATTAACTCGACTCTCGACTCTTCACTCCCTTCCTTTCTATCGATAACTTGCTCTTGTCTAGGGTTGCATTTTGGTCAGGGCTGAAATATAGAAGTATCGAATCGAGTATTCTTACTAGAACCAATTCCCACAATCGGCCCTTCTGACAGGACATTCGCCTCGAATGGATCAAGCCATGGTTTCATATACTCTGCAACTGTAATTGTTTTTATAGGACCTTTATTATCTCCTATCTTTTCAACCTCATATCTTCCATGATCTTTGTCTCAACCGTTTCATATGGGCCCAAATATTTACTGTTCAGCTTTAGCCCTACTCCGTACTGAGTCCTTTTTATGGCTACCATTATGGCTATATTATACTATTTCTGTTGCTTTCTTTTAAATCAAATGATTTATTTTCTTCCTGTTTATCCGTAATGTTTTCAAAAGCTTCTTGCCGCAAATTTTCACGCTTTTTTCTAACTCCCTAATCATGAATTCGCTTACTAAATCTTCTAGCTCCTTATTATCAGAAACGCGCAAACCTACTCCAGTTATTAACTTAAAAGTTGATATTTTCGTGCTTCTTGGCTTTGTATTATTTATTACTTGCTGAACTTGCCCTAAATTTGTATACCATAATCCTGGATTGTCATTGCTTAACTTGAGCAACATTGAATATTTTCATTCATTGGAGGTAAACGCGGAACCTTTGTCCGAGACAATTCATGGAGACAAAACATGGTCAATATGGTATGTAATAAACGGCATATTACCATTATCGATCGCTGTCAAAAACCCTTCCTTTTACCAGATTTCGAATTCACTAATATGCAACGAACACAAATATCTACAACACGAGCAACGTTTCCTTTCAATTTTGGAATGTAATTCGATTTTTGCAATAAATCTTGCGTTTTTTCAGCAGAAAAATGACCTTGGTTATGAGCAGTAACAATTATCTCGTTTTTCATCTGACCAGGGACTGAGTTCTTTATTTGGATCCTAAAATAGAACCTGATTATAAATAAAAAAAACTTCATATGAATTATTAGCGTCCAATTCTCTAACCCCTCTTATCCACTCATCTTGAAGATGGGCCTCTCTCAATCGATGGATTAAAGTATCTGTTATAAAAAAGCAAGACACTCTGCTCAAACCATCAGCATGCTTTAACTTAGACCCTGAACGATGTTCTATTGTATAATCAACATCTTGGAAACGTGCTACTCTTAAAGGAAGTTCTTTCTTTTTCATGGTCATAATGAACGCATTACAATCAGTTACTATTTTACAAGATATACCAAGAACATACACACGCCATTTTATTAGAGCTGCTATTATTGCTAGAACCTCTAGCTTATACGAACTCTAATTCTCCTCAAATGGCTTAATTTTCCGACTCATAAATTGTACAGCGTGAAGCATATTATCTTCTGGATATTTTGTAATAATACTGCCCTATACCCATCTTCGAAGCATATATACAGCTTTAATACTGGCTCATTAACTAAAGCTAATTTTAGTTCTTCGAACGCCTTCCGCTGAACTTCTGTAAATCCAAACTTAGCATCTTGCCTTAAAAGATCTGATAATGACTTAGCAATATGAATTTTCTAAATATGAATCCATTTATGAATTTTCTAAAGTAAGACTTAACCCTAAGAAACGTTGTATACCCTTTTTATCTTTGGGTTCCGGGAATTCTGTAACGGCCTGTATCTTTTTTTAGCTTCCATCTTGAACGATATATCCCAAAAAATTTACTCTCCGATTTAATATCTGGCATTTGCCCAAGTTAATTCGTAGCCCATTCTGAGAAGATACTTCTAAAACTTGCTTCAATTTTCTTATCCCCCCATCAACATCGTTACTAGGCTCAAAAACATCATCCATGTAAAGTATTACAATGCCACTAGCGAGCAACAGACATTTTAAACCTAGTAAAAACTGTTGGCGAATTCGAGTTGCCAAACGGTACAAATAAAAATATTGCCCACGAACGAAGTGTATGTTCTTGAACCTGCTTCTATTGGCACATGGAAAAACCCATTGGTTAAATCCAATGTTGTATATATCTTCGCATTTTGAAGCTTGTATAAAACATTGTCCATGTGTGCCATGGGAAAATTTAGACGCTTTTTCCCATTTTTCTTACCCACCAGGACTACGGGCGAAGGATACTCGGATGTACTTGGCTGTATTATACCTTCTTTTAAACATTCCTGCACCTGCTCATCTACAAAGTTTTGGTCACTATACGACTGTCGCCTGGGATGCTGATAAACTGGAATGTCATCTTTCAAAACAATTTTCATCTCGACAGGGGCATCTGTGTTACGAATTGGACAATATTGTTCGATCATCTCCAATACCCGTCAAACTCTTTCCTTTACCAGTTATTTCTGCTACTCCTAGACTCATGAAGACATTCGCATTAAGCACAAATTAGCACCCGTGTCAACCAAACCTTTAAATATAATGTTTTTGTAAACAACGCTCTTCAATTCAAGACCTGAAAGAGGAAATTCACTGCCTAATAACACTCCTACTTTATCCTCTTGAACTACATTAGCATTTTTTTCTTTCTTGACATCTATTTGTGCTGTACATTGTGCTGCTCGGTGTCCTCCCTGACCACATTTAAAGCAAACAACATCTATTTTTTTACAGTCTTTCATTACGTGAGAACTATCGCCGCAATTGAAAAATTTCCTGGATATTCCAGACTTAACCTGACCTTTGCTTTGATCTTTCTTTTCCTCCTGACGTTCCCCAGTAGATTGATTCGATTTGCCAGATCTAGCTTTCTGATATGTATAAATTATCATTAGATGTTTTTGTATTATTTTATTTGTATACAATTATAATAGAATTTGTGCGGTCTGCACTTAATGAGACGAATTTGTATGTTTGTGCGTGGCGATGACCGACGCTTTTGATCTCCAAATATCGACTGCCTATTACAGAATAGATCTTTTATCTTTACCCTACGTTCCTCAGCAAGCTTAGCTCTTCTCTCAAAAGCTCCGAAGCGCTTGCATTAAGCTAAGGGCATAAGCAATATGTAAATGACTCCAGTTAACTCCTCCCCTACTAGGATGAAGGCTGTCCTCAGTCTTTTCAAATTATACGGTTGATGATGAACGGGAATCCTGGCGATCCGTGCTTTGTTTGACGTTGGCCTTGGTGGTCTTGTAGTGTCGTTACAATGCGCACGTTGGATAGAGTAGTTGGTGGCTCTCCCCCAATGTATTTTGGTGATTGAGTTGTCGATTTGTTCTCTCAGGTCGCCGCAATCGGATATGTCGTTTATGCCAGTAGGATTTAAGAGCTTTCTTTAACGCTTGTTTAAATTATTATAGAATATAAAAGATATGCACTGCAAGTACGTTGATAGTTAACAATAGTGATAATATAATATAATGTACAACGCTCGTTGATTAAATTTGTTTTTTATTATGATATAGGAATGGGTTGAAGAAGGCGATTAATAACACTAATGGGTTTTTGTTTTTTATTCTGAGTTATTCTTCTGTAAGCTGTGCTTTTTATTTGTAATGTCTTTTGCTGTTTTGCTGCTTAATTTTTGAGTCGAAAGGTTCCTGTTACGTGAATTTAAAGTTTTTGAAATCATAAGAGACGGTCGTTCCAGATTTACTTTTAGGCTGTACCTAAGGAGTTGACGATTTTTTATATTGTACTGAAAGTTTGTTGTAGTTGTCTAACTTTAACAAATGTTTAGGTGAGTAAACTCTTGTCGAATTGACACTACTAAAGTATAAATGACGGACTTAGACAAAGAAAATAATAATCCTTACGTAAATTATCTTTATGTACTACCCTCCCCTTTATTAAGACACTTGTCCCAATGTCTGCTTCAATTTGTTCTTCTTTGTAGCGTGGGGTAAGTTTATTTCCGATCCGTTTGTTTTGCTTTACAAAGACAGTGTCCCCGACCTGAAAAGTTCTGTCACATCTTGATTTATTAATTCTTCTTAATTGTATTTCCTGTGCTCTGTCAATTTCCTCTGCAAATCCTGAGGGCATTGCATGAATAATGTCGATCGGCTTTTTATTAGTGACTGAATGTACTGTTCTTTTGTATTCCACGGTTGCTTGAAGTATGAGATTTACCGTATCAACTATGCCTTTTTCTAGTTTTAGGCATCGTGCTATTTCTAACAGTGTGCTGTGGAACCTTTCCACCTGTCCGTTTGAGGTACTATGATGGGGTGGTGAATTTTCCACTTGAATATTGAACCGATTTGATAAAAGTGACCTGATTGACTCAGAGTTTATAGATGGTTCATATTGTTTTTGAGTTTGGATAGAGGTTCATTAATTGCATTATTGCAGGTTCTATGTCGACTATCGTTCTAGAACCAATGGGTTGTACGACTGCAAATTTTGAGAATTTATCTATACAGGTCAGGAAATATCTCCCGTCCGTAGAGAAAATATCAATATGCAATGTCTCGCCGATTTGTGAAGGTATAGGTGTTCTCCCTAGGATTTGTTTTTGCGGATGACGTACGTATTTGGCTTTTTGACAAACCAAGCAGTTACCTACTATACTGACTGCCAGCTGTGACATTTTTGGGAAAAAATAATCTTGTAGAATATGTTTAAGAATTTCCTGCGCCGCCCTGTGCGGTCTGCTGTGTTTCTTTTTGTTCCTCTTTGTTATAAACGTCGATCACCAACTTTTTTGTATGCCGGAAAGTCGTTATCGGGAACTCTTCTATAAGTCTGTTCTGGATGAATGCCAGTATGGGCAATTCGCAGTATATTGCATTCACCACATTCTGTTTCACTACGTCGCGAATTCTGCTTCTAACGATTCCCTATTTACGAATTGTATCACGTGCCTTGACTTGTTACCAAATATAATAAAGGTGCGAGTATTAGCCGCTGTGCCTTCTTCTATTATTATTTGATTTCTAAAGCAATTGACCGGTTTGTCGACTGTTTCAATTGCGTATGAAAGCGATATTTCGCTATGTATCGTTGCCATATTTGACTGGAGGTGGCTTTCTAAAGTGTGGATGGCCTGTCTGGATAGTGCATCTGCGACATGGTTCTCCTTCCCTGGCTTATAAAAAATTGTTGCGTTGTGCTCATCTGTAAATGCCTTCAACCTTTTAATTTTAGCATTTGTGTATTTATCTGACACGGCAAACGTTAATGGTTGGTGGTCTGTGTAAATATTCAGATTTTTAGCGCCATACAGATAGTCCTTTAATGTTTTTAAAGCCCATACAATGGCTAGAAGCTCTCGTTCATTTGTTGCGAAATTAAGCTCTCTACCTTTTAAGGATCTAGATATCATCGTAATAGGCTTGCAGTTTTGTGATAAAACCGCGCCCAGGCCAAGAGCTGAAGCGTCCGTAGTCAAATCAAAAGGCTTTGTGTAGTCTGGGTAGGGTAGCATTACATTTTCGGATACTAAGATATTCTTAAGTTTCTCAAATGCAGAGCGTTGCTTATCATCTAAAATAATGGGTATCTTTTTAGAACGAGTGGCGGAGACTTTTCCGTTTTCTCCTTTGAGAATGTCATTCAAAGGTCGAGCTATTGAAGCAAAGTCCTTTATAAAGCAGCGGTAATAGCTTGCTAACCCTAAAAAGGATCTAACGCTGAACAAATCCTACTTTTTTAGGATTTGTTGTGATGCCGTCTTTGGATACAATGAATCCCAAATATTCAACACTTTCCTTAAAGAAGTTCGATTTCTCCTTAGACACCCTCATGTTAGCTTCAAGTAGTCTATCTAGTACCCAACAAATATGATTCAGATGGTCCTCAAGTCGCTCAGAAAAAATAATAACGTCATCAACGTAAACAAAACAAGACTTTCCTATTTGGGGCCTGAGTACGTCATCTATGGCACGTTGAAACATACTGGGTGCGTTTTTAAGGCCAAAGGGAAGTCTACAAAACTCGTATTTTCCATGTGCAACTGAGAAGGCGGTTTCCTCCCTATCATTTTCTGCAAGTAAGATTTGATGAAAGCCTGACTTTAGATCTAATGTTGTAAAAAATCTGGCTTTTCTCAAATTTGATAGGATGAATACAACATTTGGCACCGGGTATTTGTCGTCCACTGTCTTTGAGTTTAGCTTCCGAAAGTCTATAACCATCCTCTTTTTGTTATTTCCCTTTTCATCTGTACCCTTTTTGTCGACAACCCAAACCGGATTGTTGTAGGGTGAGCGCGAAGATCGAATATTTCCGTTTTTTAACAACGCCTTCGTTTCTTCATTTACAAAGTCTGCTACGCCCATGGGATATGGATAAAATCTTGAGTATACTGGTTGGTCGTTTTCCATACGTATGGTTGCAATAATATTGGTATTAAATGGCAGCGCCTCTTCTGAGTCTGCAAAGACACCCAATCGGTCTTTTAGCATTATGTGGAATTTTTCGGCTATCTGGTACTACGATGTCTTTTATATCAGAGAAATTAACACTATTACATTTTACAAACTTAATTGGTTCGACTGAGTTTCCTATTTTTAACATTTTATTTTTCAAGTCCAATGTTGCATTTAGCAGTGTTAGCTTGTCAAATCCTAATATGGCGTTAAAGCTTGAGAGGTACGGTAGAATGAAGAAGGGAATAGTCTTGTTGAAAAGTTCAACACTGCATCTATGTTTTACCGTGTTGCAACCATGAAGAGACTTAACTGTAAATTCTTTTTGTACCGGCGTTATGTACTTAAGTTCTGTGAGGGGCTGTATATAGTTTTTTGAAGAGCCGGTGTCGATTAAGATTTTTAAGGTTTTCCCTGCTATCTTTCTTTCTATAAACGGTAGCAAGGACCTTTGGCTAAAAAATGCACATCGTCATAGTTTGTAAGCTCGTGTTCAATATCCTCAACAGCTGCTGTTGCCCCTTGTTCATAATCATTTTCATCTGACTCCTCTAGATCTTCTTCTTGGGCTAAATGGTTCACTCTTTGTTGTTTTGGTCCTGTAAACCTGGCAGTGCCACTATTTGGTCTTTTTGCCGCATGTTCATAGCCAATTTGTGCCTGAACAGGCCCTGAGTTATGTTGTTGTTGCTGCTGAGATGGCCAGACATTTTGAAGTTGGGGTAAGCTACACTGGTTCAAGATTGATGCTTGTCTAAGTTGGTTCGATTGAACGGTTCGCATAGATACGTCAGTATCAAACAGCTGAGTCTGTGCCTGGACTTGTATTTGACCTGCCTGCCTGTCAAAACTATGCACAGACTGGCGCTTACTAAAATAGGGGTTTTTGCCTTGCATATTAGTGCTTCTATCCCTATCAGTATTTTTTTCCGGCTTCGGACCTTTGTCCTGCAAGCTTTTTGAGTAGTTCAGAGCGAATAGATATCGCGCATGGTTTGACTCAACCTCCTGTGCTAGAGCAAGGGCTGTTGGTAAGTCCTTGGCTCCTTTGGCAAACAGGATATCGCTCAATGACTTCTTTGTGCCTGTTATAAATACACGTAACGCGTCAGCCCTATACTTTTCATTGAGTGACATCGCACGTCATTATAGTCTTATTTGTAAGCAGAGTCAATTTTTTCTCGACCTCATCATAAAATTCGGTGAGTGTCATATCACCCTGTCTCAACGTAGACAACTCTTGTTCGATTAGGTAGATGGACCTTTTGTCAGCGTATGTAAAGTCAAGGCGATTGATTATTGCCTTAAAATTCAACGGTGTGCTGAACGAAGCTAGCACGTTGTTTGCAGAGTTTTTAATTTTATTTCGGATAATACCAAGGGCTTGATAATATTTTGAACTACCCTCGTATGTTTCATAAACCTTAAAAACGACATGAGCCGCTTTTCTCCACGACACATATGTATCACTTTCGCCCTCAAAGTCTGGCAGCGACTTTATTATGTCTAGAGATTCATTACACACTACAACTGGTATGATTTCAGCATCTGTGTAAGTTTCAACTTCTGGGGTGTTCACTGTAAATTTTGCTATGCGCTCATTAATCGCTAGTAACTCTTTGTCGAATAATTCTTTTTGACTTGCAAGCGCGCCAGCAACGGCACTTTCTACTATTGCTTTCAGTTGATTCGCTGATAACTCCATTTCACTTGTTTTCTTTTCTGTTTTCGCGTTTCTATTGCTTGCGGTATCTAATTGGCTAGTCTATTTTAATATTCTATTCCAACTTGATATTAAGTCGTCTATCTCTTTATCTCTGACACTCATCAATGTGTTATTTATAACCTTCAATAACCTTCACGTGTGTATGAAAATTTTTATTTTATTTTTTATTAATTATTAAAAAAGGGGCGTTGTACTTACAACTTGAGTGATGATTTAAAATAGTGCTTTTTGTATTTTAATCGCTGTTTGAGTAGGTCTGCTTCAGCTGTTGTGTTTCTCCTTTTGATATCGTGCGTTTGAGATTTAGTTGTCTCCCTTTGACATCGTAGGTTTTAGATTTAGTTGTCTCCTTTTGATATCGTGGGTATTAGATTTAGTTGGACGCCAATTATCATTAGATGTTTTTGTATTATTTTATTTGTATACAATTATAATAGAATTTGTGCGGTCTGCACTTAATGAGACGAATTTGTATGTTTGTGCGTGGCGATGACCGACGCTTTTGATCTCCAAATATCGACTGCCTATTATAGAATAGATCTCTTAACGTAGGGTAAAGCCACGTTCCTCAGCAAGCTTAGCTCTTCTCTCGAAAGCTCCGATGCGCTTGCATTAAGCTAAGGGCATAAGCAATATGTAAATGACTCCAGTTAACTTATATCTCGATTTGATGTTTCGGTTCCTGTATATTTCTGGCCTGGTTTCTGGCCCTTCATGTAAACTGGGCTCAAAAATATTAACTGGCTTTACGATTTATTTCAGAGCATACAAATATTCAAATAATGATTCGTCTGCTACGCGAAGTGCCAAGATCTCGTCAAGTTGCATTTTAAAATGGTTAGAAAACAATCAAAATTAGTAAAAGTATACAACACTATACTACTGTTAGTTAACAAACCTTACACTAGCACTGCCTCTGTCGATGCTCGCGCCAGCTCTGCCTCTGTTGACGCACGCATCAGTTTCGCCAAAGACACTAGAATAATAAGATGCGTAACGGCCATACATTTGTTTTGCACTATGCAGCCACTTTTTTGGTGGCGGCAATAATTGCTCTCTTCCCGCTCGCGTAAAATTGAGAGCATAAAAATCTAAAAATAGAACTCACTTGCTTGTGTGAGTGAAAACAGTAAACAAAAAAGTGTGCTTGTGTGCGTACTTGTGCTAGAAGACGATTTTCGGTCCGAAATCAATTTTGATCTAAGAAACGAGTTTGATTAATGTTTTGGTAAATTTCGTTGTAATATGAGCTAATAAAATATTATTTAAAAATTGATGCCGTGACTATTATTTTTTTTTAAAAAGTTGTTTTAATATTCTTTAGTTAAAATCGCCGCTCGAATTAGCTACCGTTTACATATAAATATTTTAATTATTAATTATCTGTAATAAATGTAATTTTTGGTACCCAGGGAACACCACGGGGAGGCCATTACAATTGTAATGTGGTCGTATATTTATATGACCTTCGAGTCGACTTGAAATAATAAATGTTAAACATTAAAATATTTCCATGTTCCCCAACTAAGCTAGTTTTCTAACTATTGCTTTTCGATATAATTTGCTCCTTTTTTTTAAATTCATTTTATTAAATTTTTGTACTATATACAGCCGTGGACATATAAATAGCACAAAATGAAGTTCATCTTTTTGAATAGTTTTTTGAATTAACAAATATTTCTTGGAAATAAAACAGCTTTCGTTCTTCATAGCCTAGCTTATAAACTAATAAATTAATTAATCAAAATGACTAAATGTTTAAAAAAAGATGTGGAAATTTAAAAACTAAAAAACAACGAAAAATGCGTGCTCACAGAAATAGCACAATTTAAAAATATCTTAAATTAATCATAAAAAATAAGTTTAAAAGTAATTAATGTAAAGCAAATTTAATATTTGGTTGAGTATCCATGATTTTCGATGACTGCGTTACATCTTCGACCCATACTCTCCACAAGCTTCTGACATCTCTCCTTTGGAATGGAGTTCCAGGCTTCCTTGACACCTTTCCACAAATCGTCAAGATTCGAAAATTTTTTTTTGGATATCATAACCTTGACATCATTCCATAGATTTTCTATTGGATTTAGGTCAGGGCTTTGAGCCGGCCATTCAAGAACTTGGATGGATTCGTCCTTCAACCACTTTTTAACGACACGAGATGTGCGCTTTGGGTCGTTGTCGTGCTGGAATGTCCATTTCAGAGGCATGTTCTCAAACGTAAATGGTTCCATTTGATTTTTGAGAATGTCCACATACATAAAGCGATCCATTACGCCATTGATCCAGCACATAATGGAACCGGCACCGTGCTTAACAGTCTTCATGGTGTACCTGGGGTTAAGAGCTTGGCCTTTTGGACGACGAACAAATGTTTTCCCATCGGGTCCTATTTTATTGATTTTTGTTTCATCGCTCCATAGGATGTTTTTCCAAAAACTCAGGTCCTTATCCCGGTGGGCCCGTGCGAAACTTAATCGTTGCGATATGTTGCGTTTTGACAGGAGCGGTTTTTTTCTGCTGATGCGTCCAAAGAGGGACGCTTTATTTAGTCTTCTTGCCACTAATTTCCTCGATACATTTGTGCCACATTCTTTATTTATTTCCTCCATAATTTCGCGGGAGGACTTGAAAGGATCCGCCTTGCTCTTCCGTACTATGAGCATATCTGTTCACGGATCAGTTTTTCGTGGCTTTGGTTTGCGTTTTTTTTGATTGGTCAAATATGCTGTGTTTCCCTATACTACCTTCAGTGCATTATATACCATTTTCCTCGAACATTTCATTATTTCGGCAATTTCAGCAGGTGTATTGCCAGATTCAGTTAGGTTGAATATCATCCTCCTTTCTTCAACTAAACAATGCTTTCCTCGACCCATTTTTTTAACTTTTGTATTAAATTACATTAATTTGTTGACGAAATTTTTTAAATCACGAAAAAAAACTTAGGAAAACCACTTTTTACACGGAATTTGCTGTAAGTTCTTTAAAGTGTGCTATTTCTGTGACCACGCTAAATAAACGCTCGCCAACGAAAATTAAGCATAAAGCAGAAGAAAAAAATGATAACGGTAAATTTTTGGGTTGTACGTCATGTGGAAGAGAGCAATAATCGATTCACATCAACATTTTTGGAATCGAAAGCCGAATACTTCTGAAATAATCGATCTAAAGTTAATGTTCTGATGTGTGCTATTTATACGTCCACGGCTGTATTTATATATTATATATATATTTATTTTTAGTCGTCACTAATTTTTCATTTATGAGAAGAATGCTGAGTGAATATTTTTTTTGAAACATTTTTAATGTTTTCGTGTTTTTATGGCACTGACGACAAACTTCACCAGGGAACTGTGAACGACATCTCTTTTGTGGAGGCGATCTTACAGCATTGAAATCAATATCATCATTTTTGCAACTCTCATATTTAATTAGGTTTCGATCTGCCATTGTTCCTATCCTTAGATATTTTACGCTAATATCATCTGGCGAGAAATGATCTTGGAATAAAAACAGTGATGAAGTGCTCGCCACAACATCTTCTGTAAATTGGCACTTTTCCGCCCATTTCATTAAAGTTGTTGGATCCTTTTTAGGAAACCTAAACAATTTAAGAGCGTGGTAATCGCTGCACTTGTTCCCACTGATATTTAATCTTTTTTTGTCGGCCATAGCCAATTTTTATACATAAAACAATTAATGTCAAATTCAAAAGTTCAAACCTTTATAGAAAAGCAGCAGTACCAGCACAACGTAATATAGGCGCGACAAATTATGACAATATGTACACTTCTAAAATTTTTTTTTATTTTGTCTACTTAGGACAATAACTTATCGCACTTTATCGCAATTGTGCTTTAATAAATCAGAAAATCAATTTTTTTTAATTTAAAAATGCGTTTATATTATTAAAATTTCGAGAAACAGTAGCAAACGAGGAGCACTATGTATTTGTCAGCTTTAAGCAAACGAATTAAGAGGAACTAAAAGAGGAAAGAATACATTTGGAGCGCTTTTTTACCCACCCAAAATTGCGCGGTTTTTACAAAAAACAAATAAGAATATAACAAAAACAAATACTGAAAATAGATCATTTACAGAAGTATGCATATTTTTTTTCTTTTTTACTAGTAACTTGTACTAATAAATATACTAAATAGTTAAAAAACATATGCAATCTGTGTATTGCAAAATTGAATTCTTGAGGCAGGACCAGCGCACTTAAGAATCACCAAGATCAAATAAATTTTCCACGTCGCAAGCGGAATACTCTAACGACATATTTTCTAGTATTAAGTAATTTATTAAAATAATTCGGTATTATTATGTACATTTATTCACCTATTACCATTTCTATGATGTAATTAAATAATTATCATGTTAAGGCAATGCAAAATTAGAGTTTTTACTTTTTACTTACGAGTACTTTGTACTCCATTGCCAGAGTACAAATAATAGTGATTGGAAGTCCATAAACTTCTGAATTGAAGGGCATATTTTGTCAAATTTACAATATATGAGCATACGTGTGCACACATACAGTGCTCGGCTGTCGCTGTATGCGTACAAGAGAGCTGCTGGCTCTAGAGCGCTCTCTCTCTGGCTCTTGAACAAAAATTCGAGAGAGCCTGGAGCCAGATCTAGAGCCAGCCCGAAAAAATCGTGTGCAAAAAAATCGTATGGCGTTACGCATCTTATTATTCTAGTGTCTTTGGTTTCGCCTCTGTCGAAGCACACACCAGCACTGCCTCTGTAGACTGTACGCACCAGTTCTGCCTCTGACGACGCAAACAGCAGCTCTGTTTCTATCGCTGCAAGCAACAACTCCACCTCTGTCGACAAACGCTCCAGCTCTGCTACTACCAACTTTAGCAGCAACTATGCCTCTGCCGACGCACTCACCACTTCTGCTTCTACCGACTTAAGCAGCAACTTTGCCTCTGCCGACGCACGCACCACTTCTGCTACTGTCAACTTAAGCAGCAACTTTGGTTTGCCGACTCTCGAAACTTCTTCGAGAATTCTCTATTCTGTTGCTCGCGTTTGGTCCAGCGTCGATCATCCAACGGTTCCATTTGACCGTTCACTGGATGCTACTAAAACGAACTGCGTCATATACACATATTTTGTCTTTACACTTAAGCACTTCCCGGACGAGCTCCCAATGTGTAGTTCTTCGTTTATATGGTTTTTATTAAACAAGTAGTATAGCTTAAAAGTGTAACAAATTATTTATGTTCTTCAAGATTTCACATTCAGTTAGTATTTAGATTTAGTAACAACCGCTCTTGGCAACTTTTTCACTCGACTCTAACTTGCTCTTGTCTAGGGTTACATTTTAATCAGGCCTGCAATGTAGAAGTATCGAAACATTTAATACCTATTACTACTGCGAGTATTCTTACTCGAACTAATTCCCACATAAATGTCAAGCCTACGTACATACATATATCCACGTGGAATGCCAACAGCATTTCACGGTATAAACTTGAAATAACGCAATCCCTAAACGTAAATCACACCGACGCCATGCTGCTGGTTGAAACCCTGTGAGGTACGGGGAGATATACCTTCCATATAAGGGGTTATACATTTTACCGCACAGATCGCAAAGCCCGGATGGCAAAGCCCACGGCGAAATCGGCATCTGAATCAGAGAACGTATCAAACACCATAGGTTTTACAAAATTTGTTTCACCAAAGGTTTCCAATAAATTATTATACTAGCAAGCCATGTCCATAAAAGTGCAGACTGGAAATGGTAACCTTTGCATTGCCGCTGTCTACTGCCCAGCGATTTACTATCTCTGAAAGTAAATTCGAGGACGTCTACAACACACTGGGGGATCACTTTATAACTGTAGGAGACTACAACGCAAAACACACGAACTGGGGATCACGACTCGTGACTCCACTTATAAAAGCCAACAATAAACTGGACTATTTTTCTCCTGGTTGCTCCACAAATTGGCCAGCAGACCCCCGAAAAAATCCCAGATGGAATTGATTGGCGGTGGCAAAAACATCCCACGCGATCTATTAAGCGCCAAGGCCCTACCGGATCTCGTCTTTGTTGATAACCCTTCTTCAAGGCCCATAAACGGATCCCTACAGGCTGACGCCACACAACACCAAATGGATGAAGTACAGTAAGTTCCAACATTAAGCTAACTCCCCAGCTTAATATCGAAGCGGAAATACCACCGCTCTGGAAAAGGTGCGTGTCACAGCAGCCAGAATCTCAACACCAAGTTGTCTTTCACACTAGTTTTCTTTTCAATAAGTGTTGAGCAAAAAATTTGGCGAATGATTGGGGAAAGATCAAAGCTTTTTTCTCTTATAACGTAATTGGCATTAATTCCTTTCCCGACAAAAAGTCAATAGGTATTTTCACATCATCGGTTCTCGTTGAGTAAAAATTGCAAACGTATTCCAAACCAGCTCTATAAAGTATTTTGAGATAAAGTTACCCCCAATAATAAAGATTGGTCCGAGGAAGTTAAACAAACTTATGAATTAGCTTTTTTCCAAACGCGCTGGTTGACAGTAGGTTCAAGAAACTGCCAAACGCCCAATACTGCCACGCCCACACTTTTGAAAATGTTTTGATATATTTTAATTTATTTAATTGACTAGTAAAGTTATATTAATTTGTCAAAAAACTTTTAGCCACGCCCACAAGCCGCCCAAAACTGTCACACCCACACTTTTGAAAAATTTTGAATATTAGCTGAGTAAAAGTAAATTGTTTCATACCTTATACATACTATTGTTTTGTTTCTGCATCTAAAATGTGGGCGTGACAGTTTTGTGACGTTTGTTTGCGGAAGAGTTAGACGTCGCAAAAATTTTTTGTCAAATCAATAAAAATTTACAAGGCTAATGAAAAAGACATTGATCCAATCAAGAAAATGTATACTTTTTAGGGTTGGAAACGGTTCCTTCTACCTGTTACATACTTTTCAAATAATCTAGTATACCCTCTTACTCTACGAGTAACGCTTATAGTAATATCTTAGCGATTTGTATATTAGGCAAATCAACTGAATCAAAAACAGGTTTAGTCTATTAGTATTTAATATTTATTCAAAATTTGTTCCGATTTTTGTACAATACATCGCATTTTGTATATTCTTGCTGTGTAATGCGATTTATTTCGGGCTGCGATTGTGTTTATTTTTGCTTGCGTCTGTAGGCGTTTGATATTGGATACTGCTGCATTTACTCTTTGGCTTATGAATATAACTTTCACTTAACAATATATATATTTAATTACGCTTTAACAATTGCGATATATTCGTCTATACTTAGCAGCTTACATGTTGCAGTGTTATTTAGAGTTAATCTAGTGTTTCAATTTAATGTGGTATACATAAAACCAATATTTTATATAAAACTAATTACAATTAGGTGTATATATTTATTTCAAATAGTTCGACTTTCATTAAATTACAAGGCTGGCCATTAAATAAAATGTGGATTTAGTGATAAACCCGATTTATTTACAACATTCGTAGTGCTTAATTGATAAATGCAAACCGAAAGTAATTCCAGTGCTATAAACCGACAATAGAGGCCCTTAGCTCTTTTCTATATGTACACAATAATATTCGGGTTTCGTTTGCACCAGGTAATAGTGCGGACTTCTTTTTTATTAAGTTTCTCGAATTATTTTAGCTGTTTAATTTAAGATGGCTGCTGGTGTAGGTCATTTAAGTCAGCAAGTAATCGAATCATACATAATGCAAAACTGTTCCATTCTATATTAGCTAGCTAATAATAGCTCGGTTAAACTAATAATTTTCCTTGTTACGAATATTTTTCGCGATTTAATTGTTTCTCACGATTGCCTAATATTCATACACTTACGAATTGGGTGGTTGCTTAAATTGATTTTGTTTAATTGTTTTGTCACACGCTGCTAAAAAAATATTGGGCCTTAGGGAACATATAAAAAAAAAAAAGGATCTTACAATGTTTAGCTCACTTCAAACACAACTGTCAAGTCACGTTTCCGCATTGGATGTTTTATAAATAATACGTTCTGTTTATAAATGGCTTTTGACGCTACATATATTAAGTTAAATTCATGTAAGTGCAGATGTTGCTGACGATGCATACACGTGGATAAGTTATACTTAGTATATTGCTATAGACGTTTTATTTACGGTACCTAGGGTAATTGCTTGCTGAGTTCCTTAAATGGTCTTGTTATTTTGATAAGCCGCAGTGAAGTTAGAGAATAAGATGTTGATTATGTTGCTGCTGGCAGGATCCGCAGCACTTCTGCTTGTAGCGATGAAGTCGACACAGACCCATGGCGCTGGCATTACGGCAGTAGTTTGAGGAATCCCGACAGTACTGGGAGGACGTCACTACGGATAAGAAAAGGGTAGTTAGTGGACTTTCAAAATATATACACACTGTGAACTATTTAAGCATAAAGGCGGCGTATAATATTACGTCACAGTTCACTGTTTTGATAAAGTACATAAGTCGAAAAGGACTCTCCACATCTTTGGTTTTAAGCTGTCTTGCCCTATATGGAAAATTGCTTTCTTTAACCACTTTGATCTGAAAAGTGTCTTTAGCAATTGTTCGTCCTAAACAAATCAAGTGCTAGAAAGATGTATATTTTTTTTCGACACGACCGCCACCTATTTTGAATTACGTATTACGCCCACAGTGTGGCACTTATTTTCGGTTTATGAGCGTTTGAATGGGCGTGGCCAAAATGTTTTTGGCATATCAAAAGATTTAGGTCTATTTATTCTTTAAAATTTTATTAAACTTTTTTTTTAAATAAATGTTTTATTAACTTTCATAAATACTGAATGTTGGCGCAAACAACAAGAGAAAACGCAAACAATATAGAACCAAAGATATTAGAATAACATTATTCTAGTGTTTTTAATAGAACGATATGTTTGACTATCCGATAGAAATTTGAAAGTAACAAAATGTTGGTCGCAATAGGCGTGGCAAACCGTTTTTTGCAAGTTCATACATTGTTCAATAGTGTGGGCGTGACAGTTGTGGCCGTTAAAGTGGGTGTGGCAGCATGGGTCAACAAACTTGCGCTGCGCCTAGCAGCAGGCGGACGGACAGACGGAAATGACCAGACCGACTCGGCTTGTGATTCTAATATGGTCAGAAACGCTTCCTTATACCTGTTTCATACTTTTAAACGAATCTAGAACGACCTTTTACTCTACAAGTAACGTGTATAAAAACTTAAATTCTATTATTAATATTAGGCATGGGACCATAAGGTCGATACTCACACTGCGCCTGGCAGGCAGGTCTTTTGCAGACCTTCATCACTGCCGGGCGTGGCTGGTGCTTGCACACATTGCCGGCTGGCCGACGACTTCCGTACCAGACGCACTGCAGGATGCGGTACTTGATGCCCTGACGACCGCACGGCGCATTGCACTGGTGGAAGAAAATGAGGTATTAATATTTAACACTGCTAATAGGCGATCCAGGACCCACCTCGGACCAAGACTCCACGCGCCACACTCCCTTGCACCGCTCATTGTAGCATTCCTGCCGCGTCGCCGGTCGGTCGTACTCGTCGCAGACGCCTCCCGCCGTGCCGTTGGCGTAGCGGCACGTCACTTCGCGGCGCTGCATGGCCGTATTCCTTTCGTGGCAGTGGGATCGCTGGCAGGGCGTCCAGTCGGCCTTAATCCACTGCGGGCAGGCCTCGTTGCCGCAGTTCTGGAAAAAATCGGGCAGCTCCAGGCCGTGCGCGGAGCATTCTGAATTATCTACGACATTGCTCTCGGTGTCGCTAGTACTGCCGGAGCTCGTGGCCTTTGTTACTCTCTGGCAGCTCACCGTACGCCGCTTGGGAAGTAGAGGAAGAATAGCTTATAAATCCCTTTTGCATCCTCTTGACAATGAAGAAAGTTGCTTTAAGGCGGGGAAAGTGGACTTGTAACTGTTGCTGCCTATAATCATATTTTTAATTTTAAAATGCTTTTGAAGGCGGTTTCTAGGGTACTGCGCAATTTGATTATTATTGTTTAATCGTCGTAACTGCCTTGGAACGCATTTCCCTTTTATGATACTGCAGTGGTAACAATCAAATAACGTGAGCGAACGACGTTCCACATGAACGTGGTGACATGAACGTCGAGATCTGAAGACGTCAATGCAACCAGTGCAAAAATATTTAGGCCACAATAGTAAAAAACAAGATAGAATACTATAGTCGAGTTTCCCGACTATCAGATCCCGATACTCAGCTAGTGGAAGTGCGATCGAGAAATTTTCTTGAATATCGATAAAAATTACGTAATTAAAATATATAATGAAACAAAATTTAAATTTTTTTCAAAATTGGTCGGTTTGTGGGCCGTAGAGTGGGCGTGGCAGCATCACTCAACAAACTTGCGCTGCTTCTATGTGTTTGAAATCGCATGCCTAATCTCAAATTTCTAATTTTCTAGGACAGGCAGACGGACATGGTCAGATAGACTCGGCTAGTGATCCTGAAGAAACAGTCAGAAAGAAGCGTTTCCTGCCATATAAAGCATACACGTGTATATGTATAAAGTCGATCTGCCCCTGTACGTCCGTCTGTATAAACGCCTCGATCTCAGGAACTATTGAAGCTAGAAATTTTTGGAAAGTTTCTTGCCCATAGCTATAAATCTGGCTGCCTAGGTGCGAGGGTATTAAACGGCCCTGACAGGCACTGCAACCACTTCACATACCTGCAAGCCACTGCCTGCCGCTCCACACTCCTGTGAACACTTGGACCACTGGCCCAGCATCCATCTGTAGACGAAGCCGCTGCTCGCAATGCTTGCCACCATCGTAGTCGAAGCTGCAGCTGCTGTTTCCCATCGAGCGTGCGACATGTGTAGCGGAATGTCTTTCGCTTCCCCATCGGACTTCGACTGCGCATTGTACTCTGGGTCCAAGGGCGAATGCGTTTGAACTGATACTGCTTCTTTGGGTAACTGCTTGGCCGGCACACGTTCCGGCTCCTCCTGGTCAAAGTCGTTGCCTTTTAAGTCGATGCCGTACATAAGCGCCTCGCCTTGGAGCAAGTGCTGGCCTTGAGAGTCCTTGAAGCGCTGCAGCGGCCATAGCAACTGTGGGCGGAATATCATTAGTTTTGCCATTGGAAAACGTATTGTGGTCCTCAAGCCAAAGCCAATCGTATTTTATTTGTTTTATATGCCAGGCTAAGCTTCAGTGCTCGACAGCCACCGCTTTTCCGGTTTACTAAATCTACTGCAGTGCTATGTATCGATACACAAGGTACAGGTGTTTAGGTGGTTCATCCATGCACACTTGAATTACCATCATCAACACGTTCGCTCATTTGCTAAGTTCGATTAGCCATTAAACCTGCGAACAAAGTCAGCCATATCCTCTCTCTGATTACCCCTTTATATGAATACTGTGCATTCATGCTATGTTATGTTATGTTTGTGACTCCCCTATAATGCTCAGGAGAAATATTTATAGATGGTAGTTTGCCCAATTAAAAACTTTTGTTTATTATCGACTTGAAAAACTATTGAACGGCATCGAAGATTTCATTTTTGAGTGCCCGCAAAGCCTCATAATTTCGTGAGAACGAATGTCTCTGGGCCGCACAAAGATGATTTCCCGGGTGTAATTTGTAACCGAGAAAAGCACCTACATAGATTCTGTTGGGCTGCATTGTTGGCTGCATCTACTTCGCTTTTACTTCCTTGACTATTATTGTTGTTAAAGCAACCGGAATTGTTGATTTTTTTCCTGCCGCTGCTGTCCGGATCAAATCTGTGAGGCTATGATCATGGCAATTTTCGGGAGTACTCGTGGTTTACTAGGCAAACCTAATTCTCCTAGGCCTGAGCACTGTAATTAGCACACCGTTTTTGCCCTTGTATTTCCCAACAAAGAAGTCAGATTATTGAAAATTTTTCTGCCTGAATAAATGAAATTTCTTTGGGAACGGAATGTCACACCAGGATGGCGGGTTGGGAATGTAAGCTTCTAAAATCGATACGTATTTCTACTTTTGTAAAAATTTTATTTCGATAAATCAAAAGACATTTTTGCTTGTGGGCATGTAAATGGTAGACGACTCTGACCCCACTTGTGTCTGCAGCTTTGGATATTAATACTATACTGCAAATGTACTGCGTTGCCTTCTCTGTCGCAGGACTTAACCACATTCAATATTTGCATCAAGGACTCAATAGTTCAATGGGAACGGCTAACTTTGCACGTCGTTAAATTCTCACGCCTGGTACGTGAGCCCTGTCACTTTTAAACTGAACTACACTCTGGCTAACCGATACCCAAGCATTGAACATATGAAGCTGTCCAGTTTTGTACAAACTGTGCACTGTTGCAAATATAATAATATATATTAATATAATATATATATATATATATATATATATAATATATAAAATCCATCGGATGCTGTGGATTCGGCTAAAATCCTGCCTGGAATAAATATTTGCATACGAAATTAAACAAGTGCAAGGTCATTTGTTTGCCTCTATTTTTTTTACCGGACTGTGAGCATCCAAGCGAAAAGGCGTGGCATGAAGGGCGGATGCGGGTCCCGCAAAGAGTTAAAACCCCGCAAATTGATTTATTGTCACCCGATAGCTGGCATATTCGTATCTGTTGGATATCAAGCACTGCACATCTTTGGTGGTTTACTTGTTGGTGGTTTTCCGCAAATACCGGACTTACAATATTACCCAAAGCAATGGTACACAGGTAATGCCTGACCTATTCATTTTTTTTATGCAATCCCTCAATAAGTTAAAAATATACTTTTGCGTGTTTTTGGTAAAACACGAAGCAAGTTTTTATGGCAGATGTGTAGGGTGTGCGGTACCTCATATTAGGGTAAACTGTTAAATAAATGTCTTAGAACCTTAGGTCTTATTATTCCCGTTACTCGTAGAATAAAGGGGTATACCAGATTTGTTGAACAGTATGTAACAGGCAGAAGGAAGTTGCCGATTACACGAATGTACGTTGCCAGCATATAAAACCATAGCAAGCCAACGATAAGCTTGGGTATAAATATAAGGTTTTTTAAAATTATTTTTGTAAATTATATGTATAAAAAGATTCAATACATTTATGTTGAAATATGCCATTACATCATGCAAGAATGAAACAAAACTTTTTAACAAAAAATATTTAATGATTATACTTTAGGTTAAAGCTCGGTAAAATGTTTTATATGACAGGCTCAAAATTTGGAAAATAATATACATATACGAGTATGCTGATCATTGTAACTACCGAACTTTAAACAGACATAAATAGGTTACATGTTTTGAACAGAATTATATTTTTTAAAGGTTTTGTAGCTCAATAATGTTACACATAAAAATATTAAAAACAAGAAGGAACGCTATAGTCGAATTCCCCGAATATCAGATTTCCTTTATGTGTGCGTGACTGTTTTGGGCGGCTTTTTGTCGCTAAAATAGGTGTTGTAATAATGTTTTAGTATACCGATAGAAAACGAACAAGAAGGCTTGTGGGCGTTAGAGTGGGCGTGGGAAAATGCATTTGGTAAATCGAAATATAAATATTTACAAAACTGAGCGTTCGTTGAAAAGTATGTAACAGGTAAAAGGAACCGTTACCGAATATATAAAGTATATAACTAAAGTATAAAAGTATTAAGTATAAAATATAAAGTATTCTTAAGTGAGATTCTTGAGAATAGGCATGCAGATTCCAGATTCCATAGACGCAGTGCATGTTTGTTAAATGATGCTGCCACGCCCACTCTAACGCCCACAAACCGTCCACACTTTTGAAAAATGTTTTTAAGTATTTTCATTTTTTTGTTAGTTTTGTAAATTTCTATCGATTTGGCGAAAAACTTTTTGCCACGACCACATTAATGTCCACAAGCAGCCCAAAACTGTCCCACCCACACTATTAAAAATTGTTTACATATTTTCATTTTGATTCTTTTTTTCCCAATTACTACAAATATTCCAGATAATATTGAAATTTCTCGTTTGAGCTTCCACTAGCTGAGTAACGGATATCTGATAGTCGGAATTAATTATAAGTAATAATAAAAGAATAAAAGGGAAATATATAAATTATATTTGATAAATAAATCGGGATTAATAAAAAGATTAAAAAAAGAGTTTGAGTCGATAATATGTTAGTTTTTCTAATTTTTCAGGGTACAAGATACATACACGTAAAAAAAAAAACTAGACATGTCTAAAATGGAAAGCGCGCAAAAAGTTCTCGCGAAAAAATTTGCAGATAAAAGGGGAGGATTATTATAAGAAATCCGTAATGAAAATAAGTTGGTAACAATTTCATTGCTCAAGACTGAGAAAATATTAAAGTTTCAGATAAACTGTTTACGCGATGGGAGTGGAATAATAATGTGTGTGTCGAGTGGAATCAAGCATTATAATGGTAATTGTATAAAGTTTACCTACTTTTTTTTTATTTGTTTTACGGTATATTCGAAAATTGTTTCCGTAGTGTTATTTTAAGATGTTTTATGTGTTGGACAATATTTTTCACAGCGCCCCGAATAAACCGAACAGTAAGAAAATATATTTATGTTACGATTTTTAAAATAGAAAGACAAAGTTGGTAAACTATTGTTGAGAGTGGGAAACATATAAACATCACTAAAAACATGCAATAAATCGTAAAAATAATTTGAAGCATGCAAAGCCTTTGACAAACTTATCGTGTACTATATATATTAAAATTCATTTGGGGTTTAATAATTTAATTTTCTCGTATTTAATTCTCTCGTAAAGACTAATAAAAGTATTTAAAATATTTAACTTCCAGCATCCGATAATTTATATTTATGCAATGATATCCATTTAGGAAATTCGCGTTGAATTTATACATAGACGTTCAAGAGAGCTTTAAACGACTTTAAACAACTTTGTGAATTAAAGGGCTAGAATTTTTTAATTTTTATACAGTTTTAAAAACGGAATTCATATTGAATTTAATATTAAGCTTGCAAAGTTTAGTCCGAGTTTGTGGAGGGCCAAATGCCAAGAATGTTTGTGTTCCTTTCGCAGAATTTATAAAAATTAAAGCAAACAAACCAAAATGCACCGAAAGCATCCATAGGACGAAACGTGACCTTGAAGTCAAACAAAAAAAAGAATAGAGCGCACCGAGTGCTGCCGGATGCCAAATTAATCGAGTCAAAGGAGTCAAGGGATGCAAAAAGATGCGTCTCACCTGGAGATTGCTTAGCAGAGCCTGGAAATATGGCATAGCCAGCAGAGTCCTGGTGCGACTACCGCCGCTACTGGCGCTCGCCGGCTGTGGTATTCTGTCCTCAGATTGCACTAATTGCGAGAGCTGCAGATGCACGCCCTCACAGGTAGATACATATGTATTGGACGGGGATAGGGTTGGGTTAAGAAAGAAATATGCCGAGAATAGTTATTAAGTGTGGCGTTATTTATTAGCAATATGTTTCTAACTAAAGTTATAGATATGCGGATATGAATATGAGCTTAATATACATATAATGGGAAACTGTGCAGGGCGAAATGAAGTCAGGTATGTTAATGGCAACAGGGGAATACTGTGGAGCAGTTAAAACGGTTCAACCTGAAAGCGAATGCATTAAGTTTGGAAACAAATGTATTATACATACGTCTGCATAAATAAGTTATATATTTGTACTACAATATACGAAGAAGAATGAGAGTCAAACGGTGCAGACAAACATAGACAACAATTTGGCCTGGTGGAGTTGGCAAAAGCAGCCGAATAAAGATTCGGACACTTTTGCTTCATTCTAATAATCAGGACACAGCAAAAAAGCTTTGCCAAATGTTGTTTTACGTATTCTCTGTGTATACGTTATATCTTTATATAGGCAGATGAGAAAGAGCAGGGATCAATACAAACGAGACAGAGACAACCAGATACAACCAACAGTTGGCAAAATATCTTGCTTATTCCGTTGATATGAGGAAAACTTTTAAGTTACATAGATGTGGACACGTGACAAAGAAATCGTCTAAAGCCACAAAGCCGATAAGCAACGAAATTGTTTAAACGTCGAGGGGGCAACGTTCCATTTCGTTTCCGAAACATATTTAAAACGTAAGCCCGACTTACTTTGATCGATTGGAACAATCATAACGCTTCCGATACTCACATCGTCTTCCATGATGCTGCTATCCGCATGCTGAACTCCATCAGACTTGGGTCTCCGGTTCCGTTCCCTCCCGTTCTGTAATCGCTCCGACTGCTGCTGCCTGCGACGTGAGCCATGCAGTTGCGTCGACCTAGAAAAATGTGGAATTAAGCAGCATTAAATGTTGACTGCTATACGAGGCTCACAGCGTGGTCTTGGACGTGGAAGATGTCTAATGCAGATGCCCAACTCACAAGGCCCTGTAGGGTGCTGCTTTGGATTCACATTCATACTGGCCGCCTATGAATGTGAATCCAAATTTTTATACCCGTTACTCGTAGAGTAAAGGATACGTATCCGATCATATAAAGTATATATATTCTTGATCAGGATCAATAGCCGAGTCGATCTGGTCATGTCCGTCTCTCCGTCCGTCTGTCCGTCCGTCTGTCCGTATGAACGCCTCGATCTCAGGAACTGCAAAAGCTAGAATGTTGAGATCAAGCATGCAGCTTCCAGAGGCATAGACGCAAATATCCAAATGTTGCCACGCCCACTCCAACGCCCACAAGCCGCCCAAAACTGTCACGCCCACACTTTTGAAAAATGTTTAAGTTTTTTTTCATTTTATTATTTTTTTTTCAATTTTTACCGATATTTCAGAAAATGTTGTAATTTCTCGCTTGCACTTCCACTAGCTGAGTAACAAGTATCCGATAGTCGGGGAACTCGACTATAGCATTCTATCTTGTTTCAAAATCTAGTTTCATTAAAAAGTATGTAATATATTAAAGCAAGCCCTACCGGCCCTAAACAGTATAAAACTAGAGAGAATGCTATAGCAGAGTTCCCCGACTATCAGATACTCAGCTAGTGAAAGTGCAAACGAGAAATAACTAAATAAAATCTTAATTTTCCAAGAGTCTACAAGACATATCCAAAAATTAAAAAATACCAGTTTTGGTAGGATAGTCAACTTTTTAGAGTTTATAGTTCCTGAAATCTCGACGTTCATACGGACGGACGGACAGACGGACAGACGGACAGATTGAGTCGTCAAGTGATCCTGATCAAGAACATATATACTTTCTACGTCGGAAACGCTTCCTTCTACCTGTTACATAGTTTTCAACGAATCTAATATAACCTTTTATTCTACGAGTAACGGATATAATTGTTGCATGACATCGCTTGCTTACCCATTAACGTGGCTAATAGTTCCGACAGCAGCGGAAGTCCCAGTTCCACCAGATTTCTTCATATCTGCCGAGGTGAGAGCCTCTGTGCCACTTTTCTCACGCACCAATCGTTCTGAAAAAGTCGTGTAAGGTATAAACGCATTACGTAAACTAAAGAGCAGATTAGACCCAACACCGATTACCAACCAGTTTCCTGTTGCTCTAGCTCCTCAACCTGCTGTCCTGGCTTGGCCTTTACCTCGATGCTTATTTCTGCGGAACTGAGACCGGCGTGGCAGGAGTAGACTCCAGCATCACGGAACGTAATATCAATAATTCGTAGGGCGCCCTTCTTCGACACTTTGTACTTTCGTGAACGCTGCAGCGGCTTGTGATCCTTGCTCCACTTGATCTTGGTGCGATTGTACCGCTTTACGGGACACTTGATCTTCACCTGAGTGCCGAAGAAAACAACGCCAGCGCCACCCACTTTAAGGGTGATCTTGGTCTTCTTAGGGTCGTGCTGAATGTGTGTTGAGTTGTTGATCTGGATGACTGGCTTTGGATCTTCCGGCGGGCAGGGTTTCACATTGCAGGGCTTTTTGTCCGCCGGCTTAGCACTCGGGCACATCGATTCGGGTCGTTCGATCTTGTGCTCCTGTGCCATTATCTGTTTGCACTCCACCTTGCGATCCTTAAACCCATAGCCACAGGTATGGGAGCATTTGCTCCACTCACCTACTTCCCAACGCACGGGGCAATCGAGAACGTTGCAGTACTGCCGATCTGCTGGTGGTGGTTGTGGGCACATACTGTTCGGCACCACCATTGTGTTGTCCCCTCCACGCGTAACCTCGTGGATGCACTGCACCTCGCGGGTCTTGATGCCAATGCCACAGCTCTTGGAGCAGGGCGTGTAGTCTGAGTAGTTCCATCTGGGAGGGCAGGGACGGTCGTTGCATGTGCGAACCCTGGCCTCCGGCTTGCTTTCCGGGGAACATAGGAAGGGCGACACCACCCTACCATTATCTTCCCTAACGCAGTTGATGATCAGCTCCTCGACACCTCCGAGACAGGAGGCACTGCAGGAAGTGTATCCCTGTTCCCGCCAGATGTACGTTTTACCCGGTTCCGACACACCCACTTTAATGGAATCACGGGGGAACTGGTCGTCGAAGCCGTGGGAGGGCAGTATGCACGGATCTTCCACACATCGCTCTACTTCGTCATGTGGTTTTTTTCCCTCGCACAACGAATCATTAACGGTGGCCACCGTTCTAGAGTACTCGAGAAAAATCTTGCAGTTGTAGGTGCGCCGGCGGATTCCTTCCCCACAGGTAACGCTACATGGGGACCACTCATTATCCTTGATGTAGCTATGCAATATAAAACCCGAATATATATTAGTTATTTTCACATTACATCAAATGTATGCCACTGAAAAAAATCAGATACCCGTTGTTCGTATAAAAAATAAAAATATATATGTACGTCCTCAGGTATAGATGCACATAAACATACATTCATATATATATATATATGAATTTTTACTGGGCCTTCAGTGTATTTAAAATATATATTCGGTATTTCTACTATCTACCTGTCAAAGGGCTAGTGGGATTGCGAGCAAGAAATTTCATATTTTTATTTAGCAAATTTATAGATATTGGAAAGACTATAGTTCCTGATATCGAGACGTTTATACGGACAGACAGACGGACGGACAGATGGGCATGGCCAGATCGACTAGATTCGTTGAACAGTATGTAACAGGCAGAGTGAAGAGTTTTCGACCATATAAAGTATATATATTCTTGATCAGGATCAATAAATGAGTCGAACTGTCCGTCCGTCCATTTGTCCTTCTCTCCGTATGAACGCCTCGATCTCAGGAACTACAAAAGCTAGAATGTTGAGATTAAGCATGCATTTTCGAAAGACATAGTCGCAGCAAAAGTTTTTTTGCAAATATTGCCACGCCCACTCTAGCGCCTACAAACTGCACAAAACTGTCACTGCCACATTTTTGAAAAATTTTGTGATATATCACTTTTTTGTTAGTTTTATAAATTTCTATCGATTTGCCGAAAAACTTTTTGCAGTTTTGGGCGGTTAGTGGGCGTTAGAGTGGTTGACTTTTTTTAGATAGAAATTTATATTAAATAATTTTAATTATATTTAGTAAAAAGTAAGTAGTTATAATTATTTGAATATTAATTAGAAAATATGGCTATATGATTTTTTAATAAACGTAAACGTTTCCGACCATATAAAGTACATATAATTTTGATCAGGATCAATAGCCGAGTCAATTTGGCCATGTCCGCCTGTCCATCCGTCTGTCCGTATAAACGTCGTACGAACGGACAGACGGACTTTCCTAGACTATCACTCGTTATTACTCAATTCCTAGCGCCTTTTACACTTATCGCATTTTTGGCATATTTGACTGTGAAAGTCATTAAAATCTAAATTTATTACTTTGTTAATATCATTTAATGAAATGGAGTGTTACTCGCCTATATCATAACATTACATTTACTTTCAGATCTTTATTTTTTAGTTTTCCACAGTGCTGTTGTTTTCATAATCATCGCGTCGCGTAGGCTAGGATATTGTTTGCTTGTATCTCTACTTTTTCTTTGTTTCGCTGCCTGGGCGTGCTGCCATCTCCAATCTTTGTACGGCCTTTATTTTTACAACACCGGCATTAGAGGCCAAGGTTTTAGGTGGCGGCACAATGTCGCGACTTTTTGTCGGCGCCAGACTCGAATAGTTTTAGCTAAGGGGGTATCGCACAATATTTAGG
Source organism: Drosophila orena (assembly GCA_005876975.1). Classification (NCBI taxonomy): domain Eukaryota; kingdom Metazoa; phylum Arthropoda; class Insecta; order Diptera; family Drosophilidae; genus Drosophila; species Drosophila orena. The sequence continues at coordinate 440,684 of VCKV01000315.1, forward strand.
AAAGTGCAATGTATTTTCGTTGTTCTTTGGTCAACGGTCCATTGAGTTACGTCGTTCTTAAGGGTATTATATAAGAATATTATATTAAATTAATTAAATGATGAAATGTAATACATTGATTTCCGTACAGCACTCTGTACATTAAATAATAATATAATATCGATTAAATACACTGCCTTATATAATTTTCATTATGTTTTATACCCGTTACTGGAGTAAAAGGCTATACTGATTCTTTTAAAAGTATGTAACAGGTAGAAAAAAGCTTTTCCAACCCTCTAAATTATGTATAGGTGTGTCCCAAATATAACCGAACTTGTATTTAAATCATACAACATACATCGCCATCTATTGAAAATCAATAAAAAGATACATTCATCCTCTTTCAAGCGCACCCAACTTCATGTAAGTCGGATGACAGATGTAAAAGTGACCGCCATTTCAATAAAACCAAAAGTGTGCTAATGGTTCAAAAATCCAAATTCCGACCAAAAAATAGTTCGCGTGGAGCATTGCAAAGACATTATTGAAACTGCTGAAAACGATCCAGACTTCCTTGATTTTATCATAACTGGTGATGAGACATGCTGCTTTAAATATGACCCTGAAACTAAGCGTCAATCTGCTAAATGGAATCGAATCAAGACAATTGATTACTTTTTATGATTCGAAGGGTTTTATCCACAAGGAATTTGTTCCAGAAGGTCAAACCAAAGACACTAGAATATTCGCGATCGAACAATCTTTGAGTTTAGACGTGCCTAATTTGTGCAAAAGCTTCTGCTTTGAAAAGGCAGAGAGTAAAATCAAAGCCCAAAGAGAGACCACGCCAAGACTCTCCCGAAGTTCAAAGAAAAAAAAAATTCACTGGACAACTCAGCAAGCAAATAAATTCGATTTCGCAATGAAATCGTTCAATCGTTATCGCTGCCAAGAATTCGGACATACAAAATCATATTGTGCAAAAACGTACCGCTGTGTAAAATGCTCTTCTCGACACACAAGCAAATCTGCCCGAAAAATACAGAACAACCAGCAAAATTTGCCAAATGCTATCAGGAACTCTTGTCAAAAAAATCAGCAACCAATCGAAAATCTCTGAATAATAGAGACCAGAGTAAAAATGATTTAGGAATCCCGCAATCGTTTGCTCCGCCTAACAAACCAACATATACCCAACAAACGATTATCAATCTTATGCCAAAATTGCTGCAGGAAATAGCAAAACAAACACTTCACTGGAGAGAATAGAGAAACTATTAGAAAAACAGTCTGAACCTACTAATAATTTACTTAACATTACTTGTAAACAAAATATGCAAGTAAATCTTAACCTAGGAATATGGAATGCCAATGGGCTTTCCAACCATGTAAATGAAATATCAATCTTTATAAAAACGATTGAAACGAGACACACTTCACCGCAAATCATATATCAAGGTTATTGGATATGATATGATTAGAGCTGACCTTGTTAATTAAACATGGCCGAAAATTTCAAATTATGGACAGCATTAGAGAAAATGCAATGCAGGCTGCCACTGTTAAGATCAAATGTACATATGCATGCGGACGTATCTGTAACAGCAATTTATCTTCCCCCAAGATTTGCTCTCAAAGAAGCAGATTATAAGACCTTTTTAAAAAACTTGGACCACAGTTTATAGTAGGAGGCGACTTATATGCTAAGCACCCCTGATGGGGCTCCAGATTGACAAATCCGAAGGGAAGTGAACTGTACAAATTCATAGTAAACAACAGCATAGCAACACTTTCAAACGGCAAGCCTACATACTGGCCTTCTGACAGTAGAAAGATACCAGACTTAATGGACTTCGTAGCATACTTTGGAATCCCACAATCACACATGCGAATAATGGAACGTTTTGATCTAAGCTCAGACCATTCTCCAATAAAAGTGACATACAGTACAGTAGCTCATATATTGACAAAACCATACAAAGTAATTTCTGCAAATACTGATATCAATGCGTTTAAAAGCTATCTGGAAACAGCTATCAGCCTGGATATCTCGCTAAAATCAGGAGAGGAGATAGACCATGCTGTGGAGCTTCTCACAAACAAGATCCATAAAGCAAGCTATATATAATATGTACGAAGCTTCCAGCCAGAAACTCACAATCAAATCAGCCAGCTCTCTCAGCTGAAATCCGACAAGAAATACAACACAAGAGAAATTTGCGTAAAAGATGGCAAGAACTCTCTACCCTCCCGACAAAAGATCGTATAACAAGGCTGCATCTGATCTCAAAAAACTACTGTCAACTATAAGAAATGAATGTCTCGCTGAATATCTTAGAAATCTAGATCCACATTCTTGTAACCACGAACATAATTTATGGAGAGCAACCAAATATCTTAAGCGACCTGCAAAAAGAAACACAGTAGTCCGAAACTGTAATGGCGAATGGTGTAGATCTGATGATGAACAAGCCAAAGCATTTGCTCAACGCCTGCACTCTGTATTTAAGCCAAATTGTATTGATAACCCACAAACAGAAAGGGAAGTACATAACTTTCTCGAGTCACCCTGCCAAATGAGCTTACCCATTCGTAAAATCAGTATTAATGAAGTTTCATCAGGAATTAAATGGCTGAATAGTAAAAAGGCTCCAGGTTCGGACAAAATAGATGGCATAACCTTAAAAAATCTACCACCAAAGTGTATACGATTTCATACGCTTATATTTAATGCCTTGTTGAGAGCTGGTTCCTTCTTTGGAAAACTGAAGTCAACGCCCTGAAATCTGCGCAAATAACTTTTGCATTAAGAAGGCTCCAAGTTCGGACAAAATAGATGGCATAACCTTGAAAAATCTACCACCAAAGTGTATACGATTTCATACGCTTATATTTAATGCGATCTTAAGAGTTGATCACTTCCCAAGCCAATGGAAATGTGCATAAAATATAATGATCCTTAAACCAAACAAGGCAGAAAATGAAGTGACATTGTACCGTCCCATTAGTTTGTTGTCAATATTTTCTAAAGTATTTGAAAAAATACTTTTAAAGAGAATGTTGCACTGCAACATTTCTTGACGTTCAACAAGCGTTTGAACGCTTATTATATAAAATCAAAAAGTGGTTACCTGCTCCATATTTTTTATTATTATTATACTTTTATTATTATACTTAACCAATAGACACTTTTATGTGCAACAAAAAAATGAATACTCGCCCTTGCATTTTATAAAAGCTGGAGTCACACAAGGAAGCGTCTTAGGACCTGTCTTATACACCCTGCACACGGCCGATATGCCGGTAACAAATACCTGCACTGTGGCAACATACGCGGATGATACTGCTATATTAGTTACCAGCTCATCTAAAGAGGAAGCCTCACAACTCCTGCAAGTAGAGCTACGCCTTATTGAGAGCTGGTTCCTTCTTTGGAAAACTGAAGTCAACGCCCTGAAATCTGCGCAAATAACTTTTGCATTAAGAAGAGTGACTGCCCAGAAGTGTCATTTAATGGATCAGCAATCCCACAAAGTAATTGCATAAAGTACCTTGGCTTGCACCTCGATCGCAGACTAACGTGGAAAAACCACATAAAAGCAAAGCGCCAGCAGCTAAATTTAAAAAGTTTGAAGGTGACCTGGTTGCTTGGCCGAAAATCTGCATCCACTATGGAAATAAAGTCCGTTTATACAAAGCTATACTAAAGCCCGTGTGGACTTATGGCATACAGCTCTGAGGTACTGCCAGCAACTCAAATATTAAGATTCTTCAACGCTACCAATCAAAAATATTACGACAAATTGTCACTGGTCTATTTTATATCTCAAATGCAAGTATCCATAAAGACTTAGGAATCCCTTATGTTAAAGAAGAAATAGCAAAACATAGTAAAAAATATATAGACAGACTAAGAACCCATGAAAATAACTTAAGTTTGGCAAATAATAATAGCAACGTCAGAAGACTTAAAAGATTCCACGTGCTAGATCTCCCTGACAGGTATTAAGTATTAAAACATGTTATGCAGTAGGGCTTAATGGATAACTACTGCCTCTGTTAATTTAAGATTAATTATAAAATTTACTTATTGTCATACTTGTTTAAGACAGATTGTAAATAAAAAGAGAAAAAGAAGAGATATGTCTATATGTATACATGTATATATAAATGTTTTGATCAGGAACACTAGCCAAGTAGATCTGCCCATATCTGTCCGTCTGAAGCTATAAAAGCTTAAAAGTAAAAATTAAGCATGCAGATTCCACAGACAAAGACACAGAGCAAGTTTGTTTCGAAATTCTTTCACGCCCGTTCAAACGACCACAAGCCGCCCTAAGCTGCCGCCACGCCCACACTTTCGAAAACTGTTGTGATATTTTTTTATGTTTGTATATATCTTGTAACTTTCTATAGATTTGCCAAACAACTTTTTGCCACGCCCACTCTACCGCTCACAAACGCCCAAAACGCCTACACTTTTGAAAAATGTTTTGATATTTTTCCATATATTTTATTAACGCCCACAAAACTTTAAAGCCCAAATTTTTGAAAAAATTTTTAATTATTTTTATTTTTTAATTTTGTTTGCAATTTGTACTGATATTCCAGAATATGAAATTTCCAGTAGCTGAATAGCGGGTATCTGATAGTCGGGGAACTCGACTATAGCATTCTATTTTATTTTGTTTTGTTTTGTTTGCGTGTTAAAGAATCTAACTTCGGCAAGTTGAAGCAACTTTTTTCCAATATCCCCATTTTAAAAAATGCTTTTAAAATTTTTGTTTAACAATTTTTTTTCTGAAAATTTCTGACGCTATGCAACAAAATGCTAAAAATGCTTCCGAGCACTTCTACTAGCTGAGTAACGTGTATCAAAAAAATCGATTATAGGGATTTCTCTTGTTTTATTCTAAAACTGCAAAACATCTCTGTTTTAACAATAACTTCCTACCTTAACATAATAAATCGCCCCCTACTCACGTGGGATCTAGTGAGGGTCCCTCTGATTCGTCGCCTCCCCGATTGAAATTATTGTTTGAATTTCCGTTCATTAGATGCATGGTGCGCGGCTCATCTGGGGCTTCCTGATTCAGTCGACTCTGTGTGCGATGAGCGTATCGAAATGGTTGATCAGCGTAGGACAAGCCTTCACCATCATCCGTATCCTGTCCCGATTCCAGGTCCTCTATATCATCGCCCTCGTCATCATCGTCATTATTGTCGTCATCAACTTCCGAGCTGTCCAACTGTCGCTCCGATCGCTGGGATAAAAGTTGGAGTATCCAATTGAAGGGACGTGGCGCTAAGCTTTCTGACGGACTTACTTCGTTTATCAAGCGACTGCTACCCACAATGATGGTGCCACCTACTTGGTTCACCGATCCGCCGCATTGAATTCCGGTGGAGCACTGCTGCATGCTGCCCGGCTTTGTATGTGGATCACACTTGGCACTCAGGCTGCCGTCTGTCGATTTGCACTCAACGCCTCGCATTTGTATACCCTGTCCGCAGGAAACCGAGCACTGTGGGTTAGAAGAGTGGGGTATAGCTTTCGTGAGCATTATAAATTATTTTAATACGCCTCTTTCCGTCATCTTAAAAAGGCATTTGTTTGCACAATGGATGTGCCGTAACATGACAAAATGCGCTGTTTCTTAGCAAACGTTTCCAGTGATGAGGCTCACAAAATGGCAAATCCAAAAAAAGTTCTCTAACCCTCTTCCATTCCCCTTCACACACACAGTCAACCCATAACAGTGCCACGTGCACGCTTCCAGCATACAAATGCATGTTTATATATGGTCTGCGTTGCGTCGTGCCATGGGGCGTATGGGTGACGATGCAGCCCCAGCTTCATTGTTTTAAATCCCATTTCATTCTCTTTTCGTTGCTTTTTTAATGGTTGTTAATTTTGTGGCATATATTTTATTAATGGATATAATGATGGTATGATGATTGATGTTATTTTACTAATTGCCAATTTTTATCGATAATTGCCAAGTGATAACTAAATTAAATTTGGAAATCTAACAGTAGGTAATAATATCCAACACCAAGATACATGTCCTCAAACATTCTTTAACAAAGCGTTCAGAAACTTGACACCTCCAAGCGGTTCTCATAAGTCCTCCAACGTACAAGTGGCCGTGTGTTGTGGAGACTAATAAAACGGAAGCTTAAGTAAACAGAAGCCACAGTAAAAATTCATGGTGAAAGGAACAAGGAGTACGTGAGGTGAGAATAGAACAAGAGAGAGCAAGACAAAGTAAAACCCGACCCAGCAACGTAACTGCCGCAGTTTCATACTCAGTGCCAGTCTCTGTCCAGTGTCTGTGCCTAGCAGGTTATTACGAATCAAAAAGCATAGAACGTAAGAAAAGCTTACTCAAATTACAAATACTCTACGAATATTAAAATTTATTTAGTAATTTATAATTTTGTAATTATGGCAGAGCTGGCAATAAACAAGTTTTCTGTCCTGGTACTGGAAGTCTGAACAATTTAGAATCAGTAAAATGAATTAAAAAATTTAATTCTTTACATTATTTGTTCATTTTAGTTTCAGAAAAATATGAAGACTTTCTGCTAGTTTAGCTTATAGAAAGATATCCTAGGAACATATTCGATGCATAAAATGAGAGATCTTTTTATGCCAATTCTGCCGTGTACTGTTATTTCGATTTCAAGACTGACGGCCACCAATTAGATACTTAAAGGACTTATATCGTCAAAGTGCAAAGTGTAATCTTCCGGACCTGTACCTGGGTTGGGCTCCTACAGTTTCTTGTGCAGCGCTCAAGGCGTTTTGTTGTTTTATAACTTGGTTGGTGGTTGAGGTACTTACACCGGTCCAGTCCTCGACCTCCCAGTGCGGGCACTCCTCGATAATGCAGGTATCTTGTGTTGGTGGCTTGGGTGTACGGCACATGATATCGGCCACCTGTTGAAGGAGTGAGAGGCTCGTTTAAAAAAACATGGCAAAATCATCGCCGCTTAATGGAGCCTACACAAATGAGTTTTTGATCAGCACCACACGGTCTTTATGGCTGCTATTCCTAATACTCACCCTCGTCTTGATAGCGTTCGACTCCTCGGCACAGACAACCATCCTCTCACGGTAGCCGTGACCACAAAGGCGGCTGCAAGTGCTCCAATCGTCTGCTATCCACCTACGAGTTTACAGAGGGTCAGCACAAATGAATAATTGCCAAAAGCAGTCATTGGCAGGCGGTAGGGTATGGAAAATAAATGGTTAGGAGGCTTTCTTGTATTGGCTGTTGGCAGTGGCATTTAAAAGGATTTTATTTGTATCTTTATTTTTCCCCTACCCTAACCGAAAACTAAAATTAAAAATATATGAACTTCGAATATGACCATTTGTGGGTTTTTTTTTGTTTCCGCCTTTTAAATTAAACACAAACACCTATTAACGGAAGGACAATGGATTTGTTAGTGTTGATATTAGTATACCCTTATGCCATGACCAGAAGTTATTAAAGAAATGAAACATATTTTTTATGTCAAAAAAGCTAAATGAATTACAAATATGTCAAGGAACCATGACTGGCATTTGAAAATTCCTTTCCGATGACATTCGTTTTCGTAGCTTAAGTCACTAAAAAGGAGGGCATGTCCCTTGGAAGTGGGTAACCTATATTTTTGTGGCCTTTTTCTCGCTAAGCCGGTCCCGCTAAGCCGGTCCCCAAAAAGTCATAGGAATAAAATGTGTTTATTTGAATACAATTAATGTGTTTCCAGCACTATAAAACGTATTTTATGCGGACAGGAAAATAAATCTTGTATTTTGAATATCTTTATAATATCTTTAGCAATCGTGAAACGAGACCTGAGGGTAGGGACCCGGCTCTGTGCACAAGCAATCATGCAGATGGACATGAGAGTAGGGTGAGTTTCAGATGGTGAGTATACCACCTTCCCACTCTCATAAAGAGTTTACCCGAACGCGCAAATTTCAGCTACCTTTGTGCACAGAGGTCAAGCTACATAAACCTTACTAATAGCTTTTGGGTGAAGGATCTGTAAAAACTAGAACAAATTGGGTTCAGTTTACGTTAAAATTTTTTGAACTTCAAAGCTTTTACCCAAAACTGTTCTAAATCATATGTATATTCCAGAAACGTCAAGTGTCTACGTCTACGTTCCCCGACTATAAGATACGCGTTACATTAATAGTCCCAGAGATCTCGACGTTATATGGACGGACAGACAGACGGACAGACAGACGAACATAGCCCCACATGTACTTGGATATTGATCGTGATCAAGAATATACAAAGTGGTGGACACTAATTTAGCACACTATGCATGGTCGATTTTATATTCTTAATTTTTTACTTGTTAAAATGATTAGATCACTAATATTTAATTGTGAAGTAGTGAAGAAGTAGTGAAGAAGTACCGTTATCTTCGCCTCTCTAGCTTTTGTCTTCTTTCTTTGGCATTCGTTTTTATCCAGACACCCCCAAAATTGGCTGGCTACTTACTTAAATTAATAAATTGTACTTTATTACTTCGGTTAATAAAAAAAACTTCGGTTTAAAATGGCTAAAGGTCGCTGGTGTACTGAAGCACAGCGAGATGTCATCCAAATCATGAAATAGCCGGAAAATAAATTTCTTCCATTTCATAGGATCTTGGCTGCTCTCGAAAAATTGTTTATAACGCTTTGAAACATATTGAAAACAATGGCAATGCAAAAAGGCAAAAGCAAAGACGCCTATCCCGTAAATCCACAGCGTGTTTATCCTGAAGGCAACTCTTCACTAGTCGTGAAATGTGCTCAGGATCTCGTTATCGTGCATAAAACGCCACTGTAACGGTAATTTATCATCCGCATAGGGGAACATAACATCAGAGATTATTTTTTTATAGACATGTTGATCCATCCGGGTATCTATCTTGTGTATTGGACCATGCCAAGAAAATTCTGTTCACACCATTACATACTTAGATATTGTATTTTCTTAGTTGATATTTTACAATATGTAACTCATTGTAAGAAGTGCGCGTATCAAGTGTAGCTAAGGAAACTTGACGGCCTGTGAATGTGTTGGTGGGGCCTAATATGCTGGCTAAAAGACAAGCTCCGCAGGTAAGAGTACTTACCGAGGAGGACAACTGTGTGTATTACATTGCTCCACCGACGCCTCCGGGCGATTAGTAAGACTGCAGAGCGTATCATCTACATCGGCGTTGGTTAGACGATTCCTACATAAAGGACGGGACATTTTGTAACCTGAGGCAGAGGAAGAACGAAGAACCGTGGAACGGAAAAGATGAGAAGATAAACATGAAAAAATTTTATTTAAAGACAAAATTGGATCTCGCATTCTTTACATTTCTTCAACGTGGGGCTGGATAGCTTTAAAATAATTAAAAAAGGCACGTACTATTTATTATTATGCTCGGTAAGCTCCTTACAACCAGCAAAAGTAATAATAATAGTCTTACGCGTATTTAGTGCAACTTCTAATAAAGATGTAATAAAGATCTAATAAAGATGTAACTGCATAAGAATATATTAGCATTTTATTCTTTTACGAAAACATACATAAACAAAGCCTTGCTCATGAGCTAAGTTATTTCATTAGCTTCGAAAGTAAACTTCTAAGCGTCTATCCATTGAATACGTATATGTTTTGATGTCTTTGGTCGGATTTTGGCACTAATACTCCCTCGGCGAGTGTGTGTTAATAAGTCCCTTTTCAATGTCATTGCCATCCTCATCGCGTTGGGGCATACAGATTTCTAGGCCTCGCAGTTCTTAAAACTTTTGCGTATTTCTATATTTTATGCCTTTACTGATTTCATTCCTTTATACCTTCAGTTTTTCACTGTTAAATGATAAAAATCGGGAGTTAGCAGTGAGCTAGCTACAGGAGCAGTAAAATAATTCGGAAAGAATGCCATGAAGTCTTACAAAAATTCGGACACTTGTCACGAATATAATAATTGCAGTTGTCTAACGGCAAAACTACCAAAAAAAAATGGATAATTGAGCACAATTAATTTCATGAAATGTCCACAACTAATCGCCTCTAGGAGAAGCACACAGCACCAAACATAAGTAAAAGCATTTCGATGTCCTTACGAACTCCTCCCTTTTGGCCTGAGCTAACTACACTGTGACTCTTTTTTGAAGGGTGGACCATGCGCTGGACATCCCCTAAAGACTCAACTCCAATTTACATTTAAGGGACAGCTAAAAACTAAAATAAACTAAGACACGTCAAAATTTAATTACAGCCGGGACGAATCATCACTAACTAAGTCACTGGAGATAGTTTACCGGAGAGCGACAGAGGAAATAAAACAAGATAGAATTCTATAGTTCAGTTCCCCATATACCCCATATTTCCGATACCCGTGGAAGTGCTAACGAGAAATGAATGAAAAAACTTAAAAATTTTTTAAAAGTGTGGGGTGAGAGCTTTGGGTTGTTTGTGGGCGTAAGAGTTTTTGGCGGCTTGTGGGTGTATTAAAATTTACAAGATATGTATATAAAAAATGAAAAAGTATCACATTTTTCAAAAGTAAGGGCGTGACAGTTTTGGGCGGTTCGTTGGCGAGGAAAAAGTTTTTTTGCAAATTGATAAAAATTTACAATAATAAACAAAATGGAAAAATATAAAAATATTTTTCAAAAGTGTGGGCGTGACAGTTTTGTCCTTTTTTTTGGGCGCTAGAGTGGGCGTGGCAACATCATTTAAAAACTTTGCTCTGCGTCTATGTCTCTGGAATATGCATGCCTAATCTCAACTTTTTAGCTTCTATGGTTCCTAAGATCTCGATGTTCATACGGACGGACAGACGGCCAGACGGACGGATAGACGGACATGGCCAGATCGACTCGGCTATTGATCCTGAACAAGAATATATATACTTTATATAGTCGGACATACATACATACTATACTCTGTCCGTCCGTCCGTCTGTCCGTATGAACGTCGAGATCTCAGGAACTATAAAAGCTAGTTGAGATTAAGCATGCAGATTCTAGAGAAATAGGCGCAGTTTGTTGCCTTGCCCAATCTCTTGCACGCCTAATCTAACACCCACAAACCGAACAAAAACTAACACGTCCACATTTTTGAAAAGTGTTTTGATATTTTTTTAATTTTATTATTAGTCTTACAAATTTCTATCGATTTGCCAAAAATCTTTTTGCCACGCGCACAAGCCGCCAAAAGCTGCCACGCCCATACTTTTGAAAAATGTTTTGATATTTTAAATGTTTTATTAGTCTTGTAAATTTGTATCGATTTGCAAAAAATTGTTTTGCTACGACCACTCTACCGCCCAAAACTGTCACACCCACACTTTTGAAAAATGTTTGATTACTTTTAAGTTTTTGTATTATTTGTTTACAATTTGTATCGATATTACAGAAAAGTATGAGATTTCTCATTCACACTAATAGTCGGGGAACTCGACTATAGCATTCTCTCTTGTTTTAATTAAATCTACCATCTGTCGCAAAAGGTAAATTAATAGTATTTTATAATTTGAAAACTTTTTTTTTGGAGCTCTTTAAAAAATCAATTTTTTTAGCGGCTGAAACCTTAGCACTGAACATACCACTACCGCAGGTGACAGAGCACTGCGACATCGGTGCCATCTCCCAGTTAAAAAGCGGTTGGGAGCAGGAGTTTCCATCGCCGCCGCACACTCCGCAGCCGTCTATTTTTTTTGTAGATCCGATTCTTAAGTCGCAGCCAACACGCTAAAAAGAGATGCCAAACCGCAGGCGTTAGAACAGGATAAGCACAAACGCAACATGTCAATAAAGTGTAAATCAACGCTTTGCGGCATTAATAGCATAACACACCAAATTTACTAAAAAATGGAAATCAATACACCGCTTGTAAAGAGTATCGCCCACTTTTTCTGTTCGATTTTTTGATTTGACATTTAAATAACTAACTATGTATGTAAGTGCACGACTAAGCTCATTTAATTGGCCTGAAGCCCCAAATATTTTCTTATTTATATATATTTATATACATCCACATATAGAATGCCTGTGCCAGTTGCTGCCTCATTGGACTGGTGCTTCGACAAGATACCTAGCTCTTGCATTCACACCCATGCACACAAGTTTTCATGTATACCAACTGGAACTAAAACCAAGACGAGGCTGACGAGGGTTTTCACGACTCCTTGTTAGAAATTTGGGAGTTGAATAGTAGCCTAAGATGAAAACTCACTTTGGCAAACCAAAGTTTAAATACCGGCACTTAGCTAAACAATTATTGATAAATATTTCATTAGATATAGATGGCGATTGGCTTCTGCTAATTTCCATGCTAAGCCTTAAAAACCGAAACTTTCAAAATAATAATCTGGTTTTGAAAGTATTCGTTGAATTGCCACCGATTATAAAACTGTATTCAGAATCCTAGCATTATGCACTCTTAAAAAAGTACATATATGTTATTCTCGGCGATCATGCAAACATATCGTAGACCCCAGTACCTCAGGGTACAGTTTTGGCTGCCGCTCTGCTCAGCGTAGTCCTGGGGCACGACTTATTGGCATTTCAATAGCTGAAATTTGATGGCAGTAGCATTGGCAACTTAGTAAAACAAGCAGTGCCCTACCCACTCTTCTCGGTTGCCGTCCTTATAATTTATAAATACGACGGAGCATAATGATACAAAGGTGCTTGTGTTATGCAATATGCATGCACGTACATACACGTACGCAAGAAGTCTTCCCAACGGTCTTCCAAGAGTAAGTAGCCTCTACGGGGTTTCGCCAATTCCCAATCCTTCACGACCACCTTCTCCAACACCAACATTGAGTACCTTATTCAGCACGCGGATGGTATTTGAAGCGAAAGGGAGGGCTCGACGGCCCGCCTTTCGTTTTCAATACATTGTGCCCACATATGTCTCACCTGACACTTTCCTTGGATACACATATCCAAGCTGCCGGAACGACAACGGGTGCCATCTTGAACCCTTGCCGACAATTGCACTATGACGCTCTGCTCGTCGTAGTGTTCCGCCTCCTCGGCATTCCCACCTCTATTCTCCTGCGAAATGTCTTCAACGAGATGCGCCGGATGTCCTCTGCGGATGGAAAGTATTTGCATTTGTATATTCTGCGACGCTCGGACTCGTTAGATGCAAGCAAGGAAAGATGAAAGACTAATCATAGAAATAAACAAGGTCTAAAAAAGTTAAATTATTTTTGTTGGAATTTTGAATGGAGTTAATTTGCAATTTTTTAAGTTTCATACTCACTATTAGTTTCTGGCATGTACATCATTAATAATGGTATAAAATAGAATAGTCATTTTTACCCCACCGCCAAATAAAATTCCGTTAGGCTAGCAAAAAAAGGCATACACCTGAATATACTTTGTCGCTATAAAGAAACCATTCCCAAGTTTGGTTAATTCTCCCAATCTTGTAAACTGCAAACTCTCCAACATTAAGGTTTGTTTCTAGAACCGGTTGCATACGCTTAGGAAATGTTCTTTTACGTCCGAAAATGTGTATGTCTGGACTTAATAAAAATCTATTTGGATAAATCAGTATAGCTTAGCCATAGTAGTCAAAGGCCCAGTATCCAGTCATAATTATATGATTTAAACAAATTATTTTATACCGATTCTGTTTGAAATAGTGGAAACTTGGGCTGTATGGGCAAAGCATTTAATTGGTAACCCTTATTAAAGTGACTGAAGATTTTAGAACACCATAGCGTTTTTTTTTATAAGCGACGCACACTCACCTGCATGTAAGCGCACAAGGCTCGACGTAATCATAATGCGGAGTCCACTTGTACAAAGTGCCGTCGTAGGGAACATCGTTGTATGCGGTGCATTGGCTGGAGCGGAAGTCCTGCTGCTCCGGACAAGGTTGCATGTTGCAAATGCGGTAGCGAGTGCTCTCACCGCGACAACTGCCAGGACTGCCGCACCTACGCATTTGATGCATAATGCCTCCGTCGCAGGTGCGTGAACAGGTTGACCAATCTGACCAGGACGACCACTGGCCAGGTGCACCACTTGCGCCACCTCCTGTTGCACTCTGGCCCTTCGATCGCTTTTGTTGCTGCAAATGAGCAGTTGCATTTGGGTATTACTCTGCTGTGAAGTGTCAAATAAAAAGCCAAGACTACTTACTTCCAATTCATTTTCTAAATCGGATGCAGTGTTCCACGTGTCGTCAAAAGCTTGGCTCGCATTTAGCTTTTTTGCCCAGGCGGCCTGTATATCACATAGGCATACGGTGGTCTGAAAAGTAGCATATTGGGAAAATTGGAGATTAGTAACTAGCCTATAGTAAAGTGAATATTTTAATGCAACTGAAATTACTGTAAATGTTAATTTCAGATAAATAAAATAACCATATTTGAAAACCCACTTAACCGTATTTATCTTTACCAACTAGATAACCAATTCGTGTCACAGTGCCGACTTGACCTTAATATCGCGATGAAAGTATGCCTAGCTTTTTTGTGGCACCTCAAGCTATTCAGCAAGACCTCACATTGATATAAATTGTATTCTTTCGATTGCGGCGTTTCCGTTAGTCACGTTAACAATTTGCATTTCGGTTTCCTGCCATTGTCATTCCTGTGTTTTGCATCGAAGCTACGCTAAACCTGGGACACGCATCACGTATTGATTGGCAGAATTACCAGACAGAAAAGTATTACACAATGGGTACGCTGCGGAATTTTATTAGTGAATATATACCCTCAGGATAGTTGTATACTTAAACATGCGTTCATTGTTCCTAAAGTACAGATATAGAGGGTTCTTATTTTCAACACCCATCCGGTATGCATGAGTTACCGGTTCTAACCGGTATACCGACCCTTCAGCTAAGCCACCCAGGCTTACCCTGGAATCAATAAAATGTAAGCAACAATAAGACAACATAAAAGCTGATTGCTAACAACGGCCGTTCAGTGACCGGCCGTTGCAACTGAAGCCCAAATCTGTCGACGCTGGACTTTGACAGGATGCCCCCACTCTTCAGTAGACCAGGAAATACGAGTACGACTCAGCAGCTTACCCCGACTCCTACTCCAAACGATCCGACGCAGCTTTTTTGAAGTGCGATTTTCTAAAATGCAGAACATTTTTTCGATGAGTGTAGAGTATAGAAACACACGGTTTCTATTTTCAACATCACGTCTACTTTTACACACAGAGCAGCAGTATTTGAAGAAATTTAAACACTGCACAACAAGTTATGTCATCAATGGATTTTAAAGTGTTAATTTAACCACGAAACAAAGTGTCCTTAATACTTGTCAGTATACACAAGTTGCCCCAATGAAAAAATCTTATTTAGAAAGAACCGTAGTCATGACAATGAACATATGGGCTCAGTCAGGTACATTTCGGCGCATTTGTGGCGTAACGCGATATCCACATAACATAACTCACCATAAACTGTTTGTAAATTTATAAAGCACGCAACCACACGAACCGCTTGCCCATAAGTCAGACTTTTATATCTATGTAACATTTGAAACCTTAATGAATATGCTAGCAATAAGGAGACGATATTACGGCTGCTTAATTGCTGCATCAATTTAGCCAGCTTAAAGACATGACTACGAAATAACAAGTAACTACCCACAGATGGATCACCTTCTGTCGAAGCATTTGGGTGACCCGTCCTTCTTATATACCAATCTGCGCAAGTGTGTTGTAGCCTTCCGAAACGAAGCTCATGCAACATAAATTGTCTTCCTTATGAAGAATAACATAGCCCCCACCACTCCTCAAAACCTTTCTATTCCACAAGGATAACGCCGTAAAATGTAATAGATATGTAAAACAAATTAAACTAACACGAGATAGAATGCTATAGTCGAGTTCACCGACTATCAGATACCAGTTACTTAGCTAGTAGAAGTGCGAACGAGAAATTTCATAATTTTCCGCAATATCGTTAAAAAGTTGCGAATAAAATTAAAAAAAGTTTTCGGCAGTAGAGTGGGCATGGCAAAAAGTTTTTCGGCAAATCGATAGAAATTTACAAGACTAATAAATAAGTAAACATATATTACATTTTTCGAAAGTGTGGGCGTGGCAACATTTGGAAACAAACTTGTGCTGCGTCTCTGGAAGCTGCATACTTAATCTCAACTGGCCTTTAGGTTTTGTAGTCCCTGAGATTGAGGCGTACATACGGACTGACGGGAGACGGACATGGCCAGTTCGACTCGGCAATTGGTCCTGATCATGAATATATAGACTTTATATGGCCGGAAACGCTTCCTTCTGTCTGACACATACTTTACAACGAATCTAGTATACCTATTTACTCTACGAGTAACGGGTATAACAAGAGAGAACGCTATGGTCGAGTTTCTCTACTATCACTCGTTACTCGTTACTCAGCTAATGGAAGTGCAAACGAGAAGGTTAAAATTTGTTTGGTTACCTGGCATATGGTATTACCTTACCATTACCTTAACATAACCATATATCGATAGAAATTTGGAAGAAAAATAATGAAACAAATAAAAATTTAAGGAATTTCAAAAGTTCGAAAATTCATCTCTCATTCATTTCTAGCCGACTGCTAGTTTCAAAGAAAATGGTAAATTATTTTCTAAAATTAAATTAAATTACATTATTTTCCAATTTTATTCATTAACTGTTATCATTTAAGGTAAATTATTTTAAAACATTTTTGTAATGTATACTAATATATTTAAGGTTAATTGAACATGAAGTCCCATTTTTCAACGCAACTGAAACGAAACTCAACCATTGGAAATTTAAATCCGGTGTGTCCCAAAAAAAACCGAACTTTATATTTAAATCATACAACATACAGCACCACCTATTGAACAATAAAAATATACATTCATGCTCTTTCAAACGCACCTAACTTCATGTAAGTCGGATGATAGATGTAAAAGTGAGAGCCAAATTCATAATTTATATAATAAGCCAAATTAAAAAAAATAAATTTTTTTAGTAATAATTATTTATGAAATATCGTTGATGATCATTAATTTAAGGTTGATGAAAATAGGATATGAAAAACTACTAAAAGATTGATGAAAAAGCGATGGAAATTTCACTCTATTCCAAAATGAGTGATTAAAATGTGGTAAACAAGCGATGAATCGGTAGATGATTATTAACGATGATTTAGCGCTGCTTTTGTGATATTTTTCTAAGTTATGATTTTCTAGGAGATGCTATGTCAAAATCATCGCTAGTTTTCAAATTATACTGATCGGTGATTCACCGCTTCAGCGGTTCATCGAAATACACGATAACCATTGGAAAAACGTTCAGAGAAGTGATCTATTCTGAATTAAAGTTATAAAGTACATGAATGCAGCAAGAAATTGCCAATTCTTAATGCCATCCACGACTGCTAAGAATGTGTTATCTTTGCTGAGTTCGAAAGACTATGCAGCCAGGTTACCTGGTGAACACCAAATGAAAATTTAACAGAAACCCTATCTGAATATTTTTAGCTTTAGGTACATTTCCTAATTATTGTATTCACTGTGCTGAACAAGCTTCCACGTAATACAGAGTAATTTTATTAGAGAGAGGGTATACTGATTTCAGTCCGAAGTATACAGCGCACTAGGAGACATTTGCAACCATATGAAGTACACGCACCGCAAGTTTGTTTCAGAAAATTGCCAAAAGTGCATCCTAGCGGCCGTAATTGTTATTTGAATAGTTATAATTTTTAATAATATCTATAGAAGTAGTCATGAAAAATAATTGAATGAAAAAATTAAAAATTTAAATTTCAGAATTGTTAGTGTCACAGCTTGTGGCCCTTGGAGTTGACGTAGTTGACTTTTCTTTAAGTGTAGGCGTTACAGTTAAGCGTTAGGTGTTTTATGAGCGTTAAAGTAGGCGTGTCTTCTGAAACACACTTGCGCTGCTCTGCGCCAATAGAATCTGTATGCTTAATCTCAACATTGTAACATTTATAGGTTTAGAGATATCGTCGTTCGTTTGGACGGTCAGGCGGACATGGCCAGATCGACTCGTCTGGTAATCCACACCAATAATATACATTTATTTAAAAAAAAAATCAAGTAACCATTTTACTCTACAAGTACAGGGTATACATTTTCCAGATTCATTTTTAATAATTTTTTACTTTTTGTATATTTAAAACTTGTTTTGAAGGTCAAAAGGAATAAGGTTTTTGTTTTAAATGTTTATATATATTAACAATAAAATAACAACAAAATATACAAGACACTTGATTATAGAGTGGCTTCTGGTTCCGTTTTGTTATATTACCCACCATGACAGGTGGTTGTCAAACCAAAACAGACTGCCTTGTCTTTTTCCAACACATACATAACGGAGAGGCAAGTAGGAATCGGACATATTTTCCATAATACTTGGTCATGGTTAGTAAGGTTGGAGTTGAACAGGGACAATCCAACAGACGGTTAGACTGTCAAAGATGGCAGGGAAGGGAGTCGGGGGCCGTGTTCGGATGAACGCCGTTCCGTTGGTTGATTATATTGTAGCTGAGAGAGAGAGGGCCGATAGTACCTGTGTATGTAGCGTCACGCCAGTTATTTATATAACGCGACAGCTACCGGCGGAGCAAAACGCCAATGAGCTAAAACTTTCGCGTGCGAAGTTGCGAGGGCTGGTGCCACAAAACATGAGAAAGATCCAAGTGTACGCTCATCAGGTTTGTTCGGCTTATGGCTGGGGCGATGTCGAGCCGGTGTCGCATTCACAGTTTCGGCAGCTTCCAAAACGTCGACTTGACAAGGGATAGATGGCTGAACTTAGTTCTGGGATTTTGGTTCTCAAAATTGATGGTACTGCTATGGCACTGTGGTACTGCGATCTGTTTTTTGACTTTGGGCCCTGTCTAGCCTGTCCGATTGTTTAGGACTGACTGTCATTCATTTTCGATGGCAACACTTAACGCATGTGGAAGCAAAAGGTCAATTGTCATAGTCCACATCCCTTTAAAAAAAACCTTAAGCTTAAGTAAAAAGCAAAACTCACTCACTCACTCGTCTGTCTGTCTGTCTTTAATACCGTTTAACGACTGTAAAAGGCCAAGGACTAAGCCTCTGTTAACAGTTTCCGGCCTTATATGCTGAGTGCCTCGACGGAAGAATTTTTAAGGCTTCGCTGGCCCCTGCAAACGGAGTATAAGCGTAATGCTAAAAATCTACCCTTGCGGTAATGCGTTTAACGGACTCTACGGGGAACAGACAAGCCTACACTTCTGACTTTTTTTGTTATTTTTTTCAGTTTATTATTTTTTTCTCGAAATGACAAAAAACTTTTTAAATTCGCCTTCTCAAGCACTTAAAAACTGTAAAGGAGACACCATTGCTAAATTTTTTAAATGTTAAAGTTTTGGTACTACCATAGCTGAGTGGTTTGTATCTAATAGTCGAGGAGCGCGGCTACAGCGATCTCTATTATTTTTTGTATTATACCTGTTTTTCGTAGTTTAAAAAGGGTATACTAGATTCGTTGAAAAGTATTTAACAGGTAGAAGGGACCTTTTCCGGCTTTATGAAATATATATATTCTTAATCAGGATCAATAGATGACTCGATATGGCCTCGGATACCAAAAAAGCTAGTAAGTTGAGATTAGCCAGGCAGGCTCTAGTGACGCCTACGCTGCGCCAGATTGTTTCAGAACGATGCCACACCCACAAACTGCCCAGAACTGCCTTGCGTACACTTTTGAAAATTGTTTTGATCATTTTTTTTATTAGTCTTGTACATTTCTTTCAATTTGCCAAGAAATATTTTGGCCACGCCCACTCTAACGCTTACAACTAACACAAAACTGCCACTCACTTACTTTTGGACAATGTTTTGATATTTTTTAATTTTGTTATAATCCTGTAAATTTCTATCGATTTGCCAATGGTATACGGTATACCGACAACATTTTGGCCACGCCTACTCTAACGCTCACAAACAGCAAAAAACTGTCACGCCCTCAGTTTTGAAAATGGTTTTGATTTTTATTTTTTTTTTGTTAATTTCAATCGATATGCCAAAAAGTATTTAAATTTAAATGTTAAATTGCTTGTACTCCCACTAGCTGAGTCTGATAGTCGAGAATCTCGATAATAGCGTTTTCTCTGGTTTCATTATATGACTTTCCAATTTTTTCCACAAAAATTATATGATTTTTTTTTATTATTATTGTATTTCATTAACATTTCTATAAATTTTCCAAAAACATTTTGAAATTTACCAGCTGTCGATATAAGCATTAATTTACAGTTACACATGTACATACATGAATGTTAGAATACTACAAGTTAATGTTATTTACTTATTTTGCAATATCTGATATAGTCATCTGACCTATCCCGTTACGATTAATATAACAAGAGAGAATACTATAGTCGAGATCCCCACTAAAAGATTCCCGTAACTTAGCTAGTGGCAGTGCAAGCGAGAAATTTCAACATTCTCTAGAAAATCGGTAGAAATTGGGGGAATGAATATGAAACATTTTACATTATTTTTAAGTATACCGTGAAAGTTTTGGGCGACTTGTGGGCGTTAAAGTGAGTTAAAAGTTTCTGGGTAAATCGATGGAAATTTACCAGACTAACAAAATAAAATTAAAAATATCAAAACATTTTTTAAAAGTGTGGCTATTTTTTTGGCAGTTTATAGGCGTTACGTCTTTATAATTTACATGCCTAGTCACAACTTTCTAAATTTTATGGTTCCTGAGATCTCGACGTTCATACGGACGGACATGGCCAGTTCGGCTCGGCTATTGATCCTAATCAAGAATATATATACCTTATATGGTCGGAAATCCTCCCTTCTGCCTGTTAGATAGCCTTTGACTTTACGAGTAACGGGTATAATAACTCACAGAGAAAGTAAGGTCATAAAATATTATTAAAAACATGTTCAAAGTCAAAATAAGAAAGGGAATAATAAGCAAAGTAAATAAATAAAAAAGTCAAGTTTTGATATGTGCAAAAACTTCAAAAATAAATATCATCGTTGACTTTTTGACCTGTAAAACCGTATACAGCCTTAGTTCTGTAGGACAAACTTTTATTTGGGTCCTTTGCATGTCAAAAAGTCATGTCCTAGGAAACAGTATTGAAATGCGATTTAAATAAATTCACGACATAGCAACTCTTTAACTATTAAAGGTGGTTGTATGTATAATTTAAAAAAAACAATTAGTACGAAAATGGAACGTCAAAGCAGAGTAATGTTTTTACAGAATGGCAAAGTCATCCCTTATACCGTCATTCTTCTTCTAACCATATATAAGAACGGCAAGATAAATCGCAACTTAGTGCAAAAAAAATATATATATATATATATATTGTATTATTTTTTGTATTATAATTATAATTTTTGTATTTTTGTAAGTCTCGAAAAAACTTTAAAATCTTTAAAAGGTAGTCTAACCAAACTAACTAATACCAACTGCTCACTATCATTAAGATAATTTTAAGTGTATCTTTATGCTATTTACAACTCAACTTACTATCAATTTTTTAGCCTAACCTAAAAACCCTTTCCACGCGACCACTCGCCAATGCCATTAATCATTTATGCAAATGGTACATCTCAGGCTACAACTCTCCAACTTCTCCAAGTACTCAAGTACTCTTACCACAAAAACTTGTCAGCTACGCCTAGGCCATTAACACTACTGCACACAAGGCCGCAAACACGAAAACAACTGGCAAACAAATGTCTCCCGGGACAGACATTCAGACATATAGTGGAAAACCAGTACGGAGTAACGGCACACGCAAAGGCTAAAGACCTGGAAGCGAAGTCAAATTTTAATCATAGAAACCACAAGAAAAATGTTCAGAAAAGAAAAATAAACGAGATAGTATGCTATAGTCGAGTTCCCCGACTATCAGATACCCGTTACTCAGCTAGTGGAAGTGCAAACGAGAAATTTTAACATTCCCTGGAATATCGGTAGATATTGGAAAAAAAATAATTAAATGAAAACAAACTTAAAAATTTTTTAAACGTGTGGGCGTGAGAGCCTTGTGCAACGAAGAACATTATTCGCATGTTTCCTGCCATCTTCGACAATAACATCTGATTTGGTCTACGAAAAAATGCGAAACAAAATCTCACGTTGGATTAAAAAGGAGCAGAAAGCAGGATCTGCTGAAGGGTGTTTTAAGGTGCAGATATGAACTAATTACCCAACATAGTGCTCGAATAAAATTGATCCCGATCTTAGTAAAAAAAGTGTTTTTCGCTTTCTATTTTCAATTTGGGCTGTGATTTCTAAAATTTCTTTTAAAACTATTTCGTTTTACATATCGACACTGAAAAATACACAAGTACGCATTGTCAATTGGTAAATACCAAAACAGAAGTAGTGCAATAGAGTGATCCCACAACCTGGTTTTATATAGCTTTACAACACAAAATAAACTGGTAACTTGTAAGCCACTTTACTGTATATATGTATATATAGCCAAAGTCAACAAATTCAACAAATATGACTTATATTTTTAAATTAGAAAATAGTTTTTAATTTTTTGTACTTAACTTTAAATTTTAACTGCACTTTTACTCAAATTTTTTACTCGGTACAGCTTAACACGTTCGTAACCATAGTGTGCATTATGTAACTTGAAAAATGTGTTATTCTGAAATTTGCACTAAATGAATAAAGAAATAGAGGACTTAATAAAAAAAAGGAAACTAAAAGGGAGTTGAAAGAAAGACTATCTCAAAGTCATGAATTATTTCTTACATTAATAATTGTTAGACTATGTGGACTTATAGATGGCAAAGAAGTCAAACGCAACTTTCATTTACATGCTGCTGGAAAGAAATAAGCGGATATTTCTTTCTAGCAGCGTGCAAATAAAAGTTGCTTTCTAATTCGTAAGTCCGAAAGTTTGGGAAATTGAAAGTGGAAATGAATTTAAGAAGTCAGCGTCCATTATAAGTCTCTATAACGTTCTTCGCATAGTACTATTACAACCGTTACTCGTAGAACAACAGGGGATCCTAAATAAGTTGAGCTAGAATATTGTAATTAAGCATGCACCTTCCAGGGACATAGAAGCAGCGCAAGTTTATTTCCAAATGTTGTCACGCCCACTCTAACGACCACAAACCGTCCAAAACTGTAACGCCCACACTTTTGAAAAAAGTTGTGATATTTTTTGATAAATTTTCTTAACTCTAACGCCCACAGGCCGCGCAAAACTGTCACGCCCACACTTTTACGGTTTTTTAACATTTCATTATTTTTTCACCAATTTCTACCGATATTCCAGAAAATGTTGAAATTTATTCTACTAGCTGAGTAACGGGTATCTAGTCGAGGAATATATAGCATTCAAAAGCCTTAAATTATAGCATTAAATTCATAAAAACAAGAGTTAAAAGTCCAACTTTATTAAGAAAGCAAAACTGTTTTGAACTTTATTTTGCAAAGCAAAAATTTAACAATTTTACTAATATCTCAGTTCAATTGAGTTCAATTGCCATTCCCTTGCAAATACTTTACCCGTATTGATTATTACAGAGCAGCTTTGACTTTTTGGTGAAAGCTTACTAAGTAATTATTACATACACAACTCACAGCTCTACTCGAACTGTCAGATATAGCCCGTATAGCAAAAAAATGCAAATATTCAGCATTCCTAGAAAAGTAGACTGATCAAAAAAAAACTTTAAAACTTTCTTTTACATAAGAGAGGGAGAATTTAACATGAAATTTTTAAAAATGTAACATATACGACACCGAATTGGTTCAGACTTCGATTTAATAACAACCGTAACAAAATTTGTTAAGACCAGCAGAAATCCATACGAAATCTATAGAAATTGGCAAGACAAATGATAAAATTAAAAAGATAAAATGCTATAGTTGAGTTCCCCGACTATCAGATAACCGTTACTCAGCTAGTGGAAGTACGGACGGACTGACGGACGGACAGACGGACAGACGGACATGGCCAGTTCGACTCGGCTATTGATCCTGATCAAGAATATACGTGTATATACTTTATATGGTTGCAAACGCTTCCTTCTGCCTGTTACATACTTTTCTACGAATCCAGTATACCCTTTTACTCTATGAGTAACGTTTATGAGCGTATATGTTACGGATATGGTAGGGACACGCCTGCATCAACATTAAGAAAACCCTGGCGGAACACCACTTCAGCAATGTAATCCTAAAAGCCAAATAGCCAATGACTTCGCACATTACCATTGCGACTTGATTTGTATGCTCCGTCTCGTTGTGCTCTTAAGAACCCACATAAAATAATGGATATTTTAAGTTGTACAGCAACTGTTTGTTGCATATACTTTTTGAATGGCAAATATTAATTTCTGATATATAATATTTAAGAACCTTATACATATATAATAGGACCTCAAAGGAACGAATATTGCACTAATATATATTTTTAATCTAGCAGAATATTTAAATACTATGACACCATTAAAGCTTTTAACTTAATTTATTTAACAAATGGTTCTTACCACAAACAAAGCTGCCAAAGCTATTTTTGGAGACGTCCAGTTAATGTTCACCGACATTTTTGTCTGCATTTTCTCGTAATCATGTTTTCTTCTGCAAAATAATAAATAAGTACAATAATTAAAATAGATGCATGTATGAATGTACATCATGTACATCATTGAATGTATACATATTCTTTGGTGTCATCCAGTTTCTGTAGTATATTAGTATGGTATGGGCAAAGGCACTAGAATAATTAGAAGAATTAGAAGAATTATTCTAGTGTCTTTGGTATGGGGATGGGATGTGGGGAAACTTGTTAACATGATTATGCCTTATCCTAAATACAGCCTTAAATAATTATCAAGCAATATGACAGCTTATGGCATTGCGATAGATAGCTCAGCGACTGCCTTGGCAAGCAATGAAGCAGAATTATTGTGGGTGAGTTTCGAATGACAAGAGAATCACAATTTCCGTATAAAAAAACAAGAGAGAACGCTATATTCGATCATATACCCGATACTTCGCAGCGCAGGCGTCACCAGGGTCTTCATATCTAATCTCATCGTACTAGTTTTTTTAGTTTCTGGGATCACGGCATTCATACGAACAGACTGACGGGATTACATAGCCAGATCGACTCGGCTAGTGATCCTGATCAAGAGTAAATCTTCTTTATAGGTTCGGAGACGCTTTCTTGTACCTGTTACATACTCTGAATTTAGTAAACACATTTACTCTACGAGTAACGGAAGCCTCAACAGTAAACGATGTTTAAGGGTATTTAACTGTAATTGCATATGACAATGCTTCCATTGTTGATTCCAATTAATTGGCAACCGTGAAAATTTCTGCTCGGCGCAATAATTGCAATGTTTGCAGTCCCTCTGGAGGGTACATTATGTGAACCATCGCGGGAGGAGGTAACTATAAATTCAATAAGCAAGCTTCAACTGGGTCACATGAAAGTCAATATTAGGTTAGAGGACATAAAATTAAGAAGTTTATTTTTGGACTTAAGACACATACATATATGTATATGTGCTAGAATATAGATAGCCTGTTCTGGAAGGAAGGAGACGTGCGAAGTCGCTCCTTGCACATTTACCAAGGGAAAACCTACCAGTAACTAGGTAGCAGGCAGAGTTACACAAAAGTGTGGAAGTTATATATTTAGGGCATGATAAAAACCTTTTTTTTCAAAACGATAGAAATTTACAAGGCTATATAACTTATCAAATCATTTTCCAAAAGTGTTGGCGTGATAGTTTTGGGCGGTTTGTGGGAGTTCGAGTGGGTGTGGCTAGATCATTCAACAAACTTGCGATGCGTCTATGTATGTGGAATTTGCATGCCTAATCTCAACTTTCTAGCTTTTATAGATCCGAAGATCTCGACGTTCATACGGACGGACAGACAAATGGTCATGGCCAGTTCGACTCGGCTATTGATCCTGATCAAGAATATATATAATTTTAGGAAGGAGAGGTGCGACCAGTAACTATGCACTAACAGGCACAGTTCCACAAATATCAAAAATATTGACATTGGTTCAACCCCCTTTCTTTACGGGTATGCTAAATTCGTTGTAAAGTATGTAATAGGTAAAATGAAGCGTTTCAGCGTCAAAAGTATATATGTGTGTTTATTATATAAGTATATATTAATATAATACTGAATAGGATACTGATCAGGGACACTAGTCAAGTACATCTGGCCATGCCCATCTGTCCGTCCGTCTGATCGTCTGTCTATATGAACGCCTCGATCTCAGGATCTAGAAATGCATGCAGCTTCCAAAGTTATAGACACAGTGCAAATTTGTTTTCAAATGTTCCCACGCCCACTCTAATTAGGAAAATAAGTACACTTCCTTAATTTCCTTTATTTTGCACTTCTTAGCACAATTACTTATCGTACTTATATTATTGTGTTTTACTAAATCAGAAAATCAACTTTTATTGAACATAAATGCGAATGTAATATTAAAATTTGAAAAATGAAGAGCAAACGGATGAAGAGGAACTATATGCAGTGTAAGCCATGGTATGAAGACTTTCGGTATGGAATGCAGTTTCATTTGGACTTTATCTAAAGGTTGACTTTGACAATTTACATATAATGTAATTATATATAATTATATAATTGTCCACAAATTTCCGCACGTATTTGGACATACTTTAAAACCAATACCTTATCAAAGTTCTTCTCCCAGCCAAAGTGCCTGATAGACATGCTCGCGGTATGGCAGGCACCTATTTCGGCCATTTTTCTTTATATTCGATGCAGCATGCACGATCTTAGTTCAAATGTTTTTGCTAGTTTATGCTGCAATTCATTACGTTGCAGTTTAGTCACTAGTTAAGAAATTTCAGCATCTCTATGCTGCTCCGAAAGCAACAAGTTATCCGTTATTTCTGCCAATTCTACACGTACTTCAGTTACCTTAGCGACTTTAGAGAATTAAGCAACTGGCAGTGAGCGCCATACTCTTGGTGACAAAATCTACCTTATAACGTGTAGCTTTATGCGAATTGCAGTCTGTGTAGACCTCAAAAGGGCGGCCATGTAAATATCAGCGAAAATGTTTTACTGCATTGTATACCGTCAGTGTTTAAAGCTCATAAAAGCGGTATATTCATTCTGCACCTGTAGTGCTCTTGCTATAATTCTCCGTGACTTACGGTTTGCCATCAATCTTGTGCATCAATATGGCACCATAGCCATCTGCACTAGCATCAGTGTGTAATTCTATCGGGTACAGCGGGTCATAGATGACTGTCACGCCCACAATTTTGAAAAATGTGATATTTTTTCAGTTTTAAATATATCTCGTAAATTTCTATAGATTTGCCAACAAACTTTTTGCCCCTCCCACTTCTACACCCACAAACCGCCCAAAACTCTTATGCCCACATTTACATTTTTTTTGTTTCCTTTTACCGATATTTTAGAAAATTTTGAAATTTCACGTTTGCACTTCCACTAACTGAGTAACGGGTATCTGATAGTCGGGAAACTAACTATAGCATTCTATCTTGTTTCTTCTCCACTCTTTACCGATATTCCAGAAAATTTTGAAATCTCTCGCTTGCACTTTCACCCGATACTCATCGGGTATCTGAACCCGACTATAGCATTCTATCTTGTTTAATATTAGTATTTGTCTTGCCAATTTCTAACAATTTGTCAAAAATATTTTAGCCACTCCCCACTCTTAAGCCCAAAAATGTTGAAATTTTACTTCGCTCTCCCTCTAGCTGAGTAACGGGTATCTGACAGTCGAGGAACTCAACTATATTGTTCTAGTTTTTTATGCCGTTAAGAGGTGTTTTATACAACAAAGTTCTCAACATCGTCAAGCAAGGCTGAAAAACGAGTGGATATGTGTGCCGTCGTCGATCAATTTCATTTGTACCAAATGGCTGATCCTGTTCCATATTTTTTAAATTAAAAGTTGAAGTTTATAAATGGTATACCACAGGTGAATTAGATATCCGTCTGATTGATGTCAATAAAACTGTAATGAGGAGCCCATATAGGCTGAGTAATGCAAAAAAGTTTCTAGTGGGAGTAAAAATTCAGGAACTCTTAGCCCCAGATGTTATACGCCCAAGCTGTTCTCCATTTGCGAGTTCAATGTTGTTGGTAAAGACAAAGGATGGCAATGATCATCTGTGCATTGATTACATGAATTAAATTTCGGATCGAATTGATAGATAGGTAGCAAGTATTTTACAAGCCTTATAAAAATATAATAATAATTTTTCTAGTGTGTTTGATAGAACGTACAGCTTTTATCACAACAGGAGGTCAACATGAATTTGTAGTTATGCCTTTTGGCTTGAAGAACGCTTCATCTGCGTTTCAGCGAGCCATAATGCAAGCCTTAGGTGAGGTGGTCTTATTTATATTGAAGATGGTTTGATCGTAGCTAGCACAAAGAAGGAGGCATTTAAAGACTTAAAGACGTGCTGAATAGGCTATCTAGTGCTTTTCGTTTAACATGAACAAATGCTCGTTCCTAAAGACAAGCGTTGAGTATCTTGGCTATAAGATTGAGAATGGTGTAATAAGGACAAATCTACACAAAATTCAAGCATTGGCTGCATTGCCGCCACCACAAACATTTACGCAACTGAGACAGTTAATTGACTTATCATTCTACTTGCGGCAATTTGTTCCTCGTTTTTCGGAGCTTATGAAGCCATTATACCTAATTACATATAAAACAAGATAGAATGCTAGTTCCCCCACTATCAGATACCCGTTACTCACCTAGTGGAAGTGCTAACGAGAAATTTGAAAATAGAAATATCGGTAAAAAATGGGAAAAACATAATTAAATATAAAAAACCTAAAAAAAATTTAAAAGTGTAGGCGTGAGATTTTTTGGCGTTTGTGGTCGTTAGAGTGGGCGTGGCAACAAGTTGTTTGGCAAATCTATAGAGCTTTACAAGAAAATATCAAAAGGTGAAAAAATATCAAAACATTTTTCACTAGTGTGGGCGTAACAGTTTTGGGCGGTTTGTGAGCGTAGAAGTGGGCGTGGAAAAAGTTTTTTGGCAAATCTATAGAAATTTACAAGATATATTCAAAAGGGAAAAAATATCAAAAGATTTTTCAAAATTGTGAGCGTGACAGTTTTTGCAGTTTGTGGGCGTTAGACTGAGCGTGTGAACATTTGGAAATAAACTTGCACTGCGTCTATGTGTCTATGCGTCTAGCTCTTGTAGTTCCTGAGATCGAGGCGTTGGATTTCACTAAACACCCACTACACAACCGGCGTCTGCCTGGTCCGCTCTTTTAACTATCGTTGACTTTTACACACGTGCCGCTTTATTTTATTCACACTTGTTTTGCAAGCTCACCAAAAATTGGAAACTTTTTGTGCATTTGCTGTTTATTAAAGTACTGCCGACATGTGTGCACGTTTACATGGATTTGTTCCTGCGTGTCGACTTGGGATTATTAGGCCTATTAAGCTTTTGTGTCTCAATATACATTGGGGCCGTGCATTTCGAATACTTATTAAAGCTTTATTGGGGTCATCAAATTAGATAATATATGTGCTTTTTGCCAGTAAACATGTAAAATTTCTTATACAATAAAATCCAGCTTTTGTTGGATATCATCAGACTTCTCACATGGATCGTATAAAAGTTATTTATTACTAATAAGTGCTGGGATAATTACCTACAAGCTAACATTACGATTCTTTTTGCGGATAACTCTTAATTTCAGGCTTTAGGTCACTAAAAGAAATATTACATTTTCCAATTGCATTGAACTTTGCATTTCGTTCGGCGAGATTTTCCCGCAAGTCAAGTCTTTACAAGATAGAATTTGGGGTAACTGGTAACTGCTACACAAACCATGCAACTTAAAAGCAAATGGAAGTAAATGGGATGGAAGGAAGACTTACGGCAATCAGAAATTAAATGGTTTTACACGCTCATTTAATAAAAATCCAAGATCCATTTTCAAAACTTTCAGTTTTTCAACACTTTACGCACAATTACCACCTTTTCACACTTATTGTTATACACTCAAACTAAATTAATATTTAGATTGCCGCACTATCCACACGTTGCTCAATAACTATCGTTTTTGCGTGTGACACCAAAAAGTACCAAAACGACAACGCCGTGCTAATAAGGAATGGAAAGGATTTATAAAAAAAAAACGTGGGACGGCCTAATAGTTTTTTCGGAGTATCGCTCCTCTTCCATAGTTTCTTTTCATTATGATTTGTATAATAATATCTTAGCCAATCGGTTTTTTGTAACCAAGGATTGACATCTTTAGCTTTGGTTTTATATTAAATGTTATAATTTATTGAGTCATTAAAATGTAAGTTCTGAGAAAAGGAAAGAAATATATAAAACAATAATTTTTGTCAGCAAATATTAATCTTTATTATTGGATTTATATTATTTTGTTCCTATATGTAGATAATTCGACGTGTTTTGTAAATTTCTAGTGTTGTGAATTGTTCACATTGCCTCAGACCAAAAACTAAAAAATTTTTTTAATATTCGTTAAGAGTTATAACTTAACATTTTTCAGAGAAACGAAATGTGATTATATACTTTTTACGTAGGAATATAAAGCTTTATAGTCTGTTAGTAGTACTATTTGCAAAATGTTTTAAATGCATTATCCTTGACTTTTTAATCATTTGTCCCACGTAAAGTTACTATATCCTTTTGAATATTTGTTGCTTTCGCACTACAACAAAGCACTGTCGCGCACCAAGCAATTGTGCTCTGTGAAAATCCCAAAGCACTGTATTTTCCTTTACCGTTAGCAAAGTCCGTGAGCCCCGAAAATCACTTGAAAACTGTTCGCCCGCATCGGCATCATTTGCCGGCCACATGATTAATGTGATGCGCAGCAACAATGCTGCCGCAACATGGGAACGTGTTCGAGTAGAACTGCTAGCGGGTTTGAGCGAAGTCCGGCGCTGAATGGGAGTCGAATGGCAACCTTGGTTCGAGTGATTTCGCAGTGGTGAGTTTTAAAATGGGGAGTTCCGCTCGTGAGGGGTATTACTTTCCAAGCAAACAAAATATTTTGTATATAAACATTGCTTATAATAATATATGGTGCAACATTTAGTGCAAGGTAGCTATGATTCAATTAAATGTATCTTTCTAATGTCTATCGATAAGCCCAAACCTTTTTGGATATGCCCAATAGCGAAATTATTTTATACCAACAAAGTCTGTTTGGCACCTAAACATTTAGTAAAAGCTTGCCAATATCAATCTATAAATCTAAAAAAATTGGAATCAGACCAATTATTAAAAAACTTTTATGTAAACCCGTTAAGTGGAGTGAGGGAGTGGCGTGTTGTCTTCTGCACAAGTGAGCGACTTTACTGAGTCGCGTTTCTTTATTTTCCAAAGTTTGCACATTAGCCGTTAGACCTTCTTGGCTGCCGGGATTCCGATGTCCAACGTTGTACCGTCCAAGGTCCTTCTGACTCCCTGTGCATCAAATCGAAGTAGTCCCAAGCGTTGCCCATCATGCTTCACAAAGTTCGTAATTTTCTAGAATTATTTAATACAATATTTAATTTAAAAATTAATTTGTGGAATCTTGAAAGCTAAAATATATAAACAGTTATTTATACAGAATTATATTAAAAAAAAAAACATTTCAGTCGCATTCAACCAAGTCGATTCTAGGCACGTCCGTCCGTATGAACGTCGAGATCTCGGGCATTATAAAAGCTAGAATGTTAAAACTAAGCATGCAGATTCTAGTAACGGCTAGGCTGTGCACCTTTGTGCAACCTACAAGCAGCCAAAAATGTAGATTTTATTGTTTGGATTACCAATTTCTATCAAAATACCAATTTCAAACCGCAAAAAGCTGTCACGCTATCTGACAGTCGGGGAAATAGACTATAGTATTTGTTAGTTTGTCGGTGTGCAACAAAACGTTGTTTTTGTGTCCTTAATTAGTTCAGCTGAAGCACTTTTTGAAAAACACGCTAGCTAAAAATACTACGCCCAAAAAGGTATAAATACATAAAATATTTTTTAAAACTTACACTTAATAAAATTTGCAAAAGTGAATCTGCGAAAAAGAGCGCGTACGTCCTAGAAAAGGAAGCCGTTAATGCATTTCGTTCTCGTATTGTTTATCGATCGATACGTATTTGTTCTTCACCGGACCAACAGCTCCCCTAAAGACAACGATTTTTCTAAATAAATTAGTTTAAGCGAAATAAAAGAAATATTAGTTGATAGTTATTATCATAGTTATTATAAAAAAAAAAAATATTTTTTTTTTAAATGTGAGCGGAATTTTGTAAATTAAGATAGCTATCAATAGTATACAATTTATCGCTAACAACAGTGCACTATGGGGAATTTGACCTGTTTTTTTGGCATAAATGTGTGTTTTCAATTTTTTTGAATTTTGGAAATTTTGTTCCTAACGGGTTAAGAATTGATCAAAGCTTTATGTTATGTAACAGAAATGTTTGATTAACAGCCCTATGTTAAAAAATAACAGCTGTACAGTCAGCTGTTGTATAAGGCACATGCCATCGGTGAGCCTCTATTTTTAATGAATACTAAAATTCAAATCTTTTAAACCACAAGGCCTAAACTCATCAAATTTGAAATTAATACTCATTCTTCAGGTGTGTACTATGTGTTGTTATACTAATATATTGCTTATTTTGAGCGTGTAAACCTAACAATTCGTGTATTTAGCAAGTGATGTCCTCGTCCAACTTTTAAAATGAAATTTTAACTTTGAATAGAGTTTTAAAAAATTGTTAAAATTTGTTAAGTAAGTGGGTTAGACTTGTAGCGCATTTCGCAATTAAATTAAATTATTAGGTAGATAAGTAGCAATGCTGCCCTAGTAGAAGTGTGTGGCGCACGCTAGCTTGTGAAAAACTGAATGCAATAATCAAATTTATTTGTGGGCATATCGATGACAGAATTTTTGAAATTAGTTAAGGTCGCGCACACTTTATAAGCATTTATTGCATAAATGGAAAATATGAAATAGAAAGCTGAATAAGGTTGCAGCAAAATACCTGGCATGGACGGATGGCAATCTTAGCTTGAACTTGGAAATTGAAGCAAAGTTGAATTCCACTTTACTGATGTGTTGCACAGAGGATTGAAAATTTCGGACCCCATAATATCAACTCTAAATATGAGCAGTTGCATTCAATAACATAAGCGACTTCCTCTTCCGCGTGAAGTCTCTGAATTGTTGTCGTGCGAATTCGAACATTCAAACGAATGTTTGAATGATTCTCATATTTCATGACTTCAATGACTTATTTTTGAACGGTAAAATAGGTACTAAAAAATATATTGAGTAAAAAAAAAATTTTTTTTAAAGGGGGTGGGGGCGTGGTGGGCGGTGGCCATACGCCCACCTTGCCAAAATAATTGTTAAGATGTATAGACTAGAAAAAAAAATTATCGTCGTTTCCGAGATATTAATTTATGCCAAAAAAACAGGTCAAATTCCTAATAGTGCAGTCTTATTAAAATTAGTTTACTATATCTTCCAATACTATATAGAATAGGGAGAAACTGAGTTTCATGATATTAAAAACTCTAACTTTTCCTTAGAAATCTGCTCGTCGAATTAGCCTTTTAGGCTAATTATCAAAATATTTCATTATGCCATTTAAAAACTAAACTAAAAAAAATTTGAAGTAAACATGCAAAACAACTATATAATCTCTTAGTGAACTACTATCGAACAACACTGGTTCTGTCTATCGAGAACTGTCCCAGCTCTAGGGTCGCTGCAGCGCCTCGCTCTTTCCTGTCGAAACGCCGTTGAAAGGCGTAGTCTTTTTTGGTCCGCGAGAAAATCTCCAAACATCCAAAATGGTAGGTGGCCAAAGATCGAAATAATAGCATTATATCTACAGTAAAGGCCTAGGGGCGAACTACATTAATATCTTTAATGCCCAGTTCAAAAAATGCAGACATAGTGAAATTATATGTCCACATACGTTTGCGTGTGTGCGTACGTGGTGGTGAAATGCAAGACAAAGAAAAGGAATGACGTATACAATTTGCTATTTAAAGTTTGCAAGAATGTGCTGCTGGTGCACGTTGTGAAATACCTGAGGAATAGCCATATCTAACTATACATACATATATGTATATCGACGCCGAAGCAAGCGTATGAGTGATATGTGGTTTTCTGTTCTTATCTAACCTCAAAGACCTTCGCACGTCTGTCAAGATTGTGTGTGTGTATGAACGCCATTTTTAATAAAAACTTGTGCATATATGTAGTAGAAACTCGTTATAATGTAATACATAATAATGGCTTATTTATTTATTTTAGGTAAACTTCACCGTCGACGAAATCCGTGGCCTCATGGACAAGAAGCGGAACATCCGCAACATGTCTGTGATTGCCCACGTAGACCACGGCAAGTCCACTCTGACCGATTCCCTTGTGTCGAAGGCTGGTATCATTGCTGGAGCCAAGGCGGGTGAGACTCGTTTCACCGACACCCGCAAGGATGAGCAGGAGCGCTGCATTACCATCAAGTCGACGTAAGACCAGTCACTCTCCAACCCTTTTTCCCTTTCTAATCCGTATTTTCCCATTGCAGTGCCATTTCCATGTACTTTGAGGTGGAGGAAAAGGATCTGGTGTTTATCACCCACGCCGATCAGCGCGAGAAGGAGTGCAAGGGTTTCCTCATCAACTTGATTGACTCGCCCGGTCACGTTGACTTCTCTTCGGAGGTGACAGCCGCCCTTCGTGTAACCGACGGTGCCCTCGTTGTGGTTGACTGCGTCTCCGGTGTTTGTGTGCAGACCGAAACCGTACTGCGTCAGGCCATCGCCGAGCGTATCAAGCCCATCCTATTCATGAACAAAATGGACCGGGCTCTGCTAGAGCTGCAACTAGATGCCGAAGAGCTCTACCAGACCTTCCAGCGCATCGTCGAGAATGTGAACGTCATTATTGCCACCTATAACGATGACGGAGGACCGATGGGTGAGGTGCGCGTGGATCCCTCCAAGGGATCAGTCGGCTTCGGTTCTGGGCTGCACGGCTGGGCATTCACCCTCAAGCAGTTCTCCGAAATGTACTCCGAGAAGTTCAAGATCGATGTTGTCAAGCTAATGAACCGGTAAGTCGCGTCTCATTGTTCTTTAAATGTATTAAACTTCTACCACAGAACGTGTGGCGCTGAGCGGGCGTCTTGAAAGACATTTCCCCAGGGGCAGTCTGTTTAGAGTCGCTCGTGCTGAGGGCGCCACAAGTGGACCATAAATAGAAGAAGATCAAACTTTCGGATGCTGTTTAAACGCTGACTAGGGACCGCTTTCCTAATGTTCCAACGAGTCATGTTAAAACAGTTACCTTACACTAATAATTTTTAACTTGTATGCATAAATCTTTTATTGACCTCATAATTCGTTCATATATTTAAAATTTATTGTTACTAGCAGTACATTTTAAGCTAGAATGCAAGTTTGCTTAAAATTTTTTAGAAGTTTGCAAATATCGATAATCGATAACATCGTTTAAAGATATGACTTTAAAATCGATTTTAAATATTAACTGCTTAGACAATTAAGAAATTAATAATGTAACAACTTTATTTGCTTAAAATGAATCTAATTTTTATTATACATAATTTTCTGGAAAAAAAGTGTTTCCATAATTTAGCAATATAAGCGATTTGCAATATTACCAAACTTGAATAAGGAGTTTTTTGAGCCACAAATAATCGTTCAACTTCTTGTTCACAGACTGTGGGGTGAAAACTTCTTTAACGCCAAGACTAAAAAATGGCAAAAGCAGAAGGAAGCTGATAACAAGCGCTCTTTCTGCATGTACATCCTGGACCCCATCTACAAGGTGTTCGATGCCATCATGAATTACAAGAAGGAGGAGATCGGTACCTTGCTCGAGAAAATCGGTGTGACCCTGAAGCATGAAGACAAGGACAAGGATGGCAAAGCTCTGCTGAAGACTGTGATGCGCACCTGGCTGCCAGCCGGTGAGGCTCTACTTCAGATGATTGCTATCCACCTGCCGTCGCCGGTGGTTGCCCAAAAGTACCGAATGGAGATGTTGTACGAAGGTCCCCATGACGATGAGGCCGCTCTCGCCGTTAAGTCTTGCGATCCTGAAGGTCCTCTAATGATGTACATTTCTAAGATGGTGCCGACTTCTGACAAGGGTCGCTTCTATGCTTTCGGTCGTGTGTTTTCCGGTAAGGTGGCCACCGGGCAAAAATGCCGCATTATGGGCCCCAATTACACCCCCGGCAAGAAGGAGGATTTATATGAGAAGGCCATTCAGCGTACCATTCTCATGATGGGTCGTTACGTCGAGGCCATTGAGGATGTGCCCTCTGGCAACATTTGCGGTCTGGTCGGTGTGGATCAGTTCTTGGTTAAGACCGGTACCATTACCACCTTCAAGGATGCCCACAACATGAAGGTTTGCTGCTTTTTTTTTTTTTTTTTTTTTTGAATTTTTAATTGAATTATATGAATTTTAAATTTTTGCATCGATTTTAGGTCATGAAGTTCTCCGTGTCCCCTGTGGTGCGAGTGGCTGTCGAGCCAAAGAACCCCGCCGATTTGCCTAAGCTGGTGGAGGGCTTGAAGCGTCTGGCTAAGTCCGATCCTATGGTGCAGTGCATCATCGAGGAATCTGGCGAGCATATCATTGCCGGTGCCGGTGAGCTGCATTTGGAGATCTGTCTAAAGGATCTGGAGGAAGACCATGCTTGTATTCCACTGAAGAAGTCTGATCCCGTCGTCTCCTACCGTGAAACTGTGTCGGAAGAGTCTGACCAGATGTGTCTTTCCAAGTCGCCCAACAAGCACAACCGTCTGCTGATGAAAGCCCTGCCCATGCCCGACGGTCTTCCCGAGGACATTGACAACGGTGATGTGAGTTCCAAGGATGAGTTCAAGGCTCGTGCCCGCTATTTGTCTGAGAAGTACGACTACGATGTGACTGAGGCCCGTAAGATCTGGTGCTTCGGCCCCGACGGAACCGGACCCAACTTCATCCTCGACTGTACAAAGTCCGTGCAGTACCTTAACGAAATCAAGGACTCCGTTGTCGCTGGATTCCAATGGGCCTCAAAGGAGGGTATTTTGGCCGACGAAAACTTGCGCGGAGTCCGCTTCAACATCTACGATGTGACGCTTCACGCTGATGCCATCCATCGTGGTGGTGGCCAGATCATTCCAACCACTCGTCGTTGCCTGTACGCTGCCGCAATCACCGCCAAGCCGCGCCTGATGGAGCCTGTCTACCTGTGCGAGATACAGTGCCCCGAGGTTGCTGTGGGAGGAATCTACGGTGTGCTCAACAGGCGACGTGGCCACGTGTTCGAGGAAAACCAAGTTGTAGGCACTCCCATGTTCGTCGTGAAGGCATACCTACCCGTCAACGAGTCATTCGGTTTTACCGCCGATTTGCGCTCTAACACCGGTGGACAGGCCTTCCCTCAGTGTGTCTTCGATCATTGGCAAGTGTTGCCCGGCGACCCGAGCGAGCCCTCAAGCAAGCCCTATGCCATCGTCCAGGATACTCGTAAGCGCAAGGGTCTTAAGGAAGGACTGCCCGATCTATCCCAGTACTTGGACAAGTTGTAAGGATCGCAACCCGATCCCCTACAACATACATGTGCAGCTGGCTGAGCGAAAAAATGTAGAAGAAAATGAAACGACCGAATACAACATCTTCATTCGGCAAGGCACTTGAAACATCGCCTTCGGCCGCCAACAGTGTTTTAAAACAAATAAAAAAACTAAACACTGCAACAATTTTGATGATTATTAATTGTATAACAGTAAAACAAAAATAAATCAAGTAAATGATTAAATATTCAAGTTTACATGAAAACAAAGCGCAAATGTGTGATTGAAACGGAAATAGATTTCGTTGTAAGCCTTGCGGCGTACAAAAAGCCGTGCTGTTTTCTCAAACCTAAAAATGTATATCCCCTAAAGTTATATGGTTGTGTTGGCAAAAATATAACAAAATATGCGCTCACTAGTGGTCTAAGAATACATTAAAAAGATTTGTCAAGAACAATTCAACACACTGGATTCTGCCAGTTAGTCCAAGGTCCGTTTTACATTGGATTGAAATTTAAGTTATTTTTTATCCGGTCGCCCATTTATGAAAATAACGTTCGCGCCTGTTCGGGGTTGAGTCCTCGCTAAGCAATAACGCCGACAAAGTAAAACGTAAAAATTAAATCGATATCTGATAACATGCACTACAAATTTGCGGAATGACAAGTAATAGTAATTTAGGTTTTTTCCTGCACTGATCTATTTATCTATTTGCTCTAATTCTGCTGATCCAAATTTATGCACAATTGGCGTCGTGTTGCAAAAACAGAACGATTTATGCTGCGCGATTTGAATGATATCGATACAATATTTTGGTACATTTTTGACATCCCTAGATGTGCGAACGTTACTGTCATAAACAAAAGTTCGCTTTCGTGTTGTAGGAAAGTCGGAGAAAAGAAGGTTCAGTGGTCTCTGGCAAAATTGAATATTTTCGGAAATTCTTTTTCGGCTTGAACATAGTCGTCCAAAGTCGCTGGTACCGTTGCTTTAAGTGTCGCCGCGGCGTCTGCTATTTGTGGCCTCCCTGCCTCCTCCGCTTTGAGTAATCTATTCTTAGCAGCATTTCGCCTCAAAAGACTCCTGTTTGACGCTTGTGTGCCGACAGCAAAAGCTACCGAACAACCCCAGTCAGGCAGTCGAAAAAGTCGGTTCGCCTTCGTTGTCCGGGAGTGGGTGCATGTGTCTGCATTTGTAAAAATCGATGCCAGACTGTAGAAACTTCATTCAGAAACGAAATGAGTGAGAAGAAGAAAGCCGACAGCAGTAAATTTTACAGCTAGACAAAGTGGCCCGCGCTCATATTCTTCGTTGATGTAACTGTAACAGTTTCTGTAAGTCATACACGTTGACTGATACCACCGGAAATCAATTTTTCTCATTATATACTATTGTCGGAAATTTGTATTAAAGCGCATTTTGTACACGTAGAGTCAAATTTTCGAAGCAAACTTTGTTGCAAATGGTTTTTAATTGATCAAACACAAAAAACGTGTTTTTTGTGTATGTACATATGTATGTACGTACATAAGTATGTATACATATAGCCAGCCGCACAAGGTGTGTGGGGGAGGAGGTTGGCGAGAATGGTTTGTGAGTGCGCCTGACTGGGACCCATACTCAAACTCTTCTCGGCGGGGAGCTAAAGTGTATAGAAAATATGAATGAAAATGAGGCTGAGGATGAGTGCGAATAGTGAGCTCCTCATTCTCCAAATCGTTCTCCGTGATGTGATAGAAAAATCAATGCACAAAATCTCTCGGTGAACAATTTTTAATTGCCGGAGTTGCGCGTGTGTTTACTTTTTGGTGTAAATGTCAATACATACATAACGTAAAAAATTTCATGCACTGTACATATATATTTACACGTCTGGAACAAACCCAAAAACCCATGTGATGTCCCAAAATTGAGACTGGAGGTAAAATTGCAGAAAAAAATATATAGTAGTAAAATTCAGAGGCGAATAAATCCAAAAACTTGATTAGGCTCAGGAAAATTATAATTTTATTTTAGGCGGATCATTTTAATACTTATGAAGATTGATTAATGGTCTCGAAAACTTTTGTGACCGAATTATAAACTTCCTGCTAATCGTGGCTTTACAAATCAACCTTGACAGATTACGTGCACCTATACCCTACAATACCTATGTATATACCCATAAATTGCCAAAGAAGTTATCCAAAATTAAAAATCATGAGAGTGAAATTGTTGCTTATTAAAGCGGTAGTCGTACAAAAAATCTAAGATACTCATTGGCTACCCGTATTTTCTTCCTGCAGCACATCGTAAGATGACTTTAATGACCTGAAACTAAAACAGCGAGGAAGGCGGAGAAAAACCTAAACACTCTCACTCATTGCATATATGAACACTGAAGCTGCCCCCAACAAAGTAACGCCAGCAGCGTCGCTGACTGGGACATTTTAGTCATCGAGATATACCACATCGACAAAGAAGCCACTACCGCCGAGTAGGTCTATCATCAATGGTTCAATGAGCATCCCATAATGGCAGCGGCATATGAATCACCTATAGCACCCGATTTGACCAACGTCAAGACCAAGCGGACGTTTCATATGGAGGAAGGGCAATCCTTTGACACAATGGCAGAATCTCATAGCACATTTCATTCCTTGAAAACCGAGACAGATCCAGAGGTAGCCCCAGATTTAGACGCTGCTGATGTTGAAGCTGATCAAAAAGGACAAAAGTATGCAAAACAAAATTTTTTTTGCAAAATAAAATTGATTAGTGAAATAGTCCAATCTTTCAAAAGCAGGTTGAAGAGTACTTATGATTTTAAAACTTGATCAATGAAGTGAGCTAATTAGTATAAGAAATAATCCGAGTGGTGACTTGTTCAAACCAAATGAAATGCAATTTGGCTAAATGTTGTAGCTGTTAATCTCAGTAACCTAGTAGATAACCGCCACAGGCGCCACAGTAAAATTACCCGACTCCGTATGCCCGTGCATCCCACAGGTCTCGTGAACTATTAGAGCTACGCAGCATTAATTTTCTTGTGACAGCTAAACATAATAAATTTTGAAACATTGTATTACCTCACTCAATTGCCCATATGACAGTGTCGATAAGAAAAAGAAGCCCTTATAATAAGTGTGAAAGTACATAACTATTTTTATGCAGCAATAATCAACTGCAGTCGTTGGAACCAATTTCCTTGGATGACATTCCTGAGCCAATAAAAGTCCTCGATGAGATTATTTCAGAATTTGAGGAGGCAGGAACGAAACCAGTGGCCTTGAACTGCAACAGTGGCGAGAATCAGTCCGAGGACGATGGCTACATGAGCCTAAGTCGCAAAAAGTAAGTAAAAAATCAGACTATAGTACCAATATAAAAACCCATACATATGTATGTAGTGTCAAATTAGGAATTTCGGTGTTCTGGAATAGGTTAATACCTTTGTAAATAAAGTTACCAAAAAATACCATCCGATGCCTTTTATTTAAAATTTTAATTTTAAATCTTACATACATATATGCTGAAGTGAAATAAGAACAATCGGCTCAGCACGTCTCATAAACATAACTAATGCTTAGTTACCGATGGTTATAACTAGGATCACTAGCCGAATCGATCTTGCCATGTCCTTCCGTCTGCCTTTCCGTCGCTTAGATCTTAGAAATTAAGTATGAAGAGATAGATATCTGTGATTTGCCATAGGCATTTTATGCTTTGATCAAGATAAAGTTTGTCCATCCATTATGCCGTGCCTATTTTAACGCTAAAAATTGGTAGTTTTTTTTTCTTAAATCTTTATCTTAACTTTGACATGGCAGCATGTCCAAAAAAGATTCCGAAGATGTGCCACAAACACCCAGCACAGACACTGTGCCCGAGGGAAGCTTCAACGAAGTGGATGGCACTGCTGAGAATTTAACTAAATTATCTGACGTTGTACACGGACAGGAAAAATCATCGCCTCTCATTCAGACAACGCTGGTAAGTTTAAAGAAGTCCCACTGCTAGCACCGCAGCTAATGGGACATCAAATAATTCTCCGCAAACCAATATTTTTCTATCATTTCTCCAGCCAAAGGCTCGAGGTTCTAGCTCGACTCCTGCCGTAAGCTCAAATTACTCCAGTTTACCGTGCTGTGGTGCCAGAGCTTCGAATTTGGGTGGAGCTTCCGCTGCTAATTTCTCAAGTGGATTGTCAGCCATCCGGCACCCTGGCAGCTGCAACGGTGGTCGCAACGCCCTGGGCATCGACATTAGCGCTGTGCATAACGCTGTCCTCCGTGGTAATTTGGCAAAGCTGCCGGAGCCATTCGTCAACGAACATCCGGTGACGATATACCCAGGTCCGTCTTCTAAGGCTGCCGTGGGGGAAGGGGCTCGTGGCAAGCGGCTACTCAACTCTGTCGAAAAGCACAAGGAAGTGTGCCACATGCTGAATCTACTATCCAGCAGCTCAAACTCTTCGTCTGGGGAGGCTTCGCCTGCGGCGTCTCACGTCAATGTGGCGACATCAAAAGCGACTGCCAAGGATGAGGACTATTCGGAAGATTCGCTGGAGGAGTCCACCATCTCCACTGACCTCACACCCGTCAAACAGAACGGAGTCGCCTGGGAGATTCATTTTAGCAACAAGAAGTCCAGCGGCTTTAAAAATACTTCTGCTTCTAAAACGGTTAGTGCTACTTACAACAAAATATTTATTAAAAAGGATTTCAAAATTTGATTAACAGCATCCGCACGCGCCTACATACATACGTGTATGATTTAAAAAAAATTGGTTTAAAATATAGCCAGACCACGCTAAGCCAGAAGTATGGTACTTTTAGAAAGCTATCCAACAAGCATTTCTGGTTGTGGCAATTAAAAACAAGAGATAGTGCTATAGTCGAGGTCCCCCACTAGCAGTGTAAGTGTAACGAACGAGAAATTTCAACATTTTCTGGAATATCGGTAGAAATTGGGGAAAAAATAATGTTTCATTTCATTTAAAATTCTTTAAAAGTGTGGCCGTGACAGTTTCGGGTGGTTTGTGAGCTTTATATTGGGCGTGGCAAAATGTTATAGGGAAATCTATAGAAATTTACAAGATATATAAAATAAAGAAGAAATATCACAACAATTGTCGTGGCAGTTTTGGGCGGTTTGTGGGCTGTAGAGTGGGCGTGGCAACATTTGGAAACCAACTTGCGCTGCGTCTGTCTCTGGTATCTGCATGCCTAATCTCAACTCTTTAGCTTTTGTAGTTCCGAGGCGTTCATACGGACAGACGGACGGACAGACGGACGGACAGACGGACGGACAGACGGACGGACAGAGGGACATAGCCAGATCAACTCGGCTATTGATCCTGATCAAGAATATATATACTTTATATAGTCGGAAACGCTTCCCGTTACATACTTTTCAACGAATCTAGTATACCCTTTTACTCTACGAGTAACGTGTATAAAAATCGTTATAAATCACTGCGGACGGTCCACAAAGTGACAAAGCGCACCAACAGAGTGTGCAAATACGATTACTATTTATACACAAAGATATGAAGAAATCTGCTGTAATTCAATAGATAATGCATGAGAGGGCGGGCAAACATATATTTTGTTTAAGCGTGCCAGTAAATTTTAGATATTGCAAAACAAAAGTTTGTGCTTTTATAAACGCGTAATTAAATGTGTTTGATTGAATGAACGTGTTCAAGCGTTTTGAAGTCACCCGACGAGTCGATCTAGCCACGCAAATCCGACTGTCTGCCCATATGAAGGTCGAATGTTAAAAAATTAAATAATATAATATAAATATGTATCTCCGCCCTTTTCCTTTAGAGCTGTAGCGGATATCTGATAGTCGGAATCTCGACTATTACGTTCTATCTTGATTTACATACTAGTGCCTACTTCGTTTACAACAATGTTTATTTATTTAGCGTTTTGGCATTTCCATCAACAGAAAACCAACAATTTAGAGGACAGTTTCATTTGCAACGATAGAAGTATGCCTGGCAATGGAACTTTTATTATTCGTCGCTCCACAGCCAAAAAACCGCCTCGTGCCACAAATGTATTTTGTATACCAAAGCCGCCACGTTCCTCGTTGGCCGAGAGAGTCGAACCTGAACCTAAAGTTGGAGCCGGGGCGATCAGTAATGAGTTCTATACAAGTGATAGCGAACAAAGCGATACTGCTCCGTTACCACTACCGCTGCCACCAGCTTCATCTGAGATAAACTTCGTGTACAAGGAGTGTGAGGCTAATGCGGGGCATACACGTCGCGGATTGGAAATGGCCGCTGCACACCGGGCAGTCCTATCTCTTGATATCGAGGCACCAGAACAACTCGGCTATTGCAAGCCAGTGAAGAGCAAGACGGCAATGCTAACAGAAA
Source organism: Drosophila orena (assembly GCA_005876975.1). Lineage (NCBI taxonomy): Eukaryota > Metazoa > Arthropoda > Insecta > Diptera > Drosophilidae > Drosophila > Drosophila orena. The sequence goes on from VCKV01000315.1 coordinate 484,656, forward strand.
AGCGCCTAAGTGCCGAGTCCATGCCGGACAACATATCCAGCAGCGAAGAGTTTGATGAGGCGCGTCTCAGCAGAACCGGCAGCTACGAGTTCTATGGATACAACGGTAACGGTGAGTAAAAAAAAACAATTAATTTTTTCTTATCTTAATATTCAATCAGGATTAAATTCTATAGAGAGTGCACACTTCATCTTAACCATTTTTTATATGACTGTTTTATATATACAACTTTTTTTCAATGTAGATCAGCGAGCTTCCAACGCCACTACTCCGCATACAGACTTGGCTCCAACATTGGAGGAGGACGAAGAACTTTCCGATTTTAGCTATGGGTGTGCTCCACTGATACAAATAGAGCATAACATTAGTGCTTTGTTGCGTGGAGACCTTCCAATTGTTGGTCAACCGGCTGAGAGCAATGGTGGTGGACTCACTGGTGCCCCAACGACAGCTGCCGAGCTGCATGCAAAGCGGGTACTGGAATTTCGACATGGCGTTCACAAGTCTGAAAGCGCTAAGGAGATGCTGCTGTCACAGATGCCCAATTTGGGCCCACTGCCCCCATCGCCACCGAGTTCTAACCCGGATTTATTTGACTACGATGCCCCACTTCCACCGTCGCCGGTGGAGCCGCGAAAGCAGCTAGAGCTTCCGGCAGTGGCGAATGCCCCTGTCGCGAATCGGGGTACTACCATAGTGGAGGTGCATGCCACCGCCTCGGGTACGGCGGTGCACAGTAGCAACAGCCACACTCGCCGTAGTCGAGACAATATCGCCTCTGTGCGTCACTTCACTGACGAGCTACCACCGCCACCAGCGCCAGCCCACCAATCGGCCAGATTCTTAGAGGGCCACGCCGGACCGCCCACGGTCCCCCCACATCGAGCCACTGGATGTCATTCGGCCAACACAATGAAATCGTGGAGTATTGACTCGCAATACCGTAAGAAATCTCCGAAGCTATTTGGCCACTATAGCAGCGGTGCCAGTGGAATAACCACACCCACTGGTCTGGGACCGGTGCCAACACCGCATTTCGACGGAATGGCAGGTGGATCTGGGTCTTACCATCGTCGTTATATTAACTATGGCACCAAGCGCAGCCTAAGACAGTCGCCGCGCGAAGAGCATCGCCTACAAACCTCATGTAGTCTTCCTGAAACTCCAATTTTTGCTAGAGGGTGAGTAGTTGCATACAAGTTACATAAGACCCAAAAAAGTAAAAATGTACCAGCAGCGGTGACATACCACGTACCCCATATCGACGCCAAAATGAGCCCCTGCCTGTGGTCAGTGGTTCCCGCACAGCGCCCAGATCAAGCACATCGAACAGCATCAACATGGGCGCTTCAATTTTGGGGATAGGAGGCAAGTCAAGTTTAATATTTTAAAAGTATGCACAACATACATGGGCAATTTATTAACTAAATTAAAGAATTCTTTAAAAGATTATATTAATATATAATTAGCGACATTCCCTTAAGCAAAGTTTCCGCGAAATAACCCTTGAAATATGTTTTTGATTTTAGGTTTTAATCCATTATTAAACGCCAATAACAGGCAAAACAATTCTTAGATAAATTGTTAAATCTCTAGTTAGGCTGCATTTAAACTTTCTAGTGTATATTTCTAATAATTATTACGATGTCCTTAAAGGAGGTATATCAACAAAATTAAAGGTTCCATACCCACGTATACATGCAAAGCTTTACGCAGAAAATAGCAATAAATATAAAACCCTTTATTATGTAAGTAAACTACAGCCGTGGACGTATAAATACAACAAAATGAAGTTCATCTTTTTGAATAGTTTTTTTAATTAACAAATATTTCTTGGAAATAAAACAGCTTTCGTTCTTCATAGCTTAGCTTATAAACTAATAAATTAATTAATAAAAATGAATAAATGTTTAAAAAAAAGATGTGTAAATTTAACAACTAAAAAACAACGAAAAATGCGTGATCACAGAAATAGCACAATTTCAAAATATCTTAAATTAATCATAAAAAATAAGTTTAAAAGTAATTAATGTAAAGCAAATTTAATATTTGGTTGAGTATCCATGATTTTCGATGACTGCGTTACATCTTCGACCCATACTCTCCACAAGCTTCTGACATCTCTCCTTTGGAATGGAGTTCCAGGCTTCCTCGACACCTTTCCACAAATCGTCAAGATTCGAAAATTTTTTTTTGGATATTATAACCTTGACATCATTCCATAGATTTTCTATTGGATTTAGGTCAGGGCTTTGAGCCGGCCATTCCAGAACTTGGATGGATTCGTCCTTCAACCACTTTTTAACGACACGAGATGTGTGCTTTGGGTCGTCGTCGTGCTGGAATGTCCATTTCAGAGGCATGTTCTCAAACGTAAATGGTTCCATTTGATTTTTGAGAATGTCCACATACATAAAGCGATCCATTACGCCATTGATCCGGTAAAGCGGACCCACACCACGCCAGCACATAATGGAACCGGCACCGTGCTTAACAGTCTTCATGGTGTACCTGGGGTTAAGAGCTTGGCCTTTTGGACGACGAACAAATGTTTTCCCATCGGGTCCTATTTTATTGATTTTTGTTTCATCGCTCCAAAGGATGTTTTCCAAAAACTCAGGTCCTTATCCCGGCGGGCCCATACGAAACTTAATCGTTGCGATATGTTGCGTTTTGACAGGAGCGGTTTTTTTCTGCTGATGTGTCCAAAGAGGGAAGCTTCATTTAGTCTTCTTGCCACTAATTGCCTCAATACATTTGTGCCACATTCTTTACGTCTTTCCCCCATAATTTCGCGGGAGGACTTGAAAGGATCCGCCTTGCTCTTCTTTACTATGAGCATATCTGTACGCGGATCACTTTTTCGTGGCTTTGGTTTGCGTTTTTTTTGATTGGTCAAATATGCTGTGTTTTCAGTGCATTATATACCATTTTCCTCGAACATTTCATTATTTCGGCAATTTCAGCAGGTGTATTGCCAGATTCAGTTAGGTTGAATATCATCCTCCTTTCTTCAACTGAACAATGCTTTCCTCGACCCATTTTTTTAACTTTTGTATTAAATTACATTAATTTGTTGACGAAATTTTTTAAATCACGAAAAAAATCTTAGGAAAACCACTTTTTACACGGAATTTGCTGTAAGTTCTTTAAAGTGTGCTATTTCTGTGACCACGCTAAAATCGCTCGCGAACGAAAATTAAGCATAAAACAGAAGAAAAAAATGATAACGGTAAACGGGTTGTACGTCATGTAGAAGAGAGCAATAATCGATTCACATCAAAATTTTTGGAATCGAAAGCCAAATACTTCTGAAATAATCGATCTAAAGTTAATGTTCTGATGTGTGCTATTTATACATCCACGGCTGTAAGTCACAAATCTACTCTTATAGAGATCGGTCATGTCTGCTATTATTTCCCAACTAAACTTCGAACCTAAGCCAAAAACCGTTCTTACTTAATTACGATGCACAATGTCGGAGTGATATTAGACCCTTCCGATAAAAACCTGCCTTTGCTTATTAACTATTCGGACCTTCTTAAACCACCAGAAACCACTTATTGGAATTGGAATTGGAATTTTTAATAACAAATAAAATATTAGCCGTACCGGACTACTTAGTGAAAACTACAGTTAGGGAATACATCCCACTACTTCTCAGAAGCAAAAAAAGCTAAAAATTTGGTCATGCAAATATATTTCATATTTTTTAATGAAAACAAAACTGCAATAACTGCCAACTGCCAGCCACCAAAATCATACGAAAATGCGACCACTCAGTAAACCCGCTTACTTCTTCCATCGCCAAGGCACTCTTCAGACACCGCATACAATATCATAAGGACCTTCTTCCTTACTGCCTTCCTTACCCCCAAAAGTCCATTTTATCACCATATTCTAGGAGTGGTAGTGGAAATATTTGAACCAGTTTAAGCCAGCGAGTAAGGTAGGATCCCCCAATTCAACGCATCAAATATAGTCACAATATATTTTAATCTGTAATGAAGCGCAAAAAATTGAAAGTGCTGTTACTGTTTTCTGGGCGATAACTTTTCGTACATTTATATATGTATGTTAATTTAGTCGGATAAAAGCAGAAAGTAAAGCTAGCCGCAAGAAGTTTGTAGAAAGCAGAACAAACAAACACAGTTCTTTAAACTACTTAGGGGCATCACGGCACTAGTTCAAATACGTTTCTGCGTGTTCTGCTTTTGGAAATTCCTGCGAATGCCTGGGATGCGTCTTCTATATATTATATATATATATATATATATATATATACATACATATACATATACATATACATATACATACAAATACATATATATATATATATATATATATATATATATATATATATATAATATCAAATATATATATAAAATTCGAAATATAGTCACAATATATTTTAATCAGTAATGATAATATATATTTCGCACTCGTGGATCCTACCTGCAAGAGAAAGTAAAAATAGAAAAATACCACCTGCTTTTATGCTGTACAAATTCTATACTATGCCAACAAAATTTTGAAATTTCTTCCTAGCAATCCTAACTGTCATACAGTTTTTTTTATTCGAGTAAATCAACTCTCTTGTTTTACTATACGAGCTAAAGGCCATGGATGATAGTACTAATATTACTAAAACTATATATTTATAACTTAAGTCTAATTTATATAAATGAATGTATGTATCAATGAATGTACCCGTTAGGTATGAACACTTAATTCGTTAAAACAATCAGCAATAGCTTTTAAAAGCTTAAGTGTAACACAATTGGTTTTCATTTAAGGTCCAAGAATCAGACACCACTTTCGTTACCGGATTTGTAAATTTACACGGTGTTAATTTATTTCATACCCTATCAATAGGAGGTAACTATGGTACAGCCCAAATTTGCCGCCAGCGCTCAATAAATCATGCTTTGGCTTCCAATGAAATGCTGCGTATGACCGGGGCCCCGGCTCGAGGATGGTATCCCAAGCAACGGGGAATGCGTCCAGTCTCCACCGAGAACATAGATCGTTTGGTTTCCATGCGGGTATGGGACAATCCGACGGGCATGTCGGGCACCGGACAATCTCGTAAACCATTAACGCTGCCACCAAATCTTACACCTTCCTTTTTGAATAAATCACCCCGCGAGGCTCTGCGGCGAGTGACTAGTTTGCTGATAACCAAAAAAAGTAAGTTTGTCTGACTTAACCGAAAAAATAATAAAGCGTTTTAATTGTACCCATCAGAAAACAGCAAAGATCGAAAACAGAAGGCATACTGCGATCAACCTATGGATGATAGCAACAGCAAGCATGTCTATGAATTTGAAACGGGTAAGGTTATAGAACACATTTATGAAGAGTACACATTCCATTGAAATAATGGGTATTCATGAATGGGTATGCAAAGAGTGCATAAAATATTTTATAGATATATTTTTAAAGACACGTAATCGTAGAGTAAAAGGTTTTCTAGAAAATGAAAGGTTTATTAAAAAGTCGGGGAAAACGTTTCATCTCGGTAGTTGAGTCGACCAGATGGCAGGTGGCAACGCCGGGCTGTCTATTTGTATAAACGTCGAGATCCCAGGACCTATTGTTAGGAATTAAGATATATACTCTAATAATACTCTAATGCATTTAATGTACGTGCATTGTTTGCTTAAAAATATAACGTTCCTAACGCAAGAATATGATTAACAATGTGGCATCTAAATAAAATTCTTGTCGGCCCATAAATCCCACCGTATATTGCAGAAAATTAATTATTTATTATGTAAACATCCAATTTTTGTATTGCGCGCCTTAGTGTAAACAAGTTATATAAGGCTATCGATAAGCGATAAAATTAAGTAGATTTTAAGACAAACAAGATATGGGCACTTTTTTCGAAGTAGGACGATTGGTCACTTGGTCGCGATCGGGCAAACAAAAGAGCGAAATGAAAAACATCATTAAAAATAAAAGCGATCCCAGATTTAAACATTGAAATAAATAGATGGAGTACTACAAACCAGGTGTAGGGTACGCCCAAAGCGATATTTCGGCTTAAGAATGAAATACTCAGTCATTCTCAATCTGACCATGGAGGAGCTTGAAAATGACATTCCGAGATACGAGTGCCGTTGACCGGCGATGAGACCATTCACCAGCTGCGGGGAATGGTAAAGGCTATGGTGATAGGCCAAGATAATGTTATAAATGAAGGCGGAGAGCAGATTGATGCGGATGGCGTGGCAGAGAGCTTTGCTGAGAGCTTCGTGGGAAGAGAGCGTGAGCAGGAACAGCAGGTGCCTGACGAGATGGTCGAAATTACGAAGCAGATTATGCTTGTATAAAGCACGAAAGGATCTCGCAGAGTTGAAATCGAAGGTTGCCGCCTTGGAAGGCAATTTGCTGGAATGCAAGCAGATAGTTCATAGATCAGAGACCTTGAGGCTAATTTACGAAAATTTTCGGCAACATGCACGCATGGATTTGTGACTTCGAGGTGGCTGCAGTCATGCACGGACTAGACAGCTATCAACGTTCGATACTTGGAAATCAAATGCTAGAGAGATCTGCTCGCTCACACATTATTCTCGAAAAACCAGCTTCTTGGTAAGGTTAGCGAGAGTCTGCGAAAAACTTTTGGATTCCAAATGACAAATCACCAGGTGGTCAAGCAGTTGCAGAGCCGTTCTATTCGTGTGAATGAATAGCTGCTGCAATATTTTATTGCGATGCGTCACATTGCCGAGCATGGAATCTTTGAGGACGTGGTCATCGTAGAATGCAGCTCCATTATATTATTGTACATCCCTCGAAGAGCTGCGTGAATGATGATGAGATACCAAATGGAGAACCGGCGAAAGACACCAATTGCACCAGTGCGTTAGTGGTGACTAAAGTGAAACATGCACCTGCTGGAGGAGATGTCCCAAACATACGATGCTTCAATTGTCGAGCGATAAGGCACTTCATCCGTCAATTTAAGAAGCCAAAGCGCCCGGAAGGAGCGTGTTTCCATTGCTTCGAGATTGGGCACCAATATCGGCAGTGCCCGATGCGTTTGCGATGGTGATGGACAAGACGAGAAGGAGGACGACGACGATTCAGTTGGTGGAAATTCATATATTCAATTAGTAAGCATACGATTACTTAGTAAAGAGGGATGCATTGATATTAATAACATTTTTGCGTTACTAGACACCGGAAGCCCAGTGAGTTTTATCAGTAGGAAAGTTATTCCGCAAACAGTGAAGGATGAACAAACGTTTTGACGTTTGGAAAAATTAAAATTGTTCTTTTGTTTCAAGAAGACTTACAGTGATTCCTAATTCTATATTACCAGCTCCTATATTACTAGGCAGAAATGTACATAGAAAGTTAAAGTGTTGGAAAAAATAATAGAAACACGTTGCTTGAATCATTGATTTTAAATTTTGTGCTCAGAACGAAAGTAATATTTTTTAATCTTTATTTTTTTAAACTCATATATAAGTATATTTCACAATAATGAACAAAAATATTTTTTTCATCTTTATATTAACTAAAAATAATTAACTTCATTTTTGGTGCTTGGAAAAAATAAAATAAAACCATTGCATTATCCTTAAACTCAATTTGTGCATCCCTATTTGCTAATACATATAACTTAAACAATAACACAACAAAAAGTATAGATAGGTATGTAAACGCAATTGCAACCCTGGCGAAGCCTCTTTCAGGAATGGTTGGATGCAACAGTTCGAAAATTGTAGAGTATCAAATGAAGATGACATCGTTCAGGTAAGCAGTGAGGTTGGTTGTGTCTCATTGCGAGAGTATATTGATAGGTTTTCCAAAAGTTATACTGAGCCAAAGTATAAAATGTGCATTCGTTTTACGGATTCTACACCATTTTATTGTCATATCGTGAGAGAGATATAGTTTCCGAAACCTTTAATGATCTTTTAGCCAATAGAATCATCCGACCTTTCAATTCGCCGTATGCCTAAGCCGTGGTTTTAGTTAAGAAGAAGGATGGGAACGTAAGGATTTGTGTTGATTACCGTGGATTGAATAAGAAGGCTGCTACAGATCATTTTCCGCTACTCCTTATCGAAGATTGCTTAGAATACCTTGAGGTTAAGTCCGTGTTTTTAGTTATAGACCTTAAAAGTGGCTTTCACCACATGGGTTGAAGCAGAATCCGTGAAATATACAGCCTTCGTAACTCCGGATGGGCAGTTCGAATACTTGAGGATGCCTTTTGTGCTTTAGAATGGTCCCGCTGTTTTCCAAAGATTCATTTCCGACGCCCTGAGAGACTTTGTAAAAAACCGTCTGATCGTTGTCTATACGGCTGATATTATTTTAGCCTCATATTCCGTAGAACATACAAATATATTAGCTAGATTGCTAGACCGGCTTGTTGAGTTTAACCTTGAAATAAATTTAAAAAAAGTAGTTTCTTGCAGAAGCGAATAGATTACCTAGATTATGATGTTAGTGTTCAAGGAATTTTGTCTAACGATACACATTAAACTTCTATAAAACAATACCCGGAAATAATAGCAAGACGTTACATTCCAGTTTAGGTATATTCTCTTATTTTAGAAAATGTTCAAAATTTTTCGCGTGTAGCAAAGCCTTTAACTGACCTTCTCAGAAAAGAGGGGCCTTTCCCCCCCATGTCGGGTTTCGAAAAGGAAGCATTCCTGCAGTTAAGGACAGCGTTATCGAGTGCTCCACATAAAACCGAATTGCATCCGTATTCCCATGCATTTTGCATATTGCAGCGACAGTCAGATAATAAACTTCACCATGTTTTCTTCTACTCAAAAAAAAGCCACTGCAGCCGAATCTCGTTATCATAGTTTTGAAGTTGAGACCTTGGCTTTACGCTGTTTCCATATATATTTGGAACATAAACCCTTTTTGATAGTAACCGACTGCAGTTATTTGGTTCAAACCCTGAGTAAAAAGGCTTTAAATCCCCGTATTGCCCGTTCGTCCCTTGCATTAGAAAGTATTAATTATTCTATAGCCCATAGGCAGGGGTCAAACATGGCCCATGTAGATGCGCTTAGTAGGCAAACAGAGTTGTTAAGAGAAGTAGAGGGAATTTCGTCCTATTTCGTCAAGAGCTGTTGTACCTTCTGAACCTAGTGACCCTTATGGTCCAGTTCAACCCTGTGTTTCTGTTGGACCTTGTGGTCTTACTGCACCTTGTATAACTACTGAATCTTGTGAACTTAGTGAACCTTGTAGGCAGTGTAGACCTTCTGAACCCCGTTGAACCAAGAGACCTTCTCATTCTCAACCTAGAATATGTGATGTATCTTGTAATTCTAAGAAACGTTTTAAATCTATTAGGTTTGCCCCGGAGGTTAAGGATATTGTTGGAATTGTAGGTTCGTCCCCTTATGATATTGGTTTACTGTTGCAGACCGAAAAGATATGGGATGCCGAAATAAGTCGAGTGCGAGAGAAGTTGAAGATTGGAAAGTTGAAAATTTTGTGTTGTTAGATGGAATAGTGTATAGATCGAAGGATAACGAGAAACTATGTATGTATGTTCCGAGCCGAATGCAGGAAGATTTAATTAGAAAATTCCATGAAATATTGGGACATTTTGCGGCAGATAAGTGTCAATAAACTGAAAAATATTGGTTTCCTGGTATGAGAAGTAGGGTTGATCTGTTTATAAAGAATTGTTTACCGTGAATTCTACATTCAGTCCCGAAAAGTATTAATAATAGAACGCTTCATAGTATACCTAAAGCCCCGGTCCCGTTTGATACGATCCATATTGACCACCTAGGCTCCCTTCCGTCTATTAAGAGAAAACATTTGTTGGTGATCATTGATGCGTTTGTTATATTATATCGTGCCAACTCCACTAGTTCTAAGGAAGTAAATTGCTCGTTAGAAAAATATTTCTTTTACTATAGTCGGCCTCGTAGAATCATCTCCGATAGAAACACGTGTTTCACTTCTATTGAGTTTAAAGAGTTCCGAGTCCAGAAATATTGATCATATTAAGGTAACCACAGCGGCCCCTCAAGCAAATGGGCAAGTTGAGCGTGTGAACCGCGCAATAAAAGTGATCCTACATTTAAACATTGAAATAAAAACATGGAGTACCACAATTAGAGTGAATAATCATCAGATAAGTGAAGCTCGTGTACAATTTAAAAACTCTTTGGTGAGTCCATATCTTGATTTCCCTCTCCTTAGCATGTTCTTAAGGGGTGGCCTGCTAAAATATTTAAGTTAGCTTTAAAATAAATTAAAAAGCATTAAAATAAATTAGAAAAAACCTGTTTAAAAGATTTTAATTATGATACCACATTTTTTATCTAGGATCCACCACACGAAGGGATACAAATCGCAAGGACAATGGAGCCTCGGCGGCGACCACCAATAACAAACCCAAAAAAAGGGGGCTATTTAAATCTCTTTGGAAACGATCCAAAACTGCCTCTTTAGATCAGTAGAGAAATCCCCTCTTGGAAGTTTAACCACTGCCACTTGTTTTATATACACCATATGTGTATAGTAGCATCGAAAATTATAATAACTTCTATCGGGTCGAAAGCTGCCAGTACATCTGCACTCACCTTCTCATTCATCGATCAGTAAAACGCTTGTGTTCCATTACCTTGAAAACATACAGAATCGTAATTGGTCATATTGTAATGAAACAATTGAAAAATTCAAATGCACAAGAGCCGTGAATCGTAAAGACTGACAAGGAAAAAAGCGTTAAGAAAGATTAAATTAAATTTAAAAAAATGTGAAAGTAAATAGTATGAATATACAAAATACAAACAATATTTCGCTCTTACAAGTTAATGAAAATACAGTGTAAAATTATTTCGCGATCAACACAGAAAAATACTATTAAAGCAATGTCTGTAGTTGTATGGCCAATGATCGAATATCCGAAATCTAACCAAATACACAAAGCATTGCCGCAACAAGAAATTTGAAAGCACTGATTTTATTTTGCTTACATCAATTTAGAGTTGTGCAATGCAAGTTGCGACGGGCAATGTGGAATAAAGAAATTAAATGTTTTTTGTATGAAGTATTCCATGTATTTTAATCGAACATCTATCTGATGCTTTGCCAAGCCCCTAGTGCAACCCAGAAAAGTCAAGTTGAAATGACAAACAAAAATCGTAAAACTGATGAATGGAATAAAAAAATGAAACTGAATGATGTTAAGCCCTCCACATTTTAACGAATGTTTGATAATAAAAACGAGATCGAAAGTACTCCATCAAATCTTTAAAAGTATAATTAATGCTCAAGGCGCGATTTTACCAGAGAAAGCTTTTCTCAAATTTTGAGCAAAAATGAATTTGAATAGTTGGAAAGGAAAATTGCAATATGTAAACGTTTACTAGTCATTAAATATAAAAAATGAGCCACAAAAAATGTATAAGATAAAATATTTTTTATTAACAATCAGTGAGATGCCAAGGAATATTGGAATCATTTTATCAGCAAGAGCTGTGGCACCCAAAAACAAGATAAAAGTATTAACGATTATTAGTTACACCCCTTACAGCCGAAATGGTAATACGCCGTTGAAGGCAGTTGTTTTGAGAGTGTGACCAAAGACATTAGAATAGCATGATGCGTAACGGCAATACGTTGGTTTCGCACTATTCTCGCATAAAATTGAGAGCATACAAATTTAAAAATAGAATTCACTTGCTTGTGTGAGTGAAAATAGTAAGCAAAAAAGTGTATATGCTTGCGTACTTGTGCTAAAAGACGAAATCAATTTTGATCTTAGATGCGAATTTGATTAATGTTTTGGTCAATTTCGTTGTAATATGATAAATTAAAATAATATTTAAAAAGTTGATGGCGTGACGAATATTTTAGTTTTTTAACTATTGCTATTCAAAATATTTTGTTCCTTTTTTTTTATTAAGTATATTATATTTGTTTTGCTATGTATCTATATATATTTATTTTTAGTCGTCAATTACTTAAATATTTTTTAACATGTATGAATTATCACTAATTTTTTAATTTATTTGATAGAATGCTGAGTTTATTTTTTTTCTATCAGCTTTCACAGTCCACGTGCAATGCTTAATAAGTAAAAATTTTATAAGTTTGTTTAAAGATCAATTTTATGCACATAACGTTCATTATTTGAGTGAAACCATAATGAGAAATCGCTACTTTTATTTGAGAATTTAATGCATTGGTCTACAATACATTTTTTTATACACACTTGCCTTTTATTTTTAAAAATATTTTCAAAAACTTAAATTTTGAAGATGTTAAAAAAAAAACAAATGGTGCCTTTAGTTTTCCAAAGTCCGATTTTGTTGAGTAGTTTTTCTCATGTATGGAGTTGTTAAATGATCGCATTCTTTTAAAATCAACGATCTGCATTTATCGCAACTGGATCCTTTAGCAATATATTCAACAAAATATCTACATGAAGTTAATTCAATGGATACATCATAAAAATAAATATGCAACCTGTTTTTTGAAAAATTGAATTCTAGAGGGAGGACCAGCCGACATAAGCACCTAAGAATTACTAACTTCATACACTAGTCCGCATAAATATTTTGACAAAATTGCGCTTGATACCATTAACTAACGGTGCGAAGATGATAAGCAAAGCAAATAATGAATATTTAGCACACAGAATGACAATTTTTATACGGCTTACCCATTGCATTCTCTTTCTACTTACAAGAATGCACGCAGACAACCAATTTTTGTTTGGCACAAGTATTTTGACAATCTTATTTAGTAAATGGTATCCTGCTTTTGATCACGTGTAAATCAACAATTGTTTAAATTTAACTTCCTTGGATATTAAAAAGGAAAAATATCTTTGGAAAAGGCTGAGTTAAGTTTCTTTATTAGATCATCAATGGTAGCACAGTTTAACGCTGGATTTAAAGTAAAACACATTGCGAAAGAGTTTAATGTGTCGCGTCAAAATGTATATTATCAAATTAAAAAGTTTAAAACAAATGACTTAAAAAGAACTGGTCCTAAGCGCAAAGCAACATTTGCCGAACACAAAATCCTTATACGGGAATTTAAAAAAAATCCTCTTGCGAAACCCCAAGCCGTTGCAACGCAGTGGAATCTTACCGCCAGTCCGGCGACGTTTAAAGGAACAGGACATGAATACATATATTGCTAAGGAAATATTGCCAAAGTCGTTGTGGAGAAGTGTTTTATGGACAGATGAAAGCTCTTTCCAGTATAACTCGTCAAAACAAAAAACAAACAACTCAGCAAAGGCAAAAAACGGCTCGTTTGTCAGAAAGCTATCCATGGTGGAGGCTCTGTCATGATGTGTTCCCTACAATGGGTTGGGTGACTTGGTCCTTATATTCGGCTCGATGAACCAAGGGCAATATTTGACAACCCTTCTAGAGATAGACTGATCGGGCAGCTATTTTTCCTGCTCCATGCCACAAAGCCTGAATGATCACCAATGCCTAAGGAGAATATATATTGCATTAATTGTTTCAAAACTGCCAAGCTCCAGCTTCATTTAAACTTTTTTTTTGTTATTAAAGGCTTGTCAAAATACTTATGCCATTACAAAAATAATCACTAAATAAATGCAATACAACAAAAAAAGAAAAAAAAATACAAAAATTCATCATATTTAATTACTTTTTTATATCTTTTTAGGTGTTAAAGAAGAAATATTCGTTTGTTAATTTTTAAGTTTATGCTATTTACACAAAAAATAATCTTTACTATCATATCAAGCCATTGTATAGTTTTACTAACAATACGTTTAGCGTTTATTTTGTCAAAAAACCTATGCCGACTAGTGTTTATTTTTTCCACGTCCATTATTTCCACAATTATTCTAGTATAGTAATTTATGAAAATTTTAGTTATTATTATATACATTTATTTATCTATTACTATTTCTATGATGTATTCAAATAATTATCATGTTAAGGCAATGCAAAATTAGAGTTTTTTACATGATGGCACTCAATCAAAAATAATATAGATTGGAAGTCCATAAACTTGCAAAGTGAACGGCATATTTTGTCAAATTTACAATACATGAGCATACGTGTGCACACATAAAGTGTCGCTGTATGCGTACATGAGAGTTGCTAACTCTAGAACGCTCTCTCACTGGCTTTAGAAATTCGAGAGAGCATGGACCCAGCTCTAGAGCCACCACAAAAAAAAATGCTAATCTAATGTCTTTGCTATGACCTTGGATTTAAAAGTGTCGACAATTTCTTAATTGGGAAATTTTTTGTTATTTCCAAATTCATGACTTAGATATACGACAAAAAATGGCAAAAAAAAGCCAAAAATATAATTATGAAACTTTAGAAATCTATATCGTGATACACATTTTTAATTCCATTCTCATGCTCCACTGACTTAATTAAAAAAAAGAAATGTTATTAACGACTTAGAATCTTTTTTTTTTCGTCCAATGAACTAGAGTTATTTGATATACCCAGTGGGTAATTTTTATATTTAACTAAATATGTAAATTTAATTTATTTAATATTATAATATATTTTTTTTAGAAAAGTAGCACAAAAGAAATAAAAATTACTAAAAACAAATGTAGTGCACGTCCCTTTTATACGTCATGTAAATATATATATATATATATATATATATATATATACATATATACATACATATATACGTATATATATATATATATACATATATACGTATATATATATATATACATATATACGTATATATATATATATACACATACATATATATATATATATTTATACATATGTATTGGATTTCTTGGTAAAGGAGAAACTAAAATGGGTACACACAAGTATTGTATATTATTAACTAAATTAGTAAAATCAAGATTCAAAGAATTGAAGGGATTTTAATATTATAAACCAACGGCAAATTAAACTACAACAAAAAGCTGGGAAAGCGCCAAAAAACTCTTTAAAATCGACAAAATACAATGTAAATTAGAGCAGATCTACGAATCTTAATCCGAAGTAAAACAATCATCTGGCAAGTTTCACGTAATTTTTGGTCATTCACTTCCTTTGGCATTTTGACTCGGAACTTAAAGCTCGATAGACGATTAACTTATTCATAGGTGTTGTAAGTTTATTTGTAGTCGTTGAAAAGTACTAAATAATCAGAAACTAAAAATAGATCCATTTTTTTTCGGGCTGACCAAATAAAAGTACAGATCTCTCTCCCGAGATTCAAAATGACAACGATGATGCAGACTTCTTTTTGCATAGCATTAACTTTTATAAAAGTAAATTGGTATTACAAATAATCCGAATTTCGATACAAATGCTTACGAATCTGGAACATGCGCGCAAGGCGTTCTGTACACCCTCTAACCAATATTGTTGTTTGTGAATTTTATTTTTTCAAAAAATATTCCGTTAACGCACAAGACTTGAAATTATCGAGTTAAACATTCTTTCGGATTTATTATACATTTTCCAGCAAATTGTTCTGCTTTGTGCGTGTGAATAAAACCAGATAAATATACAATACATAAAATGAATATAATATATATCTACAATTGTATAGGACACGCATTAAATCAAAATCAACTAACTAAGCTAAATTAAAAGTATCAGTAACATCGTTTGATCTCCACACACCTTTCATACCAATATGCTATGATCATAAAAATAACAAAACTCAAATTGCTTGACCTTTTGATTAGTTTAACATTTTTAGTTAGTTGTTTTCAGACAAAATAAGCCGGTTTGTTAGCAATTCCTTGTGTATGGGAGGTTGTATTTCGCAAAGGTTCTTATTTAATAATAAATGTCTACCGCTGTCTATGCCATGTAGCTGTATTCATCGCCCGAATTCGCGGTTCGCTCAATATATTGTTTGTCAATTAATGACTCCACGCATTTCTTAATCATTGCTATATTGGGAGTAAAGCTAACCTTCGATAAAGAAAGAACCTAAATAAAACAATATGGCATGTAGTTTTAATTTACAGTCAGGTGTTTTGGATATTACCTCTTGTATTAGCGCATTGTGCTTTAGGACTTTACGCGCTTTCATAATTCTAACAATGGCGGCTTGTAGAAAGAGTTTTCTGTCCTCATCCACAGAGTTAATAGTGTGTTCCACCTTTATAAAAAACGTTGTTAGCAAACTAGGTACCATTTGAAATCTAAAAGGCTTACCTCCTGTGGAGTTTCCTTTTGCAAAGCCGAACTTATTTTGAACTTTGTACGCTTATTTGTGTAATCCAAATTTAATTCTATTCGAGTCTCACCGGCGAGATTCTCTGAGCTGGCATTTAAAAGCTTTGACTCGATAATAGGCTGCATGTGCTTTTGAAACGTTTCGTTGTTTAGCTGCAAGGTGTTCTGGATCTCCCGACAACTCAGACTATCACAAGTCTCGAACAGCAAAATTATCGCCATCTGGTATGTCTGCATAGTCACGATGTAGGATTTTTTCAAATGGCTCAACTTTAATTCCCCATGACACATATGATGTAGCCAAGTCAACTTCCGACCACTAAATAATTTATGATAATAATCCTCAAACTGGAAAATCAAGGTACAGGATTTAAACAGCAATCAATTTAAAAATTCTAATGTAATCGTTTAAGATGTATCTGGACCAAAAGAAATTGCGTTTTGATTCGGTACGCTTATAAACCTTTATTTAAATAAAGATACTCTAAACCTTTTTAAAAGTCACACATTTTAAGAGATACATGAGGAACGAGTACGATTTTAAAGGAAGCTTTTTTTTATAAGAAGTTTGCTTATTTCTAAGCATATTGGAAGTGCTATTACTTTGCTGCTTAAAATATTTCTCTAGGTTTTTGAACACTAATATAATATTTTGAATAAATAAATATTTAAATAATTGACTAAAAAACAATTAAGTAAAAACATCAACTGCGATCTTAAAATCGAAGAGTTTTTAAAGTTTGTAAAAGCTATCTTCTATTCCGTTTTTAAATAAAATATATATTTTTACGGAAAACGTACCATTTTAATAGATTTTTCAAATTCCTGTGGTACTGCAAATGGTATAACTTGAGTAGACCCCAAAGGCCAAGCGCCCGCCTGCAGTACCTTAATGGCAAGGTTGATGCCTGCATAGAAACATACATAAAAATAAACTAACTTTAATGAATATATTTCTTCCATCTCACCTAAGTCGACATTGCTTTCCTTAAGGTGAGTATTAAACTTGTTGTTCAGATCAGTAGATACCGAAATATCCGTGAACATGCGATGAAGTTTATTGGTAAATTCATAACCGCAGGCTTGCTGTAAGTATTAATTAAGAAAAGACACAAACAAGATATAAGATGAAATAGTTCTTGCAAAAGTTTCATCAACAAATTAATTCAACTTTAAAAATACATTAGATTTTTACGGCAAGCTACATTAATTAAATAAAATTTTTGCAGTTACTTTATTTACTGTGAATTACATTTTAGGATGATTGACCACTCACCTTCAACCGATTGATCATTCCCTCCTCTGCATCCATGCTCTGACTCTGTTCGTGGATTAGGCGCTTAGCTAACAGTCGGCTATAAAACTTTTGATACACATCCTTGTCCTCAATATATTTAAAGATGGTTATGTTGTTAGTAAGCTTTTGATCGATCTCTGCCTCGCAGGTTTTTGACTTTTTAAGTAGCGTATCACAGTATTTCGCCACATACTCGGCGCTACGGCAAGGCTGCCGCTCGGTCGGCCGGCGATTGATAACACTGGCGCAAGCCTTGTCTAAAGCGCTCAGGAACAGAGAATCGTTTTCAAAAACGTCAACAATCAGCTCTTGGTATTTGTGATGCACCTTTAACATATTCTCTACGAACGCAATGTGGATGTTTTCACCCTTGAGCGCAGACACGGTCTGTAGACCTTCACTTTTGATGTGATCGAGGAAGGTCGTAATGAGCTCAGACTTGAGATTGTCGGGTATGGGCTTAAGAACGATGTACATGTTACGTAAGTCTTGGCGCCGCTCCTCGCAGACCATTTCGCGGCACTCCGAGTAGATGAAGCCCAGACGATCGTTAATAAACTTCTCCTCGCACTCTTTACGGAGTTTTGGCAGGGAACTGAAATGCAAAAACTTCTGCGCTCTCCGGCTTTCATATTCCAGTATCCGGATAACCTCCTGCATGTACTCTGACACTGAGCACCGATGAAGCAGCTTGTTGGCCTCGTCTGTGTAGTGGGCGCCGCTGGCCTCCAGCATGGGGCCTTCAAAGAGCTCCTGGTAGAGCTTAAGCGAGCCTGATTTCTTATAGTCCTGCACCTCCACGAAGCTGTGTATCACTCCGTTGATAATTTGCACGCGATGGTGATCCAAGGTGCCATTGCTAGCTCTGTCTGCGGCAATGCCCTCGAGTATGTGTCGGACTAGTTCGCTGGACAAGTACTCAATCATATACAGTCGCCAAATGTCCAGACCTAGCTCGCCAATCTCCATCTGCTCCGCAGCATCGCTCGACAGATTACCGTAGAACGATTCCGTGTCGGTAATCTTCTGTTTCTTGATGTGCTGTTGATTCAGGTAGCTAAAGAAATAAATTGCAACTATCATTGCGTTTTGACTGATGTTGATGTATTCTTACATGTACAATTGGTGCAGATACTTAATACCCTGGCTATATTCCATCCAGGTGGTATAGTAGCGCTGGAGGAGGTCTGGTCCACCATTAGAATGGGAGCATTCGCCGTCGATCAGCACCTTTTTGGCCAGCATTTCCTGGACGTGCTGCTCAAGGAAGTGTTTTGTTTCCCCATAAAGGCGATCAGCCATCGGTTCCGGCTGCGCCACGCACAGTGTGTAAACGTCGCTATATGTAAGGGAAGGTGATTCGACAGACCGAAGTGTTAGTGAGCGTTATTTTAGAAATTTTATTTTGGCCATTCACGCTTTACACACATACATACATATTACGAACTGTTGCGGTCAAAATAAATGCAACCTGAGTTACACTGTGTTGATTAGTAGTCGTTTGTCAAAAATATTTAAGAGAGAAGACAAAGATCTATTAAATTTATTAACTTGAGCATAGTTTACCAGACAAGTCCGTAAAGTTTTTGGCCAATATATTTAAAATCAAGCAAAACATTTATTATCTATACGTTAACAAAAATGTGAGTGCATTAATCAAGGTTCTCTACACCACGACATTTACCAAATCATTGACTGCTCGCCAGCATATATATTTGTGAATTGAGTTGTTGAATACAATATATGTACCACTTGGTATTAGTAGCAAAATAATGTGATTGAAACCATTTTTTAGGTTGGATTAACGTATTCAGATTAATTTGCAAGTTTGTATTATTTCAAATAAGTGAATAAAGCTGGTTCTTAGTATAACTGCCTTAAAATAACTATTATGACAGTGCCTTATGGTGTTTTTTCTGTGTTGAGTGACTGTGTACCCTTTAGTAACCTATCACAATATCTCTTCCCAGGAAGTCTAATTACTCCGACCGTTGCCGTGGTAGTCCAAGACCTACCTAAAGCTTGTGTTCCACACCGAGCGCTCCACTTTGGTAAGCGTTATCACCGACTCGGCGATGCAGCGCAGGCGCGGCCAAACATCGACAAACTCCACTATTTTGGGCTTAAGCGACATGTCAACTGGGTCTTAGTCCTAGTCCTTGGTTCGTCTGGATATAGATTTGCAAGTGTTTCCTGGTGGGGCAGGACGGAAACTGATTAGAACGCCGACTGTTTCCGCCTTCCCGATTACAACAATGGGCGACCGAGCGTCCCTCATGCGTTGGCAGAGTCCAATTCTGCTTTGCTTTTTGGCATAATCGCTTAGATTTTGCAGTTGGGCTACCAGGCAATGGCCTTGCCCTCAAGCAATTGCGCAGCATGCCTGTTAGCGCTTGATGGTTCGTAAGGGGGCGTGTGCTCGCTGTATACTCACCTGCTGCTTTACTACGCTATTTACTTAATAATTACGCCGAGAATTTAGTTATTTTTGCACTTTTTTTGGTATCGTGAGATGGTTTGTCAAAAGAAGACGATATCGATATATATAATACATCGATATTTGAACTCGACATAGAAACTCGATATGAAAAGAATGTCGTGTCTCCACTGCCAACAGTTCTCCGCTACTTTGGTACTAATTTACCGTCAACGACGAGCGACTGAGAGAATTATTTGACTTTCTTGCAAAAAAACTGGTTAACGCCATCTTCTCAACATTTTTCATAAAAAAAACTGTGAATGCACAAACGTAAATTGTTTTTTCGTTTGTGAGCCGTAATAGTGCTAGCTCATTTTGAGTCATTACACGCTGCTTATACGTATGTGCTGGAATAAAAAAATTAATAAAAGATTGCATTGCGTACTTTAGCTGAAAAACGATTAGAGATTCGATAATCCGGTAATCGAACTAGTTCATAAGCTGTTACCCACTAGTAAGCAACTTTTTTTTAAATAAAAATAATTTTTTGGGTTCTTAAAAGATCAAATCTAATCTAGTTTTTTATATGATTTTGCACAAATCGAGCTTTATAAAAAAAATAATTAATTATAAAAAAATAAAGAAAGGTTAAAATAACAAAGGAAATAACAATTAAGCCCAAACTAACTGAAATTTAAAATTCAGAAAAAGTCTGAGATTTGTTAATGTCTAAGTTAATTTAGCGCTAAATTTCCTTGTAGTCGCCTTTTTGGTTGTCAGTCGATTTTAACTTTAACCACTTCAACAGGAGTTGTTAACCCATACCTGTAATACCTAGGATGCAGTCTTACTATACTACTCGATAAAATTCTGCAGGTCACCATTGCGAACGGCATAAATATACCTGTAACTCGTAAAAGGGTATACTAGACTCGTTGAGTATATATTGTAGCGTTTGTAGTTGGCCGAATACCGTAGGTCTGGTGGCGCCATCTAGAAGGGAGGTTTTCGATGAAAATGTGGCATAAGGGAAGGGGCGACAGTCCTAACATGGGTTACTGTCAACCTTATCTAAAGGTTCCCACGGGTTCGGGTTAACCCCAAGCCAGCAGGGGTGGCGTCTCGATCGGCCTTTTCAAATCCAGGCGTCATCGGGTGCGGTCCAGCCAATATTCCAGTTATAGAAGTAAATATAAAAAAGTGTCTATAAGTAGCCGGAAAGGCGAGAGGGAATCAGAAAGGTGGTAAAACCTAAGTCACCGCTATACGACGCGCTGAGCCCTAGATGGTAAGTTTTTGGGTGATGAATTTCATCAGCAGTTATTTAGGTAATATTTTTTATTAGGCTCGGTGATTGATAAAAAGTTCAAAGTTTAATCATTTACGGAATTGGAGTGGAGATTCTAGCTGCAGCCGGGACGGAGTTTCAAAAACGACAAGAGAAAAAGCTCAATATACCGTCGCCGTTTGAGTTTTTTTTCACGGAGCAATGATGCCGCGAAGCCGCCGTCTTGAGCCGATCTGCTGCTTCGTTGTTGTTCTTTTGCCAAAATTGATTTAAGCGCAGAATTACGAAAAGAAATAACCGGAAAAGTGCCGTCGAGACTCAAAAACATTAAGAAAATCCAGGTAATATTTTTGAAGCGCAACTCATTTGTCTTTTTTTTGGGCCACAATGAAAAAAAGTGGTGAAAATAAAATCTACGAAAAATGTTAGCCGTGTTCTAAAAGTTTAAAATGTTAAAGGGGAAAATGTTAGATCCAGGAAAAATTTAAAGAAAAGAAAAGCCGGAGAAATTAATTTAGTTAAGTGTATAGAGTGAAGCGATTGTGAATAGTTTGTAGTTACATAAGAATCACACGATGTGGAGTTGAGTAAAAATGATGAGCCGAGGCAAAGTGAGTGAGAGTTTTGGGTTTTGTTAGTTTGAGTGACTTTTTTGTGTCTATCGCGGCTGCTTAATCTCGGTGGAGAACTAATTTATTTTTTATCGATTTTTCTTTTTATTTGTTTTATTTAAAAAAAAGAAGCCCCATTTCAGTGCCCCAAATTGATAATTGTGATGTTTTTGCCAAGCAAATTTCTTATTTAAATTAATTTGATTTTCTTGTAAATTCACATGGAAAACTATATAAAAGTAAACACTGTTATTGCTCGCGCGTTTTTCATTGACCGCGCTTAAAAAATCATATTTGTTTTAAAGATATAATATCCATATCCATATTTTTTTATTCTTATTTTTATTATTATATTAGGTGAAAAACCATGGAATATTTATATATTATTGTAGCGTTAAAATAAATTTTATAATGTTCTAATTTTTAAAAATCCCTTGACCTACCGTGACATGGATCCTTAAGACTCCTGGACCCAGAAGGGGCCGCCCAAAAAAAAATTATTTATTTATTATTATTATTATTTATTTTTTTAAATTTTTTTTTTACAGTGCAGCAGGGCGGCCAAAGGTAGGGAGGGCGAAGTGTTCTCGAAGTCATCTGAGAAATTTGCAGTCTGGGGTCCCCAAGTGAAGACAAAAAATGTATCAAAACCCCTTTTTCTTGTGTTTCTGTTAACTTTCGGGCTAAGATAGGTATTAGTTCGTCCCTCGTAATTTAGCTTGTCATATTCACGCTATTTCTTTTTTTTAATTTATAATGATTACGTAGCGTGAAAGAAGTAGCAAAGACCAGTCGACGAGCCCAGCCGGAGAATATTATACAAGTTTATATTATATATTATATTTATATATTATATTATATTTATAATATATATTTTATATTATATACAAGTTTGTTTCCAAATGTCGTCACGCCCACACTTTTGAAAAAAGTTATGATATATTTTCATTCTTAATACATTTTATATCATTTTTTATAATTTCTATAGATTTGCTTAAAAACTGCTTGCCGCGTCCACTATAACCGCGCAAAACTGTCACGTCCACACTTTTAAAATATTTTTAAGCTTACTTTCATTTTATTATTTTTTTCCCCAATTTCTACCTATATTCCAGAAAATGAGTAACGGGTATCTGATAGTCGACAATAACATTCTCTCTTGTTGTAACTTCATTCAGCAGAATGTCAGTGTATATGTCTGCTCCAATAATTAGATTACTACGACCAGGTTTATTAAAATCTTGGTCGGCTAATATAAAGATCTTTAATCAAGGCTCTTAATTTTTCAAAACCTTGACTTTACTTGAATCAAATCCGTCGCTAATAAGGCTTGTCCGGTTGTTCTACACGCATTCCCCTTTCCTGGCTTATGGCCTGTAAAGTGAAGTAACGTGTGGGTGAGGTCTTCGACAAGTCAAACACAGCTGCTCGCTTGTACATTTTGTAATTAAACGGATGGCGCAGACATCTTAGGCAAATCCGATTTTTTCCTACCAGGCACACCGTTCCGCTGGATTTATTGTTTTAAATTTATGGCATTGAATTAAATAGTGCCCGGAAGTTTACAATATGCACAATTGTCACACTATATTTTTTAATCACGTTAGTATAAATAATTGCTTTTTACAGGTTTAACTTCCTGTCGAAATGACGATATTGAATTGAGCGTTTGCTCTAAAAAGTCCATGACAACAGAAATTGATTGTATTTCGTTTGTCTTTTTGACATTGCTTTCAAATTTTCGAAGAATTATGTCAGCGAAAATTGCATCCACATCTTCCGATAATTGTGCATTTAATTTTTTTATGTGTATTGACTTATTAATTATGTCAATAAAGGTTTTTTTTTGCTTATTAGATTCCATATTTAAATTTTGTCTTTATACCGCTTGGTTAAAAATTCCCAAGTGGCTTCATAATTCTCTTCAGTGCCAAGCAACAAATGAGTGACCAAATTCCTGTCTTCTCCTCTTAGTGCTGACTTGAGATAAACTTGAGAGAAGGATTAAGATCCTCTGTCGTATGAATCAGTTCTATAAAGAGGTCATTAGAAAGATCCCATTCTTTGGAATCACCAACAAAATTGGGTTCCAAGGAAAATCGATCTTGTTTTTCCCTATTTTAAGGAAATCTGGACATTATCTATCAGTTCTTTCGTCTCTTCTAGATATAATCTAAATTGGACAACAATACTACGGAAGGCCGGCTTTACTCCTGAAGCGTTGTCACTCGTTTTTACATACCCTCTGTCCCTTGAATACCCATTTTCTCACGGTCTGATTTTAAGACTGGGTGCTCTACACAACTACCTTTAGTTTTTTCATGTTTCATTTTAATTTTTGCTAACGCCTTAATAATTACATTAGAGTTAAAATATTAATATTAATATTATCGACAATGTCGATATTTAACAAATTGCTATGATTAGCAATGAAATATTTTTCAAGCTTTTAAAATTTAAAAAATGTTGTTTTGCTTCCAACTTCCTAGTTTCCAAAATAATTTCGGACTGCTTTTTAAGGACTTTTATAGTTTTTTCGGACAGTATAATGAATATATACGTACGTTATATTGTAAAAAACAAACAAAACAAAAAAAATATATATATTATTGTGTATAATAATGCATAATGTTATGTACGTAAGTTAAGTCAACATCCAGATAAACGAACTCCAATATGCAGGTTGCGTCTGCACACGCCGAGCTGACAAACATAGCTCCAAGAATCTGTTTGGCAATTGCTTCTGCTCCCACCAGCGCTTGTGATTCCAAAAAGACTGCAGTTCATCGTGGCCTATTTGAAACAGCGAAGGCGACGTCGATCCTCTGGCAATAAGGGCAGCAAGGACAGCTAACGACTTATTAGGGACAGCATAGGTTGCTTAGTTGCTAATTGGATTTTCATAAATATAGACGTTGTTCTCACTTCAATTTGAAGTCCAATTTTTTTTATATCCGATACAAGTAGTGTATACTAGATTCGTTGAAAAATATGTAACAGTCAGAAGGAAACGTTTCCGACCATATAAAGTGTATATATTCTTGAGTCGATCTGGCCATGTCCGTCTGTCCGTCCAAAGACACTAGACTGCCGTGACTATTATTTTTTTTAAGAAGTTATTTTAATATTCGTTAGTTTAAGTGTATTTATCAGTTTTAAGCAAATGGATTAAAAGGGATTAAAAGAAGAAGCAACAAATTTCGCGCTCCTTTTTACCAACCCAAAATTGCGCGCTATTTAAAAATATCAAATTAGAATATAACAAAAACATTCAACAAATTCAAATACTGAGAATTGGTAATTGGTATACATAAGTATACATATTTTTTTTTACTTGTAATACTAGTAATTTGTACTAATATACTAAATAGTTAAAGAACTTCATATGCAACCTGTTTATTGCAAAATAGAATTCTTGAGGCAGCACCAGCGCACCTAAGAATCACTAACCTTAAATATATTTTCCACGTCCTAGTATAAAGTAGCTTATGAAATTAATTAGGTATTATTATATAAATTATATTTTATGAGTATTCCCTAGGTTGTCCCTCGCCGCAGTCCGTAGGGAAGGGGGTGTAGACGTCAGCGCCGATGTAGTCGGTTGCTCTGCTAGAGCTGTGTGTATCGGAGATTTTCTTCTCCGGGGATGACGCTCGGCTAAGAATGGGTGGTGGAGATCTTCTGCTCCAGGTGGTCCGTTGGCCGATGCGTTGCTCGGAGCCGTTCCTGAATGCGTTCAGTATATGATGGGAGAACTCTCTCCGTTATCGCCTGTCCTTAAAACAGACAACCAATTCAATAAATGCAGCTTTAGCTGGAGTCAGTTTCATGAGCGAGTGCTCTTTATTATGGTTGAAATCAAACTGAACTTAAGAGCTAACATAAAGAAGCTTCATAGCGGCCTCCGCCAACATGCAGAGCTTGCCGGCTTCCGGTCAAACGCTGTGTGAGCAATTTGGCGGGAGCTGGACGTTGGACAATCGGTCACAGCCGTTGTCCGGTTAACTTAGTTAACTTGTACATTTATTCACCTATTACTATTTCTATGATGTATTTAAAAATTTATCATGTTCAGGCAATGCACAATTAGAGTTTTTTACATGGTAGCAATCGATTACAAATAATATAGATTGAAAGTCCATAAACTTCTGAAGTTTCATTTTGAAGTTTTAATCTGAAGTCAAATTTACAATACATGAGCATACACGTACGTGTGCACACATGCAGTGATCGACTGTCGCTGTATGCCTACCAGAAAGCTACTGGCTCTAGAGCGCTCTCTCTCTGGCTCTTGAAAAAAAATTTAGAGTCAGCACACAAAAATCGTGTGCAAAAAAATCGTATGGGGCGTTACGCATCTTGTTACTCTAGTGTCTTTGATCAAACCAAAGGGACTGAACGGGACTGATTTTAATAAGTTCTCAAAAATGCCGATGTTCTGGTTTCTAGACGGATACTATGGTGGTCATAAAGTTTAAAATAAAGGTCAACAAGAGAGAATGCTGTTGTCCAGTTCCCTGACGGTCAGATATACCCGTTACTCAGCTTATGAGGGTTAATGAAAGAAATTTCATAATTCTTTTAAAACGTAATAATATATGAAACAAATTAAATTGATTTTAAAAAATGTTTGTGTGCGATAGAGTTGGAAAAGACAGCTTGGACTTTCAATAAAAACTAATAAAACAAATACATTTTCCATTTTTTTTTAGTTTTTGCAATGATATTTTGTCCATAGTCTAGTTGGTTTTATAAGAAGATGGTCAAAGGAATTTGATGATCCTTACATGACCAAGCCCCCTATTCATTTATTATGGAGTTTATTATCATAGCAATTACTGCATGCCCTTCGGCGCCTAACTTGGGATGGAAAACTTATATTACCTTCTTATGCAAGTAGACTAACGCCCACAAGCCACAGAAATTTTTTTATATATCTTGTAAATTTCTATAATTTTACCAAAAAACTTTTTGCAACGCCCACTCCAAAGCCCACAATCCATCAAAAACTGTCACGCCCACACTTTTGTAAGATGTGATATTTTTTAATTTTTTAATATATCTTGCAAATTTCTATAGATTTGCTTAATTTCATAAAATAGTGATGATATATATATCTTAACTATATTCCCTTTGCTAGTTCGTCCGAATTTTGAGTATGGAACCCTAGCTTCGCGGAGTTTATTTTATTCGCATAGGTACAAAAAACTTTGTACGTATTTGATCTCATTATTCTTAGACTTCTGTTAATTAACTTTGCGTCCTTGGCCAACTGTAGAACCAAAGACACTAGAATAATAAGATGCGTAACGCCATACGATTTTTTTGCACACGATTTTTTCGGGCTGGCTCTAGATCTGGCTCCAGGCTCTCTCGAATTTTTGTTCAAGAGCCAGAGAGAGAGCGCTCTAGAGCCAGCAGCTCTCTTGTAGGCATACAGCGACAGCCGATCACTGTATGTGTGCACACGTATGCTCATATATTGTAAATTTGACAAAATATGCCCTTCACTTCAGAAGTTTATGGACTTCCAATCTATATTATTTGTACTCTGGCAATGGAGTACAAAGTACTCGTAAGTAAACATAAGTCTCTTGTCTTCGCTATCCAAGATATGGGAAAGGCTGATTGCCAACAGACTAGGCGACTTTATTAAGGAGCGCCGTATCACCAGTTTGGATTTCGACAGGGACACAGCACTGTGGAGCAGGTTCACAGATTGGCTAAGCACATTCTACAGGCGTTTGACGAATTGGCATACTGCAACGCTGTATTTATTGACATGCAGCAAGCATTTGACAGAGTCTGGCATATCGGCCTACTCTGCAAAATAAAAAAGATGTTTCCAGAAGCATACTATGGCGTCCTGAAATCTTACCTGGAAGACAGGAAGTTCATGGTCAGGGTCAGAAGCACCTACTCCACCCCTTGCACCATGAGGGCTGGAGTTCCGCAGGGCAGCGTCCTTGGCCCGCTGCTCTACTCAATTTTTACCGCGGATTTGCCTTGCCCAAATATACACCATATGGAAGATCCCAGGAAGGCCCTACTCGCCACTTACGCTGACGATATCGCATTATTGTACAGCTCCATTTCTTGCACTGAGGCAGCAAGTGGCCTCCAAAAGTATCTCAATACTTTGGCTGAGTGGTGCAAAAGATGGACCTTAAAGGTGAATCCACATAAGACCATCAATCCTTGCTTCACCTTGAAGACTCTGATTAGACGCACACCACCCATACAATTTGATGGCGTAACCCTCGATCAACCTCTGCAGTCTAAATACCTCGGGATCACCCTCGACCAACGGTTGACCTTTGGCCCACACTTAAAAGCTACGGCTCGGAGATGCGGTCAGAGAATGCAAAAACTGCGATGGTTGATCAACCGAAGAAGCTCCATGACACTTAGAGCCAAAAGGGCAGTCTACGTCCACTGTATAGCCCCGATCTGGCTATATGGAGTGCAGATCTGGGGCATTGCTGCAAAATCAAACTACAAACGCATAGAGGTCTTGCAAAATCGTGCAATGCGTGCCATCACCAACTGCCCATACTACGTACGTGGCTCAACCCTTCATCGGGACCTGAATCTGCATACAGTGGAAGAGCAGATCTCAAGGCACACAAGCAGATACAGTGATAGGCTTAAAAGACACCACAGCATGCTGGCAAGACGCCTACTACCTGCCAGGCCTCTAAGAAGGCTTAAAAGACACCACAGCATGCTGGCAAGACGCCTACTACCTGCCAGGCATCTAAGAAGGCTTAAAAGAAAGGGCTTTGCCAAAACAATTGGACAGCTTTAAAGACCCCCTCGATGTTTGAGATTTTGTTGTTAGTCCTCCCGCGATAAGTGAGAGGTTTGGTTATATTATTTATATGTTTAATTGCAATGTTATGGTACTAGTACTGCATGTACGGATTCGTCGCTTTAATAATAAAAAAAAAAAACAAAAAAAAAAAAATAAATAAAAAAACTCGTAAGTAAAAAGTAAAAACTCCAATTTTGCATTGCCTTTACATGATAATTATTTAATTACATCATAGAAATGGTAATAGGTGAATAAATGTACATAATAATACCGAATTATTTTAATAAATTACTTTATACTTGAAAATATGTCGTTAGGGTATTCAGCTTGCGACGTGGAAAATTTTTTTGATCTTAGTGATTCTTAGGTGCGCTGGTCCTGCCTCAATAATTCAATTTTGCAATGCACAGATTGCATATGATGTTTTTTAACTATTTACTATATTTATTAGTACAAGTTACTAGTAAACAAGTAAAAAAAATATGCATACTTCTGTAAATGATCAATTTTCAGTATTTGAAATGCAAATATTATTTTGTTGAATGTTTTTGTAATATTCTAATTTTATATTTGTAAAAACCGCTCAATTTTGGGTGGGTAAAAAAGCGCGCCAAATGTATTCTTTCTTCTTTTAGTTCCTCTTAATTCGTTTGCTTAAAGCTGACAAATACAAAGTGATCCTCGTTTGCTACTGTTTTTCCAAATTTTAATAATATAATATAGGAGTGGGCGTGACAAAAAGTTGTTTGGCTAAAAAAATTTAATTTAAATTAATACATAAATATCACATTTTGCAAAAGTGACAACATTTGAAAATAAACTTGCGGTGCGTCTATGTCTCTGGAATCTGCATGCTTAATCTCAACATTCTAGCTTTTGTAGTTCCCGGTAACGAGGTGTTTATACGGACAGACGGATATGCTAGATCGACTCGGCTATTGATCCTGATCAAGAATATATATACTTTTTATGGTCGGAAACTTTTACTTTTTAAATATGTACACGAGCATCCAAAACAACAAAAGTTATTGGCTTAAATAATTTTATTTTGTTCGCTTTATTTTGCAATTCGTTTTGGTAGGTTTTAATTAATTAATATTAACATACATTATTTTTTAATGAAATAAAACTTTATTTCATTATTAAGTTTTAATGAAAAAAGCCACAACACAATCTGCTATGTGTTGTATGTTTTTGAATTAGTTCATAGTGTTTTTTAACCACAATCTCCTAAAATCATTAAAAAATGTTTTTGAAATAGTTCATAGTGTTTTTTAAGCAATGGAATTTCGAGCTTACTCAATCGTTTCTACAGTGCACTTTCATCTTGATTGTCATGCCTCAAGCCATCAAAGATAAACTTAGACAATAGAGTACAAAAACCTGATGGACAAACACATTCATAAGATGTACATGTATGTACATGTTACTGGACTGACACGTGGGATTTAGTTGAATGTGGTGGGATTTGAACTGTCAACTAATATATTCTATATGTCTATAACTATAATATTACTTATATCGTAATTTTGGAATTAACTATAAATAACTATAACTATACACATCAATTAGCTGCAAAACGAAGTTGATCACTTAAATATTACAGATTTTGGAAAATTAGCATTTTTTTTGTTAAACGAAGGCTGGTTTAAAATAACTGAAAATACTTAGACGTACTGAAATATACTTAGAAGATATATATATTTCTTGTTTTAGGTACACAGTTTACCAACTTTTGGAATGCAAATATATTATGTTAACTAATTTCGAATTTTGTTTATTTCTTTCATTAATCATCTGGCATGGAATATCACACGAATACTGAGGCAAAAGCAAATTTATTGCAAAAATAAGTTCTTCAAAATAGTTAACTTTTTTTTAACACGGACACACACACATCCACCCTGGTTACACGTTTATACAGAATCAAGTTCATAAAAATGACAAGCTAATTATTCTAGCAAAGACTGAAATTCTCCCACCCCTTCATTGTCATTTCTCATGCTCTGATCTTGGTCGATTCCCACCGATTGCTCTTGGACATTCATCTTCAGCAGGGGCATCTTAATGTCTGAGGCCTCCAGTTCGTTTGTGGATTCTAGGGCAGATGAATCCTGCCCATTGAGATCGACTACGCCGGGGGGTACCGGTTCAGCACTCGGCTGGGACTTACCCTTTAAAAAGAATAGAACATCATGTATTAGGTTTTTTGAAAATTACGTCCATGATCTAACTAAAAACAAGGAAGACTTTAGTCGAATTCCTCAACCATCAGATACCCCATTCTCAGCTTATGAGGGTGGAAGAAAGAACTTTCATAATTCTTTTGAAAAGTAATAATATATGAAACGAATATGTTTTATATGTTTTAAATATGTTTGTGTGTGTTAGAGTTGGAAAGGACAGTTTAGACTAATAATAAAAACCTATAAAACAAATGATAAGATAAAAAGAAACCAAATATTTTGCGCTCGACAGTTTTTCGCGATTAGTCCCCTTTACTGTGGGCGTTGTTAATTTAATTTGCTATATCGATCAAAATTTACTGGAATAATAATAAATTTAAAAAAAATACACAAAAAAATTGTCAGTCTGCTGAACCAAAAAAAAGTTAAGGCTAAGCATGCAGATTGTAGAGAAAGAAACGAACATGGTTTTACAGTCTAGCTACGTCTATGTAATTTCTTTAGTTATTGCTCTACCCTGTGATTGGTCAAAGACACTAGAATAATAATAAAATATTCTAGTGTCTTTGGTAGAACGATACTTGGAATAGTCTTTATGTGTAATCTTATTCTCGACTTGGTTAGTCAGCTAAACTTTACTGTGCCAAGTAGATTAACTAGAAATAGCTTTTCCCTAATTTTAAATCACTATATATCTAACTATGAGTTCCATGAATCTTACAGACTATTATGATCTGCAATATATAATAGACTTTATCTTATTATCTAAAAATCGTACTCTCTGCCGCTCTTAAAGCGAATCTCGGTCGGTTGTACAGGTATGGCCGTGGAACCCTGAAAAAAAGAAAAACAAAATAGAACGCTATAGTCGAGTTGCCCGACTATTACTCAGCTAGTAGAAGTGCAAACGAGAGATTTCAAAATTTTCTGAAAAATCGGTAGAAGTTGGGAAAAAAATAATAATATGAAAGAAAACCTAAAAATTTTTAGAAGTGTTGGCGTGAAAGTTTTGTGTGGTTTTTGGGCGTTGCAAAAAGTTGTTTGGCAAATCTGTAGAAATTTACAAAATATATAAAAAAGTGAAAAAATATCAAATTTTGGGCGGTTTGTGGGCGTTGGAGAGAGCTTATCAAAAAGTTATTAGAAAGTGAAAAAATATCACAACATTTTATAAAAGTGACTGTTTAGGGCGGTTTGTGGGCGTAGCAGTGGGCGTGACAAAAAGTTGTTTGGCTAAAAAATTTTAATTTAAATTAATACATAAATATCACATTTTGCAAAAGTGACAACATTTAGAAATAAACTTGCGGTGCGTCTATGTCTCTGGAATCTGCATGCTTAATCTCAACATTCTGGCTTTTGTAGTTCCCGGGAACGAGGTGTTTATACGGACAGACGGATATGCTAGATCGACTCGGCTATTGATCCTGATCAAGAATATATATACTTTTTATGGTCGGAAACTTTTACTTTTTAAATATGTACACGAGCATCCAAAACAACAAAAGTTATTGGCTTAAATAATTTTATTTTGTTCGCTTTATTTTGCAATTCGTTTTGGTAGGTTTTAATTAATTAATATTAACATACATTATTTTTTAATGAAATAAAACTTTATTTCATTATTAAGTTTTAATGAAAAAAGCCACAACACAATCTGCTATGTGTTGTATGTTTTTGAATTAGTTCATAGTGTTTTTTAACCACAATCTCCTAAAATCATTAAAAAATGTTTTTGAAATAGTTCATAGCGTTTTTTAAGCAATGGAATTTCGAGCTTACTCAATCGTTTCTACAGTGCACTTTCATCTTGATTGTCATGCCTCAAGCCATCAAAGATAAACTTAGACAATAGAGTACAAAAACCTGATGGACAAACACATTCATAAGATGTACATGTATGTACATGTTACTGGACTGACACGTGGGATTTAGTTGAATGTGGTGGGATTTGGACTGTCAACTAATATATTCTATATGTCTATAACTATAATATTACTTATATCGTAATTTTGGAATTAACTATAAATAACTATAACTATACACATCAATTAGCTGCAAAACGAAGTTGATCACTTAAATATTACAGATTTTGGAAAATTAGCATTTTTTTTGTTAAACGAAGGCTGGTTTAAAATAACTGAAAATACTTAGACGTACTGAAATATACTTAGAAGATATATATAATAACGAGTTCGCGGTTGCAAGTTTTGAAAAAAATATAAGTTTTTATTTCAAGATAATGATACAACTTTGAATCGGAGTCAATTCACGTCTTAATGGTATAGTGGATGAATTAGAACTAAATCTGGAGTGTGAGTTGAACGCTTAGCAAACCCTTGGTCGACTTTGTTTATATGAGCTTGAAGGCTCTCCTCTCTATTCAAATGGGTTGCGCTCTTTAAGAGAGTTGCGCATGGAAAATTACCAGGATTTGTGCTGCGTAAGCTATTTGGTTGCTTAGTGGGAATGACGAATTTCGGCATCGGCGGATGTTTATGTCTATGAATCAATTGTTTATGTTAACGCGGCCGAAATTGTTATTGTCACCAAGAGCTTGGGATCTGACTTATGTGTTAGGGCAAATGGATTGGGTGGGTGTGATCAAGTGGTACATATGTACTGTGTGTGTGGTGTGTATGTGTGACAAAGTGTTATACTATGGTACATATGCTACTTCCCCATCCTTAAGAAATTAGCCTGTCCTCAGGCGGATAATTTAGGATACAAGACAGGATTTACATTATTTTCTATTTCTGTTACATCATTGTTTATAATATTTGATTCAATAGGAGTGGGTACTTGTCTTTTGAATTTGATTATAATTTTCTTAGGTATATTCTTATATTTGTAGATATAATAGAATATTATTATGACAACTAAAACTATTAAAATAGTAAATGTAATTATTTGAAATTTATTGTTTGCTTTATTGTGGATTTCAAAAATTTCTTTAGCTTGTATATAAGAAAGGGCTTTTAACTTAGTGATATTGTTGTTAACATAAATCGTTTGTGTGTAATCTAACATAGTGTTTGATATTGAGATGTCTTCGATTTGTATGGAACAGTTAAAAGCTTTTATTATGTTGTCTCCCTCTATTATTATATCTCTATTTATGCAATTTTGGTTAAGTATGGTTTTTGGTAAGTTCCAAGTTAATATTATATTAGGTTCGACATAATTGATTTCAAACTCTTTATGAGTTTTTACATATCTGCATTCTGTATTGAATTGGTTAAGTATGCCCGTTAAGCATTTGTTTATTATTAAAGTTTTTGTAGATGCCAAATAAGTTTGATTATTTTGAACATAAAATTTATTTTGTACATTTTCTATTAAAATGTTTTGATTATTATCTGGATATGGAATTATTGTAAAGATTGGGGTCTTAATTATTTCTTTTGGAATATGGGAAAATATTAGAATTTCATTTGTATCCGTTTTCAGCCAAGTGGAAGTTTTAATATGTAGAAGTTTTTCTGAGTTTATATTTGTTAGATAATCATGTTTTAGTAATTTAGGATTAAAAATGCCAAGTCTTGTTAACTGCATTCCAAGTTCAATATCTTCTACATACTCAGTAAACTGTTGTAAATTAAATAATAAAATGTTTAATCTTTGATCGCTTTCATGTAATGCACTTAATAAATTTATTAATGTTATGCCTTCATTTACTGTTTTTATGACTTCGTTGAGTTCATTAGCTTGGACGCTGTTTTCGGACAAATTTTGAATTTTATATTCTAGCTCTTCTTTATCTGCTTGATCTAAGGTTCCAAAAAGGTATTTATAAATTGTGCCCATAAAATTAGCTAAGCCGCGTTTGCTACGCTTTGCTATTCTAATGCCATTCATTTCTCTTTTTAATTTCTCTGCTAAATATTGAACTTGGGATAAAGTTTCATATTCTTCTGATTGTTTTACTAAGTTATCATATGTTTGTTCTATTTTTGTAATATTTACAGCTAAGTAGTGATACTCGTAATTGATTGGTAAACTTATTGATCCAGTATTAAATATAAGGTAGCCATTTTTGGCTTGAATTGGATTAACTTCAAGATTTTGTCCTTGGACATGTTGGATAAAACATAATAGAAAATAGCAAAGGATCATCAAAATTGTGTAATTATGTTGGATTGCCTTGGTCGTTTTGGGTTGTGCTGGAATTATTGTTATATTTAGTTTCATTAATTTTCTTTTTCTTTTTATATTTTGATTTATAGTGGGTTATTTTCCTGCCTCTGTTTTTCTCTTCATAATGTTTTTCGTCAATCTGTGTAATTTCTCCTGTCTTTTTATATGGGTTTGTTGTCTTTGATTTTACTAATGGTGCTTGTCTATATCTGGTATCTACTTCATAACTATGTCTATTTTCGTTTAATTTATTTATTTTATTAATTTTCTCTTGCTGGGTGTCATGTGCAGGTGTTCCTGCATATATAAAAATATCTGCTGGTGTTTTACCTGTTGTATTATGTTTAATTTTATGGTTATAAACATAGAGTAGGGTTTCAAATTTTGTTATTTTATTCTCTGGGTCGGACTCAGTGCTTATAATTCTTAACTTTTCGTTGACAGTTTTATGAAATCTCTCAATGTCTGAAATTCCATTTTTACTTGTTGTGACGTTAATGTGAACATTTTCGGACTTTAGCCATAAATGTAATGCAGCACACATAAATGCTGAGTCTTTATCGGCTTTTATTTCGGACGGTTTTCCCATTTCATTAAAAATTTTAAGTAGAGCTCTTTTTGCTTCGAGCCAATCCCTAGAGCTGACTTCAATTAAGGCGGCATATTTGGAATAAACGTCAATACATGACAGGAATGTTTTATTATCGATTAAATAAAAATCGATAACATATTTTTCTCTAGGATTGAAAATTTCTGGCGTTAACTCGTAATTTAATTTAGTGTCTCTATGTTCTGTTTTGCACATGTTACACACTTCACATTCGTTGATAATGTTCTGTATTAACTTTTGATAGTCTGGGTAGTAATATTTTTCTTTAAAAATTTTGGTTTGTTTTTCTATACCTGGATGTAAGAGTTCTCTGTGGGTTTTTATTATTACTTCTTTAAATTCTGAATATGTTTCAATATCTATTAATTTACTGGTTGCTCTCATAACTTTAGTTATGTTGTTCGGACTGACAATTTCTAAGAAGGCGTTTTGAAATGTAAGGAAATCTATTTCATTATGAAAATAAATTACGCTATTTTTTGTACACAAATATTCTTTTATTAATTCTTTTGCATATGCGCTTGTCATTTCTTTATAATGGATTTTTAGTTTTGTTTTATGAAAATATTTTCTTATATCTGTATTGTTATTGTCGTCTTTGACAAATTCTATTTGTCTATTATAGTAGTTTATTGGTCTTTCTGTAAAGGAAATGTAATTTTGGTTATCTTCATGGCTACTATGTACGGTAGCGGCTGAAGTGGGAGATTCGCCGTAGAAGTTTTCTATTTTTACACGTGAAAGTGCGTCGGCGACATGGTTTTCTTTTCCTGGTACATATTTTATATGGTAATCAAACTCATTTAGTCTGATTTTCCATCTTTGGAGTTTCATGTTTGGTTCCTTGATATTATCGAGCCAAACTAAAGGTTGATGATCACTAAGAATCTGGAATTTACGACCAAAAAGATAGGACCTGAAGTATTTAGTGGCCCAAACAATAGCTAAAAGTTCTTTTTCTATTGCTGAATAATTAAGTTCATGTTCATTGAGAGTACGGCTAGCGTAACAAACGGGTTTACGATCCTGTGATAATACAGCACCTAGAGCGACATTGCTTGCATCTGTGGTTAATGAGAATGTTTTTTCGAAATTTGGGTAAATTAATATTGGTTCGGACATAATTAAACATTTTAATTTTTCGAAGGCTGATATATACTCGGTATCTTTAGAATTTATAACGGAACCTTTTTTTAGTTTTTGTGTTATTGGTTTAGCAATTTTTGCAAAGTTAGGGATAAATTTACGGTAGAAACCGCAAAGTCCTAAAAATGATTTTATTTCTTTATTAGTTTTAGGTAATGGGAATTTCTGTATGGCTTCTATTTTATTTGGGTTGGGTTTTATGCCTTCCGTAGTTACAATGTGTCCTAAGAACTCTGTTTCTCTTTTCATAAATTCACATTTGTCAAGTTGTAACTTTAGATTAGCTTCTTGTAATTTAGCAAATACTTTACGTAGAGATAACAAGTGTTCTTCCAATGAAGTGGAAAAAACTATTATATCGTCCATGTAAACTAAACAATCTTTGTAAATTAGGTCTTCTAATAGATTGTTAATACAACGTTGAAATGTTGCAGGTGCGTTCTTCAGTCCAAACGGCATTCGAGTGTACTCGTAATGTCCATTTTTTGTGGAAAAAGCTGTTTTTTGAATCGAGCTTTCATCCATTTGGATCTGATGAAAACCTTTTGCTAAATCTATGGTAGTGAAATATTGAGACCTACCTAGCTTATCTAGTATTTCATCCATGACAGGAATTGGGTATTTATCATCAATAGTAATTTCGTTTAGTTTGCGATAGTCGATTACTAATCTGAACTTTGTTTTACCAGAAGCATCGCTTTTTTTCGGTATTATCCAGATAGGGGAACAGTAGGGTGAGTTCGATTTTCGAACAATGCCTTGTTTAATCATTTCTTTGATTTGTACCTCGACTTCTTTGTCGTAGGCCTGGGGGTATTTATAAGGTTTCCTATAGATTGGGTCTTCATGTTTAGTTTTGATGACATGCTTTACAGTACTTGTGAAGGTCAAATTTTCACCTTCTCTGTATTGTATGTCCCTAAATTCTTGAAGAATTTTAGTAAGGGCATTTGACTCTTCTTTATTTAGATGGTCAAGCCTGAATTCATTTGATTCCCTTATCTCGTTTCCTATTGCATAATTTGTGGCTTCATCATCAGTGGATAATGATGGCGGTGAAACATTCACATAGTCGGGGTTGTCTTCTAGGCTACCTTCTCGTTCTGGTAGGTAGTCCATTAAGAAACTGTTGTTGTTTAAAACTACACTTCTTTTGCCAAGGTTTATTTGGGCGTTGGCGTCTTCTAGGAACCCTGTACCTAATATCATATCGTAATTTTCGGAAAAATTATGAATATAAAAAACTTGTTTAGTAGGGCAAAGCTTACTTGGTTTTAGAATTATGATTTTCTTTAGGGTTATTGTGCCGTTAATGGTATGTGTTTGTAAATTAGTAGTTTTAACCGGGAAATTAAAAATGTTTGCTCTTATGATGTTTATTGTAGACCCAGTGTCTATAACACATCGGAGCGGTATATTGTTTAAAACAATATTTATGAAGGAATTGTGTCTTCTTCTTCGTCCGAGGCATGTAGATGAAAATTTTCGGACGTATCCATTTTTGAATGCCCGCTGGTACTAGGTCTTTGCCTTTTTGTTGCCGGATTCGGAGCGGATGAAGAAACTGGATTTTGTTGATAGTTGGAGGAATAATTTAAAGGATTTTGTGTCTGTGCTTGGTTGAGTTTTTGCTTAAATTCTTGGAATAGGTATTCGAAAGGCTGGTCATGGCTGTTATTGTTTTTGTTCATATGTTGATTTTTATTTTGGCTAATTGATGTTTGATTATAATTTTGATTTTTATTTTGATTATTTGAAGTGTTGTTATAGTTTGGGCTGTACTGATTTTTATATTGGGTATTTTGAGTATTTTGGAATTTTGGGTGATCGGACCATGTACTGTCATAACAACCCTCCTGCTGTACAATTTGCTTTAATTTACTGACTGTTGTTATATCGAATCTGGCTAATTGCATGTAGAGTCTATCTGGGAGTTTTTTAATAATTACATTTTTTACTGTATCGTTCATTGCGTTTGTATAAATGTGATTATGTAGATCATTATTTTCTAAAGCTAGCTTATTTGTTATTACAAAGCATTTTGCTTCAAGTTCTTCTATGAACTTACGAACTGATCCATTGAATTGGGTGTTATATAGTCGTCTCAAAAGCTCTTCGAATGGTGTCTGGGTCTTGAACTCGGCGATTAGGGCTTCCTTCAATTCCGGCCATGTATTAGCTGCACTGAGCTGGGATACTCGTTGGGCGTCGCCTCCAATTTGCATTTCGATTGCACTGAAGAGTACGTGTGACTGACGGACGTCAGTTGATGGATATAGTTGAAGTATGAACTCTATTCTTCTTATGAACGAGCTCAGTTCCAGTGTCGTACCGGTAAATGTTGGTACCTGTCGAATCTGACCAAGAGCCTGGCTCAGATGATTCTCGGAGAGTAGTTGCACTTGTTGTTGTGGTAGTGCCATTGTTGTTTCTCTTGTTTTTGTTGTTTGTTGATTTTATTTTATTTTTCACTCCTCGTAGCGGTCACGCTTTTTGTTTTGCGGGCTACACACTGTCTTTGGTTGATATGCAAAACCTGGGGCTTCAGTTACCCTTTAGTGGTCTTGTCTTTGCAGCACTTATGTAATAATAATTTTTTCTTCTAGTAGCGGTCACACTATTATGGTGGGCTACCAAGTTGAAGCGGTTTTAATTATTAAGCACTGTATGACTGGCGGATAGTTACTTCTTGTAGCATTGATTAGCCACAAAGTTGAAGTTAAATCACACACGAAGGTTCTTTGTTGGTCACTATAAGTTTAGGACCACCGACTGCGCCAATAACGAGTTCGCGGTTGCAAGTTTTGAAAAAAATATAAGTTTTTATTTCAAGATAATGATACAACTTTGAATCGGAGTCAATTCACGTCTTAATGGTATAGTGGATGAATTAGAACTAAATCTGGAGTGTGAGTTGAACGCTTAGGAAACCCTTGGTCGACTTTGTTTATATGAGCTTGAAGGCTCTCCTCTCTATTCAAATGGGTTGCGCTCTTTAAGAGAGTTGCGCATGGAAAATTACCAGGATTTGTGCTGCGTAAGCTATTTGGTTGCTTAGTGGGAATGACGAATTTCGGCATCGGCGGATGTTTATGTCTATGAATCAATTGTTTATGTTAACGCGGCCGAAATTGTTATTGTCACCAAGAGCTTGGGATCTGACTTATGTGTTAGGGCAAATGGATTGGGTGGGTGTGATCAAGTGGTACATATGTACTGTGTGTGTGGTGTGTATGTGTGACAAAGTGTTATACTATGGTACATATGCTACTATATATTTCTTGTTTTAGGTACACAGTTTACCAACTTTTGGAATGCAAATATATTATGTTAACTAATT
The DNA here is from genome assembly GCA_005876975.1 of Drosophila orena. Classification (NCBI taxonomy): domain Eukaryota; kingdom Metazoa; phylum Arthropoda; class Insecta; order Diptera; family Drosophilidae; genus Drosophila; species Drosophila orena. The sequence continues at coordinate 524,685 of VCKV01000315.1, forward strand.
TCGAATTTTGTTTATTTCTTTCATTAATCATCTGGCATGGAATATCACACGAATACTGAGGCAAAAGCAAATTTATTGCAAAAATAAGTTCTTCAAAATAGTTAACTTTTTTTTAACACGGACACACACACATCCACCCTGGTTACACGTTTATACAGAATCAAGTTCATAAAAATGACAAGCTAATTTTTCTAGCAAAGACTGAAATTCTCCCACCCCTTCATTGTCATTTCTCATGCTCTGATCTTGGTCGATTCCCACCGATTGCTCTTGGACATTCATCTTCAGCAGGGGCATCTTAATGTCTGAGGCCTCCAGTTCGTTTGTGGATTCTAGGGCAGATGAATCCTGCCCATTGAGATCGACTACGCCGGGGGGTACCGGTTCAGCACTCGGCTGGGACTTACCCTTGAAAAAGAATAGAACATCATGTATTAGGTTTTTTTAAAATTACGTCCATGATCTAACTAAAAACAAGGAAGACTTTAGTCGAATTCCTCAACCATCAGATACCCCATTCTCAGCTTATGAGGGTGGAAGAAAGAACTTTCATAATTCTTTTGAAAAGTAATAATATATGAAACGAATATGTTTTATATGTTTTAAATATGTTTGTGTGTGTTAGAGTTGGAAAGGACAGTTTAGACTAACAATAAAAACCTATAAAACAAATGATAAGATAAAAAGAAACCAAATATGTTGCGCTCGACAGTTTTTCGCGATTAGTCCCCTTTACTGTGGGCGTTGTTAATTTAATTTGCTATATCGATCAAAATTTACAGGAATAATAATAAATTAAAAAAAAATACACAAAAAAATTGTCAGTCTGCTGAACCAAAAAAAAGTTAAGGCTAAGCATGCAGATTGTAGAGAAAGAAACGAACATGGTTTTACAGTCTACTTACGTCTATGTAATTTCTTTAGTTATTGCTCTACCCTGTGATTGGTCAAAGACACTAGAATAATAATAAAATATTCTAGTGTCTTTGGTAGAACGATACTTGGAATAGTCTTTATGTGTAATCTTATTCTCGACTTGGTTAGTCAGCTAAACTTTACTGTGCCAAGTAGATTAACTAGAAATAGCTTTTCCCTAATTTTAAATCACTATATATCTAACTATGAGTTCCATGAATCTTACAGACTATTATGATCTGCAATATATAATAGACTTTATCTTATTATCTTAAAATCGTACTCTCTGCCGCTCTTAAAGCGAATCTCGGTCGGTTGTACAGGTATGGCCGTGGAACCCTGAAAAAAAGAAAAACAAAATAGAACGCTATAGTCGAGTTGCCCGACTATTACTCAGCTAGTAGAAGTGCAAACGAGAGATTTCAAAATTTTCTGAAAAATCGGTAGAAGTTGGGAAAAAAATAATAATATGAAAGAAAACCTAAAAATTTTTAGAAGTGTTGGCGTGAGAGTTTTGTGTGGTTTTTGGGCGTTGCAAAAAGTTGTTTGGCAAATCTGTAGAAATTTACAAAATATATAAAAAAGTGAAAAAATATCAAATTTTGGGCGGTTTGTGGGCGTTGGAGAGAGCTTATCAAAAAGTTATTAGAAAGTGAAAAAATATCACAACATTTTATAAAAGTGACTGTTTAGGGCGGTTTGTGGGCGTAGCAGTGGGCGTGACAAAAAGTTGTTTGGCTAAAAAATTTTAATTTAAATTAATACATAAATATCACATTTTGCAAAAGTGACAACATTTAGAAATAAACTTGCGGTGCGTCTATGTCTCTGGAATCTGCATGCTTAATCTCAACATTCTGGCTTTTGTAGTTCCCGGGAACGAGGTGTTTATACGGACAGACGGATATGGCTAGATCGACTCGGCTATTGATCCTGATCAAGAATATATATACTTTTTATGGTCGGAAACTTTTACTTTTTAAATATGTACACGAGCATCCAAAACAACAAAAGTTATTGGCTTAAATAATTTTATTTTGTTCGCTTTATTTTGCAATTCGTTTTGGTAGGTTTTAATTAATTAATATTAACATACATTATTTTTTAATGAAATAAAACTTTATTTCATTATTAAGTTTTAATAAAAAAAGCCACAACACAATCTGCTATGTGTTGTATGTTTTTGAATTAGTTCATAGTGTTTTTTAACCACAATCTCCTAAAATCATTAAAAAATGTTTATGAAATAGTTCATAGTGTTTTTTAAGCAATGGAATTTCGAGCTTACCCAATCGTTTCTACAGTGCACTTTCATCTTGATTGTCATGCCTCAAGCCATCAAAGATAAACTTAGACAATAGAGTACAAAAACCTGATGGACAAACACATTCATAAGATCCTTGTTTTGTTTGTATCTTTTGAAAAGTAAGTTCGTTTTTTTTTGTTGCTCTGCTAATTCGTTGAATTGTTTTAACAAGAATGCAATGCTAATAAGTTTCTTTTAATTTAAATATTTCAATATGTAAGAAGGTATAATGTTGTTAATGACGCCCAAGAACGAACTCTAAAGATAATATTTTTTTTTGTTTGATTTCCATTTCATTTTTATATTTAATTAACTTTAACTAATGAATTATGATAACATAAACATAATTATGTTATGTTTTAATTTGGACTGACACGTGGGATTTAGTTGTATGTGGTGGGATTTGGACAGTCAACTAATATATTCTATATGTCTATAACTATAATATTACTTATATCGTAATTTTGGAATTAACTATAAATCGGATATTTATATTTTTACACATCAATTAGCTGCAAAACGAAGTGGATCACTTAAATATTACAGATTTTGGAAAATTAGCATTTTTTTTGTTAAACGAAGGCTGGTTTAAAATAACTGAAAATACTTAGACGTACTGAAATATACTTAGAAGATATATATATTTCTTGTTTTAGGTACACAGTTTACCAACTTTTGGAATGCAAATATATTATGTTAACTAATTTCGAATTTTGTTTATTTCTTTCATTAATCATCTGGCATGGAATATCACACGAATACTGAGGCAAAAGCAAATTTATTGCAAAAATAAGTTCTTCAAAATAGTTTACTTTTTTTTAACACGGACACACACACATCCACCCTGGTTACACGTTTATACAGAATCAAGTTCATAAAAATGACAAGCTAATTATTCTAGCAAAGACTGAAATTCTCCCACCCCTTCATTGTCATTTCTCATGCTCTGATCTTGGTCGATTCCCACCGATTGCTCTTGGACATTCATCTTCAGCAGGGGCATCTTAATGTCTGAGGCCTCCAGTTCGTTTGTGGATTCTAGGGCAGATGAATCCTGCCCATTGAGATCGACTACGCCGGGGGGTACCGGTTCAGCACTCGGCTGGGACTTACCCTTTAAAAAGAATAGAACATCATGTATTAGGTTTTTTGAAAATTACGTCCATGATCTAACTAAAAACAAGGAAGACTTTAGTCGAATTCCTCAACCATCAGATACCCCATTCTCAGCTTATGAGGGTGGAAGAAAGAACTTTCATAATTCTTTTGAAAAGTAATAATATATGAAACGAATATGTTTTATATGTTTTAAATATGTTTGTGTGTGTTAAAGTTGGAAAGGACAGTTTAGACTAATAATAAAAACCTATAAAACAAATGATAAGATTAAAAAAAACCAAATATTTTGCGCTTGACAGTTTTTCGCGATTAGTGACCTTTACTGTGGGCGTTGTTAATTTAATTTGCTATATCGATCAAAATTTACAGGAATAATAATAAATTTAAAAAAAATACACAAAAAAATTGTCAATCTGCTGAACCAAAAAAAAGTTAAGGTTAAGCATGCAGATTGTAGAGAAAGAAACGAACATGGTTTTACAGTCTAGCTACGGCTATGTAATCTCTTTAGTTATTGCTCTACCCTGTGATTGGTCAAAGACACTAGAATAATAATAAAATATTCTAGTGTCTTTGGTTGAACCATCTGTGTCAGAATTTTCAGACACTATTTGAATTATGCTCAAAATATAGCAATGTATTCGGACTTGATCCCGTTACTTTTTCTTTTATTCACCTGTTATGATCGGACAACTGACGTTCTTCATTTATTGTGTATATAGTAGTCGGCTTTAGATAGTCTTGTGGTGCATTTCGTCCCTAAGGGAACTGCCGTCCACCGCGATTTTTTACAAAACATTTTGAGTTTATTGAACAACTACGGCTTATAAATTTAACATGTGTATTTATTTATTATCCCATGAGAAGCCTCCTGTGCACTATGGGGAATTTGACTTGTTTTTTGGCATAAATTAATATCTCGTAAACTATTTAGGATACGATGATAATTTTTTTTTTAGTCTTATATACATCTTAACAATTATTTTGGCAAAGTGGGCGTGTGCCCACCGCCCACCACGCCCCTCGTTAAAAAATAAGTAATTTTCATATATGAGGATCATTCAAACATTCGTTTGCATGTTCCAATTCGCACGACAACAATTCAGTTACTTCTCGCGGAAGAAGAAGTCGCTCAAGTTTTTGAATGCGACTGCCTAAATTTCAGTCCTTTGTGAAACACATCAGTAAAGTGGAATTGAACTTTGCTTGAATTTCCAAGTTCAAGCTAAGTTCTTCCGTCTATGCCAGGTATTTTGCTGCAACCTTATTCAGCTTTCTATTGCATATTTTCCATTTATGCAATAAATTCACATAAAGTGTGAGCGACTTTAATTAATTTCAAAAATGCTGCCGTAAGGCGTAAATTATGACTACATGTTCGAATAGGGAATAAATCACCCTACAACATGGACTAACTCACTTTCTTAACAAATTCTAACAATTTTTTAAAACTCTATTCAAAGTTTAAATTTCATTTTGAAAGTTGGACTAGGACATCACTTGCTAAATACACAAATTGTTAGGTTTACACGCACAAAATAAGCAACATATCAGTAACAACACATAGTACACACCTGAAGAATGAGTATTCATTTCAAATTTGATGAGCTTAGGCCTTGTGGTTCAAAAGATATAAATTTTAGTATTCACTAAAAATAGGTCAAATAATGCTGTGTGACTAACACATGAATATCTAGTGCATACAAATGTATGTGTTTACTACGATGGCGGATAGTATTGCCCACGTGCAAAATGTTAGAAGGCATTGCAAGGGAATTATGCTTAAGAAGATGGGTTCGGAAATTAGTTTTATTTTGTCCCACATTTGCCCACACAGTAAAAATTGTTTTTATCGTCCACCCTTAACATAATTTTTTTTTTGTCAACTTCTTATAACTAAATGTTTTCAATAAAAAATGTTTGTTAATATTTATTGTTCACTTTTATAAACATTTACACAAATTTAAATTTTGTTTGTCCACATCTTAAGACTAAATATATTCAATAAAAACCGTTGCCCACCCTTTAAAAATAGTTGTTTATTATTTTTAAAGGATATCGTTTTTCAAACGATTAAGACAAATTTTGAAGGACGTGGGTAACACAAAGCTAGTTGGTGGGCAAACTATTCCAGCTTTTAAATTTCGATAAATAAGATTTTTAATATTAAGCTGAGAAAATCAGGCTTACCTGCAGATAAAATGTCATCAACTGTCCCTTTCCTTTGACAGCTACTAGACCACGCTGAAGGAATTTGTAACCAAACGGCTGTAAAATATTGCAGGTATCCTCTGTGACCTGAATGGCGCCTGCCTTTCCTGTGCTCTCCATTCGCGATGCCACATTCACCGTATTACCCCAGATGTCGTAATGCGGTTTACGTGCGCCAATAACGCCAGCCGTGATCGGTCCATGATTGATCCCCATCTTGAGAACGAAGTGATTGAACGACTGCTCGTTGATGCCATGCAAGGCGTGTTTCAGTTCCAATGCAAACTCCACCAAAATCGCTAGGTGAGACCATCTTTCTGTAATGGGGGCGTCATTTCTAAGAGTTCTCTGCTGATTTATCCCACTGGCAGCCATATATGTGGAACCAATAGTTTTTATCTTAATGATGTCTTGGAATTGGGGCAGCTCCAACAACTGAAAGAGGATTTTTTAAATAAAATATCTCTTAATCTCATGATATCTTAATATTATTTATCATGCTTATAAAACCGTATAAAAAAAACAAGATAGAATGCCATAGTCCAGTTACCCGTTACAAACGAGAAATTTCAAAATTTTCTAGAATATCGGTAGATAATGGGGAAAAAACAATAAAATAAAATAAAATTAAAAATTTTTTAAAAGTGTGGGCGTGACAGTTTTTTGTGGTTTGTGGGCGTTAGTCTACTATAAGTAATAATATATTTTCCATCCCAAATTAAGCGCCGAAGGGCATACAGTAATTCCTATGCGAATGAACTCCATAATAAATAAATAGGGGGCTTGGTCATGTAAGGATCATCAAATTCCTTTGACCATCTTCTTATAAAACCAAAATATCATTGCAAAAACTAAAAAAAAATGGAAAATGTATTTGTTTTATTAGTTTTTATTGAAAGTCCAAGCTGTCTTTTCCAACTCTATCGCACACAAACATTTTTTAAAATCAATTTAATTTGTTTCATATATTATTACGTTTTAAAAGAATTATGAAATTTCTTTCTTTAACCCTCATAGCTGAGTAGCGGGTACATCTGACCGTCAGGGAACTCGACAACAGCATTCTCTCTTGTTGACCTTTATTTTAAACTTTATGACCACCATAGTATTTGTCTAGAAACCAGAACATCGGCATTTTTGAGAACTTATTAAAATCAGTCCCGTTCAGTCCCTTTGGTTTGATCAAAGACACTAGAGTAATAAGATGCGTAACGCCCCATACGATTTTTTTGCACACGATTTTTGTGTGCTTACTCTAAATTTTTTTTCAAGGGCCAGAGAGAGAGCGCTCTAGAGCCAGTAGCTTTCTTGTACGCATACAGCGACAGTCGATCACTGCATGTGTGCACACGTACGTGTATGCTCATGTATTGTAAATTTGACTTCAGATTAAAACTTCAAAATGAAACTTCAGAAGTTTATGGACTTTCAATCTATATTATTTGTAATCGATTGCTACCATGTAAAAAACTCTAATTGTGCATTGCCTGAACATGATAAATTTTTAAATACATCATAGAAATAGTAATAGGTGAATAAATGTACAAGTTAACTAAGTTAACCGGACAACGGCTGTGACCGATTGTCCAACGTCCAGCTCCCGCCAAATTGCTCACACAGCGTTTGACCGGAAGCCGGCAAGCTCTGCATGTTGGCGGAGGCCGCTATGAAGCTTCTTTATGTTAGCTCTTAAGTTCAGTTTGATTTCAACCATAATAAAGAGCACTCGCTCATGAAACTGACTCCAGCTAAAGCTGCATTTATTGAATTGGTTGTCTGCCTTAAGGACAGGCGATAACGAAGAGAGTTCTCCCATCATATACTGAACGCATTCAGGAACGGCGCCGAGCAACGCATCGGCCAACGGACCACCTGGAGCAGAAGATCTTCACCACCCATTCTTAGCCGAGAAGCCGGCTTTGTCGACACTTGCGTCATCCCCGGAGAAGAAAATCTCCGATACACACAGCTCTAGCAGAGCAACCAACTACATCGGCGCTGACGTTTTCACTCCCTTCCCTACGGACTGCGGCGAGGGACAACCTAGGGAATACCCATAAAATATAATTGACACCCAACTAAACGGATACTGAACACACAAAACTCAATTATGTAAGTGAGCTGCTGTTCCCAAACTAACTTTGAACTGCATTTAGTACATTAAAATACTTAAATATTGTCACTGCAGTTCCATAATAATTCAAACAGCTATATATTTTTGTAAATTATATTTGCGTGTTATTATTATAAATTAAATATTAATTGACCGTGCGGGTTATATTATTCCACCTCATCTATATATTTTTCTAAATTATATTTGCGTGTCAATATTATTAATTAAATATTGAATCTTAAATATTGATTGACCGTGCGGGTTAAATTTTACAACTTTTGTGGATTCATCGGAACTTGAATTCTCTGCATTAGCTTCACAGACGTCTCGAGCTTTGTTATTGTTGACCCACTCCACTTCGCTACCCGACACCGGCGCATGCGTTGCTGTGGCAATTTTGTCGCCTTTTATATATCTCTTTGTCTTCGCTGTGTATTTTTTGTCATTGCATATTTGTTTGCCTTAGAGGGAACAAGCTCCCCGCGGGCCCTTCACCTTATCGTTACTTAGCTAGGCAGCGGCTCTGTTCAGCGATTCTTCGTCCAATACATTCAAAACGGCAACTTAGCCCCTCCGACTTCCTCGCCGTACTATTTGGCCCCATGAGCACAACGGCTTGAGTATTCTCACACACAGCTCCTCATCAGCAATTCATTTCGGCAGTATAGGAATTCTAAACGGTACGCTAGCGACTCAGAGCGACCGAAAGCGACGATTCAGAAAAAAACTCTGCACGGAGAAGCATTTTGCTACGCATTTGCTACTGGTAAAATGTCTCTCGACACAGATTAAAGCATTAAAAAGGCACTACAAGACCAAGTCCAAGAACTTGCCAGCCATGTTGCGGCTGTGCGGATTCTCCCCACGCAGACAGCGACTCCCCAGATTAAGGTTTATCAACCGGTAAAAATCGAGGGAGTAGTCCCTTGTAACGAAACATTGGACGCAGTGAAATGTCTTTCGGAATTTATGGGGACACAGGAGACATACGTCTCCTGGCGACAGGCAGCGATAGCCGCATACTTCATGTTCAGAAACTATGAGAATAGTTCACGCCATTATCAGGAGATAGTCATCATCAGGAGCAAGGTCAAAGGCCCTGCTGATGCAGTTCTGTCATCTTTTGGAACTGCGCTGAATTTCGATGCGATCATAAATTGGCTCGATTTCACGTACAGCGACAAACGCCCAATACACGTCATCGAGCAAGAGCTAGTTACCTCAGACAGGGAAGCCTCACACTCCTTCAATACTATAATGAGGTCGAGAAAAAACTCACCTTGCTTACCAACAAGGCAACTATGTCTTACGAAACGTCGGCAGCAACGGTTCTGTGCGAGAAGTTCCGGGATGACGCCTTATGCGTTTTCGTCTCAGAACTCAGGCGCAACCTCACGGATGTGCTATTCGAGGCAAAGTCGAAATATGCCATCATCGCTCGCCCTGGCGCAAGAAGTGGAATCCAACCTCGAGAGATACACCTTCGCAACTTCGTTTGCAAGAAGCCAGGAAGATAGGGACCGTAAACAGTATCCCAAAGTGCAAGAGCGCCAACAGGCCCCTCCACAAGCCAACTCGCAGGGAAGCGACGGGAAGAACCCTCACTTTACTAGGCAGCACAGAGCACAAGTGCACTCTGCTCCACGAAGCAACATGACGGCTCGAGGACGCCCACCGGAACCTATGGACATTGACCCATCATTATCTAAAATGCAACCATCCCACGACCCGGCTTTCCCGAAAACGAAGCCGGCCGCGTCTGACCGCTCGGCCCCTCCTAAAAGGCAAAAGGTCAACCATGTTGTTCAAACTTTAGATAATTCCGACACCGCTTATGCCATCGCAGCCTTCGGTGCAGCTGATAAAATCGACGATGATTCCATACTAGAGTATGACTTTGATGCCATTAATTTCATCATCAGACGAAGAGTAGCAGACATCGACATGAAACTGGTGGTTGACACGGGCGCGTCAAAAAATTTCATCTGACCATTTACGTGGTTGAAAGGCGTTCGCCCGGTGGAGTCCCCATTTGCAGTCCATTCGATTCATGGTGTGACTACAAGCACGAAAAAATGTTTTTTGTCCATTTTTAACCTTAAAGCTACATTTCTTTACTACGAGATTTGACCTCCTTCGACGCGATCGTTCGCCTAGACCTGTTAAAACAGGCCGGCGTGTCGCTTTGCCTAGCTTCCGGTCAGCTCAAATGGGGCTTGGAAGTAGAGCACATTGATTTTCACACTTGCCTCGATGTCAATTTTACCAACGTAGATTGCTCGTCCGCACCGCCCTTAGTTAAGGATGCTTTTTAAAAAATGCTCGGGAGTAGGAAAAAAGCTTTCGCTGATCCTAGCGAGGCTCTTCCTTACAATACGTCGGTGGTAGCCACCATCCGGACGATTGACGAGGAGCCCATTTAATCCAAACTGTACCCATATCCCATGGGAGCAGCTGATTTCGTCAACGGCGAAATTTAGGAGCTGTTTAAAAATGGCATTATCCAAAAGTCGAAGTCTCCCTACAACAACCCAATATGGGTCGTAGACAAAAAGGGCACCGACGAAACGGGCAATAAAAAATGAGTTTGGTACTGGACTTCCGAAAACTGAACGAAAGGACGGTACCAGACAGATACCCGATGTCAAATATCTAAATAATATTGGGGAACCTCGGAAAGGCCAAATACTTCACGACACTCGATCTGAAGTCTGGCTATCATCAAATCACGCTTGCTGAACGAGACCGTGAGAAGACGTCATTCTCAGTAAACGGAGGGAAGTATGAGTTCCGAAGACTTCCATTCGGACTCAGGAATGCTGCAAGCATCTTCCAGAGAACAATTGACGACATTCTGCGAGAGCACATCGGCAAGTTCTGCTACGTTTACGTCGATGACGTTATCATCTTTTTAGAAGATGAAAATGCACATTTTAAGCACGTAGATTGGGTTCTAAAGAGCCTATATGATGCCAACATGAGGATATCGGCAGAAAAAACGCGTCATCGTCACCAACAACGGTGCGGCAACTGACCCAGAGAAGGTCAAGGCCATAAACGAATTTCCAGAGCCCAAAAACGTCATCCTCAAAAACGTCATTCTCAGATACCCTGACTACAAAAAAGCGTTTGATCTAATGACAGATACGCGGTCAAAGAAATAAACATCTTTACCGACCACCAACCGTTGACGTTTGCGGTATCGGAATCCAGTCCGAACGCCAAGATAAAGAGGTGGAAAGCACGCATCGATGAGTCCGGCGCACGAATTTTTTACAAGCCCGGAAAAAATAACCTCGTTTCAGATGCCCTCTCGAGACAACAACTCAATGTTGTTGGAGACCAGGAACCAGAGTCGTGCGGGGCCACGGTTCACAGCGAACTTTCGCTAACACACACGATCGAGTCCACGGACAAACCCGTGAATTGCTTCCAGAACCAAATAATTTTAGAAGAGGCGCGCTCTCCATGCAAACGCACTTTTATACTATTTGGGAACAAGAGGCGCCACTTGATCAACTTCTCGTGCAAACAAACTTTGCTAGAGGAACTTGCCAACACCATTATCCCTAATGGTGTGAATGCCTTCCACTGTGATCTTCACACGTTGGCACAAATCCAGGACGAGGTGGTTCGTCAATTTTCGGCCACAAAATTCTGGTATTGGAAAAAAAGGGTCACCCACATTTTCGCGGTCGAGGAGAGGAAAGAAATCCTCACCGCCGAGCACAACAGAGCTCACAGGTCGGCCCAAGAAAACGTGAAGCAGGTACTCTTCGAGTACTACTTCCCGAAAATAACCAAATTGGCTAGCGAAATAGCAGCCAATTGCAAAACTTGCGCCAAAGCAAAGTACGACATACATCCGAAGAAACAGGAGCTCGGTGAAACCCCAATACCGGCCCATGTAGAAGAAATATTACACATTGATATTTTCACAACGGATAAAAAATACTTTCTCACCTGCGTTGACAAGTTTTCTAAATTCGCTATGGTACAACCAATTCCGTCTAGAACCATAGAAAATTTGAAAGCAACCCTTTTACAACTCATGAATGTTTTCCCCAAAGCCAAAGCCATCTACTGCGACAATGAACCATCTTTGAAATCGCAAACAATAGTGGCTATGCTGGAAAACCATTTCGGCGTCAGCATCTCAAATGCACCGTCCCTCCATAGCGTCTCCAACGGACAGGTGGAACGCTTTCACAGCACGTTGGTCGAACTCGCTAGATGCCTTAAAATCGACAAAGGCATAAGTGACACGGTGGAGTTGATCTGGCTGGCCACAGCCAGATATAACAAGTCTATCCACTCTGTCATTAACAAGAAACCGGCCGAGGTTATGCGGGCAGATCCGGACGATCCACAAAGTGATGTCTAAGAAAAAATCAAAAACGCCCAAAATACGACCAGAGAACAAGAAAACGCTTTTCGGCAGAACAGAGTGTTCTATGTTGGCGATAAAGTCCTAGTAAAGTCAAACAGGCCACTAGGCAACAAGCTCACTCCCCTATGTGAGGAGAGGACCATCGAGGCGGACTTGGGGACCACAGTCCTAATTAAAGGGAGGGTGGTCCACAAAAACAACCTCAAGTAACCCGAGCAGGTCCCAGTTGCGGATCCCTCGGAGTTTTCTTTATTTTCCTATTCATAGCCACTTGGCATACGTTTTCATTGTTTTTCATTATTTGTAGCCACTTGGCATAAGTTTTATTATCTTTTATTATTCATAGCACCTTATACACGTCGTAGTATAATGAATTTTATATCCTCTATTTACTATTATTGGTGGTGGGCAACTCCATTCAGAATTCGTTTTAATTAATTACACATATTACAGGTCGTTTCCAACGCTTCTACTCTGTCTTCTGGCCATGACATCGGCCCATATTACCGACTACTCCCGAGCAAATTACATTCCCGTCATCGACGGTAGAGGGTTAGTCTGGGAGGAATTCGCTTACGTTAAACACTCAGCCAATATCTCTGAGTATAGGCCGGTGGTGTAGGAAACCGACAGCATGGCCGATATGTTTCCCGAATTCCACATGAGAAAGCTCCTGAACATTGACATCGCTCATCTCCGTGATATGCTCTAATCGTTGAGCGTCCATCATCGAGTAGCCAGTAGCTTAGACTTTCTGGGAACTGCGTTAAAGGTTGTCGCAGGGACACCTGACGCTGAAGACTTAAAAAAGATCAAGTTTAATGAAGCACGACTAATTTATGCACACAATAGCCAAATTGAAATCAACACCAGAACACAAGTTCGAATTAGCGAACTCACCAATACGGTCAATCAAATTTTAAAAGCTTCTAAAAGTGCACAAATTGATTCAGGCCATTATATGAAATGCTTATAACTCGTAATAGAATCATTATTATGGAATTACAGAATCTCATGTTAGCTATCACACTTGCAAAAATTAACATAGTAAGTCCAAGCATTTTGGACCATGCAGATTTCGAGATTGTTTGGGTCAACGAGACTACGTTCGTCAACCATGACGTAGTCTAGAAGAGGGCACCTGGAGTGGCTAGTTCACCCGTCCTGAATATTACCATATCTTCACCGCTTGAGTGAACTCAATCTGGAGCAAATCAAGAAGTTCGAGGAGGACGTCGATGAATACCGAATAAGCCAGGTGGCGCTAATTGCAGGAACAATTTGCTGTGCTCTTATCTGCATCGGCCTAACCTGCCAACGAGCCACAAGGGCAAAAAGATCCGCGGCCCAATTGAAGGAGGTATTAGCCCAAATAGGGTCGGCTGAGGGCGTCCTTAATTCTGAGGGACGAGTAGTTAACTAAGTTAACCGGACAACGGCTGTGACCGATTGTCCAACGACCAGCTCCCGCCAAATTGCTCACTCAGCGTTTGACCGGAAGCAAGCTCTGCATGTTAGCGGAGGCCGCTATGAAGCTTATTTATGTTAGCTCTTAAGCTCAGTTTGATTTCAACCATAATAAAGAGCACTCGCTCATGAAACTGACTCCAGCTAAAGCTGCATTTATTGAATTGTCTGCTTTAAGGACAGGCGATAACGGAGGGAGTTCTCCCATCATATACTGAACGCATTCAAGAACGGCGCCGAGAAACGAATCGGACAACGGACCACCTGGAGCAGAAGATCTCCACCACCCATTCTTAGCCGAGAAGCCGGCTTCGTCGACACTTGCGTCATCCCCGGAGAAGAAAATCTCCGATACACACAGCCCTAGCAGAGCAACCGACTACATCGGCGCTGACGTCTTCACCCCCTTCCCTACGGACTGCGGCGAGGGACAACCTAGCGAATACTCATAAAATATAATTTACACAATAATACCTAATTTATTTCATAAACTACTTTATACTAGGAAATTTCTCGTTAGAGTATTCAGCTCGCGACCTGGAAAATATATTTAAGGTTAGTGATTCTTAGGTCCTGCCTCAAGAATTCAATTTTGCAATAAACAGGTTGCATATGAAGTTTTTTAACTATTTAGTATATTTATCAGTACAAATTACTAGTGTACAAGTAAAAAAAAATATGTATACTTATGTATACCAATTACCAATTTTCAGTATTTTAAATGCAAATATTATTTTGTTGAATGTTTTTGTTATATTCTAATGTGTTATTTTTAAAACCCGCGCAATTTTGGGTTGGTAAAAAGTTTCGAGAAATTTATTGTTTCATCTTTTAATTCCTCTTAATATGTTTGCTTAAAACTGATAAATACATAGCTCATCATTTGCTACTATTTTTCCACATTTTTATAATATATCCGTATTTCTATTCAATAAAAGTTTATATTATATGTAAAGTTCATATGTAAGCTGAAGCTAATTCGAGCGGCGATTTAAACTAACGAATGTTAAAATAAATTTAAAAAAAAAATAATAGTAATGGCAGACATTTTTAGATGATAATATTTAAATAATAATAATATTACAACGACCAAAACATTAATCAAAATTAATTTCGGATCAAAAATAAACTTTTTGATTTTTGAAAATTTTTTAAAGCTGCCTGGTTTGCGTAAAAACAGACGGAGGGACAGGCAAATATGGCTATATCAAAGACACTAGAATAACACTAGAATATTTTAGTGTCTTTGGCTATATCGACTCCGGCTGTTGATGCTGATCAAGTGGCAACCATCTGACTGATAAGCCCTGTGCTAGGGTATAAATATATATAAGAAATAGTATGAATACATTTACTTACAGCATCAAAATCTGAGATAACCTCATTGAGAAAACGTAAACACTCCAAACCCTGGTTGTTTACAGTTTCTTCGGAATAGAAATCTGGAAAAAGAAAGTCGTCGATAGTTATTTCTCTCGTCATAATCTGCCAGTTGTGTGCAAAGCCTCTGATATCAGACTCAGATAAAGAGGTATGCCTTCAGTAGTAGAATATAATAGTAGAATAAACATTTAATAAGATGGAAGCTATAGTCGAGTTCCCCGACTATTACTCAGCTAGTGGAAGTGCAATCGATAGGTTTCAAAATATTCTGGAATACGGTAGAAATTGGGAAAAAAATAATAAAATTAAAAATACTATAAAAAATGATTTATGAGAGTTTTCTGCGATTTGTGGGCGTGTCAAAAAGTATTTTGGCAAATCTATAGAAATTTACAATATATATAAAAAAGTGAAAAAACATCACATTTTTCAAAAGTGTGGGCGTGACTGTTTTGGGCGGTTTGTGGGCGTAGGAGTGGGCGTGGCAAAAAGTTCTTTGGCAAATCTGTAGAAATTTACAAAATATATAAAGAAATTAGAAAATACCACATTTATGAAAAAGTGTGTTCGTGACAGTTTTGTGCGGTTAGAGTGGGCGTGGCAACATTTGGAAAAAAACTTGCGCTGCGTCTATGTATTTGGAAGCTGCATGCTGAGATCGAGGCGTTCATACGGACAGACAGACGGACAGACGGACATGGCCAGATCGACTCGGCTATTGATCGTGATCAAGAATATACATGTTTGTCCAGTGATAAAATAAATTATTCTTGTCAAAAAATGTATAATTTATTACATTTTATAGGCACAAAGATAATATAATCACTTTTGTCAATAAAGCACAACGAAGTATCGACCAATATGCCTGAGTTCTAATGCTCTGCTAAAATTTGGGCATTGGGTGTAACCTGTTACTAACTCACGAAGTTGAAATATAATTTCTGAAGTGTACTTTTTTATATGTGGAATATTGGTTTAATATTACCAGAAAAGTTTGGCATGCTGGCGAATAATACCCCCACCTCAGCATAGCTCTGAGAATAAAGATCATCGTGAGAGCGTTTAGTGTTCTTCATGAAGTGCTCTGCCACGTGGACAGGTAAGACATTGTAGACCAAAGCCTCATTTCGCTGCCGCATATCGTTTGCGGTCTCCTTTTGCTCGGCCACCTCAGTTTTCCATTTGAAAATGACCCTATCTTCATGGTCCATCTGTAAGTTCATTTTTTTTTGATATGTACATATATCAGGCGTCATATATCGCTGCGCTTACGTGTCTTGCCAAGGTGCTTAACGCCAGAGCGGCCACTAGCAGAAGTCCTGAAGCGGCATATCGCGTAGATATAATACTAATCATGTTTAATATATGAAGAAAATCTTTATTAGTAAAATGAAGGGAAAAGAAAGCATCTTTATCATAACTTAACAGAACTTAACTTACGGTTGATGTTCAAAATCATCCTCTAGAGCATAAAGATCCTGCATGATGAATATATTGAAATAGCAATGCAAGGCTATAAAAAAAGATAATGTATTCCGACATAAAACTGTTGTGCATTAATTACAGTTACCTGCAATGGACAATAGCAGCAAAATCTTCGTAAGATGAGTAAGTTGGGCAATCACGGCGATCGCAATTAATATGAGTACTCCAAAGTTACTTAAGTAGGACGGATATAGAACTCGTTCCGGGGGCACAGCCTCGCGCATTTGTTCCACAAATGATGCCGGAAGTAGGTGTTCCGCGGTAACCATCCCCTCCATCTCCACGGCTATATCGCTATCTAAGCTAGCCGTTACATTGAACTCGCTTTCACTCACAATATGCTCGGTACGCACGAAGGTGACGAAAAAGAACTGTCAATTATTAAACATTTTCATTGACTTTCAGTTTTTTCGCATGTACTTTTAATATATTTCTTCAAATATGTAAATCAAAAAAAAAAACGAGGTATGCGAGGTGTAATATTATGCTTTAGGATTACTAGCCTTAAAAAGTAGAAAGTATAACTTTTAATTCCAAATACGATAGTGATCAGGATCATATGTACGTATATACATTGTAGGGTTAAAATAATCTTATTTATTGCGTTGCACTTATTGTAAAAAATTAATTCAACACCATTAAAGGATTTGCATTTGATTGCATTGATTGATACATATTTGATTTTTGACATAAACACTAACTAACCATGTCGATAACGTTACTGAAGCCAATGGTGAGTGCAATAATTATGGCAGCCAGCTCGCGAACAAAGGTTATGTCATTGAAGCGCTTGCTAACATCTACGAAAAACTTGGGCAGCATGCCGCCAAAGCTCTCGGCAAGGCTGATCACTACCAGCATGGCGATCGGTACCAACGGCGCAGCTATGTTAATGAAATGGAGGGTAGATCTCGGCAGGACTAGGTATGAGTATAACACATCAATGCACTGCACCATTAGAGCGGCAAGAAGCGGAAGTGAACTGTACGGCTCTCTATATACGGCGTACGATTGTTCCAGCTGCGGGTTTTTGAAGCGCAAGAATATGTTAGTGTCCTTCGTTAGGTTTCTAGAAAAAAAATTTAATTTTTTTGTTTCTTTTAATGGGAACATAAAAATAATCACTTTGTTTCCTAAAAATATGTAGACTGATAGTTAACAGTCAAAATAATTTATTTATTTGGATATGCTATAGTATATAACTAAGTTTTCGATTTACTTACTCATGTCCGTCGCGCGTTACCAGTTCATCTTTCAATCGTTGTTTGAAGTTCTCCAATTTCACCTGCTCCTCTTCGTCTGCAGTTACTGTAGTCACTAATTGGTGTCCATTGGATAAAGAATTCTGCGCCAGGAGCTCTTCGTCGTCTAATGTGGCATCGTTGTTATCTTCTTCTGAAACAATATCGTTCATCGATCCATTAGGACTGGGGGGTAAGATTTCATCCTGGGCTTCATTTATTTTTTTGGCACATGGCGATGAAAACTGGAAGAGACTCATTATTATAAATACATAATTATAAATAATATATATAATATATACAGCCGTGGACGTATAAAAAGCACACATCAGAACATTAACTTTAGATCGATTATTTCAGAAATATTTGGCTTTTCGATTCCAAAAATTTTGATGTGAATCGATCATTGCTCTCTTCTACATGACGTACAACCCAAAAATTTACCGTTATCATTTTTTTCTTCTGCTTTATGCTTAATTTTTATGATTTAATTGACTACCTCAAGAGGTTGCACCAAAAAGATCTCCTTAAACTTAGATCTATACAAGCGTGGCAACATTGACGGGCATGCTTAAGTGCAGCATTTGTTTCCAAGGAAGAGAGCAATTGTGCAAGAAGGATGGCCTCCCTCCACCAGAAGCGTCCCAGCATAAGTAACTGGTTCTCCTCACTTCGTCGGCAGCCAAAAAACAAGACGTGCTCCTCCGGCTTGGGAGGAAGTGAAAGTGTTGGCAGAAAGCAGCCGTTGCAAAGGAGCTGCTTTGACCTATCCGCGACGCCGGTGGGTTGCGATAGTGGTGAAATAGTGGAGTTTTATGAATCGGAATCCCCTGCAAGTTGGCGAAGCAATAGCACTTTCCACATCAACACCCGAAATGTATCGTCTGCTAGATTTAAAGGCCCTCCAGAAAGAGGTCCTAGCAAGGTTTGCGGTCGCTGCTTTTGCAATTTGATCACGAAAAGCGGGGAGAGAAAAGAAACACCTCTAATGGCCACGCCTAAGTCAGACATTGAGATCACGCTGAAGCCCCACCCAAGCCCCGCTCCCCTTCCATTTCTCCCTACACTAGTGTGGCCACGTATAACATAATGAAATTAGCGCCGGACAGCCCTCCTCCCGCCAGCCCCACATTAAGCACTCAAACCGTAAATTGCAGTGATGTTACCTTGAAGGTCACCGAGGCTCAGCGCCTGCTCTGCGATGAACCTAACACGGACCTTATTAGCAACCGAACGGAGTACAAGCACGCAACCATCACAACGACAACAAGAACCTTAATTATGTCGCGACCCGTGGAACTGCTATTAAATGAAAATGGCGAAATAATCGCAAGGCGATCGCCGCGCAAAACGCGCTCTAATTCCCTGGGCCGCATGCTAGACGTGGAGAATGAAATTGAAACTGGCGTCAATCATCTGGGGTCGTTTCTTGAAAGTGATCCTAGTTCGAAACACAGTTCACCGCTTACACCCGAAACCTGCGATATGCGCTTCATTGACGATAGCTGCAACTCGCAAAGTGAGTTCGAGCGGAACTCTATCATACACGAAGCCAACAAATATAATTCAAAGAATAATAAGAAAAACAGCAAGCGCGACAGTCAGCAATCGAAAATGTGTGAGAGCTGTCACACGGTTCTCAAACGAAATTGCATCAATTCTGAACAGAGTGACAATCTAGTCTTCCTCAGGCGACCACCAAAGGTATGAATAATGGGAAGAAATGGGACAACACCGAATTACATTTTACGAATAAGAAATAGGATTCGATTTGCAATACTTTTTGATGCTTTTTATATGCCAGAAATAGGAGAAAGTGTATACAAACGTTCTATGGTAACTTTTAAGCTATGGTAATCAAATTGGGTTTAGAAACTGTACGTGTTTATGTGTTTTTATAACAACATATAGCTCAAGCCTCTATCTTCAAGAGTGCGGAAAGGGGTATAGATAAAGGGGTATACTAGATTCGTTGAAAAGTATGTAGCAGGCAGAAAGAAACGCTTCCGACCATATAAAGTATATATATTCTTGAGCAGGATCAATAGCCGAGTCGATCGGGCCATGTCAGATCTCCCACACTTTTGAAAAATATTATTATTTTCACTTATTTATACAGCCGTGGACGTATAAATAGCACAGATCAGAACATTAACTTTAGATCGATTATTTCAGAAGTATTTGGCTCTCGATTCCAAAAATTTTGATGTGAATCGATTATTGCTCTCTTCTACATGACGTACAACTAAAAAATTTACCGTTATCATTTTTTTCTTCTGCTTTATGCTTAATTTTCGTTCGCGAGCGATTATTTAGCGTGGTCACAGAAATAGCACACTTTAAAGAACTTACAGCAAATTCCGTGTAAAAAGTGGTTTTCCTAAGTTTTTTTTCGTGATTTAAAAAATTTCGTCAACAAATTAATGTAATTTAATACAAAAGTTAAAAAAATGGGTCGAGGAAAGCATTGTTTAGTTGAAGAAAGGAGGATGATATTCTGAAAATGCTGAAATTGCCGAAATAATGAAATGTTTGAGGAAAATGGTATACAATGCACTGAAGGTAGTAAAGGAAAACACAGCATATTTGACCAATCAAAAAAAACGCAAACCAAAGCCACGAAAAAGTGATCCGCGTACAGATATGCTCATAGTACAGAAGAGCAAGGCGGATCCTTTCAAGTCCTCCCGCGAAATTATGGGGGAAAGACGTAAAGAATGTGGCACAAATGTATTGAGGAAATTAGTGGCAAGAAGACTAAATGAAGCTTCCCTCTTTGGACGCATCAGCAGAAAAAAACCGCTCCTGTCAAAACGCAACATATCGCAACGATTAAGTTTCGTACTGGCCCACCGGGATAAGGACCTGAGTTTTTGGAAAACATCCTTTGGAGCGATGAAACAAAAATCAATAAAATAGGACACGATGGGAAAACATTTGTTCGTCGTCCAAAAGGCCAAGCTCTGAATCCCAGGTACACCATGAAGACTGTTAAGCACGGTGCCGGTTCCATTATGTGCTGGGGTGCATTTTCCTGGCGTGGTGTGGGTCCGCTTTACCGGATCAATGGCGTAATGGATCGCTTTATGTATGTGGACATTCTCAAAAATCAAATGGAACCATTTACGTTTGAGAACATGCCTCTGAAATGGACATTCCAGCACGACGACGACCCAAAGCACACATCTCGTGTCGTTAAAAAGTGGTTGAAGGACGAATCCATCCAAGTTCTGGAATGGCCGGCTCAAAGCCCTGACCTAAATCCAATAAAAAATCTATGGAATGATTTCAAGGTTATGATATCCAAAAAAAAATGTTCGAATCTTGACGATGAGATGTCAGAAGCTTGTGGAGAGTATGGGTCGAAGATGTAACGCAGTCATCGAAAATCATTAATACTCAACCAAATATTAAATTTGCTTTACATTAATTACTTTTAAACTTATTTTTTATGATTAATTGAAGATATTTTGAAATTGTGCTATTTCTGTGACCACGCATTTTTCGTTGTTTTTTAGTTCTTAAATTTACACATCTTTTTTTTAAACATTTATTCATTTTAATTAATTAATTTATTAGTTTATAAGCTAAGCTATGAAGAACGACAGCTGTTTTATTTCCAAGAAATATTTGTTAATTAAAAAAACTATTCAAAAAGATGAACTTCATTTTGTGCTATTTATACGTCCACGGCTGTACATATATATATATCAGATACATATTATTCAGAAAAATATTTAATAATTTTTTTAAAAGAATCAAAACAGTTTTTGCGGTTAGAATGGGAGTGGCCGAAATTATAAGGAACCGACAATGCAAATGATAAAATTATAGTTTTTGGCGGTATATGGGCGTATCAATTTTCTAAAACAATTGTGCAATGCACCCAAGATGCTAGCGTCACAAGATCTGCATGGGTAATCTGAACTTTCTCGCATGTCTATGATCTAGACTGACCAGATTAATACAGCTAGTCATCCTGGTCAAGGGAAATCTAGTATACCGTTTATTTAAATGTCTTTTTTCTTACTCTACGAGTACTGACTACAAAAATGGCATATAGTACATACATACGTGTATGTGTGAATATTATATTACTTGCTGATATCTCCATTGAAAAATTATATAACCTGAATATAAAACATGTTTGCTGTTATAGGCGCTCAAAAATATAAATTGAGATTGAAATTGCATACCAAGCTTTAAAAAAAAAAAAAGAACAAGAAATTTTAGATACCCATTACTCAGCTAGTGGAAGTGCGATCAGGAAGTTTCACCATTCTTTTGGCATATCGATAGTAATTGAGAAAAACAATAATAAAATGAAAAAAATAAATTGAGATGGCTAAAGTCGAGTTTCAATTTTTAACACATTTTTCAAAAGTGTGGGCGTGGCTGTTTGTGGGCGTGGCAAGATTCGAAAACAAACTTGCGCTGAGTCTATGTCTCTGGAAGCTCAACTTTCTAGCTTTTGTAGTTCGTGAGATCAAGGTGTCCATTCGGATAGAGAAACAGAAGGACGGACGAACAGACCTGTCCAGTTTAACTCGTTGTAGTTTAACTATTGATCCTGATCAAGAATATATATACTTTCTATGGTCGGATACGTTTCCTTCTGCCTGTCTTATACTTTACAACGAATCTAGTATACCCTTTTACCAAAGACACTAGAATAATAATGATGCGTAACGGCCATACATTTGTTTTGCACTATGCAGCCTCTTTTTTGGTGACGGCAATAATTGCTCTCTTCCCGCTCGCTAGAATTCACTTGCGTGTGTGATTGAAAACAGTAAACAAAAAAGTGTGCATGTGTGCGTAGTTGTGCTAGAAGACAATTTTCGGTCCGAAATCAAGTTATTCTAGTGTCTTTGCTTTTACTCTACGGGTAACGGGTATAAAAGTTAATTAAAATCTGCTATGGTTATCTGATCAAAAGTGATACGCCAATCGAAAGGTAGTGGAAAAAGTAGTCGGACTGCATCTCAAGAAAAATAATGTGGCCTAGGAAAAAGTGTAGAATTTAAATAAAAGGAAGGGATCTATTGGTTGACAGCATTAGCTCCCGCAAAAATGTATTACAAATTATGGCTATAAATACGCATGGATTGACACCTTATTTCATAAAATCCGATGCGCCGTTCAAGGATATATATATTTTTTCAAACTCACCGCCTTAACTACTTTGGTAATAAAATACGTCTTTAGTCCAGCAATACGCAACAGCTCCTCCCGTTTCTCTCCAAATGCAGGCTCCACTTCGAATTCGCCGTTCAGAAAGGCAAGCGTTTTGTTCGAAATGTGAACGCGTCTAAGAAGTTAAAGAGTTATTAAAATAGAGAATACATTAATATACAGATGTTACAAACGAGCTTTTGAAAGCCATAACGATGGTATTATCAATTATGCAGTAGAGAGAGGCGCACGCCTGCAAATATGACCGACTTACCCAGCTTTTCCGCTCGATTCCATTTTATTAGCCAGTTCTACGTCCTTTGAGTAAACGTCAAATTGCCATTGCCGCTGCCCGAGAATGCCGGCGAGCACGGCTCCAGTGTGAATGCCCACTCGCATATCAACAGGTGAGTTGGCCTTCTGCTGCACATACCTGCAAGCACAGGGAGGGAGTAATAAATGATTGATTTTTAGATGCCCCAGAAAGTTTGCCTAGGAAGAGGATTTCGCCCAACTAGCAAAAGGAGCGAGCGTGGTTATTACAGTGCAATCATTATTAATTGAACAAACGTTGATTTGACGTCACCTTTCGCCTGTCAAGCTGTTCCCCACATTCCCCAGAGAAATGTCTACAACCGCTACTTACTTAATGGCCTTTACCATGGAGAGTCCCATGTGCACGCACATGACGGCGTGATCTGGACGCTCATCAGGGGCACCGCTAATGCAATAATAGCAATCACCAAGAATCTTAATGCGCAATTGTTGATATTTCTAGGGTAAGGCAATTGTGATTTAGTTTAAGTAAAAGCACAAATTAACAACCAACACTTTCAACAAAATCAATATTGCAAGTATGGGGTAATTGTAATACAAATGTTTAGTACCTCAATGTAATTAAAACTTCTTAAAAAACCAACTTTAACAGCTTGAGCTATCCAGAAAACAAATATAATATAGAACTAGACAGAGAATGCTATAGTCGAATACTTAGACTATCACAGTCCCGCTACTCGCACTTTCTGCTAAGGAGATGGATTTGGAGATATGCATGCAGTAAAGGAACTGTTTCAGAGCGCAGGTTACATAATTGGTCTCAGTTTATAATTAATACAGTTGGGGTCAACGACTACTTTTTTTGCCCAAAATTAATTAGTCGTTCAGTTTTAAATATATCGAGAGCAAACTTAGCAATCTAAAAAGGATTACATTCCAATTTGAATATGCGATAACTGCTATACCATGTATTTTAAATATTGCTGTTTCTTAACAAAAATTAGCATAACTTTTAAAGAATTATTTATTGCATAGTTTTTTCTACAGATTTGCCAAAAAACTTTTTGCAACGTCCACTCCAACGCCCACAAGCCGCCCAAAACTGTCACGCCCACACTTTTGAAAAATGTGATATTTTTTCTTTTTTTATATATCCTGTCAGTTTCTATATATTTGCCAAAAAATTTTTTGCCATGCCTACTCCAGCGCCCACAAGCCGCACAAAACACTCACGCCCACACTTTTGAAACATTTTTTATTTTTTTCTTTTCATTTTATTATTTTTTCCCCAATTTCTACCGATATTCCAGAAAATTTTGATATTTCTCGATGACACTTCCACTAGCTGAGTAACTGGTATCTGATAGTCGGGGAACTCGACTATTGCATTCTCTCTTGTTTTTAAATGCATTTTAATCACTTAAAACTGTAATGAAAGATTTGAAACTTAAAACTCAAAACATGCGTTTAAAGGGCTAGGAATTCTGAAAACTTAAGATTGTACTTCGGTTTTTGGTTAACAACTTTTAGAGCAGCAGTTTTTGGCTTAATTTGACTTATCGAATAATTATAATAATTATAATGAGCTGTGCCATAAAAAGTTACCCCTAAGTGGTTTGATAATAGAATTAAAAAATAGAAAACTTTTCACTGAATTATAATATTCTCAAGCAAATCAATGGTTTAATCATGATAGAGGTATTGAAATGATCAAATCAACAATTTATGATTTGGCCAGGAGAGGTAAAGGAGTATCTATATGAAAACTAAAAAAACAAAAAAATATAATGAAAGAGAAAAGTAGAATACAAAATTACCTCGGCAAGCCTATCGAAACGCGCAAAGAGCTCGTTAAGCATTTTTACCAAATCTTGGGCACTATACGTGGAGGAAATAGCGGTAAAGCCAACAATATCCGCATATAGTATGCTTGTTTGTACAAAAGAAATAGGAAAACTATTTTGAAATTTATTCGCAGAAGTATAGTGAAATACAGATTAAATTAAATACTAACATACGCTGCTTTATATAAAAGAGAAAAAGTTCCTTAAGTAATGAACAGTTTTATATCAGAAAAATTAAAACGGATAAGCACACATTTTTTTTCTTTTTTACAGCAAAGATTCAATCTTAAAGCGTACCTTACATTCTCGTGCCGACTCATGTAGATTTTTTTAAAAGCCTCGGAACTGGATGATCCCAAATCTTCCCGCATCTTAATAGCCACGTGCTTGGGCAGCACAGACAAAAGCAGACGCTCCTAATAATTACAAGCATTATATCGCATACCGACAGTCAGTAAAACAGAATGCTAACCTGCTCGGCCGACTGTTCCTCTATGACCATTTTTACTTCGAGGCTCTTTTTGGCTTCGAGGAAGGCTCGTTTCTGTTTCGCCTCACCCATAAAGTAGTACAAAAGGCCAATGAGCGCTGCCGTGGCTATTAAAACAGCGTTAGCCGCTAACTGGTTCGAGAGTAGTGAGTCCCAGTGAGAATAGCCCACAGGCAGACTAAGACAAATAAAATATGTGATACATCCAATCGACAGACCAAGAAAAATGAGCTGTAATGGCAGCGTCACATAGACCAAGAAATTTAGAAGGATGGCCCAGCCAAGAAGGTCCCTAAAAGATGAGGGATGAAGAAATTGAATGTTTATTTTCTTTTCAAGAATTACAAAATATACTTTGTGGAGGACACTACTCCAGTAGTTAACATTATAATTAGCTAACTCACCTTGGTGAAAAACTAGGTTGCAGAATAATATAGACGGTAAAATGTATAATGCTTAATAGCCACAGTGCCCGTGGTACAATAATCAGGAGTATTTGGTGGAAGCGCCTAAGTGCCGGTCGATCAGAACGTCTTCCAATGTGAAGGAGCGCTGTTAATGCCAAGTACGCCACCAGCATACAACAGTTGACCACTATAATATGGTAATAATATGAGAAAGAGTATAACAAAATAAAAATTATCTTAAAAACTATCCTAGATTGACTGGATAAATCCCTTTTTAAAATAAATATACATACATATGTACATATGTACATACTTACTTGGGTCGCAGTCTTCTTTTACCTATGTGTTATACATTTCCATTCTAGGGTAAATGGCATATTTATATTTTTTTGTTTAAAAAAATCCGTTAATATCAGTTTCTGTGTTTGACTTCTACCAACATTATGTTTATATATGTACATACATATGTACATATATGTATATAAAACTAATAATCTGAACGGTACTAAAATTAAATCTAAAAACAAGAAAGTATGCAGTAACAATCTTGTCGGTAAGAATATTTAAATTAAAATGAAGAAAGTACATTCATAATGGTAGATTGTCAAAGTTGAAGTTTGTGAACTTTATACCCACATATGTAAATAGCTACTCTGGTTTGCAAACTTGAAACTGAAGCTTATGAAAAAAATGTATATATAAACATTTATAAAATAATTTAATTGATTCAAACTGTGATCGGCTGCTTTACATCTTTAAAAATTTGATTAATACACGGTTGTATTTATTTTAAAAGATATTTTTACATATGTATATTGTAAGGTATGAGCTATACGTTTTGTACTACATTCTTCCGACAAGGTTCTTAGTGCAAAAACAATTTCGTAAAACAATTAATCTCTATTCACCTCTCGTAGGGGCCGCCTGATCCCATGGTATTCCGATGGTCCAAAAGTTGAACAATACGGCCGCGAAGACAAACCACTTCAACCCACTGCGGCGTTGTTTGACGGAATAGTTGTGGTAGAGATCGTTAAGCACGTGCTGCGGCAGAATGACGACTCCACCACCGGTGATTCCCTCTCCCCCGGCCACATCACTGTCGATTTGCCGCCGACGGGATGTTGTCTGACGCTGCGAAGGCGATTTGCTTGTCGATGCGGTCGTCATCTGACCTTTCTCGAAATTTGCTTCCATCTCTTCTGTCTAGCTTCGTTGTTCAGCGACCTTTTTTGGTATTTGTGATTTATTAATAAAGCAAAACCATCTTCTTAGCTTATTTGTTTATGATGTGAAGGACCTAAAAACTTTAAGAGAAATAGGAGCATTGCCAGTCAAAAACCAAACACACTGACGCAGTTTAAGCAAATAATCTTGACACTAGCGGTGCATCGTCGCTCCTCCACCGCTCTCTCAAATGTCTAGAAATGAAATGCACAGCGGAAGCGTCCTTGGGAGAGAGTGGTGAATATATTACATATTTACATATGTTTATGTACAAATGCCACAGCACAAAAGTGTGCTGCCTATGTTTGTACACAGTGATTGGCACTCAATAATACATTTTATGCAATAAAACATAAAACGTTTTGCACCTATGTAATATAACAAGTAGTTTTTACTCGTTACCGATTACAGAAAATTGTATTTTCTAGTTGGATAGCAAATTTAAATTGTTTTGTCATAACTCCATTTATCCATTGATCCATTTATACGAAGTTGTACATTTTTGCAGCATTCTACTATGGTAACCGTAATAAGAGAATTTCTTCCGCTCTTTCGCTTTCTCCTCTGTCTCTCTGAGCTCTCTACCCTGCTAACACTTTCTCTTCTTTTCATTTCACCATTGCCAAGTATTCGACTGACGTGCTAAGTAACACACCTCTCTTCCTTTTTGTCTTGTGGAAAATCCGTTTCATGTCTAGGTAGGCGCGTACATGTGTTTCTTATGGTTGTGTGGGTTAGGCTTGGTTGCTCAAGGTTCATTTTAATGCTATTTGATATTGTTTTTTCAGCAGCGCGCGAATGTGTGTACCCTCTGCATATTGCAACGAACACTCGTTTGTGTTCTATTTCAATTTCAATCCCAGTAACTAACACCCCCAGGATTTAAGTCCCGTCTTTTAGTCCAAGATATTAGGGACTTTTTCCGACTTCAGTGCTTCTTTAACATACTTTTGGTTCACTGGTTATTCCCTTTTTCGTTGTATTTAGTTTTTCCTGCAATGGCAATTTTCCACACTAGACACCGAGCAATTTCCTCCGACTAAACTTAGCCGCCCGATAAACTTGACTGATTGTCGATTGCAGCCTCAGCAGCAAGGACCTCCGTTATTTCGTGCTTAACCGCTCACAGGTCGAACGAGAGCAAGCTTTTTCGGCTGAAAGCTCGACTATGCGCATGCGATCGGAGCAATCCACTGATAACGGTACAGCTGGGCTAACGTGATAAGAGACCCTTTGCACAAAGCGTAGTCAGAATATAACCGAAAGATCATAAAGTTAATTCTACACCATACGTTAAACTGTTTATACATTAGTAAAACTACGATTTGTTGACCGAAGACTTTTATGCAGAATAAATAAGAAAACATTTCCCAATGCTATCTTATATATTTTCTCTAAATACCACAAATTAATTCTGGTAAAACAATTTTTTTTATTCTTTCTTTAAAAAACAGCTTATATCAAATCAAAGCACTTCCTACCTAGGTAAAAACTAGTGACGATGACATCTCAACGTTTCTGACAATAGCTTTTGTGATGAAAAAATAATTTCGAAAATAATTATATCCGTTAATCGTAATGTAAAAGGGTATACTAGATTCGTTGAAAGTAGTTGAAACAGAAGGTAGCGTTTCCGACCATATAAAGTCTGTATATATATTCTTGATCAGGATCATGAGTCGATCTGGCAATGTCCGTCTGTCTGTATGAACGCCTCGATCTCAGGAACTACAAAAGCTAGAATGTTGAGAATAAGCATGCAGCTTCCAGAGACATAGACGCAGCGCAAGATTGTTTCCAAATGTTGCCACGCCCACTCTAACGAACACAAATCGTAATGATGGAAATGTTGGAAAATTTGTTCTACGCCCACAAACCGCACAAACTGTCACGCCCACAATTTTAAACAATTTTATATATTTTTATTTTTTATATATCTTGTAAATTTCTATAGTTTTGCCAAAAACTTTTTGCAATGCCCACTTCAACGCCCAAAAACTCCACTCCCACGCTTTTATAAAATTTTTTTTTTCCTTTTATTATTTATTCCACACTTTTTACCGTTATTTCAGAAAATTTTGAAATTTCTCGTTTGCACTTGCACTAGCTGAGTAACTGGTATCTGATATTAAGGGAACTTGGCTATAGCATTCTATCATGTTTTTTTTTTATATTTTGACTTTATTTATATTAAATTATAATGTTTAATTATTTGTTTGTACATCTAGGGAGTGCAGCCGCGATGATGTGGCAAATTTTAATAATAACATTTCATAAACCGTAAGTAGAATGAAGCTAAATTTATAAATTGCGTAAACCGTAAGTAGAAGGAAGCTAATTTATAAATTGCGTAGCATGATTAATTAAAAAAAAATAATTTAAATATTTTAGTCATAATATAGGTTTAATAATATAGGCACTTGTAACTGTTACATATTTCAACGAATCTAGTATACCCTTTTATGCTACGATATAATTGGTATATTATAGTCGAATGACAGGTCGTCACGAGCGGTAGTGTTACTTAATATAGCGCCCGTGGGCCTGTGGGCGTTATGACACTAGTTGTTATGGCACGCACCCGTTACAAGCACATGAGTGATGCTCAAAAATAAATTTGTTGGATCCAACACTTTACGATGTAACAGTACATACATATGTATGAACAATCCATATATAATTTAACTATAATAAAATTGCACAGAGACACAAAAATAAATTGCTTGATTAAATATTGTCGACAACTTCTTTATGGCTTTTTGTACTTATCCGAAACGAATGCCTCGAATCGAATCGAAACGAATCTTAGTCCTAGGACAATTGTTCTTTTCTTGCCAATAGCCTATAACAGTAGAAATACATATTTATAACATTTTGACAAAGCAGAAAAATTTCTACCAGCTGCCTAGCAGAGCATTCTATTTCTTCTTCATAATATACTGATCCAGAACACAGGCAACACCACTGCATATATGTATGTATGTAAATATGTATGTATAGCTAGCTACCTGGAAATGTTCCGCGAGGGGTGAGAAATTATTATTTTCGCCCATAATATAAATGTGTGTACAATGTATGTACAATGTATGCATGTACATATGTACATACATATATGGTAATAACGTTTTGAATTCTTATCGACTGTGCAAGTACCATGAAAATTGATTAATATAATTGAGTAATAATAATATAATATAATTTATTATAATATAATTATTAAACAAAAATACCAAATGTGTATACATGTATGTTTATTTATCAGTTCAATTGTTTAATTATCAGTTAACAGTAATAACGGATCTGATAACTCCATCAAATTTAGAGGGTATATTTACCTGAAACATCACTGAGATCAATAAGAATAACAAAGATGGGAATACATTTTTGAATATTTTGATTCCTATTCTTGTAAAGCCGCTAAATAAAAGTTAAGAGGTGGCAGCCCTTTTTAAGGGATGTACCGTGAAATTTAAATATTTGTCACTGCGGTTTGCTATTTCATCTATTTAATATAAAATAAAATGGTACAAGTCCGTCAGCATTAGCCAACTCCAAATTAAAAACCCCCAAAGCCGTGCGATAGAAATTGATAACATACCAAACAATGGTAGGAGACTTTTTTTTTGTAGATATTAACATTTCGAACTAGTTATTTCTTGGCTAAATTCATGATAAAATACTATGAGCAAATTGAGAAAATGTTTGGGAAATTTATTTTTCTAATAACTAATTTATTGCTTATTACTTTATTAACTATATTATTTATTAACTATAAAAAAATACTGTCACACTCATAATTTTCACCTCTACCCGATATCGATCCGCTCTCAGTGCTTGCGGTGTTGGCAAACGCCAGGGAACACATCAAAAGTTCAGAAAGCTTGTATCTAAAAAAAAAGCGCCCCTGGCAACAATGAAATGTGTTCGAACCACGATTGCAGCTAAATGTGTTATGCATATCTATCGATGTCATTCCTATCCACTCGAAATTTAAGAGTTCAGTCGGCGGCAGAACTATCGCCTACCAACACTAGAGTGCGCCGCTTTAAAAGCCGTGCCGACGCTCTTTGCTCTCTCATTCGGCGTTTTTCTTTGTGACTGTGTGGACGTTCATACTTGTACGGCAAAATCTCCAGCAATCCAGCAATCCAGCGACTTTCTTAACAAGCTACTAAAAAGAAAACTACGTTTGCAAACATTAATCAAATTTGGCAGTTCCTTGAAATCTTCGTGTAGATATTCGTGTCGTGCGTAGTGACACCAAAACCCTCAATTACAACTTGTTTCCTTGCTTCACCTTCGAAAAGTAAAATCTAACAGTAATTCAAAATGGCTGATGTGGCTGAGCAAAAGAAGTGAGTACATTTTTTTGCCTTGTTTTCGGACGTTTGTTGATTTTGTTTAAGCAATGGACTTGCAGCGAATTTCGCAAATATAAATCTCCTACGTTATTCGCAGCAACGATTTGGAAAAATTTTTCTTTTGAATTATGTCTATATACGCAAACCGCTTGTTGGCACTAATGTAGTTGTCTCGCTCCCGCCAAAGGCACAACTGTGTGCGCGCAAAAACCGACGCCGTTTAATTTGGCGCGGCGTCATGGTGCCTTCTCGCTCATTCTCCGGCCGGCAACGATAAATTATTTGTGTGTGTGTGGCGTCGAGTGTGTGCGGACGACAAGCAAAATGCGCAAAAGTGTATAAGACATGTGTGTGTGTGTGTGTGTGTGTGTGTGTGTGTGTGTGTGTGTGTGTGTGTGTGTGTGTGTGTGTGTGTGTGTGTGTGTGTGTGTGTGTGTGTGCGTGCGTGCGTGCGTGCGTGCGTGCGTGCGTGCGTCTTTATGCGTGTGCAGCATTCCATTTGCCGCTCTTTTCTTGTGCTGTTTCATTTCAGCTGTCTTTCCTACCTTTGCTGTTGCTTTAGCATTTGATTCTTTACTCACCAGACCTTCTAATTTCGGGGCTTGGCTTTCACACCCGTTTGCTAGCTTAAACCTCGAAGCTTGGTATTAACAGTACAATTTGGTACACCTTCAGCTATTTTGTCATTGCCAAAAATACTCGCTCTTGCCGTCCCATTAACACTTTTATTTAGTATATTTTTTTTTTAGTCATTTTTAAACGTTGCAGCTTATGAAAATATAGCAAAAAAAAAAAACACCGTTTAATCTCGACTCATTTAAAGGGGATGGGTACAAGCCAGCCGTGTGCGTATTTGTATGACGCTGTGTTACTGTTTGTATCGTTTTGACAGTTATTTTTCTCTTTTAGCGTTGCTACTTTGCAACTCTCCTTTTCTCGCCCATCAAACTCCATCTACCTCAGGTTGCGAGTATCCGTTGGTAGATGCGTGCGAGAGAAACGACTATATTGTCATTAGTCGCATGAAAACTGGTATTTTCTCTCTTTGTTCGTTTTAATTTAAACGGGTCTCGCTTTTAAATTCGCACGTCTGCAGGCATATTTTTGATTCCACCCTGATCTCATGTTTTTGTAGAGAGCACTAAAATAACGCATGAACTGATGCCATTTATATAGAAAGAGCGTGCCGCCTAATCGCACATATCGGGTTCTTTAAGCGTCGCAGCCTGCACGAGTTGTTGCTCCTATTTTTCAAAAAGACGCCGTCAGATGTAACAATGGATCTTTTTATTTTGTTTCCGAACGTCTGCTTATCCTCTGGCTCTTATGAAGAGTGGGGATAAAAACAGAAGCGTTAACATCGCTAGAGTGGAATTGTTAAAAGATGTAATGTTTTTAACCAAAAACAGAGACTATCAAAAATTATTTCTGCAGATACACTAAAAAACCTTAAATATTCCGTTTAATATTTTTGTATATATGTGTATGTACATACATTTATCCATTTTCTTAAATAACTTTTTTTTATCTCTTATCATTATCAGTGAGACCCCTGTTGCCGAGAAGGTCGCAGCTGAGGAAGTCGATGCTGTGAAGAAGGACGCAGTTGCCGCCGAGGAGGTAGCAGCTGAGAAGGCAACCACCACAGAAAACGGTGCAACCGAAGAGGAGAGCGTAGCCAAGGAAAACGGAGCCGGGGCAGCCGACAGCACCGAAACAGAGGCCGCCGACGCAGTCGATGGTGAAAAGGCGACCGAGCCCACTGCTTCTATCGCCGGCGATAAGGATGAGAAGGACGAGGATAAAAAGGTGGATTCCGAAGCCGACGGCGAGGAGACCAAGAAAGAGAGCAGCGAAGCAGTTCTACCTGCTGTTAAGAATGGCTCCGAGGAGGTCACTAACGGTGACTCAACAGGTATGTAGATATCAACGCTTAACGAGTTTCCAAGTTCTTATTATTCTTTTTTTTATTACGGTCCTACAGACGCTCCCGCCATTGAGGCTGTAAAGCGGAAGGTGGATGAGGCTGCTGTCAAGGCCGACGAGGCTGTCGCCACGCCGGAGAAAAAGGCGAAGCTTGACGAAGCCAGCACAAAGGATGAGGTGCAGAACGGGGCCGAGGCTAGCGAAGTGGCCGCCTAAGGGAATCGCCCGCGGAGCAGCACACTCAGTAATCTACTTATTAAATACTTACTAACACAACAAACAAGCAAATCACACAAATTACGGTTCTACCGCCAGGAACCCGCACCGTATCCATCCACCGCTCTTGTGAGCGGGTGATACATGGTTGGCTGCTTGGGTGGCGGGCGCAATTCTCCAATAACAATCCTGCAATAGGAGCGTAGTTTTATAGCGTACCGATTCTCTCTGTCTCTACTAACAAACAACCTACCAACCAACAAAAACGGCAACAATTAAAAAACAAAAAAAATCCATTATCATTTAAAAACCTACTTAAAATCTTAACTTTAAAGCAAAGTATATATAAAGCGAAGGATTAAGAGAACAAGTTAAACGAAATTAAGAAGCGAGACCCTCTATGTTTTAAGAATAAAAGTTGTAAACAAAAAGCGTCAAATTTAATAATTGTAAAAAAATACGAAGCGAATGAAAGAAATTGCAAACAAAAGTAAGAAAAACATAAAAACTTTAAAGGAAAAATAACTTATGTAATCCTTTACAATTTTAAATTTTAAAACCTTGTCCTATTTTTGAATATGAATATTTATAACGAACAAGTAAAACTAAAAATGCAGTAAAATGTAACAAAAAGCTGCCAGCAACACCCCACAAAAAAATTATGCAAACCGGCTAAAAAATAATACCACAGAAAAAATAAAAAGTCAAAACAAAACTTTACAGGAATTAACTCAAAATCATTTGAAATTATAATTTTTAAAATGTTTTCGAAACCGTAACATTTTTATTTGTATTCAAGTTACCCATTTGCATTCCCAGTTACCGTTCATTTGTCTTGGCCAACGAAACTGTCTGCGACGAATTTCGTATTCATTTTCAATATTGGTATACAGATTTAGAAAAAAGAATCCAGAAGGAATGTAATGTCCAGCAAATAAAGCATTCAACAAACACAAAATTCCAGAGTATCAAAAAAATAAAAAAAATGAAACACTGAAATATTTTGTGTAACTTTTATTAATTGTATTGTATTGGCCCAAAATAACAGCTCTCGCCAGAAATTATGTGGGTAATATTACTACTTTAAATTTTTAGAGAAAAAGGTTTCTTGGTAGGGCTTTACCAAGTGTATACATACTTGATGAAAGTGAATCATATTTAAGTAATTTGGTTGGCAAAAAGTTTTCTTCGGGAACTATTGAATACCTAAATGATAAATAAAGCTGTAAAAGCTATTCTCAGAATAGTACAAGTTTGCTGAAAAATCGTTTCTCCATTTCTACACAGAACATTAAGGAGAACATTACGCGCATTTTGGTACGTTCAGCTGTTTTTAAAATTTTTAGGATTCCATTTTATTTTTTTTTAAATAAAGATAATTTTGTTATTACTAAACTCTAAATTCTTAATATCGGTTTATCAGCTGTTCCATATATTTGGGCCCATTGACAAGTCTGTAAAACATACAGCATCGTGTAAATTACCCGCTTAACACCTTAGCTAAAACTTGCTTGATAATTTTTTCTGCAAACTGGTTTCAATTCGATTTTCTGTCGTCCCCATAATTTTAAAATCCTTCTCGTTATTAACGTCCGGATAATGTAATATTGTTTTTGATTGACCTCTCGGAAGTGTTTCCATTCTCACTATTTATTGTTTCTTATTATTTTACCCATTACTCGTTAATTAAATGGCTATACTAGATAAGTCGAAAGGTATTTTTGATTTTTTTCTTATAAGAATCAATAGCCGAACCAATCTAGCTATGTCCGTATGAAGGATATCGGACAATATAAGAAAGTAATCCATACTGTAGAGATGTCGAAATAAAAAAGTGCGAACGCTATAGTCGATTTCCTCTAGTGCAGATTCCCATTACTCAGTGCTTGGAAGTCGGCCAGAAAATTAAAAAAAAAAATCAAAACATCCAAATTGTGTGCGGGACGAAAATAAAAAAATAAAATAACATTTTTAAAAAATATGGGCGTTTTTGTCGGATTGTGGGCGCGGAAATCTTATAAAACATACTTGATTTGATTCAGAACTCTGCAATAAGTAAACGGTATAATTGGCTTTTTGATGAAATTATTATGGTTTGGTGAACTTATTACAGACGAGAAATCAAAAGCCTTAAGTATTATCATATTTCTATCAGTTATTCGTTGAGTACAAGGCTATACTAGATTCTTTAAAAAGTATGTAACAGGCAGAAAGAAGCGTTTCCGACCATATGAAGTATATATATTCTTGATCAGGATCAATAGCCGAGTCAAACTGGTTATGTCGAAATTATTTTTTTTTTATAAATTCTCTTTCCAATTTCTATATACATATGTATATGTCAAAAACAATTTAGCCACGGCACAAGTTTCAAAATGTAGGCACGCCCAAAAATTTAAAAAAATGTTTAATTGTGTGTAATTTTATTATTATTCTTGCCAAATAATTAATTTTGAAATTTCTACTCCGCACTTTCACTAGCTGAGTAACAGTAGCTGAATGCCATAGCACTCTCTCTTCTTTTGTTTTACTTCGACGCAAAGCTGATTTGTATGTATAGTGTATGTATGTATGTATAGTCGGCGTCCCACACTACAGTCCACACAGATGGAGTATTCGGGGAGAACTTTTTAAAAGTCAATACAAACTGTATAACTATAAAAACAAGTCAGGTTTTTACGTAGTGCTGGTTGTTGGCAACACTTACAAGTTTTGGCTCGCCACCAGCAGGCCTTGGAGTTACTTGGAGTTACTTCCATGTTAGACGGCAAAGTTAAAATTCTGGTCTGGTTTTATACTGAAACTTTTGTAATGCAAAATAAACTACTTAGTCATTCTGAAAGGCACGAACTTTTTCCTAATACACAATCGACATAGAGAAGACCAGGAAAATACGTTTAAGATAAAAAAGAAAACACATGCTATCAAAAACGGTAGCTTCAGCCATAGTTAAAATTCAGTTTACATTTATTTGGCTGTTCGATTCAATATTGTTTTAACATTTCAAATAAAATTTCGAAAGCAGATCAAAAGTGCTGCAGTACTCCCTAATAACAGATAAAGTAGCAA
Organism: Drosophila orena; assembly: GCA_005876975.1. Taxonomy (NCBI): domain Eukaryota; kingdom Metazoa; phylum Arthropoda; class Insecta; order Diptera; family Drosophilidae; genus Drosophila; species Drosophila orena. The sequence goes on from VCKV01000315.1 coordinate 561,306, forward strand.
AACGAATAGAAGAGAGTAAAATTTCCACTGTACACTCGCTGCTACTGCTCACAGCGGTACTGAGCTTTTTTCTATGGCGCCGCCGATCAACGTCGGCGAGTGCTAAGCAGTCGAATCAAAGTGTTCTTCCGAGTAGGTGCGTTGAAACCTAAGACAGAAACAGCGTATGTACTTAATGTCAATATATTGCACTATAATAAAAACCACGTGACGTCCAATCCACGGCCAAAATCAGTCTTTAAAGTGCTGCTGTCAGACACCGTGTTTTGTAGGTGCCTGGGTTCCGGAATAGTCAATTACCATAAATAAATAAAAAAGCGAAGGACAATGGCCACCAACTTGCAAAAGGTAAGAAGGGAAACTTGACAATCATGTCAGTGGCATTGCCTAATAATTTTCGTCCAAGGTTTTACGAGTTTGTGGTTTGCAAATTTTGTTCCATACCCCCTTACCTTTCGCACAATGACTACGGTTGTTGATGGGCCTTACGCATTCAGATCGTAGCCATATTTGTACGTATGTATGTATGTATGTATGTATATATCTTTATATTAGAGAGGTTTTACACCTGCGCCCATGTACATACATTTATACATACATATGCATTGCTGATAGAATTCTTTAAGAGATTTTTATGATTGTGATAACTCTGATAACTTACGATACATTTTTACCATATTAAATGTGAAAATTAAAAATTATTATGAATACAATCTTTAAAATATTCAGTTCAAAAGCGCATTAATGCTAAACTCTGTATAAAAATTATATATATTACTTCATAAGCTTTAGTGTCAAAACCAAATTTAAGGGAAAATAAAGCACAATTAATAAATAAATAAATAAATATTAAATGTGAATGTTTGTACATATACATACATATGTATGTATATACTGGTACACATTTTTTAACACGTGACGAAACAGTTAAATGCTACATATGTTTGTATGTATGTATACCCATATGTATAAACATTACAATGTTTTCTTAAGATTTGGTGTGATGTGTATTGGCTTCTGTTAAATAAAGTAGGGTTCATTGGCATGCTATCACTGAATTAATGTCTAAGTAGGAAGTATATTGTCTTTAAGTACCTGCCTTAAATCAACAAAATCTATTAAAAAATAAATGTTTCGCATTCCATTTTTTGTTTTTGAGGTGCCATGTCGATTTGTAATCTCCCAGAATGGGTGTTATCGCCTCGTGGATCGCACACTTCTTCGTTCATTGTTGTTACCATTCTCCTTTATTGTACTTATCAGTATTTTTTATATTCCATTTTTTTTTGTATTGCGTGCGGCACTTACTAAGAAATTAACCGTTTTGGCCTACAAATTATACGATTGAATTAAACATGTACATACATATGTATATATGTAGTTTGACTATGTTGTTGCTGTTAGATAGTAAACGTCTCAATGGAAGTAAGATTATATTTTCCACATTTTATTGAATTATCTTTATAAGCCTCTGTTCTATGTATTGCACAGTTCAATACCCTCCTCCCGTGAAGTTCTATGCTGTAGTGGAGTTCCCCGACTATCAGATACCAGTTAATAGTAGAAGTGGGAACGAGAAATTGTAATAAAATAAAATAAAAATAAATAAAAAACTATTAAAAAGGTGTGAGCGTGACAGTTTCGGGCGGCTTATGGGCGTTAGAGTGGGCGTGGCAAACATATTTTATGCAAATTATTAAAAATTAAACGATAAAATTGAAAAATATTAAAACATTTGTTTTGTGTGGGCGTTAGAGTGGGCATAGCAAATTTTTTTTGGCAAATCTATAGAAATTTAAAAGACTAATAAAAAAATTAAGAAATTAAAAATTAAAGTGGGCGTGACAACAAAATTGCGCTGCGTCTATGTTTTTGAAATCGGCATGCCTAGTCTCAACTTTCTAGCTTTTATAGTTCCTGAGATCTTGACGTTCATACGAACGGACAGACACGGACGGGCCAGATCGACTCGGCTATTGATCCTGATCATGAATAAATAAGTGAGGGGGCTAAGCTCCTAAGATACCAGGTTTCTCTTAACTTATGCCAACTTGGCCACGGTCGCAGCCAATTATTCATTATTCAAAGCTTAATAATAAAGTAATTAAGTACGTCATTCTGGGTAGCATTAGGTTCGCATTTAATAGAGATTTTGGGTGATTGTTAGTTTTATCCAATAAATAAACAGGTAATGAGAGCTATTAATGACACTACTCATACTGGACTCGTTGAATTGTACTTATAATACGCCAAGCTCTCGGGATGAGCTAAGAAGGCTGCATGCAGGTTGCAGTGATTCCTGAGCAGCGACTGTTTGTTTTAAACCTGGACAAAGTTCGATTTATTCTGTTTTGCTTAATTGTATTCCCTTTCTTAACTGACAACTGGACGGGACTGATAAGAGTGTGTGTGGTGGGGTGGGGGTTTTCTTGTAATAGTTCGATAGGTCTCCCGATGACTTATAGAAATTTCCATAAATCAAGTGTCTGTGTTCGTCAAGATATGAATCTCTTAAAATTCCTTTTGATTTAAATTTAAATTATGCCTTATTCTAGATTTTGTTTATTGTTGATCATTATTATGATTATTATTACAAAACCAAAACAAATCAAAATTATTTTTTAAAGTTGTGGGCACGCCAAATTATTTTTGAAGAATTGAAGAGGCGTATTTAAAGAATATTTTATAAAGTATACGAACGTTTATTGCTTTACGTTTATTAACGTAACGTTTATTGATCTTATCTTTCTAATGGCGAAAATTTCAGCGAACATCTGTAGAAAATCAAAGTAGTGGAAATATTGGTTTGGTTTCTACCTAGACGTCAGTAAGATAAACCGGGGCAAACGGTGGTTGGGATCTGCGTCCATAGTCCATGGTGCAGAAACGTCTACCAACTGTCGAGAGAGCGAGAGCGGTACGGGCCTCCTCTGGGTCTTGATTTTGTAACAATGAGTCAGTTTGTTTTCGTACGCCCAGCTGGGAACTACTTATCGCTTTGAGTTAAACGAAAAGACTTCCTGTGTGCCTTCGCTACTGTTTTTTAATTTATATAATACGATTTATATAATATAGTACATCAATATTTGGATATACTACGCGTAGCATGAAACAGCGAAATCGTAGGAATAATAAAGCACTCAATCGTCGCCATCAGCCAGATTATACAAATCGAAACTGTTGTTTGAGTAAACGTTGCAACTATGAAAATATCTGGCAGCATTTTAATAGCAATGTAGGGCATTAACTTTTTAGATATCCTTCATAAATATTCATTTTAGAGAATCTATTATATTAGATAATTTTGCTTGTCGAAAATTCAAACACAATTAACTTTAATTACTTTCCATAGCCATTGGCTATTTAATCAATATAATTTTTTTCGGTAGTCTACCTCTCTAAATGCAATTTAATTTTCTTTATTGAAATGTCTTTGTTATTTTTAGTACACCAGCAGTACCGGGGTGAATTGTTTAGTCGATTTCTCTACCTCTTACTCTCTTTCTTTTTTTGGGATTCTCTTTGCGACCGCTTTCTCTTTCAAGTTTCTAAAAAACAAAACCCTCCACACTCTCAATCATACACAGGCGACCATTGAAGAAATTCGCCACGCGGCCGCGCGTATTTGCCGAGACTATCTAACTGGGCCCTGGAAAGTGGTTACTCCAGAGAATTTGGTGGTGAAGCGCATAAGGTAAACCTTCTAGTTCGTAAAATATAAATGTATTACCTAAATTGTTGTGTAGTGAATTAATAATAAGATTCCTTTATTTATTTAAAGATAATTAAAAGATAAATATTAATTTTTATAAGACGTAAAAGACTCTGTTGAAGCCTAACACTGGCAATACTCCTTTTTTCCAGTGGCGGCCTGTCAAATTTCTTGTATTACGTAAGTCTTCCCGATTTGAATGACTACGATGTGCTGGAAGAACAAAAACAGCAGCAGGTAAATGTCAGCGTCAACGAAGATGCAATAGCGGCCACCGCAACACTGAACAATAGTAGCGCGGTTTTCACACACGACGATGATTCGGCTGCCAAGGCGGTGGGCGTAACATTGGCGGCGACGGAATTAATAAATAGCGAGGACGACGCAGCGCCAAGCGCCAAACAAGCACACAAACGTCAGCGGTGCGATAGTGATAGTCGAGATTCCAGTTCTTCGAAACGATTGCACGCCCCCAAGCAGGAACCCCGTGAGGTAAATCATCGACAGTTGTACCTGGCACCCTTTTTACAAGTTCGTCCTTGATATACACCCACAGGTCCTACTTCGAATTTATGGTCAGACCCATGGTGATCACGCGCTGGAGAGCATGATTACCGAGTCCGTGGTTTTCGCCCTACTCAGTGAACGAAACTTCGGACCCAAACTGCACGGAATCTTTCCGGGCGGACGAATTGAACAATATATTCCGGTATGTTGGGTATAAGTTTTAAAAGTAGAGACCAATACTAGATTAAGCTAGATTCTTAAAAAGAACATAGGTTTTAAAAAGATTTCTTATTTTAAAAATAGTCTTAATTTATAGTGTATTTATTTGTGTCTATAAGCGAATTTTAAAACAAAACTTCGTTCCTTGAAATATTAATACTAAAACCGATAATAAAGGTGTTTAAATTTTACATCTAGATGTACACAAATTTTTACTTGTATCCGAGTGGGAGCTAAATACCGCAAAGCAGGTTCTTAAGCAGCCTGCTTTTATGTTATATTTTATTTATTTATATTATATTATTATATTATTATTATAATATAATATATATCTAATATATAATATAATATAATACATAATTTATATATGAATACTGCAATATACTGAATATATGAAACTGCAATCATATAAAATTTTATTTACTTCCATTAGGCACGCGCTTTGACCACAGCAGAATTAGGAGAGCAACGAATATTAACGAGAGTGGCTGAGAAAATGGGTGAGATCCACAGTCTCAATATACCCATGTCCAAGGAGCCCGATTGGATATGGAATTGTATGCTGCGTTGGGTTTCCGGTTTAAAGAGCATTGTTAACGGCAGTGTCCAAACGAATACTAAATCTTCGGTACTGAAGAAGCAAATGGAATTGATGCGGACTTTTGACTACGTTCATGAGATCGCCTGGATTAGGACGATTATCGATGAAGGAGAATATCCAGTTGTATTCTGTCACAATGATCTGCAAGAAGGCAACATTCTAATGCGACAACCGACAGCTAGTCAAAACGAACGGACCCCCCGAGAGTCTATCAGTAGTCTGAGGTGGGTTGGATTACATGACTTAAGATATATAAATGAACAAATATTCGTGTTGCTTTACTGTTTGATCTATTGAGCTGCTCCTAATATTTATTAAGTATTTACGATCTTAACATTTACAAATTTCAATATTTTGTGTAAGTTCTATTTTAACATTATCAAAAAAATAATTCACAAAGTCTTTCGTATGGCATAAATGGTAATGGATCACAAAATTTTTAAAATATACACATTTAATTAATTTACAGATCCAACTTTGATGAAACTTTGGGTGATAGCCTTGATGGAAATAGCAATATATCGGACACGGAGACAAAGTAAGTATACCCTCATCGTTCGAGAACTAAATAAACAGATTACCCATTATTATTTTACTGTGGTTTTTTTGCTCGTCATTGTCGTAAGTTCCTATATAAACATGTCTAAAATTTTAGAATGCCCAAATTTGCTGCGGTCGATGGTTGATTTATAAGTAAAAGTATGTGTTGGTCATACGCAATATGTTTATTGGTCAACAAAAAAAAAGCTGGTTATCGTGACATTCGTTTAAATCAATGTATACCGAAGTCTAATTTTGTCCAAAAATTCTTTGTGTCGTATAGCAAATCACATAGCGTGTCGCCTTTACCATGCACCGAGTTGGACACTACGAATGACTCAGCCCTAGATGCCAGCTTCACAGCCGATAATGAGCCGGATCTTATTATCATTGACTTTGAGTATTGTGCCTACAACTACCGTGGCTATGATCTTGCCAATCATTTTATTGAGTGGACTTTCGATTACACCAATCCACAGTTTCCTTACTTCTACCACAACTCTAACAACTGCGCAACTGTGCAGCAGCGTCGCGACTTTATTGTAAACTATTTAAAGAAGTATCACGATGACGAGAACTATAATATCACTGGCCAGGAGCTGATAAAGGTAGACGCTGAGATTCAGTTCTTTACAATGCTGTCTCATCTGTTCTGGAGCCTTTGGTCAGTTATTAATGTCACATCGGCGATTGAGTTTGGTTATTGGGTGAGGAAATCTAAGACTGGTTTTTAGATAACTTATTTATTTAAAATATCTCTTATCTTTCAGGAATATGGTATTGCTCGAATTCTGGAATATCAACGGTTAAAGGCAGCTTATCAAGCTAAATAAGTCAAATATCTGAACCTTCACTTACATCGAATTAGAACCATAGTTAACTAGTCTAAACTTAATTGATTTTGCTTTACCCGTCCGTATTTGTCCGTGTCTATAAAATTTTTTAACAGATATATTTTCTAGTTGGCTAAGGTTATCACACTTCTTAAATAGTTCATACAAAATATTAAATAATATCGAACTATTTAAAAAGACTATCGGAATTTGTAATGAATAATTTGTTTTTCGTAATTGATAATTACTGCTGTGATAATGGCGTCAGACAGGTTATAGAAAAAAACAATTACAATAAATTTACTTATCCTTAATTGTTGTTCCAATTGCGGAAGTGGTAAGAGATTGTTCCTCTACCAGCAGATTCGATTGAAAGTATTACAGGCAGCACCCATCACATCCTTTAATAATGTATTTAACGCAATCTTATTCCATGATTAAATAGATTATATTCCCCATTCACAAACACGTTATATAACTTTCGAATTTATGACTTTCTAATTAAAAGTATTTTTAGTTTAATCATTACTTATGCATCTAAGTAATGTTTTGAATTTTTCTTACCAGTTGCCAAACCATATTATTTGTATACAGTAAAGTTTCAGTCGTATTTTATATACAAATTATTTTTCATTTAATTCATGAAGGACATTTTATGATTTGAGTAATTGTCAATTGTGTGCCTTATATGTGCCTTACTAACTGTCCTATTTAGTACTTTTTTGTTTTTATTTTTAAAATTTGTTATGCATATTTTTAATAAAGAAATAAAGGATACAGATATGTAAAGACCTCTTTTTTTTCACGTAAATTCTATCGTATTCTAGATCGAGTGATAACGTAAGGAATCCTTGGCATATAAGCGGTCCCTTTCATGTATTCAACATGATATTATAGTTAATATAAGTTGAATCCAGATGAAGTTTAAGTGCTTTTAATATAAAGGCAATGAGTTTTGGAGTATTGTTTCTGAGAAATATACTTATGAAAAAGTATTCCTGCCACAGTAGCTTTGAATGCGTCTGTTGTAAGGACGATGTCTATCTCGTCTGTATTTGAATTCACATTTCTTTCCATTCGGACTTACAATCCGATCTTCCATCTTTAAGTCAGGAGTGTGCTTGGTTTTATGAAAAGGTGGTCAAAGGAATTTGATGATCCTTACATGACCGAAACCCCTATTCATTCGCATCGTAATTATTAAAAAAAAAAACTTTTTACTGTATGCCCTTCGGCGCCTATATATATAAGCGTTATTCGTAGAGTAAAAGGGTATAATAGATTCGTTGAAAACTTTGTAATACCGATATTCCAATATATTATTTATAAATTAAATAATAAATTTCTCGTTCGCACGACTATGACATTCTCTCTTGTTTCTATTCCAAAGGCTTAATAAAGAAGAAATAAATCAGATCATTTAAACATCTTCAATGGAACAAATCTTCTAATTTGTCGCTTTCCAGAGTTTTAAAGAAAATGGCAAAAATATATTATTAAAATGAAAGATTGTTGTGACCAGCTAAGTCTTTATACTGCCGAAAAGTCTCAAGTCCGCACTTAATTATAGCAGTGGTCACCTGCACGCAGCTTCCCAGAGCCCAATGCATTCTCAGATAAAACCTCTTGGCAAACATTTTTTCAGCACTGCTTAATAAAACTCCAAATTCACATGGAAATAAAATTAGAGATATAGATATAGAGACAGATTATGATATTTAGGAGGGAATCCGTTAACGCAAGCAGAGAGAAAATTAAGCATTTGAAGATTTCCAGGAAACCATGGAACTGTGGATTGATAGACTGAAAAATGGATTTTCCGATGCACAATTAGTTGAGTTTTTGATTAGAAATTCGAAGCCTAGCCTTCATCATGCATCTTAAAATTCTAAACAGAGCACAACTCTGATACGAAGTGTGCTGGCATGAACAAATTTATATTTAGGTATTGATTTTTTGTAAAAAATTTTCATCCTTTGCTTCCGAAGGTTTAGGCCGTACTACCTTGTACACACATAGCATTGATATAGGAAATGCGAGTCCTGCAAATTAATTTATTTGGTTGGAATTTAAATAAAAAAATTTATTTTTTATTTCATTTTTAAAGTTTGCAGAGTGGTCTTTACTATAAGTTTTTTTAAACCGGATCACCGATCAGATTTTATCCCAGGAATCGACTGACAGCTTAAATTTAAATCTTCTCCTCGAAACCTCGGCCAGGATCTTTTTTGAACTTTGAAATTAAAGCTTAATGCTGAAATTGATTCTCTGCATTGTGAAATTCAATTATGCTGACCATTGCGGTTTGATTGATATGCAATATGTTTGGTCCCCAAGAGGAAGCTGTGTTTACGTTAAGTTCGGTCAAGAGGAAGCTGTGTTTACGTTAAGTTTGGTTAATTTACAGGCTGCCGAAGTGCGACTTTGAGAACAAAGGCAAGTCAATCGTTGAGATTGGATTTTGAAAAGTTTTTTATAAATTGGGTAAGGGCTTTTGAATCATGATAACTAATCGTTGAGATTGGATTTTGAAAAATTGTTTATAGATTGGGTAAAGGCCCCTGAATCATGGGTTGGATAACGCTCCCCCTACTAAAATGGAGCGTACAAATTCATTTCGAGTTTCATTTAGGTGATCTCTTAACTATGTTAAAAATTCTTCTTGATTGAAGGACTTTTCTGTGTCTGGCCGATGTTTTTTGGTTACAAATATAATATGAATATATATAATAATAGTTAAAAAAATAAAATATATAATGGTTAAAATTAATAATATAAAGGAAAGTGATATCTTAGTATTATTAATTTTAATGTCAGGATTTAATATCTGTGATATCTTAGAATTATTAATTTTAATGTAAAGATTTAATGTTTTAATATTATCTAAAGAAAGTTCTGAATTATTTGACAAAATGTAATCTGAAATTTCATAATTTGTGAAATGGTCTGCAGCTATGTTAATGTTAATGATGGTTGTATTATTAAATGTAATAAGAAAATATCCATTTATATAGGAGTTGTTAACAATATTGTTGCCATTTATAAAAATGGCACCGTCTTGAATGGTGTTTATTTTTTTTTATTTTTTTCTCTAATTTTTTTACAAGTTGATTTTTTCTCCATTTATTAATTGTGTGAAACACGTTTTTTCTTTACTAAAGATAGTTGTTTAAGAGTTCGGGCTTAAATGTAGACATTTCATAATATGTATTATCGCATTTTGCGACTTGATTGCTTATTACTAGTTTTCCATCTATTTTGGAAATGGCTCTAGCATGGTATATGTCGCATCTACATGAAATTATAGGGTATTTTATATAAATGATTAGTGGGTCTTTATGAATTGCAATTTTGAACACAGAGATATCCATCAGATCTGCAATGATTACGGCTCTTAGTTCGTGACTTAATATATCTTTTTTGTCTTCATTGTTTTAAATTTTAGTATTAAAGACATCAATTTTAATCGATGTGATAGTATCGATTGAATTTTGAAAATCAAATGTTAGAAGTCTTAGGCGATGTTTTCTTAATGGTAAATCTTGATCGATAAATACATGTTTAAATTCGTCAGAAAGAGATTCTATTTCTTTGAACAATTTAAAGTTGATAATAAATTGTTTATTATTATTTTCTATTAAGTCATTGATTTTAATTTGAATTTTGACGAAGTCATAATGATCCGGAGTTCGAGCTAACCATTTCCATACGGTGCCTAATTCATTAATTCCCCTTTTTGATCTTGATGATATTAGCTGAGATAAAATTAGTTCGATAACTTCTAAGTCGTATTTGATTTCCCATTGTGATCTTTTATTAGGATCTCTTTCTATGTTTTGTGATTCAACATTAATTAGTTCTATATAAAAGCTTAAGTTAGTTACGTGGAATAAGTCGGCATATAATTCATAAGTAAGAACATCCTTTTTGTCCTTGAACAGGAAAAACTCGTTATTGGAGTAATCAATACTTTCAGAAGTGGCTGTCATTAAGTATGGTATTAGAAGTAATAAGAAATGCAATTTCTGTAATTTAAAAAAGTATAATATTTGTTTATTTATATTGTCTTTGTGAATAGTTCTGTTCCTATTATTGATTATTATTTTGTTAGGTAAGTTTTCTTTAATAACCTGTTTTTTTATCTATCTTAAGGTAAAAAGCTTATTTCTTTCTCCATGTTTCTTTTCATAAACAATTTGTCCTACATGATATTCTTTTTCCTTACGACCTATATTATGTGTTTCTATCATTTTTTCCTGAGTGTTCTTTAGAATGTTTTCGTGTTCAATTTTATTATAGAGAATATTATAAGGTTTTTGTTTTGTTGTAAAATGAATGCTCTGATTGAATTCTTTTGCGGCTCGAAATATTATTTTAGAATAGTCAATGAGATTAAATTCTTCCTTTATGCAACAAGCTTATTCTGTTAATGTTGAATGTGCCCTTTCAATTTGTCCGTTTGAGGTACTGTGTCTGGGGTCTGCGAAGTGTAGCGTTAAACCACATCTTTGTGCAAAGGATTTAAATTGAGCAAAAGTAAAGCTCGGTTAATTATCAGTCATTATTACTTTGGAATGGGGAAAATGTTGAAGTAATTCCATTACTTTTTTCTCGATGTTTATTTTATTTTGAATTTTTTTACTACGAGGAATTTTGAATACGCGTCAATACAAGTTAAGAAAATAAGACTTCGCGCGTCATAAATATCGATGTGTAAATTTTCTCCTTCTTTAGTTGGAATTGGAGCTTCCCCAATAGGAATTTTAATTGGGTGCCTGTTATATATATTGTCGTTGCAAATTGTACAATTCTTTATGTATTCCTTTAATTTGATAAATAAATTTGGCCAATAATATAATCTATTGATTTGTTGAGTGAAACTTTCTATGAAAGAATACCATCTTTTCATTTTTACGTTCGGATTTTTATCCGAGATGGTAAAAGATAATGATTGATGGTCTGTTTGTATTTCTATACCAATAACTCCATATAAATAATTTCTGAGATTTTTAAGAGCCCAAACTATGGCTAACAATTCCTTTTTAATTTGTGGCGTAAAATTGTTCGGTTTTATTTAAAGTTTTAGATATGAAAGTAATTGGTTTATCATCCTGTGATAAAACCGCTCCTATTGCTACATCTGATGCGTCAGTTGTCAAAGTGAATTTTTTGTTACAATCTGGTTGAACTAATTCCACTTGTGCTATTAAATTATCTTCAAGTTCGTTAAAAGCATTTACAGCTGGGTCATCTAACTGTATTGTAATTTTTGTAGACATTCTTCTAGAAATTTTACCATTATCTCCTCCTAAATATTTAGTTAAAGGTTTGGAAATTTTTGCATAATTTCGGACAAATTTTCGGTTATAGCCGGTAAGGCCAAGAAAACTTCGAAGCTCTCTAATGTTTTGTGGAATCGGATACTTCATAATTGTAAAAATTTTTTCAGGATCTGTTTTAATTACATTGTGAGAAACAATATAACCAAGAAATTCTATTTCTAATTTAAAGAATTTAGATTTTTCAAGAGAAATTTTCATATATGCTTGTTGTAAAATATTAATTATTTAAATTAGATCAGTATAATGTTGTTCAATTGTATTGGAAAAGATTATTATGTTATCCATATAAACATGACAAGTTTTTCCGACTTGTTCTCTTAATATATCGTCCATTGCTCTTTGAAATATTCTAGGGGCGTTTGTAAACCCAAATGTCATTCGTAAGAATTCAAATTTCCCATTATTAATAGAAAAAGCTGTATTTTCAATATCTGACTCTTTCATTAAAATTTGGATAATATTTCAGACGGGTCTTGCATCGGGTATCTGTCCGGTATTGTGCTTTCGTTTAATTTTTTATAGTCAATAACTAGTCGATGTTTAGGACTTCCATCTTCGTTTTGACTTTTTTTGGGTACTACTAAGACTGGTGAATTATAGGGGCTTCTACTTGGTCTTATAATTAGCTCTTTTAACATTCTGTCGATTTCATTATTAGCGAAATCTGAGACCGAATAGCATAAAGATATTGTTTGCTATAAATTGCCTTGTCATTGTCAGTATTTATTTCTCCTCTAATATCGGTTCGAAAAGGAATTTGCATATTTATTTTGAAATGCTACTTTTCAATTTTATTCATAATTTTATTTTCGAAATCTTTTGTTTGATTTAAAATTATTTTTAAATTATGCATTTTTTCTTTGTCGGAAAATTCAACGACGGCGTGCTCAGGAATTGTGGATCCCAAACTATTAGTTTTATTGTTGACGGATAATTCAACGTCGGCGTGTTCGGGAATTTTATTTCCCAAACTTTTCAATTTTAATTTGGTGGAATTAACATCGTCGGCGTGTTCAGGATTTTTTTAACCCCAAAAAATTCAATTTTAATTTGACGGAATTAACATCGTCGGCGTGTTCAGGATCATAAGATCTCCAGCTATAATTACTACTTTCTGCAGTAACTGATTCTTTTTTTTCTTCTATTTGTTCATCAAAGTATTTTTTTATAATATATTCCTTTAATGGAAGAGTATTATTTCCTCCAATTAAACACAAATCGTTTTTGTCCTCATTGTCATAATATTCCAGTTTTTTCTTTTTTCCATTATATTCCAGAATACCTTTCTCTACATCTATTTTAGCTCCAATTTTCCTTAATATATTGTACCCAATTAATAAGTCCGATTCTAAACCTTCTCTTTCATAAAATATATGTTTTGCTTCAAATATTATTAATATATGGTAATATTTTATAATTGAGTATCCATGATACTCTCTTGTAAATTGGTAATTCTTTTTTATTTTCATAATTTTCCCTTTTGATATAGCAAGAAGAGGCTTCTGTGTCAACTTATATTTTTAGTTGTTGTTTTGTACTTCTGTCTATTCTTGTTATATGAGGCATTCTCCTGTAAGGCTCTGATCTAAAAACTGATCCTCATAAACGTTATTTATTCTTATACCTTTCTGGGCTGGTTGACTTACTGTCCCTTTTTAATGGGATTTGTGGTTCAGTTTTTTTGTGCTTGGTTTTGACGATTTTAATACCTTATGGAACTATCTACCTTCATGGGTTCTGGTGGGGGTTGTACCTTAGAATTGCTATTTGAATTCCAATTATTATCTTGTCCAAAGTTCCCGTTTTGCGGACAATTATTATTCTGATTATTATTCCAATTATTATTCATTCTATTTGATGTATTATTATCCTGTCTGAAATTTACTGTATTAAATCGTAGGTTGTTTCCCTGATTTTTATTTTCATTTCTAAATCCATAATATCTATTTGCAAATTGGGCTCGAAAGTTGTTAGACTCTAGTTCCTGACATTTTCCAAAAGCATTTGGCACGTCTGGTGGGTTTAGAGAAAAGAGTGTTTCTGAGATTGAACCGTTTAATCCAGAAATAAAAATTCTAAGAGCGTTGCTCCTAATTGTTATATTAGTTTCCTTGGTTATTTCACTGCCTTTTCCATATGTCATTATAGTAGTCCATATCATAGCTGCAGTTTCTGCCGCTACATATGGGTAGAGATTTAACTACTTCTAAGGTAGTCTCGCATTTAATAGTTGGGTCTATTGTTTGCATTTTATAATCCTCCACTTCATTTTTGTTAGCGGTTAATTGCCCTTCTATCCCTTCAATTTTTCTTGTCACTTCACTCAATTGTACACTTATTAATCTGTTAATCAATTCCATCGTCAGATTACAAGCGTTGGATAACCCGTCCGCAGAAAAGGTTGAAGCTGAACCTCCGGTTGCCATTGATAAATTTATATTTTCAAAACTATTTGTTAAATTTTTCAGATTGTTCTCTTTAATTCTTTAATTGTTTGTGAAAGTGTTTGCAATTTGAATTGAAATAAATTTTAGATATATAAGATTTTTAATGTACAGCTTCTGCACTTAAAATTTTTTTCAAATGTAAAATTCCTCACAAGACTTCTCGATGCAGTCTTCCTTTTGTATAGTTGGGGGTTGATCTTCCTTCAAGAAGTGTAACTGGTTGGTAACTTGTTAGTTGCATCGATTGGGTGGTTGACAGCGCGAGCTCATGTTATTTATTAAGCTTGCTATCATTAAATTTTTAGTAACTGAACTATTAGATGCACTGCCCCACGTTGGGCGCCAATTAATTTATTTGTTTGGAACTTAAATAAAAAAATTTATTTTTTATTTCATTTTTAAAGTTTACAGAGTGGTCTTTACTATAAGATTTTTAAGACCGCATCACCGATCATAAGACCGGATCACCGATCAGATTTTATCTCAGGAATCGACTGATAGCTTAAATTTAAATCTTCTCCTCGAAGCATCGGCCAGGATTTTTTGAAACTTTACGTTAAGTTCGGTCAAGAGGTTTGGTTTATTTACAGGCCAGCGAAGTGGACTTTGAGATCAAAGGCAAATCAATCGTTGAGATTGGATTTTGAAAAATTGCTTATAAATTGGGTAAGGGCCCCTGAATAATGGGTTGGATAAATTGCATACTGGCAGATACCGCTCGCCGAAAATTATAAGCAATACACTGCGTTAACAATACCGTTATAGAGCATTTGTTTATCTGGACGACCTATTAGTTTTGTCCGACGATTTTGAATCACATATGCTTTTACTACAAGAGATAAGCCTCATGCTTACGTAAAGCAAATCTCACCATCAATGTCAGCAAATCTAAATTTTTTATGAAGAAGATCATATATCTCGGCTTTATAATTGGAAATGAGCACATAAGAAGGTTATATATATGGTTAAAGCGATAGCAGAATTTTCACAGCCAACTTCGACTAAGCAGTTGCGAAGATTTCTAGGCTTAGCGGGATGGTACCGACGGTACCACTATTAGTTTTCCCTTAACGGAACTACTTAAAAATAAGAATTCGCTTGAATAGAACGGAGAGGCTCAGACTGCCTCGCCAATTCTCATAACACCAGACTTTTCCAAGCAATTAATTTTGCAGACACTTTATCTAGACAGAACAACCCATAGTTGATTTGATTCTCGACATTTCAAATCCACGGAATAATTGGACTTAATAGAGAAAATATCTAACAGTCAGTCAAAATTTCCCGATCTACAAATCATGGATGGATATATTTACAAAAGAACTACATTTGTATAGCACGATATAAAGCAAGAAAGTCCTTGGAAACTTTGGATATCTTCAGCATTAGTACCCGATATATTGTTTCAGGCTCTTGATGCACCAAGTTCTTTCATTGAGGTATGAGTAAAACTGTAGAAAAACTAAAAAGTTATTTGTTTTTGCCTTGTATAGTTACGCAAATACGCAACTATATATCTAATTCTGTAATTTGTCATACAACAAAAAGTCCAATCACGGTTCTAAAACCACCAATGCCTCGACAGGCTATTTCAACAATTATACATTGACCTCTTAGGTCCATACCCTTGCACGAAAAAATCTTACATACACGTAGGTTTGCTCATGATCGTTGATCATAACACTCGTTTTCACTTTTTGTATCCGCTTAAGAAGTTTACCGCTTCTAAAATCTGTGATTACTTGAAGGGGGTTATATTCTATATATTTGGAGTTCCAAAAGTCATACTTTCTGATACCGGCAGTCAGTTTAAGTCAAGCTATTTCCGAGCTTTCCCTAATAGTTTTGATGCACAGCAAAAACTTTCAGCCATATATTCTCCGCAGGCTAACGCGAGTGAAACACTTTATAGAAATGTAAAAGCGTCTTTAAGAGCTTATATAAAGAAAGATTTTGTTTACGCCAGAAACTTTACACAAAATAATGTCATAAAGAAATTCAGTAGTAACTTGGCACCCGTATTGATTCCAGCTAGAGTTTATAAGAAATGTAGCTCGTACTACTATGAATCAGAGGATGAGAGAGGAAAGAAATAAGGAGTATTCCATTAAAAGGATGTACAAGGCAGAAAACAAGAAGTTTCTTCAGACAAGGCTTTCTTGAAATAGTCTCGTTACCCTTATCTTTACACAAAGTAATTCCATAAAGAAATCCAGTAGTAACTTGGCACCCGTATTTATTACAGCTAGAGTTTATAAGAAACGTAGTTCGTACTTCTATGAATCAGACGATGAGAGAGGAGAGAAATTATGAGTATTCCATTAAAAGGATTTACAAGGCAGAAAACAAGAAGTTTCTTCAGATAAGGTTTCTTGAAATAGTCTCATTACCCTTATCTGCGGGTGTAGTGGCCAGCTAAGGCTTTACACTGCTAAATACTCTTGAACCCACCCTCGCACTAAATTATAGCAGCTTTTCTGTAACGAAAACAGTGAGAGCAATTTCTTAGACCAATCAGTACAGAAAATTATCAAACGATTGTAGAGTTATGGAAAGGAAAGCTCATAGCAGTGGCCACCTGCACGCAGCTTCTCAGAGCTCATTGCATTCTCAGATAAAACCTCTTGGCAAACGCTCGCATTTTTTGATTTTGCGAAAGTGAATCCGACCCCAAGGCGTAGAAGACTACAAGGCGGAGTCGAAGGCCTCGATAAGAGCATATTTTCTGGCTATATTCCCCCTGACTCCCCGGACCACCACATCAGCTTGCCTTTGGACCCAGTTTCGCTCTAGGCCGCGGCCAAGGTGCCCAACTATATTGAATAATACGAATTATTCAGCTGTGCGGGAGTTTTGGACTGGACGGATCAGGATTTATTATATTTGGACATCATCATAGTTAAGCAGTGAGGATCACCACGTCTGGCCAGCGGAGGTCCGACTTAGTGATTTCGTCTTATCGCAGCGCAAGTCGTAATTGGAGCGGCCTTCTAAGGCCTTATCGCTGCAGTGCTGCAGTTGTGTTTCGTTGTTTTGTTTTGATTATTGATTTTCGTTTATATTTGTGATTTATTAATGAGTAAAATACTCGCAGATAGACTGTAGTTTTCGCATTCGAATAGAAGTTTAAATTAGGATATTTTAAAATTCGACCTACAGCTCGATAATGTCAACGTGAGCTTCGGCCCAACTTGCAGCGCATCATGGAGGTCGTTAGTACAACAAAAACAACAGCAACAATATATTCATATTATAAAGTTCTTAAAAATGCCGTTCGATCGTCCAAATTAAAAACAAGAGTTTTTGGCTGTTTGTGGGCGTTAAAGTGGGCGTGGCAAATAGCTTTTTGGCAAATCTATAAAAATTTACAAGATATATAAAAATGTGAAAAAATATCACATTTTTCGAAAGTGTGGGCGTGACAGTTTAGGGCGGTTTGTGGGCGTTGGAGTGCGCGTGGCAAAATTTTTTTTGTCAAATCTATAGAAACTTACAAGATATATTTATAAATTAAAAAATATCACAGCATTTTTCAAAATTGTGGGCGTGACAGTTTTATGCGGTTTGTGGGCGTTGCAAAAAGTTATCATATCTGGCATATCTGTATAAATTTACAAGATATATAAACAAATTTAAAAATTTTACATTTTTAAAAAGTGTGGGGCCGTGACCGTTTTGTGCGGTTTGTGGGCGTTAGAGTGGACGTGGCAACATTTGGAAACAAACTTGCTCTGCGTCTAAGTCTCTGCATTCTTAATCTCATCATTCTAGCTTTTGTAGTTCCTGAGATCGTGGCTTTCATACGGACAGACCGACAAACTGACGGAAAAACGGACATGGCCAGATCGACTCGGCTATTGATCCTGATCAAGAATATATTTACGTTATATGGTCGGAAACGTTTCCTTCTGCCTTTAACATACTTTTCACCGAATCTAGTATACCCTTTTACTCAACGAGTAACGGGTATAAAAATAATGTCTGCACTTATTAAAAAATCATATAGCTATATTTTCTAATTAATATTCAAATACTTATAACTACTTACTTTTTACTAAATATAAATGAAAATGAGGAGTTAGAGAATGACTAAAAGAATTATACGTTAGGTTAACATTTATTAGTTGGTAAATGAGAATTTAAGGGAGCCGCTGAAACAAAATGTATATGAATATAATTATAATTGAAAAGAATAAATAGTGAATAGATAGTTTTATTGGTTTGTCGAGTATTTATGTCGAACACTTCCTTAAATATGGGGTAGAGTTATTTTAAACTTGAACAAGGGACAATGTAGATATTTTAAGTAGCATTGTCATGGTAGGGAGGGTAAAGACGTAGGCAATTATTAATATCCAAATTTCCAAATTACTATCAGAATCTGTAGCTTATCTTCACACGTGTCGGCGTGCATCCTTAGTATCAATATTCTTTCATTTCTTAAATTAATGAATAGTCCAGCTTTGTTTATTGTTTTGAAAAAGACGCACTTACTCAATGTAGTAGCGTTTCGTACTATCCCAAGCTAAAAGAACCCCGAGCTAGACCCGAAGTAAGTTCAAGGTCCCTTTAGTAGTAATTATCACGCACTATTAAAAGACCTTTTAGTTCAAACCTTTCGAACTACGTACACTACATATTTTTGCGGCCTGACGGGAGGCTCGTCAAGTCCTTAACTTGTTATAGCACACTAAGCTCTGGACTGATCCACAGATATATATATTTCGTTCCAAAAGTAAAATTTCGTTCAACAAGTCCGTATATTGTCCGATTTTCAAGTAAATAATATTACTAATTTCAATAAATTAACATATTGGATTGAGAGCATCGATTTGGAAGAGATAGTGATATTTAGGAACACGCGATTTAATTTGAAAGAGAGTTGGTCGAGAGTGTCAGCAACAACACAATGCAGGCATACATTTCATAAAAAGTGAATTTTAAATTACTTAAAAAGTACACAAACATGTTCATTTTGCAATGCAGATTGCAACGAATAGAATCCAACGTAAGCGAATATCAGGATAATAATGATATTTATCAATTAAGATGAATTACCAGATCAGGCAGGATCCGAGGTACACCTCCTAGACGAGGAGCGTCTACAAGACCCTCTACTTACAGAGGGAATTTGGATAGGGTCTTATCAGAGACTCTAGCGAATTTTAGTATGGCTCTTAGTACTCAACCATAGTTGATGAACTTTATACAGCTTACTTTTAGCCAACAACAGCCTGAACTTATAGATAATCTTACCTCTTACCTTTTACTATGGGAAGACTATAGAAAAGTCTATTAAAAGTCATTTGGACAACTTGCAATTGCCTCAACCTACACATACAAATTCTACACCTGGCAATGTTCAACCAAATAGAGATCTAATTAGGAACGATTCCGATCAAAACCGTTATTCTCAGAATTCAGACAATAATGTAGAAGAAAGAGGATATAGAGACAGATTATGATATTTGGGAGGGAAACCATCATCGCAAGCAAAGAGAAAATGAAGCATTTGAAACCATGGAACGGTGGATTGATATATTGGAAATTCGAAGCCTTACATAATACATCATAAACTTCTAAAAAAAAGCACAACTCCGATACGAAGTTGGCATGAACAGTTTTATAACTATCTCAGGACGTTTAAGCCAAAACCCTATCGCTCTTACGGTGCAGAGTTAACTAACTTAGAAGAGGACACAGGTTTAGTATGATTACGTGGCTAAACGAGTTATATTTTGTTACGGTTGCGGACCTAAAGAAAAATATACAAGCCGACTTGTCCAAACTGTAATCCGGGAAACCGACAAAAGGATGTTTTTCTGAGCAACAAGAAGATACATATGTAGGATCAGAAGTTGCTAATTCAAATCCAACCAATAAAACCCGTGAATTTCAAGAGATAGAAATTTTAAGTCCGCTGCTGAGAACTTCCTCAAATACAGCAACGTAAAAAAAATTTTCTGACTGAATTCGCGATGCGAACGGAACAAAAACAGAGTAGTGTCAAAACTTACTACTTCCATTAAGTATGGAGATACGATAGACAGTCTTGAATTATTTATAATACCTGAACTTAAACAGGATGTATATTTAGGTATTAGCTTTTGGCAAAAGTTTGAATTACTAAATAAAACAAGATAGAATGCTAAAGTCGAGTTCGCCGACTATCAGATACCCGTTACTCAGCTAGTGGAATAGCGAACAAGAAATTTCTTAATTTTCTTGAATATCGTGTTACTCACACCCTATTTGTAAAATCATAAGACTTTAAAGGGAAGGCAAGGGGTACAACCATTTCGTTGAGTAATACGGAATACAACCAAGTAAATGCAGTTCGTCAATAAAAGAGTGTCTGATGACCCGTCAAACGGCCGCATTCGTTTACATGAAAATTCTACTCCAGTAACGGGCATAGTTTATGAACAGGGTATTGACTTATAAAATAGGGGAAATATGAGATATGACTCCTAGATGGGAACACTTGGCCTATTAGTCCGATTACCGGAGTAGCCAAGAAAATGCTCTAAGCCGGTATAAAAACACCTCAGCCGAGCGAAACCGAAGGAGAGTGGTGTTCTTTCTTTTTCCGGGAGGTTTCATTCTTGGGAGAAGACCGTCTTAAGAAACAGGGATTTCGGTCCAAAGTGAAACGTCGTACTTTCGTAGTCAAGAGGCCCAGAGAACCCATATAGGACATCTTCGCTCCAATCCTGTACAAAATTCTAGGATTCCAACTAGAATAGATTCTAGGACGCCTCCTAAAGGAAGATCCACTTTTTCAAACCAACAGACAGAAAGTCAAGCGGGGGCCTTGCGAAGGAAGAC
Organism: Drosophila orena; assembly: GCA_005876975.1. NCBI lineage: Eukaryota > Metazoa > Arthropoda > Insecta > Diptera > Drosophilidae > Drosophila > Drosophila orena. Next base: position 582,335 of record VCKV01000315.1, read on the forward strand.
GGACAATTAAAGGCAACATACAAGAAGTCTTAGGATGGGCGGCAAGGAGTCCAAGGCCTCAGACGATATTCAGATTAGGGAACCCCTACAAGCGGACAGTGCAGTGGCTTCGTGACCATCACCATACATTGGAAAGGATTGTGTCCAGCATTCCCCAGCCTCAATAATGTGCTTCGCGAAAGGCGGAGTCTGCTTAGCATATATGAGCAGTGCAGTGGCAATAAAAATCATCAAATTAAACTCGCATAATTACGATCGAGCATAAAATAGCCGGCCACAAAAAAAGAAAGAAAAAAACAAAAATAGTGAACCGATGTATTTCGATGCTAGCAAAAACAAAATAACAACAATAACTTCCAAAACAAGTGCGGGATTCAAGTAATTTGAGAATCAGATAGCGTCGGGAACATGCCGCAGGGAAGCCTACACGTATAGTGATATTATAGTGATATTATATATTCACATCCAAAACCACATAACGTAGAGTACACAAATGCATATTGAAAAGCCGCATCCAGATCATAACGTAAACAATAAGCGACCACCACGCTACTGTGGATCAAATAAAAACAAACATTTTGGTTGATTTAATTAAATTGACAAACCCATACTGTATGCCATCTGCCAGTATGCATTCTAATAAACAAATTCTTTGACAGCGACATTTGGCCATTCTTGTAAACAAATCTTTAAGTCTGATCTAAGCAGCTTTGACTGCTCTAACATAATCTTTAAGCACAGAGGCTTCTCCTCATTTTCATTTTGATTTTCATTTAATTTTCAGTCTTAAGTTGAAAGTAAACCAATAAAGAATGAAAATCGGTCAAATTATTGGAATCGCCTTTTTTATTAAAACATTTGGATTTCAGCGATGAACTTAGTTCATTTTCGGAACGGTCCATTAATAATACTCAAGCAAATTTTTTATTACATTTATTTGTAATTGGCGCAGTCGATGTGTGTTCACACAAGAACACGGATATAAATATAATATTATATGTATATGTCGAACAGTTATCAGGAAGCCCTTCTTCTTCTTCACTACTCTCGTTGTTGTCTGCGCAACGTTTTCTGACGCGTGAGCCAGGCATGTCTGTTATGCGTAATGATCAAAAACTGACTGACCTAATCTCTTTTTCACAAAAACAGAATTATGCGTAGTTTTTAACTCTACATGCAATACCAACACATCTTGGAGACTTATTCCAGTCCGCGTACACCAATAATAATGCAAACTGCCTTTTTCTGAATGCTTGTCGTTCTTTTTGGTGCAGACTTTTACTTCCCCCCGCTCATACCCGCGACCAGACTACGTTCGGCAGAAACTCTAACGGTTGTCTGCCCCGCATTAAAAGAATGGAAAAGGCGCCTGCATAGCGCGTGCCAAGCAGAAAGACGCAATTGCTAGAAATGTTGTTAAATTTGAATGATCGGCGAAACGGCCTTCCTGACCTATCACACGTCCTCGTGTGCTTACAATCCCTTAATATCGATCATCGATATTAATTTATTATAAAACTGTTTTTTCCTTTCCAAACAAAAATTAACAGAATCTTTCAAAGACTTATTCTCTTTTTTTTTTTCTCTCAAAATATAAAGTTATTCTTCATTCTGCATTACTTTAAAGCAAACCGATACAAATAATTAAAACATTTCATTTATTACATTTAAGCCATGAGATCCGGATTACCATCAACTTTCAATCAATCAATCATAATTTTATCTTCTTCACACATAAATCATTAAAGTTCTTGATTTTCAATACATTTTTCTACTAGCACCCAGTTTTTCAGACCGGTCAGTCCATCTTTTGTTAGCCTAGCTCACAGCTTACAACTCGATAATCCGGCCAACATACGTGGCACCCAGTTGACGCAGTCTATAAGCCGGCCAACTAACTCTCACCACCAACCGTTACCAAATGTAAACTTAACTGCAACAAGAAGGCGAACCACATAACTCGGGCACCCATGAGGTAGAGAAAGTCGCATTTGGAATAGGAGGTTTACGAATTCTTAGTCATTCTGAAGATCACAGCCCTCATTGGCTTGATCCATATCGCATCCCTCACTGGCTTGATCCATATCACAGCCCTCACTGGCTTGATGCACATCGCAGCCCTCACTAGCTTGATCCATATCACAGCCCTTACTGGCTTGATTCATATCGTCTTTTTTCTGCGCCTTCATCTTCTAGTTCTGTGGTAATCCCCTTCCCAGGCATACTTCGCAAAAATTCATGAGAATATTTATAAGTTCGGTTATTATTTAATGCTTTAAGTTTATATCGATCTCCTTGTAATACTTCGGCCACTACAAATGGACCTTTAAACTAAGGATCTAGTTTGGTCTGATGACGTTCTTCATTTTTAAGCAAAACATGATCTCTTACCTTGTGTAAGACACAATAGTAGCTTTATTTTTATCGAATCTAGCTTTATCAATTTTAGCCAAATCCTCGGGCAATTCATAATTTTCTTGACAATTTTTGACACCGGACTCCGAGACAGAAAGTCAACATGAGCCATACGCTCACCTGGGCTATACTGAATATCAAATTCGAAAGATTGCAAGTACGACCACCACCTATGAACTCTAGGGGTCAGTTCTATCTTTGTACGAGAGGCTTTAAGCGAATTGCAGTCAGTAAACACAACAAAATGACGGCCACGCAAGTAATGGCGAAAGTGTTTTATATAATTGTAGACAGCAAGTGTCTCGAGTTCATATGAATGGTAACGTGATTCTGCTGAAGATGTCATCTTGCTAATATATTCGATAACTCGAGGCTTCTGTTCAATTCGGTGCAGCAAAATAGCGCCATAGCCAACAGAACTCGCGTCTGTGTGGAGCTCGATAGAAAATTGTGGGTCGAATATAGTAAGAACGGGTTCATTAGTTAAAATAGATATTACATTTTTCCGTATTTGCTCATGCTTCAATTCCCACAAAAATGACTTGCTCTTTGAAGTAAGGCCGTAAAGAGGTTTCATCAGTTGTGAAAACTTGGGTACAAATTGTCGAAAATATGAGACTAGCCCAATAAATTGTCTCAACTGAGTGACGGACTGCGGGGGTGGCAAGCTCAAAAGGACTCGAATTTTCCTGGGATTTGGTCGAATCTCACCTGCCTTTACCTCGAAGCCCAAATATTGAACACAAGACTTAAGAAAGGAACATTTTGTAATATTAAAAGAAAATCCAGCATGCGTAAGTGTTTGCAATTATTCACAATCTTTCAAAAGCTTCTTCTTTTGTACGTGCAATTATCATTACGTCATCCATATAAACAATGGCATATGAATGGGTAAGATCACCTAAGGCACGATTAATAGCTCTTTGGAATACGGAAGGTGCATTTTTATATTCGTACTGGCCTTCTGGAGTGACAAATGCCGTTTGCTCGACTGAATTCGGGTGAATAGGGACCTGGTGAAATCCGCTTTCCATGTCTATACAGCTGAAAAACCTAGCACCACTCAGCCTAGCTATTTGATCAGAAATTAGCGGCAAAGGGTTCTTGTCAGAAACGGTATTTGCGTTTAGCTCTCTATAATCCACGCAGAGGCGGTCAGTACCATTTTTTTTTCGGACAAGTAACATTGGGCTCGCAAAGGGGGAGGAACTGGGTCTAATAATGTTTGATTCCAACAGCTGTTGAATTAAATGCCGAACTTTTTCCTTTTCCTCTACACTCAACCTATATGGGCGCCTTTGAACCGTCTTATTTTGATCGATCAAGCGAATTTTTAACTGTCCCGTAGTCACACGGCATTGTGGAATTCCATTTATGAATGACTCTGAATTTTCTTGTATTAGTGACAACAATTGGTCTCTATCAGGTCCATGCAGATCGGTGTCAACACTAGCCATATCAGGATTATTTTCGGAAACTTCAACAGGCAATATAGATTTCCCATTAAACATAGTAAGAGATTTGGATGTTATTGTCACACTGACTCCCTGGCTCAAAATATCTCGACCAATCAGAGCGTCATACTTAATATAATTGTCTAACACTACATGAAACAATATTTCATATGAACGTTCACAAGTCAAAACATTGGGCAATATCTGCAAGGTGCTACAAATAGTATTGCTACCAAGACCCCTTAAAATAACTACGTTGCCCATTCTGTATCCAGATAGTCTCTGCAAAGTAGCCTCCTTGATGAGTGAACACTCAGCTCCAGAATCAAAACAAAATTGGAGCGACTCACCAGATTGCGAAGGTTTTCCGCAGTTGAAACAAGTCAAGGTAGACCGGTCTTTCCCTGATGGTTGCTTGCCGGGTTGCTGGACGTGCACTGCCATTGTTTTTGATCGACAATCCGCCTTTTTGTGACCAGGCTTTCCGCAGTTGTGACACTTGAAGTAGGGCTTAGCTCGTTTTCCTGGTGGCTCTGATGTACCATCGTTTGAAAGGTGGCTCGGTCTAGCGTCAAATGAATAGGCCTTCAGTTCTTGATGCAGCTCGTTAAGAGTGTTCATGTCGAAAGTGAAAACTAAACGCCGCAAACGCCTGTCAATTCCAGCTGCATGCGCCAGTGTAATGGACACTGCGATTTGCTCCACACTCAGCGTCTTCCATTTGGCCATAAGCGAAGTAACCATTCGGCTTCCATATAACGAAAGGCACTCGCCTTCCGCGGGGCGTCCATTTAGCAGATTCATAACTGCTGCTGCGAATGTTTCTGTTACCGCAAACTGTTGCAGAAACAATTCTCGGAACTGTGTCCATGATATACCCGGAAAGCAAGTCTGTGATTTGCTGAGGGTCATCACAAGAGCGCTGCCTTCCAGTTCGTTTTCAGACAAGATGTAGTCCACCGTTGACCACCAGGATTGCGCGTCTGATCCCGCACGTTCAGGATTAAACCTGGGCAATACCACAGCAAACGATTCTTTTGGCTCTCTTTGCACTTGTTTCAAAAGTTCAGAAAAATGTCGATTTTGCGACTCCAAAATTGCTAGCAAACTATTTTCATTGTTCGAAGTAGGTATAGGCGATCCCACTTCTGATGTCGAAGAGTCATCAGGAAGCCCTTCTTCTTCTTCACTACTCTCTCGTAGTTCTTAACTCTACATGCAATACCAACACATCTTGGAGACTTATTCCAGTCCGCATACACCAATACTAATGCAAACTGCCTTTTTCTGAATGCTTCTCGATTTCGTGCAGAATTTTACTTCCCCCCGCTCATACCCGCGACCAGACTACGTTCGGCAGAAACTCTAACGGTTGTCTGCCCCGCATTAAAAGAATGGAAAAGACGCCTGCATGGCGCGTGCCAAGCAGAAGGACGCAATTGCTAGAAATGTTGTTAAATTTAAATGATCGGCGACACGGCCTTCCTGACCTATCACACGTCCTCGTGTGCTTACAATCCCTTAATATCGATCATCGATATTAATTTATTATAAACCTTTTTTTTCTTTTCGAACAAAAATTAACAGAATCTTTCAAAGACTTATTCTCTTTTTTTTTCTCTCAAAATATAAAGTTATTCTTCATTCTGCATTACTTTAAAGCAAACCGATACAAATAATTAAAACATTTCATTTATTACATTTAAGCCATGAGATCCGGATTACCATCAACTTTCAATCAATCAATCATAATTTTATCTTCTTCACACATAAATCATTAAAGTTCTTGATTTTCAATACATTTTTCTACTAGCACACAGTTTTTCAGACCGGCCAGTCCATCTTTTGTTAGCCTAGCTCACAGCTTACAACTCGATAATCCGGCCAACATACGTGGCACCCAGTTGACGCAGTCTATAAGCCGGCCAACTAACTCTCACCACCAACCGTTACCAAATGTAAACTTAACTGCAACAAGAAGGCGAACCACATAACTCGGGCACCCATGAGGTTGAGAAAGTCGCATTTGGAATAGGAGGTTTACGAATTCTTAGTCATTCTGAAGATCACAGCCCTCATTGGCTTGATCCATATCGCATCCCTCACTGGCTTGATCCATATCACAGCCCTCACTGGCTTGATGCACATCGCAGCCCTCACTAGCTTGATCCATATCACAGCCCTTACTGGCTTGATTCATATCGTCTTTTTTCTGCGCCTTCATCTTCTAGTTCTGTGGTAATCCCCTTCCCAGGCATACTTCGCAAAAATTCATGAGAATATTTATAAGTTCGGTTATTATTTAATGCTTTAAGTTTATATCGATCTCCTTGTAATACTTCGGCCACTACAAATGGACCTTTAAACTAAGGATCTAGTTTGGTCTGATGACGTTCTTCATTTTTAAGCAAAACATGATCTCTTACCTTGTGTCTTACAATAGTAGCTTTATTTTTATCGAATCTAGCTTTATCAATTTTAGCCAAATCCTCGGGCAATTCATAATTTTCTTGACAATTTTTGACACCGGACTCCGAGACAGAAAGTCAACATGAGCCATACGCTCACCTGGGCTATACTGAATATCAAATTCGAAAGATTGCAAGTACGACCACCACCTATGAACTCTAGGGGTCAGTTCTATCTTTGTACGAGAGGCTTTAAGCGAATTGCAGTCAGTAAACACAACAAAATGGCGGCCACGCAAGTAATGGCGAAAGTGTTTTATATAATTGTAGACAGCAAGTGTCTCGAGTTCATATGAATGGTAACGTGATTCTGCTGAAGATGTCATCTTGCTAATATATTCGATAACTCGAGGCTTCTGTTCAATTCGGTGCAGCAAAATAGCGCCATAGCCAACAGAACTCGCGTCTGTGTGGAGCTCGATAGAAAATTGTGGGTCGAATATAGTAAGAACGGGTTCATTAGTTAAAATAGATATTACATTTTTCCGTATTTGCTCATGCTTCAATTCCCACAAAAATGACTTGCTCTTTGAAGTAAGGCCGTAAAGAGGTTTCATCAGTTGTGAAAACTTGGGTACAAATTGTCGAAAATATGAGACTAGCCCAATAAATTGTCTCAACTGAGTGACGGACTGCGGGGGTGGCAAGCTCAAAAGGACTCGAATTTTCCTGGGATTTGGTCGAATCTCACCTGCCTTTACCTCGAAGCCCAAATATTGAACACAAGACTTAAGAAAGGAACATTTTGTAATATTAAAAGAAAATCCAGCATGCGTAAGTGTTTGCAATTATTCACAATCTTTCAAAAGCTTCTTCTTTTGTACGTGCAATTATCATTACGTCATCCATATAAACAATGGCATATGAATGGGTAAGATCACCTAAGGCACGATTAATAGCTCTTTGGAATACGGAAGGTGCATTTTTATATTCGTACTGGCCTTCTGGAGTGACAAATGCCGTTTGCTCGACTGAATTCGGGTGAATAGGGACCTGGTGAAATCCGCTTTCCATGTCTATACAGCTGAAAAACCTAGCACCACTCAGCCTAGCTATTTGATCAGAAATTAGCGGCAAAGGGTTCTTGTCAGAAACGGTATTTGCGTTTAGCTCTCTATAATCCACGCAGAGGCGGTCAGTACCATTTTTTTTTCGGACAAGTAACATTGGGCTCGCAAAGGGGGAGGAACTGGGTCTAATAATGTTTGATTCCAACAGCTGTTGAATTAAATGCCGAACTTTTTCCTTTTCCTCTACACTCAACCTATATGGGCGCCTTTGAACCGTCTTATTTTGATCGATCAAGCGAATTTTTAACTGTCCCGTAGTCACACGGCATTGTGGAATTCCATTTATGAATGACTCTGAATTTTCTTGTATTAGTGACAACAATTGGTCTCTATCAGGTCCATGCAGATCGGTGTCAACACTAGCCATATCAGGATTATTTTCGGAAACTTCAACAGGCAATATAGATTTCCCATTAAACATAGTAAGAGATTTGGATGTTATTGTCACACTGACTCCCTGGCTCAAAATATCTCGACCAATCAGAGCGTCATACTTAATATAATTGTCTAACACTACATGAAACAATATTTCATATGAACGTTCACAAATCAAAACATTGGGCAATATCTGCAAGGTGCTACAAATAGTATTGCTACCAAGACCCCTTAAAATAACTACGTTGCCCATTCTGTATCCAGATAGTCTCTGCGAAGTAGCCTCCTTGATGAGTGAACACTCGGCTCCAGAATCAAAACAAAATTGGAGCGACTCACCAGATTGCGAAGGTTTTCCGCAGTTGAAACAAGTCAAGGTAGACCGGTCTTTCCCTGATGGTTGCTTGCCGGGTTGCTGGACGTGCACTGCCATTGTTTTTGATCGACAATCCGCCTTTTTGTGACCAGGCTTTCCGCAGTTGTGACACTTGAAGTAGGGCTTAGCTCGTTTTCCTGGTGGCTCTGATGTACCATCGTTTGAAAGGTGGCTCGGTCTAGCGTCAAATGAATAGGCCTTCAGTTCTTGATGCAGCTCGTTAAGAGTGTTCATGTCGAAAGTGAAAACTAAACGCCGCAAACGCCTGTCAATTCCAGCTGCATGCGCCAGTGTAATGGACACTGCGATTTGCTCCACACTCAGCGTCTTCCATTTGGCCATAAGCGAAGTAACCATTCGGCTTCCATATAACGAAAGGCACTCGCCTTCCGCGGGGCGTCCATTTAGCAGATTCATAACTGCTGCTGCGAATGTTTCTGTTACCGCAAACTGTTGCAGAAACAATTCTCGGAACTGTGTCCATGATATACCCGGAAAGCAAGTCTGTGATTTGCTGAGGGTCATCACAAGAGCGCTGCCTTCCAGTTCGTTTTCAGACAAGATGTAGTCCACCGTTGACCACCAGGATTGCGCGTCTGATCCCGCACGTTCAGGATTAAACCTGGGCAATACCACAGCAAACGATTCTTTTGGCTCTCTTTGCACTTGTTTCAAAAGTTCAGAAAAATGTCGATTTTGCGACTCCAAAATTGCTAGCAAACTATTTTCATTGTTCGAAGTAGGTATAGGCGATCCCACTTCTGATGTCGAAGAGTCATCAGGAAGCCCTTCTTCTTCTTCACTACTCTCTCGTAGTTCTTAACTCTACATGCAATACCAACACATCTTGGAGACTTATTCCAGTCCGCATACACCAATACTAATGCAAACTGCCTTTTTCTGAATGCTTCTCGATTTCGTGCAGAATTTTACTTCCCCCCGCTCATACCCGCGACCAGACTACGTTCGGCAGAAACTCTAACGGTTGTCTGCCCCGCATTAAAAGAATGGAAAAGACGCCTGCATGGCGCGTGCCAAGCAGAAAGACGCAATTGCTAGAAATGTTGTTAAATTTAAATGATCGGCGACACGGCCTTCCTGACCTATCACACGTCCTCGTGTGCTTACAATCCCTTAATATCGATCATCGATATTAATTTATTATAAACCTTTTTTTTCTTTTCGAACAAAAATTAACAGAATCTTTCAAAGACTTATTCTCTTTTTTTTTTCTCTCAAAATATAAAGTTATTCTTCATTCTGCATTACTTTAAAGCAAACCGATACAAATAATTAAAACATTTCATTTATTACATTTAAGCCATGAGATCCGGATTACCATCAACTTTCAATCAATCATAATTTTATCTTCTCCACACATAAATCATTAAAGTTCTTGATTTTCAATACATTTTTCTACTAGCACACAGTTTTTCAGACCGGCCAGTCCATCTTTTGTTAGCCTAGCTCACAGCTTACAACTCGATAATCCGGCCAACATACGTGGCACCCAGTTGACGCAGTCTATAAGCCGGCCAACTAACTCTCACCACCAACCGTTACCAAATGTAAACTTAACTGCAACAAGAAGGCGAACCACATAACTCGGGCACCCATGAGGTAGAGAAAGTCGCATTTGGAATAGGAGGTTTACGAATTCTTAGTCATTCTCAAGATCACAGCCCTCATTGGCTTGATCCATATCGCATCCCTCACTGGCTTGATCCATATCACAGCCCTCACTGGCTTGATGCACATCGCAGCCCTCACTAGCTTGATCCATATCACAGCCCTCACTGGCTTGATTCATATCGTCTTTTTTCTGCGCCTTCATCTTCTAGTTCTGTGGTAATCCCCTTCTCAGGCATACTTCGCAAAAATTCATGAGAATATTTATAAGTTCGGTTATTATTTAATGCTTTAAGTTTATATCGATCTCCTTGTAATACTTCGGCCACTACAAATGGACCTTTAAACTTAGGATCTAGTTTGGTCTGATGACGTTCTTCATTTTTAAGCAAAACATGGTCTCCTTCCTTGTGTCTTACTATAGTAGCTTTATTTTTATCGAATCTAGCTTTATCAATTTTAGCCAAATCCTCGGGCAATTCATCATTTTCTTGACAATTTTTGACACCGGATTCAGAGACAGAAAGTCAACATGAGCCATACGCTCACCTGGGCTATACTGAATATCAAATTCGAAAGATTGCAAGTACGACCACCACCTATGAACTCTAGGGGTCAGTTCTATCTTTGTACGAGAGGCTTTAAGCGAATTGCAGTCAGTAAACACAACAAAATGACGGCCACGCAAGTAATGGCGAAAGTGTTTTATATAATTGTAGACAGCACGTGTCTCGAGTTCATATGAATGGTAACGTGATTCTGCTGAAGATGTCATCTTGCTAAAATATTGGATAACTCGAGGCTTCTGTTCTAATTCTAATAGACTACCGAAAATCAAATGAAATAACAGTAGGAGACAGACACCCAATCTCAAACATGGACAAAATCTTAGGAAAACTAGGCAGATGTAATTACTTCACAACTATAGACTTAGCAAAGGATTTCCACCAGATCGAAATGGATCCAGAAATGGTTTTAAATACAGCCTTTTCCACCAAGCACGGTCATTAGGAATATTTGCGTATGCCATTCGGATTAAAAAACGCGCCTGCCACCTTTCAACTAAAGGCACAAGAATAACTATTCTAGTGTCTTTGTTTCAATGGTGCATGAATGATATTTTACGATAAATTAACATATTGGATTTATAGCATCGATTTGGAAGAGATAGTGATATTTAGGAACACGCGATTTAATTTAAAAGAGAGTTGATCGACCAGGTGCAACTGTTTTGAATCCACAGAAGCTCATCACCATACGTTTCTTAACTCAACTTTGTTTACAACTTGATTTTCTTGGAATACACTTCAACAATACGGACAATACGAAATTGTCCGATTTTCAAGTAAACAAGAGCATGAGGCAATAGACCAGCTCCACTAACAAGTAGATATACGATAAAGAATTCTGAAAGATGGATCGACATAAAGAAAGACAAACCAAATATTTACAAAATATCTTAATAACAATAAGATGGCAGCCAAGCATACTAAAGGTTATGCAGTTAAAGTGTCACAAGGGATTGAAAATAGCTGTGCCATATGTAAAGAAATCTTAGCATCAACAGTTTTGTCAGCAACAACACAATACAGGCATACATTTCATAAAAAGTGAATTTTAAATCATTTAAAAAGTACACAAACATGTCCAATTTGCAATGCATGTCCAATTTAAATTAGATGACGCAGATACTGCCACATCCAACGTAAGCGAATATCAGGATAATAATGATATTTATCAATTAAGATGAATTACCAGATCAGGCAGGATCCGAGGTACACCTCCTAGACGAGGAGCGTCTACAAGACCCTTTACTTACAGAGGGAATTTGGATAGGGTCTTATCAGAGACTCTAGCGAATTTTAGTATGGCTCTTAGTACTCAACCATAGTTGATGAACTTTATACAGCTTACTTTTAGCCAACAACAGCCTGAACTTATAGATAATCTTACCTCTTACCTTTTACTATGGGAAGACTATAGAAAAGTCTATTAAAAGTCATTTGGACAACTTGCAATTGCCTCAACCTACACATACAAATTCTACACCTGGCAATGTTCAACCAAATAGAGATCTAATTAGGAACGATTCCGATCAAAACCGTTATTCTCAGAATTCAGACAATAATGTAGAAGAAAGAGGATATAGAGACAGATTATGATATTTGGGAGGGAAACCGTCATCGCAAGCAAAGAGAAAATGAAGCATTTGAAACCATGGAACGGTGGATTGATATACTGCAAAATAGAGTTTCGTTATGGTTGGAAATTCGAAGCCTTAGATAATACATCATAAACTCCTAAACAAAGCACAACTCCGATACGAAGTTGGAATGAACAGTTTTATAACTATCTCAGGACGTTTAAGCCAAAACCCTATCGCTCTTACGTGGCAGAGTTAACTAACTTAGAAGAGGACACAGGTTTAGTATGATTACGTGGCTAAACGAGTTATATTTTGTTACGGTTGCGGACTTAAAGAAAAATATACAAGCCGACTTGTCCAAACTGTAATCCGGGAAACCGACAAAAGGATGTTTTTCTGAGCAACAAGAAGATACATATGTAGGATCAGAAGTTGCTAATTCAAATCCAACCAATAAAACCCGTGAATTTCAAGAGATAGAAATTTTAAGTCAGCTGCTCAGAACTTCCTCAAATACAGCAACGTAAAAAAAATTTTCTGACTGAATTCGCGATGCGAACGGAACAAAAACAGAGTAGTGTCAAAACTTACTACTTCCATTAAGTATGGAGATACGATAGACAGTCTTGAATTATTTATAATACCTGAACTTAAACAGGATGTATATTTAGGTATTAGCTTTTGGCAAAAGTTTGAATTACTAAATAAAACAAGATAGAATGCTAAAGTCGAGTTCGCCGACTATCAGATACTCGTTACTCAGCTAGTGGAATAGCGAACGAGAAATTTCTTAATTTTCTTGAATATCGTGTTACTCACACCCTATTTGTAAAATCATAAGACTTTAAAGGGAAGGCAAGGGGTACAACCATTTCGTTGAGTAATACGGAATACAACCAAGTAAATGCAGTTCGTCAATAAAAGAGTGTCTGATGACCCGTCAAACGGCCGCATTCGTTTACATGAAAATTCTACTCCAGTAACGGGCATAGTTTATGAACAGGGTATTGACTTATAAAATAGGGGAAATATGAGATATGACTCCTAGATGGGAACACTTGGCCTATTAGTCCGATTACCGGAGTAGCCAAGAAAATGCTCTAAGCCGAGCGAAACCGAAGGAGAGTGGTGTTCTTTCTTTTTCCGGGAGGTTTCATTCTTGGGAGAAGACCGTCTTAAGAAACAGGGATTTCGGTCCAAAGTGAAACGTCGTAATTTCGTAGTCAAGAGGCCCAGAGAACCCATATAGGACATCTTCGCTCCAATCCTGTACAAAATTCTAGGATTCCAACTAGAATAGATTCTAGGACGCCTCCTAAAGGAAGATCCACTTTTTCAAACCAACAGACAGAAAGTCAAGCGGGGGCCTTGCGAAGGAAGACGGACAATTAAAGGCAACATACAAGAAGTCTTAGGATGGGCGGCAAGGAGTCCAAGGCCTCAGATGATATTCAGATTAGGGAACCCCTACAAGCGGACAGTGCAGTGGCTTCGTGACCATCACCATACATTGGAAAGGATTGTGTCCAGCATTCCCCAGCCTCAATAATGTGCTTCGCGAAAGGCGGAGTCTGCTTAGCATATATGAGCAGTGCAGTGGCAATAAAAATCATCAAATTAAACTCGCATAATTACGATCGAGCATAAAATAGCCGGCCACAAAAAAAGAAAGAAAAAAACAAAAATAGTGAACCGATGTATTTCGATGCTAGCAAAAACAAAATAACAACAATAACTTCCAAAACAAGTGCGGGATTCAAGTAATTTGAGAATCAGATAGCGTCGGGAACATGCCGCAGGGAAGCCTACACGTATAGTGATATTATAGTGATATTATATATTCACATCCAAAACCAGATCATAACGTAAACAATAAGCGACCACCACGCTACTGTGGATCAAATAAAAACAAACATTTTGGTTGATTTAATTAAATTGACAAACCCATACTGTATGCCATCTGCCAGTATGCAAATTAAGAATTGTATTAGGAATTCATTTAAAAAAATTTATTTTTTATTTAATTTTTAAGTTTACAGAGTGAATTTCAGTATAAGTATTTTAAGATCGGATCACCGATCAGATTTTATCTCAGGAATCGACTGATCGCTTAACTTTTAAATCTTCTCCTCGAAACCTCGGCCAGGAGCTTTTTTGAAACTTTATGAACTTTGAAAATAAAGCTTTATGCTGAAATTGTTCTTCTGTATTGTGAAATTCAATTATGCTGACCATTGCAGTTCGATTGATACGCAATAAGTTTGGTCCCCAATGCGCAATATGTTTGGTCTCCAAGAGGAAGCTGAGTTTACGTTAAATTCGGTCGAGAGGGAGCTGTGTTTACGTTAAGTTTGGTTTATTTACAAGCCGGCGAAGTGCGACTTTGGGATCCAAGGCAAATAAATCGTTGAGATTGGATTTTGAAAAATTGTTTATAAATTGGGTAAGGGCTTCTGAATCATGGGATGGATAATTAATCGTTGAGATTGGATTTTGAAAAATTGTTTTTAGATCGGGTAAGGGCCCCTGAATCATGGGTTGGATAACTCTCCCCCTTCTAAAATGGAGCGCTCCGATTCATTTTGAGGTTCATTTAGGTGATCCCTTAATTCTGTTAAAAATTCTTCTTGATTAAAAGATTTTTCTATATCTGGCCGATGTTTTTTGGTTACAAATATAACGTGAATATATTTAATAATAATTAAAAAAATTAAATATATAATGATTAAAATTAATAATATAAAGGAAAGTGATATCTTGGTATTATTAATTTTAATGAATAGATTTAAAGTTTTTATATTTTCTAAGGAAAGTTCTGAATTATTGGATTTTTTATATTCCGATATTTCCAGATTCTTAAAGTGATTTGTGGTAATGTACTCAAGTATTTTGTTATCTGAATTGGTGTATGCCACATTATTTATTGTAGTTGTGCCATCAAATGTAATTAAATATGACCCGTTTAAATGAGAATTGTTTACAATATTATATCCGTTTCTTAGAATGGCACCTTCTTGAATGATATATATTTTCTTATTTTTTTTGTCGTATTCTAGTGCAAATTGATTTTTCTCCATTTAGTAAGCGGGTAAAACAAGTTTTATTTTTACTTATAATACAAAAATTATTAAAAAGTTCGTTCTTAAAATGAGATATTTCATAAAAAGTATTTTCGCATTTTACGATTTGATTACTTATTAGTAATTTTCCATCATTTTGTGAAATGGATCTGGCATAGTAAACTTCGCATCTGTTTGTTATTACAGGGTATTTTATATAAATAATAAGGGGTTCTTTATTTAGTACAATTTTAAATACTGAGATGTCCATAAAATCTGCAATAATTACAGGCTATTGTTCGTGACTTAAAATTTCTTTTATATCTTCTGTGTTTAAAATTTTTGTGTTAAAGACATCAATTTTTGCCAATGTGATAGTGTCGATTAAATTTTGTAGGTCAAATGTTAACAGTCTTAAGCGATGTTTTCTTATTGGTAAATCTTGATCGATAAATACATGTTTAAATTCGTCATAATGAGATTCTATTTCTTTAAACAATTTGGAGTTGATAATAAATTGTTTATTATTATTTTATATTATGTTATTGATTTCAATTTGAATTTTGACGAAGTCATAATGATCCGGAGTTCGAGCTAACTATTTCCATACGGTGCCTAATTCATTAATTCCCCTTTTTGATCTTGAGATAAAATTAGTTCGATAACTTCTAAGTCGAAGTAATAAGAAATGCATTTTCTGTAATTTAAAAAAATTAATATTTGTTTATTTATATTGTCTTTGTGAATAGTTCTGTTCCTATTATTGATTATTATTTTCTTAGGTAAGTTTTCTTTAATAACCTGTTTTTTATCTAGTTTTTAGCTTATTTCTTTCTCCATGTTTTTTTTCATAAACAATTTGTCCTACATGATATTCTTTTTCCTTACGACCTATATTATGTGTTTCTAACATTTTTTCCTGAGTGTTCTTTAGAATGATTTCGTGTTCAATTTTATTATAGAGAATATCATAAGGTTTTTGTTTTGTTGTAGAATGAATTCTCTGATTGAATTATTTTGCGGCTCGAATAATTATTTCAGAATAGTCAATGAGATTAAATTCTTCCTTTATGCAACGAGCTAATTCTGTTAATGTTCAATGTGCCCTTTCAATTTGTCCGTTTGAGGTACTGTGTCTGGGGTCTGCGAAGTGTAGCGTTAAACCACATTTTTGTGCAAAGGATTTAAATTGAGCAGAAGTAAAGCTCGGTTCATTATCAGTCATTATTACTTTGGCATGGGGAAAATGTTGAAGTAATTCCATTACTTTATTCTCGATGTTAAGTTTATTTTGAATTTCTTTTACTACGAGGAATTTTGAATACGCGTCAATACAAGTTAGGAAAATAAGACTTTGCGCGTAATAAATATTGATGTGTAAATTCTCTCCTTCTTTAGTTGGAATTGGAGCTTCCCCAATAGGAATTTTAATTGGATGCCTGTTATATTTATTTTCGTTGCGAATTGTACAATTCTTTATGTATTCCTTTAATTTGATAAATAAATTTGGTCAATAATATAATCTATTGATTTGTTTGTAATTTTCATCGGGACTATGAGCTCTTGAGCGTGTTTCTTCTATTATTATGGCCTTATATTCTGCGCTTTCTACGTCTTGTAAAAAGAAATTTGCTTTTAAAAATACTTTTTAATGGTAATTGAAATTAAAGATCTTCTAAGGTGCAATGAATTCCTACCGTTATGTTTGGTGGTTGATACTCCCTTAATATTTTTTTTAAGTTTTCGGCGTATCATATTCGATTATATGTAGTGTCTTATCGAAAACCTTCAATGATTCGTGAATTGTATACCTCCCTGTTGTTTTTTTTTTATTTATTTATTTAACAAATTAAATCTAGTATACAATACTAAACCTAATAAATTTAATGAGTACTAGATACAGGGGCCTCCGACTCGAAACTTATGGGTTATTACTTTATATACAAATTTGTTAATTTTTAAGATATTTTCAAAAGAGGGGTTACATAAACAATTTGAGGGACTATGTGTACCAAATAATAGAGATCTAATTGAGCGTAATCGACTGCAGGCGTCCAGAATATGGTCAACGGTGAGCTCGTCCCCGCATAGTTGGCAAGTTGGTCGCGCCGTTCCCGTCAGTATGTGTTGGTGTGTGGATTGTGTGTGCCCGATGCGTAAGCGGATGAAGGTCGCGCATTTCCGTTTGTGTACCTTCGGTGGTGGCTTGAAACTGATGCAATTTGGGCTTATGATCTGGTACCTGTGCATGAAGAGTGCTTATTCGTTGAGTTTCTTTTCTTTGAGGTATAGCTGAATACGAC
The DNA here is from genome assembly GCA_005876975.1 of Drosophila orena. NCBI lineage: Eukaryota > Metazoa > Arthropoda > Insecta > Diptera > Drosophilidae > Drosophila > Drosophila orena. The sequence goes on from VCKV01000315.1 coordinate 599,630, forward strand.
TTTGTATATCCTTGCAGTTAAACGGAGTGAAAAGGATTGATGGTGTAAGTCCCATCTCCTGTGCGGCTTTGTCAGCGAGTTCATTTCCATGGATTCCTTGATGACTGGGAACCCAGAGTAAGGTGATTTTTGTTGGATGAGAAATTAGAATGTGCCTAATTTCTTGTGATGTGGGGTCATTGTGATTCCAGTTGCGTATAGCGGAAAGAGAGGAGAGGCTGTCTGTGCAGATAACAGATTTACCAGCGTTTTTGGAGGCGACTTGGCATGCGTTAAGAGTGGCGAAAGCTTCAAGTGTGAATATGGAGTTGTACGACGGGAGCCTACCTCCTGCAATTATTTTACGGTTGCAGTCAACAACCGCAAACGTGGTTGAGTCGGTGACTTTAGAACCGTCGGTGTAAACCCAGGTTTTCTCACCAAGATCTTCTTGTGCACTCAAAAAACGTTTTTGGTATTCTAAGCGGCATGTATCCTTTTTAGCAGCATTGTAAATTTGAAAGTTTATGTTTGGCTGTTTGGAACCCCAATGACCCAGCTCATTTTAAAGGACCTTCTGGGCTTAGGCAGGGGGAGGTCAAGTTCCTTGATGTAGTTTGCGCAATGTCTTAGAGTGGATATGCATTTAAATTTCCGTTTTTGCTTGAAAATAGCTCCGAGGTCTTTGTAGTCTGTGTAGTTTCTTCTACGCGTGATTGGATACTCGGTAGACCGGATTCTGTCAATGTGCACGCTACTGGAGATGTGGGAAAACCGTGAATGGCGCGACGAACCGCTCCGTGATATGGGGCTTGTAGCTTTTTTAAGTGCGATATAGCACACCAACCGAAGATTGGCAGATCATAGTCAAGTTTGGATAGCAGTAAAGCGCGCGTAACATCTATGAGAGTCTTAATGTGTATGCAAGAATATTTAGATGATAAAAATTTAATGATGTAATGTTAGTTTCCAGTTGTTTTCTTAAAATCTGGCAGTGCTGTTGGAAAAGTAATTTGGAGTCGAAGGTTATCCCCAATATTTTTAAAAAGTTTACCTCTTTAACTTTGCGGAAAGGTTACAACGTTGTTTACGACAAATATGTAATAGTTGACATTTGTCAATGGCAAGAGAGGCCCCAGAGGTTGCTCCCCACAGGATAATTTCTTGCAAGAATTCTGAAAATTTTGCTCTGACTGTATCAATATTTTTTATTTTTGTAAAGATGATAGCGTCGTCTGCATATAGTGAGATGTAAATATCTTTATGCCGAGTTACAATGCTATTTATTTCTTCAATTGCTATCATAAATAAAACTACAGAAAGTGGCGAGCCTTGCGAACCTTGTTCCATTGTGTAAAATGTGGGAGTTCGATGTGACATTGTTTATACGAAACCTGAAAGACCGATTGGTCATGAAGGCTTTAATTAGGTTGAAAAGCCTTGGACCAACGCCCCAGCGCTCGAGTCTGCAAACAACCGCATGAATCCCTACGCGGTCGAAGGCTCTTTCAAAATCCGCCGCCAAGATAGAGACGTGATTTTTGGTCGAAAGAGCGTTCGACGCGAAGTGTTGGATACGCAATAACGCGTCCATCATGCTCTGATTTCTTTTGAATGCTACTTGATTTTGGGAAATTTGATTGTGGCGTTTAATGAACCAGAGGAGTCTTTGTGCTATTATTTTTTCTAGTGTTTTTCCTATACTGTATAACAGGGAAATAGGACGGTAGCTGTTAATATCGGAAGGAGGTTTGTTTGGTTTTGAGATAAGGATAATGGTAGCTGATCTCCACGTATGTGGGTATTTTCCAGAGCTTAACATATGATTAAAGATATCCAAAAGTTTTGTTTTTAGGAGAGGAGATAAATTTTTGAGCATAGGGTATGATACTCTGTCGGCCCCAGGACTTTTTCCTTTTGCGTTTGCTACTGAGTTTTCTATTTCGAGGAGAGTGAATTTGGAATCTAAGCATGTAGCGGCTGGGGAAAGTGAATCAATGAGATAGGGTTGTGCAAGATACCGATTTTTTTCTCGTATATATTCTGTAGAGAAATTTTGGTCAGAAGAGTATTTAGACCAAGAGAAGGCAAACTCTTCGGCGATATTAAAGGACCCAGTTAGAGTACCTGAGTTGGAAATGATGTATTTGAAAGGTGTGGGAGGGATGCCGGCTAGGCGTTTTATATCAGACCAGACTTTTTTTGTGGAGGATAATGGGGAGATTCTGGAAGTAAATTGTTCAAGAGAGTTTCGCTTGGCCGAAAGTACGACTTTTTTGAAAAGGGCGTTTGCTTTTTTGTATCTGAAGAGGCTGAATAATTCATATTGGCTTTGTAGGAGGAGAACACACGCTCCTTCTGGTCCCTAAGCTGATGAAGCTCAGAGTTCCACCATGGCACTTTGGCTTTGTGGATCACTCTTTCTGTTTGGGGAATGCTGCAGTTTGCAGCTGCTCGTATGGCTTTCGTAATTTGTGCTACTTGCTGATTTAGGCAACCGTCAGTCCAATTTACTGCTGATTTTTCGCAATTTTCATTAAGGCGTTTCCAGTTTGCTAGGTCTGTCTTGTATTTGGGAAGGGGTAAAGTATTATCAGGGTGGGTAGGCGTATCTATGTGGATGATAATGGGAAAGTGCTCACTTCCATGGAGGTTATCTGATGTAGACCACCTACACCTATGGGCTATCTGTGGAGATATTAGAGAGATATCGATGTGAGTGAAGGTGTTGTGAGTTGAGAGGTGTGTCGGGGAACCGTCGTTAAGGACAATTAGGCTGTTTTCATGAATTACTCTTTCGATTTCTTTTCCCCTTGTGTTTGTGCGCGGCGAGCCCCATAAAGGACTCCACGAGTTTAGGTCACCGAGGAGTATGGAAGATCCATTAAGGTTTTGAAGTATTTCTGATATGTCAGCAGACGAAAATGTTTGGTTTGGTGGGATGTACGTATTAATGATATTAATACCCTGATCCTAATTAAGCTGCAATGCGGAGCAAAGAATGTTGGACTGTATGTCATGGTATGCATGTGGGACGTTCCTTTTAATGAGAACACCAATGCCTTGTTTGGCTGCCGTATTTTGAGGAAAATTGTGAAAGTAACCAGTATATTCTTTGGGGCAGATAAAGATTTTGAAATTGCATGGAAGGTGGGTTTCCTGCAAGAATACAATGTCGGGTGCATGGTCTTTTATTAGTAGTGTCAGTTCGTTATAATTATTAAAAATACCATGGATGTTCCATTGTAAAATAGTGATTGTCATGATTCAAATTTATTTATTATTCTTATTTATTTGAGGTGTGTATGAGTTTGCGTGTATACAAAAGTGAGGGTGAGGAGGATCGGGACTAAGAGTCGAGATCATCCATAGTGTCGTCTGAGTCTGTTATGCTGATTGTTTTTTGTAGGTTTGAGGTGTGAGAGATGTGTGAGGTGTGTGAGGTGTGTGAGGTGATAGATTCGTTAGAGTTGGACCTTGAGGTCATATCGTTGTCGTTGGTTTGTCCGATCAGAGCATTAGCTTCCGATCGAAGGGCGCGGGATTGTTCCCTATATATTTTCAGTTTACTTGCTGGGCTTAAGTAAGATAAGTCATTTTTGGCAGAGGTGCTTGGTGAGGTAGTTTGATTATCTTCGGAATACAAAGTATTGGCATGAGAAGAGGAATGCGTTTGTGAAAGAGGAGTTGGTAATTTTGTCGAGCTGGTGGGCAAGTCGGTGTTCGTAATCGTGTCTGTGTTTCAGGTTTTTGTGATAAGAGCAGCAGAAGCTGGGTTTTGGTTTGCGACGGTCGAGTAGGTAAGCGTGGAGTTGGTTGTTGTGTTTTGTTGTTGTTTTAGGATTATGCGAGCTTCACGAAAACTGCATTTTTTGCTTGTTTTGATGTGGAGAAGTTGTTTTTGTGTTTGATATTGTGGGCATTCGGGTGAGGAAGCTGGGTGTTCGCCGGTGCAGTTTGCACAGAAAATGCGAGTGCAGGGCACGGGGAGATGGGGAGTGAGATTGCATGATACACAGTCGGCTGGGTTCTTGCAGTGCTTTGATGTGTGTCCTAATAATTGACAAGACTTACATCTCATCGGGTTGGGTATATATTCTGTAACCTTAACTGTGTGCCAGGAAACGATTAGTTTACTGGGAAGAGTGAAGCGGTCAAATGTTACGAGAATTTTACCAAATGGTTTGGGAGTGCCGTCGATCATTTTGGTGAACTTAAAGACGCTGTGTACATTCTGAGATTTTAGTTCCTCAACTATTTCGTTTTCTGGAATGTTAATAAGGCAGGGTGCGTAAATGGTGCCTTTGACAAAGTTAAGAGTATTGTGGAGCTTGCACTCGATTTCGCATAAGCCTTGTAATGAGGTCACCTTGATGAAGGAGAAGGTTACCATCGCGAAGATTAGAGATGGATATGATGTCTTTGCTTATATACTTAAGGGCTCTATGGACGGCGAAGCAGTTGTACTCTGATATGGTTTTCGAAGAGTTTTTTGATGAAATTACTAAAAATCTCGGATTCTTGCACTGTGTTTCAGGGAGGTCGGGGAAATCAACTGGTAATTTCTGAAAAGATCTTTTTTTCTTAGCTTTGGGGCTAACGCTGAGGCTGGCAAAGCGATTATCCCCAAAATTGGGTGGACCGGGGTCCATGATTTATAAGCTTATTGAAATAAAAAAACTGTTTATGGATTTTTCACGTGCGCGTTGAAAAGAAGATCTATGGAAAGGCTGGGCGATGGGATTTCGCGATAAGCCAAGCACTCACAATAGACACTCACAGATAGACACTGACGTCCGCACTCGAAGAGAAATAGTCGGTGACTGCTCCCTGTTGTTGAAACCGATTTAACGACTTACGGGTCTCTTGTATTACATTTTCAAAACTACTTTCAGCCGAATGCTGTGTATTTTCATCTGAGCTTGATTGTTCTAAATCGCTGTTTGTAATATTATTTATCTTTATTCGAGATAATGCGTCAGCTACGACATTTGTAGTTCCGGGCTTATATATTATTTTTGAAGTGAAACTTTCCATGAAAGAATACCATCTTTTCATTTCTACGTTCGAATTTTTATCCGAGATGGTAAAAGATAATGATCAAAATCATGGCCTTCGGCCGATTGATCGATTAATCCTGTTCTCTGCCGCAGCGCTGCGTCGTCGTCGTCGTCGTCGCAAAACAGTGTCTCGCTTTACCGCAAAAGGTATAAAAGCTCTGGCAGGCAGTATAAGAATTCAAAGCGTAAATGTCGTTTGAAAGTGAGACAAGCAGCGAGTGTTCATATTGTTATTCTCCAGATAAGGATGCCCCCCGTTCATCGGAAGAAAGTTGCGATTCGGGAACCAGAAGTATCGGAGGTGATATTAATGTCGGAAAACGAAGAAGAGTTTCAGATGGAACCTGCGCAGGATATTTCAAGCAATTTAGAGGACCCGAATACACAAGTAGTGATGGAAGCGATCAAGAAGGAGAGGAAGAAGCGCAAGGTAGAAGAGAAAATAAGTTCAATGAAGAAGCAGAAAATGAATGTGGATTTAATTATGAAGTCAGCGAGTTGCGTGGAATTCAATATTCCAGAATTTGATCTCTCTTTTTTTGATAGCGAAACAATACGAAGCGAAACGTGTTCTACATTCATTGATGGAGTGTCTATAATACGCTCAAAAAAAATTCTGGCGCAAAAGAAAGAATTAAGCAAGTGTTCATTGAGGAATTTAGTAACGAGTTGTCCACGATGTTTACGGAGCAAAGTACGAGTATCGAGACCTCAACTTGGATTACGAACAAATATGTAGAAAATTTACAGGAACCATCCTCATCATTTCGTACCACGGGTCACACATCCACATCATCCACGACTGCAATTACTCCAACAACTCCTGCAGATGTGCCTTCAATTCCTGTCTTGAACAACACATCGGTAGAAGATTCGCTAGAAGAGTTATTCCAAGCTGGAAATTCACGATTCAGCACTGGATCAATTTGTCAATCTATTTGCAAAAGACAATCAGGCAGTATGTCTACTATAACCTCGCCGGGAGAACGTGGCTGCCATCTAGTTAAGCTCGATGTATACGATTTTTCGAAGATTTGCAAGAAACCGAAACAGGATTGGTGGAGGGAAGCAACTTATCGTTCAACGTTTCTGACTCAATCGCCAGTGGATCCATTATTTCAGACAGTAATGAATTTACTAGTATCTGTAACCAAAATGATAAGCAGCATTCACGGTGTGAAAAAAGAGGAAAGGGAGACAAAATAATTGATTTTTTAAAGGAACATCCAACATCGCCAACTGGGCATATTTTAAATATATCTATTTGGCCGATTACAAATTTTTTTATACAAGTTCCAATTTAATTAAAGGTTGTTTACACATAGTAAATAATTATATTAATAATATGTCCTTTAAAGATATTTACATGTATTTAAAAACAATAGAACCACAAAATTTAATATTCAATGCTCCGTAAGGAAATATTCACAATTATTATTATACTATTAATGAGTCTGTATATATATTCGACGATTTATTGAATTATCAATTTTATAATGATAACGACAAAATAAGAAAGTTTTTAATAACTTTATATAACGTAATTGATAAAATAATTCCAAAAAATACTATTTTTGTTCTTTCACCACCTAATGCCGGAAAAATTTTTTTTTTTATGTATTCATTCACTTTTGCTTAAACTTTGGACAAGTTGGTAATTTTAATAGATATTGTTCTTTTCCATTAATGGAATGCGTAGGAAAACGAATGAAACATTGAAACAAATGTTATTTGGAGGTGACACTGTTGCTGCAAATGTTAAATATTCCTCCGATGCCGTTGTGAAGCGTACTCCTGTAATTGTACTTTCTAATAATGATGTGTTTCCAAATGATAAAGCATTTCGTTCTCGAATGTTTTCCCATAAATGGCGAGCTTATAAAAAATTGAAACAATATGTAAAAAACCGAATCCAATGTCAAGTTATTTTTTATTAAAAAAATATAATATTGGACAATAAATTTTAAATGTGTTTTATTTTAATTATATTATATAGTAATCATCATCATCAAAATCATAAAGATTTGCTGAAATTTTTCCATTTTCATCATCGGTTACTCCATCGGTTACTCAGTATATGCCCTGTCGAAATTTGCAGTGAATTCAGCTTCAAGAGGCCAACTAACACTAACACCTTTTGCAAATGGCGAAGAAATATTATATTATTATATTATTACATCGAACATTCAATTTTCCAATAACAAGCACTATTTAAGTAACTTACAGAACTATCAGATGGTTTTAACTGTGTAGTAGCTAACATGCCTACGTGTAATTGTGGTTGTGCATAATAACCGAAACCACCTCTAAGTGGATGATATGTACCATATGATTCTATAGCACGAGCATTGTATATCGTTTATATTGTTAATTACAATAGGAACAGTTGGAGTTCTTCCTAAACCAATACCTCCAGATACAGGTTTATTTGCACTTTTAAAGAATTGTAACATATGACTAGCAGGTCTAGGCAAATTAGAATGAACTTTGTATTTTGTTCTCGTTTGAGGTACAAAATGGTCCTTTCCTTTTTTTATAAAACCACTTTTTGGAATATACTCATATTCTATAATAGTTTGACCAATTGCTTGATTTATTAAAAATTGATGTACTTTCTCATCCATTCGAACACTACCTTTGTTGTGGACTATGTAATCTGGGTATTTATTTTCGTCCGGAGATTTTTCTCTATTCCATTCATGAATGAAATATTCACTAACTGGTGTTGGAACACACAAAGCATTTGAATATGCTTGTAATATTTTTCATACATTTCCTTTACATTTATATTTCCTATAGTAGTAACTTTCATTGGATCTGTAGTAGCTCCACTAATTTGCATTTTTCCATAAAACTCTTTATTTAATCCTTCCGCGACTAATCCTATTGGTTGCTGTGCCTGAAACTGATGCGCCAACATCGAAAGCTGTTCGAGTTCCTAGTGGAGTAACTTGACATTTAACTTTTACAACCTGTGCTGTGGTTGGTAACATTAAAAACTCAGCTTCACTTAAATAAAAGGGTAAGAAATCAACAGGTATTAATCCCATGGATGTAGACACTTGATCAATACTATCTGATGTTTGAATATTCTCTGTACTAAACCCATAAGTAATCAATATTCTCGATTTTGAAAAACTCATATAATTACTTGAACACGGTTGACTAGGTTTTATCCAAGTGACACTGGTATCAGCGGAATTTCCTCTTCCACCAGTTGTCGCCCCCGAACGCGCGCCCGTATTCGGTCCACGGCCTGAGCCACTTTGGATCGGAAAACTTCTTGCATATCAACATCCATATTAGAACCACTACCAGGATGATTATTAGGTTTTTCAATGAATGTAGGATCTGGACTTGGGTCTTCAGATGGTTCACTATCGACTCGAGGTCGTTTGGGGGAAGGTCCGTTATTGGTTCCGGAGCTTGTTGGATTTGAATCTTCTGGATATGTGGCGACAACAGCTTCAACCTCTTCGCAAGGTCGTTCATCTGGTATTTGCTTACTATCGGCGTAATATCGTTTTAGGAGATTATAATGATATCCACCTTGCTTATAGGAAGCATAAATTTGTTTTGCTATTAAAGCTTTTTTTTTAAAATTGTGTATATTTAAAAATCCACCTTTTCCTGGAGTATTTATAATTCTATTCCACTCGCTACTTATATGACGTTCCCGTTCCGCGTATACTTTATTGCAAATCGCTGGTCTCCTTGGTGCTGGAATCATACTTGGATAAGTAACACCAAATATCGTTTCAAATCCATATTTTTCTTATAGTCCAACAATTCCAGCTAATTCTGCTACTTTTCTATTCTTCTTAAAATCTTCAATAAACGCAGAAATAGCCTTTCGATCTGCGTCTCGTATATCTTTCTCTGTTGTTGCTAATTCGTATTCCAAATCGTGTACATAAGCATCAAAGTCCACGTTATTCACAGGCTCATCGTCTTTATAAATAGTGTTGCCAGGGCCTAGATAATTATAACCCGGAAGTATTTACCCGTCACGTTTCTTTCTCGACCACATAATGAATAGAAAAGACACACAACAATTACTGCGCGGTAAAGCGAGAACACTGTTTTGCGACGACGACGACGACGACGCAGCGCTGCAGCAGAGAACAGGATTAATCGATCAATCGGCCGAAGGCCATGATTTTGATCATGATCTGTTTGTATTTCTATACCAATAACTCCATATAAATAATTTCTGAGATTTTTTTGGAGCCCAAACTATGGCTAACAATTCTTTTTTATTTGTGGCATAAAGTTGTTCGGTTTTATTTAAAGTTTTAGATATGAAAGTAATTGGTTTATCATCCTGTGATAAAACCGCTCCTATTGCTACATCTGATGCGTCAGTTGTCAAAGTGAATTTTTTGTTATAATCTGGTTGAACTAATTCCACTTGTGCTATTAAATTATCTTCAAGTTCGTTAAAAGCATTTACAGCTGGGTCATCTATTGTAATTTTTGTAGACATTCTTCTAGAAATTTGACCATTATCTCCTCCTAAGTATTTGGTTAAAGGTTTGGAAATTTTTGCATAATTTTGGACAAATTTTCGGTTATAGCCGGTACGGCCAAGAAAACTTCGAAGCTCTCTAATGTTTTGTGAAATGGGATACTTCATAATTGTGGAAATTTTTTCAGGATCTGTTTTAATTACATTGTGAGAAACAAACCAAGAAATGCTGTTTCTAATTTAAAGAATTTAGATTTTTCAAGAGAAATTTTCATATTTGTCTGAAATATGAAATATTAAAATATTAATTATTTGAATTAGATCAGTATAATGTTGTTCAATTCTATTGGAAAAGATTATTATGTTATCCATATAAACATGACAAGTTTTTCCGACTTGTTCTCTTAATATATCGTCCATTGCTCTTTGAAATATTCTAGGGGCGTTTGTAAACCCAAATGGCATTCGTAAGAATTCAAATTTCCCATTAGAAAAAGCTGTTTTTTCAATATTTGACTCTTTCATTAAAATTTGGTGGAATCATTTATAGTCAATAACTAGTCGATGTTTAGACTTCCATCTACGTTTTGGCCTTTTTTGGGTACTACTAAGACTGGTGAATTATATGGACTTCTACTCGGCCATATAATTTGTTCCTTCAGCATTCTATTGATTTCATTATTAACGAAATCGAAGACTGACATAGCATAAGGATATTGTTTGCTATAAATTGCTCTGTCATTGTCAGTATTTATTTCTCCTCGAATATCGGTTCGAAAAGGAATTTGCATATCTATTTTGGAATGCTCCTTTTCAATTTTATTTATATTATTATTATTTTATTTTATTATTTATTTATTTATTATTTTATTTTATAATTTTATTTTTAAAATCCTTTTTTTGATTTGAAATTATTTTTAAATTATGAATTTTTTCTTTGTCGGTAAATTCAACGACCGCGTGCTCAGGATTTGTGGATCCCAAACTATTAGTTTTCTTTTTGACGGATAATTCAACGTTGACTTGTTCGGGATTTTTATTTCCGAAACTTTTCAATTTTAATCTGACGGAATTAACATCGTCGGCGTGCTTAGCATTTTTTGATTCTAAACGATTCAATTTTAATTTGACGGAATTAACATCGTCGGCGTGTTTTAGGATTTTTCGATCCCAAACTGTTATATTCTTTATTAGCGGATAAATCAACGCTGGCGTTCTCAGGATGAATTATAAATTAATATGTGAAAATTAAAACCTATTAAAAATAAGAAAAATATATAAATAAGCGAAAACTAAAACCTATTAAAAATAAGAAGAATAAATAAATAAGTGAAAATTAAAACCTATTAAAATAAGAAGATTAAATAAGAGAAAATTTAATTTAAAAAAATATATATATATTATAAAAAAAAAAATTACTAAAAAAATTAAATTAAATTAAATTAAATTAAAAATTAAAAATTAAATAAAATGGCTCAAGAACAAAAAATTGTGCCACCCCTGTCAGAAAGCAACATGAACCAGATTGGCAATGTGGAGAAATTCAACGGTGATCCAGGCTCACTATACCCCTTTGTGATCCTAGATGAACGCCAACAGCAGATCCTATTTGGGCATATTGAACGCAGAATTAGCGGAGAAGTTATGCGCTCCATTGGAGCCTATGACATGTACACCTGGCAGCAGCTTAGACGATAATTGGTACTCAACTATTAACCCCAGACCCCTAACCACGTTCTTTTCGAAGAGTTTCCGAAGACCCCATTTCGAGGCAGTGTACGAGCATTCCTGGAAGAAGCAGAAAACCGCAGACAAACACTTACCAGTAAGCTTGAATTAGAACAAGATCTTAAATAAAAACTTTTTATTTGAAATAATAAAATCCAAGAGTTTCGGAAGACCCCATTTCGAGGCAGTGTACGAGCATTCCTGGAAGAAGCAGAAAACCGCAGACAAACACTTACCAGTAAGCTTGAATTAGAACAATATCTTGAATAAAAACTTTTTATTTGAAATTAATAAAATCCAGAATATAATCACTAATTGAAAAATTACATACCAGATTTCCGATCACTTATAAACCTTTTACAAGAAAAAATACGAAAAAATAAATCACTCAAGTACACATATCCAAAAACAAAATTTCTCTGATAAGCCACAAAGGTCCTTTAATCAAAATAGTAATCAGTCTAACAACAACACCAGAAGATATCCAACACCTTTCCTACATTGTAAATCACCAATGCCCTATCAAGCTCCACAAATTTATGAAACACCACCAACTAATAACCCACTTTGTCGTCATCCAATACCCTACCACCCTAGTCCAAACAATGTTTTTAAACCAAGCCACATGTAAACAATGCTTTTCAACCAAACCAACGTACAAACTTTACACCTCGATCCGAATAGCTTCAGACAAAAGCCCCAATATCAAAATCAACAATCAACACAAAATTCAAGTTCCTATGTACCCAATCAACCATAAGGCGATAAGGCTGTGGAGAGACTGGGATGAGTGTTGACGAATCATTATATCAAGAGGACGCTTTTTATCAGCAGTTTTTCTCATATGACTATTTTTAATATCCGACTTACGACCACTCGGACTATTACAGCAGATTAATACAGACGAGACGAACAATGATAACCAAGAACCCAATGTTGAACAAGCCGAATATTTTTAGCCACAAGCCTTGGAAAACCCCAATATATAACAATTAAATAAAAAAAAAATAATTGGAAATGCATTATTGATACCGGATCAACAGTTAACATGACATCCCAAAACATATTTGACTTTCAATCCAGAAAACTAATATTCTTATTCATACCAGCAATGGACCGCTCATTTTCAACAAAAGTATAACCATACCTTCAAAGATTTTGTTCCTAACAACAAACGAATTTTTATTACACCCTTTCTCTGAGAATTACGATCTCTAATTAGAAAGACAACTTTTAGCAGAGCAAAAACAGCAATAAGTTACCGCGATGAAGAGGTAATAATTTGCAATAACAAATACAAATTAATAGAAGGAATAGCAGCACAAGAACATAGTCATTTTTAAAATGTAAACATGATACCTGACACCATGTTCAGTCAACCAAAAAAAAATTCACCCATATTAGAATCAGACCTATACTGATTGGAACATTTAAATAACAAAGAAAAACAAAGATTGTGCGCACTCCTGCAACAATACCGTGACATACAGTACCATGAAGGTGATAGGTTGACATTTAATAATTAAACCAAACATACCATCAATACAAAGCACCATCTATCCATTTACTCTAAATACAATTACCCACGGGCTTATGAAGAAGAGGTCAAAAGCCACATACAAGATAAGCTAAATCAGGGTATTGTACGTACCAGTAATTAACCTTACAATAGACCCATCTGGGTGGTTCCAAAGAAACAAGATGAATCAGGAAAACAAAAATTCAGAATTCTTATAGACTACCGAAAATCAAATGAAATAACAGTAGGAGACAGACACCCAATCTCAAACATGGACAAAATTTTAGGAAAACTAGGCAGATGTAATTACTTCACAACTATAGACTTAGCAAAGGGTTTCCACCAGATCGAAATGGATCCAGAATCGGTTTTAAAGACAGCCTTTTCCACCAAGCACGGTCATTAGGAATATTTGCGTATGCCATTCGGATTAAAAAACGCGCCAGCCACCTTTCAACCAAAAAAACTAGAATAACTATTCTAGCTCAATACAAACAACAACATTGCCATGATAATTCCGATCTTGGACTTTCCCGGTGTTGCTGTAGTTCGTCTTTTCGGCTCAGGGTCAGCCTCATTCTTTTCAACAGATTTTATTCCTTGCTAGGGACACATTTTAGCAATGGGTTTGTAATAAATCCTTCCTGCATCCTTACTTACTTGGATAAGCCTCAACCTATCCAAATTTCCGATTCTTTGATCCTCCATCGGTTCGACTATTTCTAAAGGCGGTCTTCCAATCAGAAAATGACCTGGCGTTAAAGCTTCTTGTTGTTCCACCTTATTATCTATAGTGTATAATGATCTTAAATTTAAGCATGCTTCTATTTGACATAAAAGGGTGGACATTTCTTCATATGTCAAAATATTGTCGCCGATTATACGCTTTAAATGGTATTTCATTGACTTGACCCCAGCTTCCCAAATACCTCCGAAGTGAGGTCCTGCCGGTGGAATAAAATGCCAATCAATCCAATCCTTCTCCAGCTGTGCTGCAATCGCTAAATTTTCTTGGATGGCAAAAAATAATTCTTGATCTAATTTCCTAGCAGCTCCTACAGAAGTTAGATCGCTTACCATTTCTAAACGTATGGCTTTGGTGGCCATACAAACAAATACGGCAACGTATCCTTTAAATGTTTTTTGTCCGCGATTTTTCGAACACCTGCGTAATCTAATCCCGTATTTAACACAATGGTCACTATAATTTTAGTGAATGTTCGTGTTAATAATTTTCTTTACAGGTCTAACTTCTTGTGAAAATGAAGATATTGAATTGAGCCCTAACAACCGTCGACATTTCAGCTTTCTTAGCTTTTCCACTGAGTCGACTATTTATGGCTGTTAAAATATTTTGTCTGTCAAACTCAAGTTCACAAATTTCATCCTCAAATATCGAACTTTCAAAATAAATATGGTTAAATATTTTTTTCCAAAGAAATTCTATTTTGTTTTTTCTTATTTGAAGGAAATCTAGACTATTATATATTAGAATACCCATTTTCTCAGGATTTGCTTTAGGGACTGGGTTGTCTACGGAACTACCTTTATTCTTTTCATATTTTATTTTTATCTGTGTCAACGCCATCATTATTGCATCATACTGTTTTGTGTTAAAATATTCATGATCGACAATGCCGATCTTTAATAAACTGCTAGTTACGATAACTAACTAGAATAATTTTCGCAGTTCTTCTAATTTAAAAAATTCTTTCTCACTTAAAATTGGTTTTATTTCCAACTTTCATATTTCCAAAATAATTTTGGACTGCTTTTTTAGACACTCTATCGTTTTTTCTGACATCATAATGATCTTTTTTTTTTTTTTTTATTAATATTAAAGTAAAATTAAAAAATATTTTTAGCTTATCTTTTGGCGATGGCGATGGCGATGCGTTCCTGAGTTGTGTCGTTGGCGTTGTCGTTTGCGAGGCGTTGTTGGCGATGCGTCGTTGGCAGGTTCCTGGTTTTTTTCTTCCTTCTCTCTAGTGGACGTCGATGGTAACGATGATTTTGTGTGTTTTTTTTTTGGTGAGTTGATATTATTAGGCCACTTATTAGGCACTTAGGCACTTTTTTCACTTGGTGATGTATGGCCTCAAGCACGCCAAACCATAATTTATTATGGTTACAAAGCAGCCTTTAGCTATTTACTATAAGGTGCTTGTTTTATTATTAAAACATAAAAGATTATTGTGTATCTTTTTGCTTTTTAATTTTATACTCTGTTCCTTACCTTTGGAAGGGGAAATTATTTCATTATTTTTGCTACCTTCAGCTGCAACATTAATTTAGCATTGCTTAAAGGAGCTGGCCCTTCTCCGAGTCCCTTACCATAGAGGGGGAAACTGCAAAGTCGAAGTTTTTAATTTTTCGAAGGCTCAACTGACCAAAATGTAAAGAGGCTGCAACATAAGCAAACGTCTACATTTGTTGAGTTGATATTTCAAACTGAATTTTATTTCTCTAAGTCCTGCTAAGGTAGCTAATATGAATTTTACATGTTCTAATCTTATCTCTAACTAGAACAACGCGGTGGGCATTTGTTCCCCAAACATGGGAACGGATTGTAAGTGCGGGAATTTTCCACTGATACGACCGCTTGCATCGTTGTTTAAGTGATGAACCCACTCAGGAGTTCGTGGTATTTTGATCTCTAACGCTCAACGCTCTAACGCTATTTTTAAATATAGGCAGACCCATGTTTGTCAATACATGTGCTGCAGCGGTCCAATCGTTTTACGTACAATATAATATTAATATTATAATATAATAATATTAATATTAATATTAATATTTATGTGTGAACACAGCTTGATAAGTGTGAGTTTCTCAAGCAGGAAACCACATTTTTAGGACATGTTCTAACACCAGACGGAATAAAACCATACCCCGAAAAAATTAGAGCCATTCAAAAATATCCGATTCCCACTATACCACTAGAAATATAAGCTTTTCTTGGACTGACAGGAATTACCGTTAATTCATTCCAAAGTTTGCAGACATAGCCAAACCCATGACTTAGTGTTTAAAAAAGAACATGAATTTTGACAGTACCAATCCAGAATATGACTCAGCATTTAAAAAATTAAAATATCTACTATCAGAAGACTCAATTCTTAAAGTACTGTAACCAAAGACGCAAGTGATGTAGCTTTGGGGGCCGTACTGTAACAAGAGGGACACCCACTTAGCTACATTATCCGAACACTTAATGTACACGAAATGAAATACAGCACAATTAAAAAGGAACTCTTAGCCATTGTATGGGCGACAAAGACTTTTCTACACTACCTACTTGGAAGACACTTTGAAATATCTAGTGACACCTTTGAGCTGGTTGTACCGTATGAAGGACCCAAATTCAAAACTGTCCCGATGGAGAGTAAAATTATCCGAATTCGATTTTGACATCAGGTATATAAAAGGAAAAGAAAATTTCGTAGCGGACTCTCTATCCAGAATAAAACTTGAGGAGACTTATGAGCGAACAAACCCAACATAGTGCAGAAGACCACAATAGTGATTGTTGCGGGAGTTCGGAAAGTTGCAGCGCTGCCCAAAATACTCAAGCTCACATCGTTTCCAATAATCTTTATTAGTGCGAGCAGTTTTAGGCACTTTAATTTCCTGTGGGTAACAATATTTAGGTTATGATCTTATCGTGTTACAACTCTCTTACTTTTAGTCCGCTCACTACTCGATGCAAATCAGAAAGAAAGCTAGATTTACCGCGAGCCTACCTTTCCAGAAACTAGGGTGGGTTCTCTCATATCGATCAGAGGTATCATTGGGCTGCCCTAGTGTTAGAAACGCTTTGCCGAACTAGTTATTAGAATCTATCGTAATACTCCCAACTGGTATATTCCGGCTTGATTCTACCCTCCTTGCCTCGAAAGATAGAGCTGCAAGCTTTGTGGCAATAATCAGTTGCGTAATCCGGCTTTTACTAGGTAGTACCACTCGGTCCTGACCGCTGCCTATCTTAACGCGTTCTTGAATCCGAAGTACGCCATTATCGTCGCTGTACGGTGCCAGTTTGTACAGCGAGCTCTTCATTGGCAAAGGTCGTCCCTTGAGCATCAGTGCTATCCCGTCCAGGTAGTGCGTCGCTTGTCGTCCGACCACAGAGTCCTCTCCGCAATTAAAAGATCCACTTGGGTGATCAAATCTTCGGCTTCCATCTGGGTTCGACTCCATCGAATTGCTCTTTTAACTCAGAAGCAGCTTTGTTGTCTTTGGCGACCGTTTCCGTCGGCCAGCCTTCGGGTTCCTGCTACAGGAACTTCGGTCCATGCAGCCAACGGCTTTTGTCGGGTACGCGTGTCCACTTAGTTGCTTCGTCCGCCACATTTTGGGACGTCGGAACCCAGCGCCAGTCTTCCAGACTAGTGACCTCGAGGATTTCGGCTACCCGAAACGCAACAAATTGTTTGTATTTTCTCTGTTCCGAGCGTATCCAGCTTAACACCGTTCTCGAGGCGGTCCAGACCAAAGACACTAGAATAACAAGATGGCGGCAATAATTGCTCTCTTCCCGCTCGCATAAAATTGAGAGCATACAAATCTAAAAATAGAATTCACTTGCCTGTGTGAGTGAAAACAGTAAACAAAAAAGTGTGCGTAGTTGTGCCAGAAGACGATTTTCGGCCCGAAATCAATTTTGATCTAAGAAACGAAATTGATTCATGTTTTGGTCAATTTCGTTGTAATATGAGCTAATAAAATATAATTTAAAAATTAATGCCGTGACTATTTTTTTTTTTAAGAATATTATTATTAATTATTAATTATTATTAATTAATAATTATTATTATATTAATATAATTATTAATTATTATTAATTATCTGTTATATATGTAATTTTTGATACCCAGGAAACACCACGGGGAGGCCATTACAATTGTAATGGGGTCGTATATTTATATGACCTTCGAGTCGACCTCAAATAATAAATGTTAAACATTAAAATATATCCATGTTCCCAAACTAAGCTAGTTTTCTAACTATTGCTTTTCGATATAATTTGCTCCTTTTTTTAAATTCATTTTATTGAATTTTTGTGATCTTGGCATAAAAACATTGATGAAGTGCTCGCCACAAAATCTTCTGAAAAT